>JAXGGA010000003.1:0-645220 GCA_038373865.1 Uloborus plumipes
AGTAGTAAAAAGGATGCCTTATTCCGCCTCCGAAGAAAGGAAGTACCACTGAAAGGCCGTATTTTTAGAGAACTTGAAAACGCCGACTTAAGTACCTGCTATCGGTTCATTCGACTTGCCTTTTTTTTATCTATATTTATCATCTTTTTATTTTCGGATTGTTTTATTTTATGATCACTTGAGTGCTAGAATTTGGCAGCCGTCCCAGAGTCACTCGAAACAAGTGGTATGATAGGGAACGAGGCTTGAGAGAGGATTAAATAATTGCCGGGATTTTTCTGGGAACACTCGACATTTTTCTCCGTTGTTGACTGTTCTGAGTTTGATGAGACTTTTTTTTCTTTTTTGTTTGTTAATGTTTGCGCTGCGGGTCATTTGTTTCCATTCCAGTATTTGATCTCGTCTCGGCTAGGAAGGATGATGGGTTGTTATATCGGGCCGCTTAATTATCTCAACAAGAGAAAGTCATATGCTCGCTTACCGAGAAGCACTAAATTGTTTGGTAGTGTATTCTGATGCAGCAGCAACCCCGAGTTCAGCTTGAGAGTGGCTAGTGACATCCGTCATCAAGATCTGTTTTTAGTTTGAACTTCAGCATTCTGTGTTAAGAAAAGTCTTACATTTCATGGAGAGACAATTGATTTTCTTTCGAATGTCATATTTTCCTTTTTGTAGTCCGGAGTTTGCACAATTAGTAAACTACGTGACTGATTTCAAATGGATAATTTCCAAGAGAAAGTCTTTTTGACTCATACGCTCGCTTTCCAAGAAGCACCAAATTGTTTGCAAGTGTATTCAGATGCAACAGCAACCTCGATTTCAGGTTGAGAGTGACTGGTGACATCGATCTCTGTTTTTGTTTACCTTCAGTGTTCTATGAATTTCATAGGAAGAATATTGATTTTCTCTTGAATGTCATATTTTTACTTCGATAGACCGGAGTTAGAATAAATTCTACACAATTAGTAAACTTCCGTGCGTGATTTCAGATGGATGATTTCCAAGATCAAGTTATTCCCACTTACATGCTCTCTAACCGAAAAACAGCAAATTTTTTGCAAGTGTATTCAGTTGCAACAGCAACCGCCAGCTGAGTTTGAGGTGACTAGTGACATCGATCTCTCTTTTAGGGAACCTTCAGATTTTTAAGCATTTCATGGAGGGATGATAGACTTTCACTCGAAAGTCATTTTTTTCCTTCAGTAGACCGACATTTGAATTATGTCTATACAATTAGTAAACTTCCAAGCGTGGCAAATTTCAGATGGATGACTTCCCATTCTAGTGCTTTTTGAATTTCAATGTATCGCACCTGCAAGGAATGGCAACGTGATAAACAGCAGTATCACGGTGAGAAATGTCATGACACACAAATTCAGTGACTTATGTAGTGCCGTGCCGGATGTACTTTTCGGAAACCTTTTCTCGTGACATCATAAAAAGGGTCCATGGGATATATTTCTTGGAAGATGGAAGTTCATGACCATCAAAAGCTAAAATCGTGATTGCATTGCGGTTGGAATATGCAATGTTTTACTTAGGTAACTGAGTACAAAGTGAACTGGAGTTCGAGATAGAGGTAAGAAAATGAGTGTTTGAAATGTTTTTTGTGGCTGTGTTCTTTTGAAATGTTTGTTTTTAAAATAATTTTCAGCTAAATCTTTAAGGTTTTTAGAAATTTTGTTTGTTACTTTTTTCGCAAATTAAAACAAAGAATGTATTGTCGTTTCCATAATCATTTTTTTCACCCGTACATATGATTATTCCTCCTGCAGAATGTGAAAAAAATTATTTGAAGAAAATATTTAGTTTATTAGTAGGGGGAAAAATAACGTAATCGGAAAATTTTCAGTGTGTAGTAGTGATAGCCGTGGGATACTAACCATTGCTTAAGTTAGCAATTGGTAAGCTAGAGACCCGGCTCGGAATCTGAGTAGTTTAAATTTTATGAATTGTGTGGTGGGAGGCGCTCAAACGACTAGGGACCCTCCTTGATTTTTTGCGGCTCTCCCTAGGTAAGCTTTTTTTTTTTTTTTAATTAGGATGTTTAGCAGCACTGACTAAGGCTATTAGTATTTCGCTTTCGCCCAAAACAGGAAACATTCTTCTGCATTGGTTATCTCCAAATTCCTAATTTATCCATTTGCTTCTTTATGTCACAAATTGTGTACAGTAGATAGGCCAGAGAATGAACACCCCAAGTCAATAAACAGGTAGCTTTTTAAATTTTTTTTAAAGTAAGATTTTAAAAGTTTATCCCAGATGAATTAGTAGCTGTCACTTCTGCTCCTATACACTTCCTGAAAGAAAACGATTGGAAAATGCTGTGTTTGTGCACTGGTTGGTTGTTTTATTCCCATGGTTGGTCCTTTTTTTTTTTCATTTCAATCCAGTAAACATTGTCCCAGTTTAAAAAAAAATAATGGCACGTCGCACACGTAGAATGAAAGGGCTTGTCTCCAATTAAATTATCATTACAGAAATGCCTCTTTCGATATATATATATATTAACTTTTTTAATTATCATCACACTGCGCATATGGATTTTTAGGATCGTTTCAGCTTTAATTGAAGGTTGATTTAGTTTAAACTGAAAAAAAGTTCAGTTTTGACTTATTATTTCAGACTGAGCACACATAATTCATGTTTGTTGCCAATCATAGAATATTTTAATTAGAATTTTACCTTGTGATTCGAATGCAGTCTCTTTTCAAAATTTTGTTTTAATATTTGAAAAAAAAAAAACTTTAATCTCTATCGATTAACACCTTAATATTCTTTTTAGTTCGCATGAGTCGCTAGAATCATTTTAGTTTTGACCGAAATTTGACTTTTTCCAGACTGAGATCAACCGAATATAGACCAGACGGTCTATGTTGATTAGTACTCCACATGAGCTCTTATATCACCTCCTATCTACCAAAAGTTATGGATGCCTGTGTATGTCTACATACACGTAATAATTTATGAATAATTGCATAATACAGTGCATAATCGTACCATTAACTCTTACTGATAATTGCTTAGCCGATTTATAGGATCAATGGATAGGAGAATGTTACTATTAGATTTAGGATAAACGGAATCTCAAGATCGAAATAAATCGACCTAATTGGCAAACGCTTGTTCCTCAAAGTCCAGCCGATGCCTTTCAGTCTCTGACGGAGCAGGATTCTCATTAAGAGAAAAAATGGCTTTATCTGCAAGAATTTGTTTAAAAAAAATTGTAGTACTAAAAACACAAGGTATGAAATGAAATATCACTACCTCCTGTTTTTTTACAGTGAAGTGGTAAAGTTTTCGAGGATAATAGTACAATACAATATTACAATACACTTTTAATAATTTAATGGAATGTGTATATAAGTGATGCAAAGCAATATTATTAACACAAAAAATTCCGAATTATTTGCAAGCAAATACTTTACAGTAAAGAATTAATTGAAGATAATAAGTTGTTAGATTAAGAATATACTTTTTCTTTATGTAAATGTTTAGGTCAATTTACTAGGCTCTAGTTAAGTACCATCTAAATTATTTGAATGTAATATAGTGTCACTTTTAATCTTCCCCATGTTTGAAATTAAAGTACTACCTTCAATCAATCATTTTTGTGTTAAAACGAAATATTTTTCAAATGAATGCAAAAATAGAAATATGCAATTTTATAATTACTGGCTGAGAATCGTTAACTTGCGTTAACGATTTTTCAAAGGTTTGATCGTTGTGATGGCAAGTTTTGATAATAGCTTCATATATTTTTGGTAAGAGTAACCAATTTGGTCCGATGTCTTAATTTCATGTATTCTTATTCCATTCGGTATATTTAAATGAGAGCGAGTTTTGAAGATCTCCGAACTCTGTAATTCGTCGTTTCCTGTATTTTCCGGCTAACCGAGCTCTTTAAGGTATCAAATTATCATTGACATCAAAAAAGTTTTGACAAATGACTGGGCATATTTTTTAGGATAAGTCATGTACAGTAAGAAAAAAAAAACACAACAGAAAGGGAAAGGTTAAAAATTTCGCAGAATCAGGAATTTGAGAATATAATTTTGGATTTATCATTGATGACCCCCACCCCTTTTTTTTCCTAGTTGAATAAATGATTTGTTTAATAAGCTCGATAAAATCGCAAGAATATTGCGCACAAAGTTTTTTTTTTCCCCCGAAACTTCTTTCAAAAGCTTGATTTTTGCGATCCTCGCTCAGTATCGGGATGACAGTTAAAAAAGTAATGTTCCTAAATTGTTTTTTTTCTTCTTATTCTCGTGAGTGGATTGCAGTTAAAGTACTCTCTGACTGCTTCTACCCCCTTTTCCGTTAGCTAATCGGAAATAGATCTCCAAAAGCAAGTTCTGCGTAAGTACTATCTTTTACCTTTATTCGAGTTGCGGGCAATTTCTTCTTTTAGAAAAGAGTTTAAGGGGGGAAATGTTATTTAACGGGGAGTTTCGATTGCAATTAGCCTGTCTGGGATTTTAAATGGAGGCGTTAACTCTGTCAAGCGTAACAATTACTTATTTCATTCAAAGGTTGGGAAGAAGATCCCTTATTACGGCGACGGTTTTTAGCTGTCGAACTCAGCTGAGTTGTTTAATCACTCTTTAGACACTTTAAAAGGAGTTCTTCGAAAATTATTACTCCCGATAATTGCCAGTGATCATTTTAAATGATGAAAAAAAATTGAAAACATTATAAGGGATGCTCACTCTAGGACGAAAAGCAATTTCAGAAAAGTTGAGTGTCAGAAATATTTAAGAAATGAATAAATATCTTTATAGAGCAAAGTAGCCATAAAACAACAACATAATCAAAGCCCAAACATTGCAAGATTTTCCTAGACACGTGTTTTGAGTTTCAAGTTATTCTTTTTCAAATACAGAAACGCGTGGGCTTATACATGGGAAGTCATCCGGTAGAAGGAGGACTTGACAAAGGATTCCTTGAAACTTCCTTGACTTTTGACAAAGGATTCCTTGAAACTCCAAAAAACATGTCTGCAAGTTATTGCAATATTTGTGCTTTGATTAAGTTGTTGTTTTATGGTAACCCTACCACTTCTTTGCAATGAAATGTAGACGGTTTCCATTTTCATTCGATTTGGAAATATTTACGTGCAGGCAGATGGTTAGGTCTGCTCAGTCTGCTTGGTGGAATTGAAATTCGGTGCTTATGACAGTGATTTCTTTTCACCTAATTAAAATATATTTGTGTAGTGAACTGTTTTTAATTCGATTTCAAAATGACATTGAAACGAATTTAAAACATACTTGTTGGCCGGGGCGAACGATTTTTAACTAAGTGGTCACAAAATTTCACTGGTGATTTGAAAAATGCCCTGAAACGAACTTGTAATCTTTTCGTCAAATAAGCGGTTTTGAACTAAACGATCACGAAATTCCACTGCAATCAAGAAATGGCAGCGAAATAAACTTGTAATACACTATATCTCCAAAAGTATTGGGATATGCTTTTAAAAATTCGCATTTTTAAAAATTTCACGAGAAATAAGAGACCAATTTTTCTATAATTTTGTCACACAATGCAGGCTTCAGCTGACTTTCACGAATATATGTAAAATAATTGTGCAGAGTATGTACATAATTTTTTGACATTTACAGCTTATTCCCAACTACTTTCCATGATGGATGATCAAAACAGGTTTTGTTCCCCATAAATGGCGGGCTTGAGTATTAGTCATAGTCGTAGAGTCGGAGTCAGACCAATTTTAGGGGAAAATAATCGGAGATGGTCATTTTGCTTTCGACTACGCAGCCCTGGCAACTTTGCAAGCAAACGAATGCAATAGATGAATTTGTATGCTCATTTTAGAATGCTCTAAAATGAGCATACCAAATGCGAAACCACAGGATTCATTTCCAGCTATAAGGGGAATCCTCGCGGCTGAGGTTAATAAGTGCAAGTGAAATATATTTAGCATTTCATGCTTTCAAATATGTGTTTCATTAACAAGATTTCTGAAATTTTGTCGACCTCTAATCTTGAGGTTAATGAGAACTCCTCGTAGAGTCATTTTCCTGAGCTTCATATTTTCTACCTTTAACAATGCTGCCAAGATAAAACGGAGTATTTTCTTGTTAGTATTTTCTTGATATTCGGGATAAAGGGATGGTTTAATAAAATTATTTTTCAATTACACTGAATGTGTGGGATTTTTATTGTCATCTAAACAAAATTACAGTACCTTCAAAATTAATAAGAAATGCTCAATCAAGAACGAATTTTATTGTGAGTCATATTTGCTAGTTCAAAATTTGTTTTTTGAAATTGAAAGCTGTTTTCTACCTGATTCTATTATTGCTGAAACCTTTATGTAAACGGAATAATGAGGCCAATTCAGATATGGTTCTTGTATATTTTTTACTGCGCAAAACTATTTCTTCACTAGGTATTAAAAAAAAAAAAAAAAAAATCCGCTGCATTCTATGGTAAATGGTCATTCTATTTAATCCTGCAAGGCATTCAACCTGCCCATCTCAGATTTTCAGAAATCTTATTTTTTAACATTTTAAATTTATGCATATTAAAAATATATATAATATTCAAGAGTAATAAATAAGTAATTGTTGAATTTCGTTTAAAAGCTCTTTTGTTTTCGCTTGTCTGGAGGATTATCTGTTTTTTTCCACACCGGAAAATGCCGTTCCGTTCAAAACATTATTCCGTCCATTTCGTCCACTTTTTTCAGTTAATTAAAAGTTCTAAATTAAAAATTCGTAACTTAGCAATAATAAATAAATGTACTATTGATTATTCTTATTGAAGGACAGGCCTCCGAAGTGGGCTAATTACCCCACTGGGATTGATTACTGAATGTTTTTTTCATGCATAAACAGGCATGGTTTTTGTTGTTTTCCGATGAAATTTATATTATTATGTGTTTTCAAATATCGATAGAAACAAACATTTTATATATTTAAATCGTTTTTTTTAGTTTAAACTATTTTTAATTAAACTACACAGTTCATTCAATGCAATAATACAATAATGTTTGCTAGTTTTACAAACATATCAGATTGCGATTTGCTACGTAAAAAATTCGCGGCGGCATGTGAAAGTGCTACCCAGAGGAACTTTTGTTACGCAAGTCTGCTTAATTTAAAAGTTACCAGCTTAAATGAATCGTTTATTTCAAAAATCAGTCAAACGATAAAATTTCTAATTTTTAGGGAACATTGATATCATCTATTAAACTACTTAATCGGAATTACAACGCATATACTGGACGAAGTATATCTTAATATGTATGCATTTCAGTTAAAAATATTGTAATCTTTTTCGAATTTTTCAAGTATAAGGATAAAAATGCTTTTTCAAACCGTTACGCTTGGCTGGTTTCTGAAATAAACGGTTCAATTCAACAGACCGATAACTCACTATGAGTTGTAACTTTAGTATTTATTTCTGAGAAGCAGTACGCTCAGCTTTTATATATATATATATATATATATATATATATATATATATATATATATATATATATATATAATATATATATATATATATATATATATATATATATATATTTTTTTTTTTTTTTCTATGCAAGCTGTTTTGGTTACAATATTCCTTTAATTTACTTTCCAAGCCTGGTGCAATCCATCGCTACTAACTAACGAGATAGTACAGAAAATAACAACGTTACAAAGCACAAATGAGCAGTATCCCTGCTCATTTGTGCTTTGTAACGTTGTTATTTTCTGTACATCTTTAGCACAAAGGTATTTGTAAACTTTAACGAGATAGTGTTTGTTTTTAATTAATTAATAATAATACTTTTAAAAAATATATATTATGATTAAAAAATCTTAATTTTAAAATTAATATGCGACAAAATAGTACAATTATGTTAAGCAGCTTATTAATTTTGTTAAATTTGATTACTTATACAGTAAAATATTGCCTAAAATTCGTTGTACCTAAGTGTAACTACTTGTTATTTGCGTACTTGTCAGTTGCAATACTTAAATATTTTTTTCCTTTTTTAGGGGAAAGATGATTTTTCTGCCTCATTCCAAAGTTCCACACATAAGGTAAATGATATTCTCGAATAATTTGATTCATTTTTGAGTATCTTAATCTCTAATCTGTGAGTACCTTGTTTACAAAAACATTTGCTGTGAGTTTGTATCTTTTAACGAAATCATGTCTTATATTGCGTGGAATCGTAATCGCTCAGTAGAAAAATGTAACAGCGTGTTCGTTTTTATATTTTTGTACTGTTTTTTGAGTAGCAACATACTTGGTGAAATACATTTGCACGTTACTACCTTTTAAAGTTTTATAGGAGACATATTTTTTTTTCTTCCAAAGGTTAAATTTTCCGGTCATGTTCCATTGTTAGTTTATTAGAAAAATATCCATCATAGATATAAAATTCAAATTGACTCTTCGTTTTAGAGACATGCCAACAAATTCAACGCGTTGAAATATATACATATACACAGTCCAGTCACAATAATGTGACCACCTGTCAAAAGCCTGAAAAACCACCTTTCGCAGAACGGACTGCTGCGAGACGTGCAGGAAGAGATTTATTTAGGGCCCTGAAGGTGTTCACTGGTAGTTTGAGCCACGCCGACTCCAATGCTGTGGCCAGCTGGGCTAGATTACGCGGATGAGGATACAGGGAGCGAATAACCCGATCGAGATGGTCCTACATATTCTCGATTCTGTTTGAATCAAGAGAGTTTGCTGACCAGGGAAGAAGGGTAAACTCATTCTGGGGCTCTTCGAACCACGCACGTACACTGGCAGCTGTATGGCACTTCGCATTGTCCTGCTGGTAGATGCCATCATCCTGAGGAAAAACATTGCACATATAGGGGTGGAATGATTATGCCCATTTGGACGTTGGATAAATCGCTCGTTTTTGCATTACGCCAATGATAGAAATGGTTTTCAAAGCCCTCACACACATGTTATACACCCCCAACTGCATTGTGCTGCCAAGTGCTTTTTGTGATTGGTAATTTGACGTCTACGTCGAAAGTACGTGGTGGTCACATTAATGTGACTGGACTGTGTACAAAAGAAATGTTTAACATTAATTGAAAACAGTCATAATTAGCATTGTTTGTTGCATAAGTTTTGTGTAATTTTCTCTTATTAGCTTTAGATACTTTTGATTTGAAACGTCTTTTGATAAAAAGCATTCCGTATGAAGCACAAAAATTATGATGTATACATAATTTAATAACTTTCCTAGATATGTCCTTAACCAATCTTATCTTATCTTACTTAAGTCAAAAGCGAAAAATTGAGAAGAATATTTTTATTACTTGTATTTATTCAACCAAAAAATAGTTTTAAGTTTCATTCTACTTTATGCTAAAGTGGTGTAAGTTCAGCCGTTTGCGTATACTGTTATTGTAAAACGGCACAGCAGTGGTGTTTCGTACCTCAGTGGCTACTAAATCATTCAATTATTTAAAAGCTTTTTTACTGACCTACACCAGTTTTGCTCTTAACGGCTCGTACGAAAACTGTTAGAAAACTGTCCGACCTTACTTTTTTTTTTTTTTGCGAAAACCTAGGAATCAAGCACACTTGTTTCAGCTGACCTTGAATTTTAATAGGCATGCGTGAATTTTTTTCCTGACGCAATAGCATTAGTCACTAGGAAGCCGCGTTTGACTGAGGTGGTGCGTGGTGATATCTTCTTTTTTTTTTTTAATTTTGAGATAAATGACGCAATGAGCAGAAGAGTGCCACTGTGTCAAATTTTGCGAGAAATTGGGTGACAACTAAGCGGAAATTATTTGGAAGCTGCAAAAAGGAAAGGCTTCCTTTAGGTGACATTTTGGTTTAGAGCACATTTTCACACTTGATTCAGACTTCTCCGCCGAAAAGCTAAACTTCTGTGGCTCAGAAGGTTTCTAAGTCTCCTGATATAGTCCCCTGCGACTTTTGACTGTTCCCCGAATTCAAGAGGCCATTGAAAGAAAAAAAAATCTTTGGACAAAAAATTACATCATGGATGCAACGACAGTCGTTTAAGACTGCATTCAGAAACAGGCCTTCTTGGAATGCTTCTAACAATAACAGCACCTCTGAGAATAATGTGTAGAGTCTCCTAAGAAGATTATTTTGAGAGGAATTAGGTTTTTAACGCTCCAGAGCCAGTGTTTTATTCAGCCAAAGGTCATTAAACTTTTAAATATACTTCATATGAAATTAACAAAAAAAAAAACTTTTAAGACATATATATAAAATTATGGAAAGTCCTGCATTTATGACTATTCAGAAGAAAAAAAAACCTTACATATATTTATGCTTGATTACTATTGAAGTATCTCTGTATACTGTTTCAGTGTACTAATATTTTACTTTATTTTAATTTTAATTTTATTTATTTTTTTGTATGGCATAGCGTAAAATGAAAGAATATGAAGACAATATTTCATAATCGAAGAACTAAGTACCGTTATAATACTGTTATATTCGAACGTATGCTTGTTTGAGGCTAAATTAGCTTATTGGAGTGCTCAAAATAATTATTTGTGTGGGCGCAGTTTTTGTTTATCCAATTTAAGAATCAATAGGACCGCTAGAACTGTTTCCCGGTCGATAAAGGCTTTATGCAGCTTCTCAGACTTGTCTCTTGGGAGAAGATAGGAGAAATATCACCAAAGCCCTTTTGGGCCAGACTCGTGCCCTTTTTGTATTTTCCAATTTTAACCAGCTTTGATCTTTCAAAGAAACACGCATGAGAGTGTAGACGCTAAAAGAGTTATTTACTTTTTTAAACAAGGCTTATTTATGTTGCAAAAAATTGTTCTGCTGGAACTATCGGATGGGAAATTCAAATTTCTGGGGGGGGGGATACAAAATTTAAAAACCAGATTTAGGGTACCACGTTAGGGTACCACGTCATATGCACAGTAAATTCCAAATTAGGTACTCTCCGATGCGTTTTTTTTTTGTGCTAATAGTATATTTTTTTAGTTAATTACTTTTTAAGTTTTAAGGTTATTCCATAGAAATTGCTCATAATTGTAACCTGATCAGAAAATTAAATATTCTAGAGAAGTAATTGGTTAACAAAACATGGTTTTTTATAGAAATAATCTGTAAATCTACAACGTGGACGCTGCGTGATAAATGAAACTTAGAGCATTTGAAAAATTCCTTAGTTACACAAATCTACACATTTTTACAAACAACGTTTTTTCCTAAAATAAATAAATACTAAAATGAATAAATCCTTCAATCTTTCTTTTTTTTTATTATCCTTACGGGAGTTAACGCAATGTCGTGCTTCGTTCGAATCAACAACTATGTAGCGCGTGTTTGATGCTTGTCGTCTGGCGGGGGGGGGGGGGGGGTAGAAGAATAAGCTGAGAAACACAAAACGATAACGGATATTAGATGCGTACTCTATGCGTGTTCTGTTCCTACTTCTTATGATTCCGGTACATGCATGGACACCTGCTCGTGAATATTTATTAGAGTACGAACAAGTTGTGTTTTTACAGCAGATATGTGTTTCCTTACTTGCAGGCTGATAATTAGGTGTTGTACATTCACTTTTCCACTTCATTGCACACCCGCTTAGCTTTGTTTTCCCAACCTTCTTGGTATCTTAGCTTTATACTTGCACGTCCCTTGGTTTTCTTTCAATAAGAGATCAGTACCAGGAGCGTCCCGATGAGAGGTCACGGGAGGTCACTGTGACCTCCCATTAATTTCCGTATTTGGCACATTTTGCTGTCGATTCGGCAATTTGAAGACAATATTGAACATTGAGATTATTTGTTCTTTTTAGTTTTTAGAATTGTTTTTTAAAAGATGTCTTTAAATTAAAGCGGAAAATCTGAAAAGAAGTACAAAATGTAGTATGTGTTTTAATTTTATGTAATTTTATTATAGGATAAAATAAAATAAAATGTATTTTTTTCTCAAGCTCGAAAAATAATAAGTAACAAGCGGCAATTTTCACAAACATGAGTTTATGCATGCATTTCAGTTTAAAATATTATAATATTTTTCGAATTTTTTAAAAATAACGATAAAAATGCTTTTTCAAACATTTATGCTTGTCTGGTTTCTGAAATAAACAGTGCAATTCAACAGACCGATAACTCACTGTGAGTTGTAACTTTAGTATTTATTTCCAGAGAAGCAGTACGCTCAGCATTTTTGTATCTTTTAATAAAGCTCCGTTAATAAGTAACAAACGACGTGCCTTTCTCTTACTGTAAAATACTAGTATAATTATAATATTAATTTTGAAGGCATTGTGGTATATTTTCCACATTAGCTTTCAGCATTTTAAAATTATATTTCTAAATTTACCAAAATTTTTAGAAAAACTATTTTTTTCCCAAATGATAATTTAAAATCAAATTTGGTTTAGATAGAATAATAAAGATAGCCAGACTAGCATACTTGTAAAATTTTATGAAAATGTATGATACGCAACTTTGAGCTCTCATGTTTGCAAAAAAAAAAAATTACGTTTTTTTTTAATAATAACTCAAAAAGCTTTTTCAGTGTGGTAATAAATAAGGTACTAAAATTTTTAGAATTAAATTATTTTTGAGCGAGAGAGAAAAAATTTTTTTTCCCCTGCGAATATCTGAAATTTTAAAGCTCCTTTAGGGTAAAAATCATTTTTTTCTTATATTTTTCTTAGTTTCTCCATTTTATAGTTTTTAGTTACGAACATTTTTATTATGATGAGTTAGGAAAAAGAAAGGCACTAAATCATTAAAATGTATATAAAAAAATATTCAAAAATTTTCGGGGGGGGGGGGGGGAGCTGTCACCCTCTCAACCCATCCATGACTTTCTCCAAGCAAAGTAAGATATAAATTATGATGTGTGTTTTGGGTAAAGGTGGATACAGGATGCATACAAAAAAAAAGAATGTAGATATACGCGTTTACTTCCGTTCTGTTAAAATTTGGTTACTGCACCTTTTTTTGCGTGGGGGGGAGGGGCTTTATCTGGGGGAGAGATTGCTACTTCATTTCATGCATACATTATTTTTCTTCTTAAGTCTTAAGATTTTTTTATTTGAGGAAACAGGTTGCTCTTAGTAAACAAGATTTTTCTTATTTTTATTTAATCATTCATTTATTTGATTATTTTTTTTCAAATTTGACCAGCGTAAGTGTTATATTATACTCCATATTTTCAAGCCTGGTGGAAGAAACAGCACTACACTAGACTGGCGTCGCTGATTCTTGAGACAGTCTGTAGATAATTTCTTAATTAAAGGAGAAAAAACCTTAAAATTTTTGAAGAAAGCAGACTCTTAAATTTCAGCTAATTAAGATGTTTACCCCATTTTCTGGGATATAATTCACCAGTAGCATGTACTTGTTTTAGCATCTTATTTTTAAACATTTATCGGTGGTGATCTAGATTTTACGATTAAACTAATGTCGGTTTATGTTGCAGACTATTTTTTCGTTTTTAATCTGGGTCGCAGACAGCTGGAAAGTAAAAATTGCCTACCGGGATTTCAAACTACAATAAAATAAGCCACATTAACGGATTTGCTGTTATAATATGAATTTCTATTTAAAAGTAGAAAGATTCCTTAGATTGTAATCGTCATGACATTAACCAAATAAAATTTTAGTACTTCCCTTGTGAAAACTTTTGAAAGAATTTCAGAATGTTTAGATCAATAAAATGCATGAAAAATGAATATTTAGAAAGATATTATCACGTCACAAATCATCTAAAATTTTTATCATGGTATAAATGAGATACGAATAAAATTAGCAATGTTCTCATTGGAATCCAAATAAGCTAGTCATCAAGTTGTCAAAAAAACTCATTAAGTGGACTTCCTTTACTTTAAAACATGTTAACCGAAGCTTCTTCACACGAAGTGATTTTGCTCAATTTGAGATTCGATTGAACTGAACCAGTGTTATATCTTGAAGGTCCGTGGATCCACAAAAATTTTGGTGAAACGTTGAACCTTTATCTGTAACAGTCTAGAGCATTCCCTAGATTTGACATCCACTATTTCATTTGGCACCATTATTGGCGGATTACTATTTGAAAGTTTTGGTGCCCAATTTCTCCCCAGAAGTAGGCACCTGAGCTCTCACGTAAGAATTCACACTTGCTGAGTGTATTCCAACCAAATAAATGACTCTAGGGATGTTTTATATGCCGCATACTCACTCATACGATATGGCCGCTGACTATTTGCTGCTGCTTGAAAATCCATTTGAGCTCAGTTTGAACCCTTGCCCAAAGGCGTGAGAGGCCGACGCCAGACTACTACGCCACGCAGTCGGTTCAGACATAATTCAAACAGTTGAACGGAATGACAGCTATGCATATGACTCATTGTTCACTGCTTAAGAAAATGATATGAGTGTAGCAAAAATTGTTGTAAAGGTATGCATGTTAAAGCTTAATTACGTGAATTTATGTATCCACATATTTTGTCGTGGTGTGGAAAATATTACTAGCCAATTTGAGGTGTGCTGTAGTTGGCATTTGCCGATGTGTATGAAAGCACTTCGTTGATTTTTATTGGTTTTTGTTTTTCCTTTCCCATTTTCCATTGGAATTTCTCCTATAAATATCCACAAATGGCTGTGGGGGTGGAGAAGAAAAGCATTTTGTGACGTGACTAGATTTCGGTAGAAACTTTTCTATATGTACCTAAATCTTGTATCTAATGGATTTCGAAAAGTCGTCCTCCCTTCGGAATGGAATAAGGGACACGTATGCTTAGTATTGTCTGAGCACTTTGTTTTGTTTATGAATAATCCAGATCCAAGACAAAAGGGATGGACCCTAATATAGTCCGGTAGGCGAATCCATCTTTTGAAAAGTCGATATAAGAGTACATCTGATCCATGGGAGGTAAAAACCATTTTTCTTATATTGTTGACATTCAAAGTATGCAATTACTCTCCGGGAGTTATTTTTTTTTCCTTTACTTCTCTAGCAATCGATTTGAGGGCAGGAATCGATGTTTTGGAGAAGATTCTAGCACATTTTATGATAGGAGAAGTCTTTTTTTGTTTTATTCCTTTAACATCTTAGAGCTCTTTGTTCATCTGTGTTTTGGTATCTTCGCTTTGTTTCTACCAGAGCTTCTAACATATTTCCCTCCTGGTTTTACTCTCTTTCTTCTGATTTTACTCTCTGCAGTAAACTCTAAGTTGTCTGAGACTGATTTGATCGGGACTTTAAGAGCTCAGTGAAGTAAAATCCGACGTTAATCAAGTACAAATACGCAGGGATACTGCAGACACATGTTTCGCCGTTACGAGGAACGCCTTTTTCAATGCAAAAAAAAAAAATGTGAGCTTATGGATGCACAAACATCCGACAAAAGGACTTGAGCGATTCCATACCAAATCACCGAAAAAAAAAAAAAGTTGGTCGCACGACCGACTCGGATTTTTTTTTAATTTGGTACACAGATTGATGGTGTAGAGGTATGAAAAAGCCCAAAAGGAAAGTTACCTGCTCCACTTATTTTCTGAGATACATGCCCTCAAAGTTTGTCCGCCACGTCAAAATACTAAAAAAGTGATGTTATTTAATCATTTTTTATAAAAAATCGTACTCATGCAAAATAAAAGTGTTAGATATCTATGGAAACTAGTTACTCCAGGCATTCTGAAAAAAAATACTAGAACGTTCATAATGAAAATTGCCAAGGTACAGGGCTCTTTGAAGTTGTCACCACAAAAACTTGATTTTGCAGATTTTGCTAAAATTCAGGCATTTATTACAAAAAAAGGCAAACAAAACCAAAGGTTTTCTCACTTTCTGGTAGTGTACAGGTCTTCCCTGTAAATTGCTACGCAATAAATTGTTTGGGTTTCTCACTCCTTCTTGGAAATATTTTAGCTTAAAGATAAGCCGTAAGGCTAAAAATGCGTTTTTGGCCATCTTGGCAGCCATTTTTCTCATAAAGGGGGAGCAGTAGAAACTTTAATTTTTTTTTAAACAAGCCACTGATATGTTAGCTATTCACAGGAAAAGAGTTTACTTTTGGTTATTTCTCCCATTAAGAGATATCCTGCTGACAGTATATGCATGTTTTTCGCGACGACCATATGCTTTTGTTCCCCCTCTCATGGACTTAAAATTAATTAAACCAAAAAATAATGATATATTTATTATTCGCTGTATTATCTACCCAATATATCATGAAATTTAATTTATTAAATCATTGAACAATAAATTAGATAATTGATGAAAAAAGGAAAAAAAATTTCTCTGATGCCTGAGCATTATGCATTCATAATATATAAAGCACTAAATACTTTCTTGAGAAATTAATTAACATAAATGAGCTCTAAATATTTATATTATAAGCAATACCCAATCTTGTGATTGGGATACTCCTGTTTTTAATTGAAGAATTTCTTGAATATCACATGAATATCAGGAAAATAAATGAGGTCTTTTCGTTTGATGTAGGATATTTTATGACAAATTTCATTTGATGGGCTACTAACTGAGCATGGTGATAAAGAGCTATTAATTTCAGCATCGAATTCTATTTTACCTTATTAACAGTTAAATATTTACAAAATAATTTAATATAAAGCCATGCTTGAAGAATTAAAATTAGTGCAACTAATTTATTCCCATACTGATCTTTACAAAATTGACATGCATTGAGCACTGATAAGAACTGACAAGAAAAAGTTTACTCACTAAAATATTAGTTCACAGATACTATAAAGCATACATTCTATTTTCCACAAAATAATACTGCAACAAAGAACAAGGGTATCCTCCTGTTTATAGCCATCAATCAGGAACATCCAATTACAAGATTGGGTATTGCCTATGAGATAAATATTCGAAGCTCCTTTATTTTAATTGATTTTTCAAGAAATTCTTTAGTACCTACCCCTTTATACCCTTGTTCTTTGTTGCAGTATTATTTTGTAGAAAATAGAATGTACGCTTTATAGTATCTGTGAACTAGTATTTTAGTGAGTAAACTTATTCTTGTCAGTTCTTATCAGTGCTCAACACATGTCAGTTTTGTAAAGATCAGTATGGGAATAAATTAGTTGCACTAATTTGAATTCTTCAAGCATGGCTTTATATTAAATTATTTATTTAATTATTTTATAAATACTTAACTGTTAATAAGGTAAAATGGAATTCGATGCTGATATTAATAGCTCTTTATCACCATGCTCAGTTAGTAGCCCATCAAATGAAATTTGTCATAAAATATCCTACATCAAACGAAAAGACCTCATTTACTTTCCTGATATTCATGTGATATTCAAGAAGTTCTTCAATTAAAAACAGGAGTATCCCAATCACAAGATTGGGTATTGCTTATAATATAACTATTTAGAGCTCATTTATGTTAATTAATTTCTCAAGAAAGTATTTAGTGCTTTATAGTTATGAATGCATAATGCTCAGGCATCAGAGAAATACTTTTTCTTGTTTTCATCAATTATCTAATTTATTGTTCAATGATTTAATAAATTAAATTTCATGACATATTGAGTAGATAATGCAGCTAATAATAAATATATAATTATTTTTTGGTTTAATTAATTTTAAGTCTATGAGAGGGGGAACAAAAGCATATGGTCGTCGCGAAAAACATGCATATACTGTCAGCAGAATATCTCTTAATGGGAGAAATAACCAAAAGTAAACTCTTTTCCTGTGAATAGCTAACATATCAGTGGTTTGTTTAAAAAAAAAATTAAAGTTTCTACTGCTCCCCCTTTATGAGAAAAATGGCTGCCAAGATGGCCAAAAACGCATTTTTTGCCTTACGGCTTATTTTTAAGCTAAAATATTTCCAAGAAGGAGTGAGAAACCCAAACAATTTATTGCGTAGCAATTTACAGGGAAGACCTGTACACTACCAGAAAGTGAGAAAACCTTTGGTTTTGTTTGCCTTTTTTTGTAATAAATGCCTGAATTTTAGCAAAATCTGCAAAATCAAGTTTTTGTGGTGACAACTTCAAAGAGCCCTGTACCTTGGCAATTTTCATTATGAACGTTCTAGTATTTTTTTTCAGAATGCCTGGAGTAACTAATTTCCATAGATATCTAACACTTTTATTTTGCATGAGTACGATTTTTTATAAAAAATGATTAAATAACATCACTTTTTTAGTATTTTGACGTGGCGGACAAACTTTGAGGGCATGTATCTCAGAAAATAAGTGGAGCAGGTAACTTTCCTTTTGGGCTTTTTCATACCTCTATACCATCAATCTGTGTACCAAATTAAAAAAAAAATCCGAGTCGGTCGTGCGACCCCCATTCGGTGATTTGGTATGGAATCGCTCACTTCATATTTGAGCTTATTATTTTTTTTTACATTATTTGTGCAATGATATTGTTTGTGCAATTCATTTGTATTATTATTATATTATTTGTGCGGTTTATTAACTTTTCTTAATCATTTCATTGTCATGATTGATTTTCAAAGTGTATAATTGCCCAATTTTTTTGTCACTCCTCCTTAATAGTTTTGCTATTGCATATTTTCATCAATTTGTTCTGAACAGATTGTGTAATTGGTCTGAGCAATATTCAAATTTATTTATTTTTTGTTTCATATGGAATATAGATCATGAAGCAGGAAAAAAGCCACAAAGTATGAATTGAAATCAGAGAAAGAATGAAGAAAAAAAATCATTCATCAACATTCTATAACTATCAAGACCGCTAAAGTCAATTACACTGAATTTAATTCTGTCTGCAAAACCTGTCATAAAAAATGTTTTAAATTATCGGTGTGTTTCTAAACATCACTTTAATAAATAGATATTCTAAAACTAAGAATTTTTGTCAAAAATCTTTAGTATCAAAACGAAAGCACGTGTTTTTTTTTTTTGGAATACATTGATAGTTGTAACGCACTCTATAACTTTAAAAAATATATACATACAAATTTTCAGCATAGAAAACAATGCTGAAACAATTACAATGATGAAAAATAAGATCAATTTAAAATCCTAAGATCGTTAAAAAAACGGGAAGTTTTCTATGCCATAATTCTGTTATTTAATAGAGGTTATCCCAAAAATACTTTTTAGGTCGCGCGTTTTTTAGGAAGTGTATTATGTTATATTAGGCGCGTTAATAGCTTCTTAGTTGCGAAAATTAATTACTTTTATTTTTTAAATTTGTTTCTATCTTCTTTAATTGCTAAAATAATTCTTTTGACATCACAGATTTAGATTACAGTTTCTAGTAGTTACATTTAGCTTTTTTTAGATCATTAAAAAGTTAGAAACTCTGCTCACAGCGAAAGCAGATTTTTAAATCCTCTTTCTTTCCTTGTTTTAAATATTTTTTTCAGTAGTTCAAATTAATTTTGCCAAGTAAAGCTTTTACAACAGAAACACAATGTATAAAACAAATACCTCAAAGAACGTTAATCTTCAAATCTTTAAATCCAGGTTAATTAGAGCTCCAAGATTTGCCGTCCCTAGTCAAAGTCTAACCGTAACGGTTAGCCTTTTATTCGAAAGCTGGTTAAATTTTATCTCCTGCATTATTTTTTCTACGCCTTTCCAAATGGTATGAAATTTTTTGAATACATTTTAGCGCATTCTTGTGAACCTTTTTTAAAAATAGTATTTTAACCTATTAATTCCTAGCGTCCTTTTTTAGGGACGGTCCAAAAAGTGTGTCTGAATTTTCCAAAAATGAACGTTTCTACTAAATAATAGTGTTAAATTATTACTTTGGTATTGTTTCAAATCAATATTAACAGATTGCAGCATATAACCATTGTAAAATGTGTTCTGTAGCCGTTTTATTATAATCTTTATCAAGAAGTATATCGCTCACAATCTCAATTTTAAAATTACTCCCAGCTTCCCAGTTTATGTTAATTGCTGCTTTTATTTCTTCTAATAAAATGTCTTTTTAGATATATCGTAGGCAGGAAAAAAATAGTAAAAAAAGTATGCACCCTCTGGTGCCTAGCGTCCCCTTTTATTAACGATTTTTCTTTTTTTAATAAAAAAAATGTTTTTTACATGACATTTTTTAAATTATTTTTTCTGTCCATTAAACACTATTGGTAAATTTTATACAAAATATCAATATCAGACATTAATGGGTTAAATAAATAGCAGTGAGGTGTATCAAAATTTATTTATTTAATCCTCAGTTATATTCTTATTCCATCACTATGGTATCGTAGCAAATCAAAAATAGAAGCTGTTTG
The DNA here is from genome assembly GCA_038373865.1 of Uloborus plumipes. NCBI lineage: Eukaryota > Metazoa > Arthropoda > Arachnida > Araneae > Uloboridae > Uloborus > Uloborus plumipes. Next base: position 20,195 of record JAXGGA010000003.1, read on the forward strand.
CGTCTCTGGTTAAGGACCCGGAGAAGTGGTTCTTATTATTTTTTCCCTGTTTATACTAAAATAGCTTGTTTTACTACCCAGGTAACGAAGGGGGTTTCATTATACCTTATTGGTAGTGAGCTTGACAAAATGTGAATAACAAATTGTTTTTGTTGATATCTTCATGTAAAAAAAAACATATTTTGAGGAATGATCTCAGAGATTAAAAAACATAGTTATTTACCTCATAAAATCTCTCAATTAGTGTCCTTTAATAGTAAAGGAAGAAACGAAAAACTATTACTGAATTCTGAAGTACAGATAAGGGCTGTTCGATCTACAAATATCAAACGTGATACAATTTTGTGTTAAATATACAGGGTGTCCACTCCAATCGTGGACCAATAGCTAATTTCTAAACCGTTAGAGATAAGCATAGAGTTTATTTAGGAAAAAATCTCCAAATTACGAAAGGAATTTTGGGTCTATTCAATGTTTTTCAAAAAATCAAATTTTGAAAGAGTTACGAAATTTAAATTTTTATACAGCCCCCCAGTCCTATCAATCATATTTAGTAAAACATTCGTGACACTGTAACGTTTAAAACTAAAAAAACATCACTCTTCTACCACAAAAATTGACCGAGTTATGACGTTTTGAAAAATCAAGATTTTGAAGGATTTCTCATACGGTCCCTTAAGCGATCTCTCGATGACGTCATGAAATAATGCAAAATCTTGATTTTTCAAAACGTCATAACTCGGTCAATTTTTGTGGTAGAGGAGTGATTTTTTTTTAGTTTTAAACGTTACAGTGTCAAGAATGTTTTACTAAATATGATTGATAGGACTGGGGGGCTGTATAAAAATTTAAATTTTGTAACTCTTTCAAAATTTGATTTTTTGAAAAACATTGAATAGACCCAAAATTCTTTTCATAATTTGGAGATTTTTAACTAATTAAACTATATGCGTATCTCTAACGGTTTAGAAATTAGCTATTGGTCCACGATTGGAGTGGACACCCTGTATGTACAGGAGCGCCCAGATGGGAGGTCACTGGGAGCTCCTAAAACTTTCTTTATTCGGCAATTTTAGAGACATTAGAGGAATATTGCAAAGTAAAAATGCCCGAATGTGACTTCTCATTATAATATGCAAATACGTATTTTATCATTCGGCAAAATTTGGAGTACTATTCGGCAAATTGAAATTTTCCACCCACCCAAATATTTGACTTCGGTGCGCCCCTGTATATATAAGTAGTGACCCCGAGGAAATGTAACACTTTCAGATACTTTTAAATAGCATATTAAGAGTACAAAATCATCTTTTTCACTGTGGAATGATAGATGGATGAATAGTTTGAAAATGACTCACACGTTCAAGGCGTGTTATATAATTTATTCAACATACACACGAAAGGATTCTCTGTCAAATGCAGTCACTTGGCGATTCTTTGCTGTTGGAATTGCAATTGATGAAAGAGATAAAAATGTGAAGTAGCTTCTTAATTGTAAAGCTGGTTCTCCATCATGTCGCACAGCGCTTCCCACTGGTTCTTTTTTCCTACGCTGCAAAAAAAATTAACTGTTATTTTTACAGTATAATACAGGAGGCAGATTTTCCAGTTTAAAACTGTGAAATGCACTGCAATAAACTGTAAAATTTGCAATTTCACAGTTTATTACAGTAAAGCAGCCATTTTAAAGTTTATTTCCGCAATTTTACAGCTTATTTCCACAAAATTAGCTGTATTATACTGTAAAACAACAGTAAAATGCTGGCAGTAGAGGTTCCAGTTTAAAACTGTAAAATGCACAGTAATAAAATGTAAAATTAGCAATTTTAGTTTATTACTGTAAAGTAGCAACTTTACAGTTTAATAGTGTGAAATTAGCAATTTAGTTTATTACTGAAAAAATACCAATTCTTACAGTTTGTTATTATAAAATTAGCTGTATTATACTGCAAAAACATCATATATTTTTTACAGTGTAAAAGTTTTAGTTTTATTTCCAAGCCCCTAAAAGTCCGTTGTTTTTTTTCTTCAAAATCTAGTCTTTTTTTTAATTTTGTTCTTTTTTCCTTTAAAATTGCTGTTTCATTTTGAATGTCCCCCTATAAACTGTTTTATCTTAATGTATTTTTTCTCAAAAAATATTAATTCTTTTCAAATACTTACAGCGATAATTCGAAAATTTTGAATTAAACGGGGACACGATACCTAGAATTCGAAACTATTTGTTATGGATAATAAATTCATTCAGCATTATTTTTTGCGCTTTTCGAAAGTAATTGTAATAAAGAGATAGTTTTTCAACCTATTATTCGGCTAAAACTTATCGATTATTAATAACCAGCAATGTGGCCGACTACAAATTACTGCTTATTAATCAGTGCATCTTATTAATAAGTGCATTTCCCTAATTTTAGCCTTCAAACGTTAAGATTAAGGTCCCCTTTCGATCCCTTATTTTTAAAATTTAAATCCATTTTTTTTCCCTCGGAACAAACTGAAAACCTGTTGAGAGCCCTGTATGTAGGCGCGCCCCGAACTATTTTTTTTTTTTTTTCGCAATTTGCCGGGTGAAATTCTGAATTTAAAATAAAAATAGAATTTGAAAAATAATTAAATAAAATTTGAACATCCGTGTTACAATATTGTCTCCAAATTTTTCAGATTATCAGCAAAATTAGCTTATTAGGAATCTTTTGTGAGGTCACCGGACAGCTCATGACCTCCCATGGGGTCCTCCCTGCCTGCCTGATATATTTATACCGAGTTTCAATGACTTAAATTTATTATAACGAGCTCTACGCAGTAGTGAAGAATCTAAGTTGAATAATGACCACCCTGTGCAATAATGAAAGTTGAGAAATGGACAGTTTTGTTACGAACTGACTGATCACGATCTACAAGTGATTATTTTCCTCATACGTCTCTTTAGAGGCGTCATTCAAGAGTTAACGCATCAGACTCACGCTTTATTAGAGGAAAAATAAGCTCGCGAGTGCTTTGAGAAATAATTTATTTGTCATCGTGTTTCCTGCCTGAAATTCCATGCATGATTTCTGTAAACAAGCTTTATATGTGGTATACGTCAATCTTCACCATACTGAGAGGGTTTCAAATGCTCCCAGAAGTGTTAAATGTGTCTCTTAACGTAGTTTCACTTTTCTGTTAGCTGTCGTCGCTTCAACACGCTTCCGAGTCTATATTGTGTTATCAATATTTTTTGTCGACTTATGTGGTCTTTTAACTTGCGATTTGTATTTGACATGACGATTTGTATTATTATTTCGCGACTGCGAAGAAAGAATGCGCAAAATGAGCATTGGACGATTGGCTTTTCACGCATAAAATCAATTTTTACGAAACAGTCGTTGCGTCAAGGGTGATGCTATCAGTTTTAGAATAAAGCAGCAGCGCAATTTTTTTTCAAACCAAAAAGTTAAAAAATTAAACAAAAAATAAATAAATAAATAAATACAAGAATAAACCGTCGTTTTCTCCTTGCTTTCATCTAGCGATGAAGAATTTGCGGAATTTTTGAACAGACGGAAAAAGAAAAAAAATTCTAGAAAAAGTGGAAAAAAATGATTTTTTTTTACAAATTAAAATGTAGTTTACTAGTCCGTAGTTAAAGAAACAGCATTTTTGAAACCAACACTTTGAGTTCGGCGAAAAGGGAAGTAATATTCTGAGAAGTGGGATTTGAAGCTCCCTCGCTGGGAGATCCCTATTTATGTTTCACACTTCTGAAACCTACTGTAAAAACTTTTTAGGACAAAAAAAGGTGCCAGTTGGCTTTCTAGTAATGATACCACATTTACTATACTCAGTTCCAACCACCTTCAATTAGGAAGCTAATAATGTTTGATTGCAGAATACTGTATTATTCCATATCGATTAAAAACAAAAACTTTGTCTTCAAATTAGTTTTAAGAAGATTCATTCCTTCTTCTGCCCCGTGGGTCTGAGGCAATTTCTGTACTGTTTCTGAGAACAATCTTTATTCATCAGACACGAATGAGACCACAATGATACCCGCTGACCAAACGCTGCCAAATACCCACTGAATACCAACGGAGTACTTGCTCGTAAAAGTCCTGTGGTCCGCAGCAGCAGTTACCATGGGTTCAGAGTTTCTGCATCATTTCCTTTCCTTTCAGAACTGTGCCTGAAGGGTGGAGGTGGTGCTGCCGTCGGTCGAGGTCAAGTTGAACTCCCACCCATTCAGGGTACTTTATTTTTCTCAGAAATCGCGCTCTTCTGTCTTAAATCCATCTTCGCTCTGAGCATGGAGCTTAAAGCGGTTTTCACATTACGACTGATCCGGCCGTCCAAACCGAATTTTTCGCTGCGAAACTGGTTTTCAAAATCCGTTGCCATGACAGCACGCCGTTCTAGAATGCTTAATGTGGTCTGCTCCGACAGCCGACTGGTTTTTTGGCAGCGATTTCATTGGCTCTCGCTAGGTGCTCACTCTTTATCCCTTGTGGTGAATACCGTCACGTGAATTTCTGACGGATCTACTGCGAATGCTCGAAATCTTTCACCTCCGTCTGTCACGGCCGAAAAACCACTTTGTTCACTGGAACGGTCGTAATGTGAATAGTCCTTCTGTCTCCCAAATGGCATTAATGACAACGGCATGACAGGATATGCAATATTTCTTTTTGGATCTTTAAATATTGTAAGAAGATTTAGTTTTAAAATAGGGAATAACAAAACACTTTTCACTCCGTAATAGTAGATGGCGACGATCAAGTTCTCCATGTATCGGTTCAAAGACGTGGTATCGGGAATCGAAACCCGAAATATCAATATGATCGTTCATAGCCTACTTCAGCACAGTTCGTCTGGTACTTTTCTCGTATCGGGAAAAGCCGCTTGCTTTCTAATAAATGTGTTGATAAAACCTAAAAATGATGCGGATGTAATGCGTCATATCGATTGGAAACGGGATACGTTGACTAGATCCAAAAATGAGACCTTATTGAGTGAGGCTGCTTTGAAGATAGCTGAGACTGCGTTCCTATCCACTCATTTAGAGCGCTCTTTTTCCTCATCTTTGGAACTGATATCGAAACTGAGTGTTGTTACGAAACATGAATTGCGTTGCTTAATTGCTTTTCTCTATGAGAATTTTCTTGTTTTTGAGCTCTCTTGCTTTCGATCTGTCGCTTTCATAGTACATTAGTTTTCGACGGGGCAAACGAATTAACACATTTCTCTTTGCAGTCTGTGTAATGAAGATGTCATTTGAGGCGTTTAACATTAAAGCCAACCAAGTCAAAAAAAAAAAAAAAACATGAGAGCCAAAAAAAATATTTCACACTTTTTCCACTTATTTCCAGATTTAGTTTTCGTTTGAACAATATCGGTGCATGACTTTGTTTTTATTTTTTTATTTTTTTAATGAGCAGTATTTTTCAATTGTTTACTTTACAGATTAAAAAAAATAATTAAATCGGCCTCCCCCTACCCCTTTTTCTTTAATTTTCCATGCCAATTTCTATTAAACTCTTGCGGTATCTTAACCCTACACTGCATAGCGTTGTCAAGTGGATACATGGACTATTTTTTCTTATGACCAGGCATAAGGTAACTCAAGCATAAAAAGCAAGTATTAGGTATCTTTAAAACAAATGTAACCATCTATCCTCCAAATTAAATTTTAAAAATGTTTTCCAATGTTTTCTTATTGCATTGAAAAATATGTATAGTTCTTTCAAAGAAAAAAAAAACCTGCAGTGTAGGGTTAATTTTATGTCGTGTACCAGCCTGTACACTAAAACACGTGAGCTAAGTGAGTTCATTACTGTAATAATGGTGTTGATGTTACGCGTACGTTTTTACAGTGATTATATGACAGAAGCTTGAACTGAGCTATTTTCGAAGTGAAATGGGATTTTGGCAGCGGTTTTTTTTTTACAATGATTGAGAGGAATTCATTTCAAATCACTTTGTGGCGTGATAGAATCCACAAAGAAGTGTCACACTATGAAAAAAAAAAGTTTGAAAAATCATGGATTCAGATTGTTTCCATATTAAACACCTCATTTTTAATACTTTAATAAATTGAAAATTAATGATAAGCACAAAGAGTTTTTTTCTGTCGACAGGCAATAAAAAGAACTTAATTCGCCATCAATCGCTCACTTGTAAGTAATTTTTGCTTTCCAAAAGTAGGGGGAAACTAGAGAGGTTTGACCAGTATAGATAAATAGAGGTTTGACCTGTATAGATAAATAGAGGTTTGACCTGTATAGATAAATAGAGGTTTGACCTGCCGTCTGTTCTTCATACTCAAACATTTATTTAACTGATCATCACCTGGTGACATCCCAATATCAAGTGGAATCGATGTTTTTCTTTTTTAGTTCTTCTCAATTGTCGAGTAGAATTAAAGGATCAATTGCTCCCCTTAATTACTCCCCTGTCTTTCATGTACAAAAATTGGAGCCAATTTAATCATAAATGAGCGAGATATTAGGCCCTGAATCACAGTTCGACTTCATTTGGTACATTTAGATGTGAAAGTACTAATCAAAACCTACTCCTTCGTTTATCACATTTATCTATTTATTTATTTTTTTTTTGTAAATATATACATTTTTGCAAGTATTGTGAATATATGTATAGTTGGGAGCTCATCTGTAATGTAACAAGCTGCTAAAAACATCCACTTAATTTCATAAACTAAACAGCATCATGCAATAAAGTAAGTGTGGTCATACTCGTAAGTCACTTTTTCTTGAAAAAATCTGTAGACTTTCTCAAGCGTTAATCGGGGTAAAAATAAGTAAAATTTTAAAAGAAAAAACTTTCTTATATTTCTGTGAACGAAGACTCGTCCCTTTCTTTATGGAATATACGGGGCTAAGGTACTAATCCACTGATAGTATGTAAGTGTGATTTTAAAATCAGCATCTTATTGTTATGCATTTATCAGTGCTGGTTTAGATTTTGCGATAAATCATTCGTCGGTTTACCTTACAGACCATTATTGTTATTTTTAATACGTGTCTGAGACTACTGAAAAGAAAAAAAACAGCTTATGCTGCTGATCATACTGGAATATGGGACCACGCAATGTTTCATTAAAATGTTACTTTTTCAAATAAAAATTAGTTGATCAATATTTACCCCAGAAATCAGGTATTGCTCTGTGTCACCCTACTTCCTTGTTGGACTAATTTTATCTCTTTTGTCTTGGAACAGGAAAAGAAAACTAATATCACGGACTAAATATCGAAATAAGGATTTGTCAAGTAATGGGAATCGTTAGTGGTGGAGCTGTTCAGAATCGCAATATATATATTTATTTATTGGAATGTTTTACCAGAGCTTCTTTTTTCCATTGAGGATGTACATGGAACATTTCGATAAATTGAAAAAAAAAATTCTAGAATAGAGTTACTTCTTCGGGACTGGGAATTGTTCAGTTTTATTATTTTTTCTTTTCTTTCTGTTCTCTTACTTTTCTTTCTACAGATTTTTTTTTCTGTTTTAGTAATTCGGCTCTAATCTCAAAAAGAAAAAACCCTGTCCGTTTACTACTCTCTGGGAAACTGGGTTTCCATGAAGGTTTATAGTAACGATCTACTCCTTCTTCAATAGCTTTGACAACGTTATTTAAGAAGATGTATCGTTACTAGAAACTTTTGGAAGCTCAGTTTTTTTGGGGGGGGATTTTTTAAACGGACAACTTTTTTTACAGTGTGCATTGCAAGGAAAACGGTGGTAGTTAGAAATAGTGTCAATTTGTTGGCTACAAATAATGATGCTACGAGTTTAATCTACTTTTAACGAAAGGGAACCTTGCGAAACAGCAAGCTTCTACATAAGTCATCGGAATATTCTGTTGTCAAAACATTTCTTGCAGATATATCAAATGTATAGTGCGGTTCTGTTTGGTTAAGCTATGACTTTTATAATGTATACCTCTTTTTGAGAGATTTATTGAAAAAGAAGCGTTACTATTGGCGCAGATTCGAGTTATAACTTTGCAAAACTATTACTAAAGTATCCAGTTTCGAGTCAGTGCGAATTAATTTTCCCTATTATTTCAAAAAATAGGTAAACATTAACAACTTCGCAGCACAACTTGTCAGAGACACACTATACCTTTCCTGAACCCAAATGTTAGTGCGCAAATTATTAAGATGAGTCAATTTTTACTGCCTAGCGTAACGTGATACACGTGGTGTGAGGCCAAATAACGTAATATGAAATTAAAGTAACCTTAATGAATTTGATGTAAGGTGATACACAGGGTAGACAAAAAAAAAAAAAAAAAAACTTTCCCTGCATACGAAGCTCTAGCAGCCTATTCGCTCAACTAATGGAATCAAAATTTTAGATTTGGTTGTTTATATGTTTACACTGAAGATGTATGATTTTGAACAGCTCAGAGCTCAAGGTTGCAGTTACAGTGAGATAATTTCGAAATTTTTGAATTTTAAAACCTACTTTTTACTTGGACAAATGTATCATCGTATTGAAAAAACACAAATGGTGTTAGAATTATTAGACTGGGGTAAAAATTGCGAGTGGGGTGAAGTATTTACAAAGAACATTACTAGGGACTAATGTAAATATAACACAAAAGATTAGGCGCTTTGAGTCATTTTGCATTATTCACATGATTAGATAGTAGTAGAATACCAATTGCAGAACACTAAGCGCAAAGCATTGCTTGTAGGAAAAGCTTTAATTGGTGGCATGGAAGGAGTTTCTTCCATCAAATCTTTGAATGTATCAACGAGTAATTTTTGTCTTACGCTTTTTTTCCAACGCTGTTTGTGTATTTTCAAAATACAAATTAGTTTCAGCAAGACAAACTAGTTGTTACCATTCCAAAAGTTTTTATTATTTTGCTGTTATTGTAACCATTAACACTCTCTAGCAACTCTCCACTAACTAGTAATCTTAGTCGAATACTTTTTAACAACAACATTTGAAAAATTTTGACTGGTTATGGTGATACCAGATAGAGATTCATTTATAGGAAAATAAAATTCTATCACCCTATGCAGCTGTCCAAAAAGAAATATATTTAGCAGCCTTAAGTTATTATTTTTTAGGATATTTCAAGACAAGGGGGGATATTAAATTATTATTCGATATTATTATTATTATTTTCAAAACACAACTTTTTCATCTACTCTGAATGCGGTTTCTTGGGTATAATTTCTAATAAATACGTTTTTCACTTAAGCAAGTGCAAGTTGTCACATTTTTAAGTTGGAACAATTTCTTTGACAGCAGTATATTATGTCATAATCATTTAGACAAAATCCTTTGAAGCTTTCAGTTTTTTAAATCTTAATTACTACTTTTCTATTTCAATCTGCTCTACTAGAAGTAAAGAGCTGAATATGAATGAAACAAATCTGTGGTATTGAATCTCAAACTTGACTAAAATATTTCAAAAACAAGTTTACAGTAAAATATTGTTTAACCGACCCCGTTTTTCCAGATCTCTGGTTAGTGCGAAGCATATTTGTAGAGTTAGAAATAAAACTACATTTTGATTAAATGTACAACTCTTACATAGAGTATACAATAAATTATAGTAATCAAACAAACATCATGGCGTACTTGGAGCGTCAGTTCGACACCACTTTAACTGAACTATGAGTGATCAAGTGGTTGCTCGAAAGAATCCTATGCAATTTATTTGTTTTTAGTTGCAATAAGAGATAAGTCTATTCAAGAATTTGATTTGATTATTGCCCGGATTATCAGGATTTTCGTTTATCCGGATTTACCTTTGGTCCGATTTAGTCCGAATAAACGAAGTTGTACTGTATTACGAATGTGTAATTATTAATAAGATAATATTTTTCTTTTAGACTCTGATGCAGAGGTGACCCACTGCTTGCAGCATTATGGGGATGCAGCAACGTCACTCTTTATCGGTAGCCATCTCAGCCAAATTGTCTTCAATGCAAGTGGTGCTTCGGATATTGGTGCTGTTGTTTATCTTCAAGAATGCTAGAAGTGAACTAACGTTGGATTTCACAAAACGGGAGTATAATGCTACCGTTCTTGAGAACTCTGTTGGAAAGACTTATGTTACGTCTTTTGAAAAGATGGGAATTTTTATATCTGATCCTTCACTTTTAGTACGGTATAAAATTGCTTCTGGCGATCCTGCGAAAATGTTTAAAGCGGAATCTCGTACGGTTGGGGACTTCTGCTTTCTTACTTTGAGAACAAGAACCGAAGAACAAGCAGTCTTGAACAGAGAATATCAGGATTATTATGCTTTAGGAATACGAGCTATGGTGACGTCGTTGTACCGAAGATCAGTTAAATTAAAAGCAAACACTACAGTGCATGTGCGAATTTTAGACACGAATGACCTAAATCCATTTTTTGATAATATGAATTACCACACTACTATTCCTGAAGACTATCCTTTGCACAAAAATCTCCTTAGAGTAACGGCAACCGATCCTGATGTCGGAATCAACGGCGATGTCTATTACAGTCTGCGTGAGCCTTCGTTTCAGTTCGCCGTCCACCCGACCCGAGGATTCCTCACTCTTACGAGACCATTAGATTACCAAAAGCAAAGCTTGCACAAAATGACAGTTGTTGCCGAGGATCGTGGACCTAAATTTCGTGTAGCAGGAAGCATGGCATTCCTTAGCACTGCTAATGTACAGATTAAGGTAACACCAGTGAACCTCCATGCTCCAGAAATTCAAGTTCGGCACCTGCCGCAGATTTTGGAACATAGTGATCCTGACATCTACGCCATCGTCCGGGTGATTGACGCCGACAGAGGAGTTCATGGCGAAATTGATGGATTGGGAATAGTGAAAGGCGACAGCGATGGATATTTCAAAGTGTCTCCTGGGAAGAAAACCAATGAGTTTGAAATTGGAGTAGCAGATCCTGGTCGCGATTTAGCTGCTGGCAGCTATGCTCTTGTTTTACAAGCCACAGATAGAGGCACACCTCCTAAATCCACTGTAAAAACGGTAAGATCTTTTTCATATCCATGCTCCCAATGTTTAAGTTTTAAATACCAGTAGATTTTTAAGACGTGCAAAATTGATTTTGCATCGTGAAGAAAATAGCACAGGAACGCATGAAACGACGTGTTACTTATATGAGAAAGTTGTATTGTACATTGCAAGTAAAACTATTCTTAATTTTACAGCTTTTTCCAATGCAGGATAACCAGTTATTATTGTTATTATTATTTTTGCTCTTTCAATTTGTGGTTCGTCTTGAAAATACATGCGAGATTGAAATTTTACTGAGCAATGTGAGCTGAAACTTACCTTTCATATGACAAATATTGTAGTACAATTTATCAGCTTGTAATACGAAGAGATGTTAATTTTTGTGAGTAGTTTAGCAATGTATCGTTGGCGTACAAGCAAAACTTTAATTAACGGTCGTTTTCACCAGCCAATTCGAACCACCGTCTGATACAGGGGCCACGACCACTGTTCGAATCTTTCTCCAACTAATTAGGAGGTTTTCAACCGCCTTTCAGGTGTCTGTCAAAGTCTAGAAGCAGCTGGTGAATGCGGCCATACATCCAATATTCTAGTTTTGAAACATTGTCGTTTTAAATTTAAGAACTTGCAGAATAAGTTTTCAAGTTTTCACTCGTTTAATCTGAAATTTATCATCGATGTACAATGATTGGCTTCTTCCTTAAAATGATCAAAATTTTTGTTGAATTTGTAGATATTTTGCATTCATTATTTCATAAAACATTATCAGTTGCATCACACAAATAATTTTATTTATCCTATTTCAGATCCACTTAAAAGTGTCAGAGACTTCTTACTCCGTTCCCAAATTCAGCCATTCTGACTACGACGTGGAAGTGGAGGAAGTCTCACCCATAGGATATCCCCTTGTACGCTTAAGTGCCACAGTGGAAAAGGGCAAGAATCCTCTTCTCTACAGCATTGAGATTGGAAACGACGAGGGCATGTTCGCAGTCGACCACAAAACTGGAGTTCTGCATACGGCTAAGGTTCTGGATCGAGAACGTCGAGCTTATTACTCGTTGACTGTCAGTGCAGTAGACAGCGGTCGACGAGGTGGATCTCATCTTCGTAAGGGTACAGCGATCGTCAATGTTCGAGTACTCGACAACAATGACAATGATCCAGTTTTCAACTCTAGCTCAGTCGTAGTTCAATTCGATGAAAACCGTTTTCAAGGGAGTGCTGTTACCACCGTCCATGCTACAGACGCTGATGCAGGCGACAATGGTTACGTTACGTACAGTTTAGCTAATTTGCACCCTGTACCTTTCAACATCGACCACTTCACTGGAGAGGTAAGTTATTTCTATAGTTTTAATACAATAGTTAAATTCCGTAAACGAACTTCAAGGGATAGCAAATTTTGCTCGTAGTAACGGAAATTTCATTGTTAGGAAATTCGATTAGTTAAAATAGGACTGAACATTTATTTCGTTGAAACAGATATTTTGTAGCATTGGTATTTGCCATAATGGGATTTACTCTATTTTGTCTATTTATAGCATTTTTTGAATACTGTTGCTTCTGCACAATTATTAATTGCTGTTGTGCAGTTTATCGAAAAGACGCTTCATAATAATCTTCAAACTTTTAGAATTTTTACGTGATAGTTATTTTAAAGTTCACGGTGCATCTTTTTGTCATCTCTATTTTTTATCATAATATAGGGCACACATATTGTGATACTCACAATCAGTCTAATGTCTTTAAAAATTCATAGCAACAGTGCTCAATCTACGGTCCATAGGCCGCATGCGACCCGATGAATCTCCCCGAAATGTTATTAAAACGTCATTCCGAGAAACATAATTTTAATTCGAGACGTCAAAATTCAAATTTTTTTTTAATTAAAACTTTTAAAAATCCTTTAGTCTTTTTGGGGACACATAGAAATAATGTCATTGTATTATTGATTTATATCTTTGAAACTGAAACATTTTGTGAGCTGAAAAGATGCTCCTCTTTTCCAGATAACGACTACAGAAACGCTGGATTATGAAACGATGCGTCGGGAATATACTCTCCGAGTGCGTGCTTCAGACTGGGGCTCTCCTTACCGTCGCCAAGCGGAAATGAGCGTTCGTGTCCAGCTCCGCGACATTAATGACCACCGGCCCCTTTTCGAGCGGGTCGACTGTGTGGGCCAAGTGCTGGAGAGCGTTCCTCTGGAAACCCAAGTGGTCACTCTCTCTGCCTTGGACTTCGATGCTGGAAGCAGAGTTCGGTATTTGATGGTTCCCGCCGATGATGATCCTTGTTTTGCTCTCAATGAAGATAAAGGTACTCTTTTCACCTTTTTTTCGTCGTCTGTATTGGATTTTTTTTTCTAGGAGAATTGACAATGCTGTGTTTTTCTTTTGTCTTTTTATTTCTTTCTCCGACAACTTTTTCCAGCATTTGTTAATAGTTTACTTATTCCTTCTCTCTTTTGGGTTTCTTTGTATTTGTTTAGTTTAATATCTTTATTTATTTATTTATTTTTAATTTTCTGCTCATGCATTCCGTAGCCCTTTATGCCCTGAGTTAATTTGCGAATGAATTTTGATTTTTATTCTTTTATTTTTCTTAGTTGAAAATACATCAAAGTGCATTTGTGGGATCGGCGTTATCTGACTCCGTGCCCATCGCTGACAAATACCCTCCAAACATACGCAAAGTATGTACTCGTTGAGTCTGTGAGTCTGAAAGTCTTGCCATCGGTTGCTAGAAGTTTTCATGGGTGTATAGTTTCTGGAGACTTTTCTTTCTTTTATTTCTATACCCAAATTACGAATGTGGTGCTACTTATATATCAGGGCCTAGTAAGACCCAATTTCGGGGATTCACTTGCATAGGAGCTGCTTCTTTCTCGCTACAGATATAAGAGCTCAAGTAGGGGAGACTGGGGACGGTTGTGACGCGGGGCGGTTGTGACAGTCGTTATATTAGCTAAACCATAATTAATACCTGGTTGAAGCAAAGAGAGAGAGTATCAGCATGTTTGTCTGAATATGTGTCAAAACATTGCGGTAGCCATCGAGCGACATTAACGCTATCATAGGGGTTGGTTACTTTTTAACAGTCAAAAGTAAGTTTTTTTGTTCGATGTTTTTTAGTAATTCCTGTTGAATGGGTACAGATAGAGAAATGAAAGTTTTCTCCCCGTTAGTAGTGAACCTTAATAGTGAAATAGCAGTGATTACTTTTTATGAGGGCTATTTTGTATTGCCATGGCGATTGCTGTTTTCAAAAGTAGTGGATTGGGGTCGGTTGTGACAAATTGCGTGGGGACGGTTGTGACACGAGTAAAACATGTTTTTATCATATTTGATGCCCATAATACGCTTGGAGAAGACATAAATAGGGCAGTGTGACCTAATGAAATATAAAGAAGCTTATAAAGAAGTGAAACTTTTTTTTCTTTCGGACAGCTTTGGAAATGCAACGTTAATCGTAAGTCTTTGCTACGAAACATTCATTCGTAAACGCGATGGAGCCGGCCGGCGCTGTCCCAATGAAAACAACGAGTGCATAGGTTATATTGCTCATAATGAAGTGCTTTTGAGCTTACATATACGCTGAAAGCAGATATGAGAGTAAAATGGCTACAGAGAAATGGTTCCGTTCATTTATGAATAGAAATGTTTCACGTCTGTTCGTGTAGCTCATGCAACTAGCCTTTCAAGAGTAACAAGATTCAATAAAACAAATAAATGTGGAATCTTTCTTTGATACTTGAGAATTGTTATGAACAGACACGGTTATGACCCACAGGATGTGCATAATGTTGCCAAAACAGACGCTACGAAATTCCAAAAACCTGATTTTTGTGTAAGACTTGGTATAAGGCTACTTCAACTGAACGAGACACACTGTTAAATGTTAAACTTTCCCAGATGAAGGTTATGTTGAATTACGTTTAATATTACTTGAAATTAAAAGTTATCTAGACTGTTTTGCTGTATTTTTGAACTTGTCACAACCGACCCCAAGCACTGTCACAACCGCCCTTGGGGTGGGGTCGGTTGTGACATTTTTTCCTTTTTTGTTTAATTTGTCCTGTGAGTTAACTATTGTACTTAGGGAGAAAATTTTAGTGTTTATAAGCAGGCAAATAAACACTTTAACATAAAAACAACTTTAAACCAGCTCACATTCATTGCTAAGGGATCTATGGGGGAGCAAATGAAAATTGTCACAACCGTACCCAGTCTCCCCTATCTCAAGTGGCAGTATTAACGTTGATGTTTTTTTTTTTTAATCCTGTTATTCTGGCCGTATAAGCTTGATTGGCAACTTAATTTCAGTTCCATTTTATGAACCCTCCCTCATTACGGCAAGTTAGCTGATTGGTTCAATTCACTATATGCCTGTCATAGCCCGTATATCGTTTTCATTCATTAAACTTGCAGATTTTACTCTAAAAGAAAAATTATTCCTTTTAGCCCGGAACGTAGGATAAAGAATAAAATTTTAGTGATGTTTTCTTATTGTGTACTACTTATTTTTTCTCTAAAAGTTTGATATTTTATTCTTACATTAATGCATTAAAGAAAAACCCGTTGACATAGGCAAATGTATGTTCTTTTTAACAGGTGTTCTCAAAGTGACGTGCGATCTATCAAAACAGTCCAAAAAAGATTGGTTGTTGAATGTATCAGCAACAGACAGTCAACATTTTGCGGATGTTATGACCGTTACCTTAAAAGTGGTTTCCAAGCATGAAGGAATGAACTCTAAAGGTGTCAATATTGATTGCAAAAAGCTTGACGTTACTGAGCGTTACATGGAGCTGTTGAGTTTAGGTAACAGCAGAAATAAGCCATCAGAATTAACAGATGAAGCAACACCCAAGCGCTACGGAGACAACAGGCATACTCCACAGTTCCTGCCTACTATTCCAGCCGAAGTTTGGATTAATGAATCAGCACCTGTTGGATCAGAAGTAAGTGTTTTTGTTGGAATAATACCATCTTTAACTTATTTTCTGATATCGCCTTTTGATCTAAAACTGGTTATAGTGTTTTCAATCTAGACGTCTTTAGATTTTGATATTTTTTATAAGAAAACTCTTGATAGACATTCGGTAGAAATTTTTGATAAGTTTCATTTACTCAATATTATTTTTTCCGTAAGTTTCAAAATGTATATTTAAAGTATTCCTACAAAAAATGTTAATACTTTTTATTTATTCATTTTTTTTTGAAATTATTTTGTCACCCACCTATGGGGGGGGGGGGTCCAAGTTAAGGAGCATCACACATGCGTGAAATGATTAATCATAATATAGTAAATTTCTGAATTATTATTATTATTTGGGTTTAGTTAACATAGGGCAATTTTATTAACAATAACATGAATATTTGCTCACAGTAATTGAATGAAATTTTGAAATCATATTTTAAAAAGGGTACCGAAGAAGTGTTAGTATTGAAAACCATCATATGCAGTAATCGGCCGATTATCAACAGCCGTTTAATCGGTAATGGGTCAATCTGCTTATCGGCAGATCCGTAATGAACTATAATCTCAGTGATGATAAATTAACCTACACGAGAAATACCATGAGCCTTGGAAATGCACCCTCTCTCCGGAAATTTAAAAATTTTCTTTTTTTGACCAAAGAAAAGCACTAAAGCCAGCCTAACCTCCTTCGAATTTATCTTCTAACTACGCCGTTGAAAGAGGATAAAGAACTAGCTAGAATATATTTTCATACAAGGAATTTGGAGGTAAGACTAAAGACATTCATTCATTCATTCACTCGACGCTGCTAAATTTAAATCGCTTTTTATTGTCCCTGTTGAAATGGGAAAATAAGTAAAATATAAAGGACTTAATGTACCTTTACCTAGTTTTAAATGTGTATATAGATAGGCCTGTTTTTAAGAGCAATTTCTAAGTTTAATTTCTGAAAGTGATTAGATGACATATAAACTGTTTTATTTACAATTTACAAGCGCTTAAACCATTGCAAAGTGTATCTAATAATTTTGAGGGTACAGAAGGATGAGAATTTTTTCAAATATTTGTCTTGATAATAAAAAAAAGTATCTTATTTGCTCTTCTCAGTTATATTTTCCTAAAAATGAATGAAATTTGTCCACATTTATTTTCTTTATGTTTAATAAAAAAAACTATTTATCCATTTTTCTCATACTGCATGATTTCAAAATTGGATGTATGTCTTTTTAGGTTCTTGCTGTCAGAGCCCGAGACAGAGACCATGGGTACTCTGGACTTCTGGTGTATGTTGTCAATTATAGCAACGAAGGAGACGATTGCTTTAAACAAGATCTGAATAATGGTAGATTACTTGTGGATTGCCCATTAGATAGAGAGCGAATATCGAAGTATGTTCTTAATATTTCTGCATTCGATCTTGGAAAGCCTCAAAAATCAGCTTCCACCCAACTCATAGTGAATATACGAGATGAAAACGACAACGTTCCTACTTTTGAAAAATCCTCATACCACTTTGTGATACCTGAAAATGTTGAAAATGGCACGTCTGTGATCCGTCTAAGAGCAACGGATATGGATGAAGGTGAAAACGCACGTTTAACGTTCAACTTGGAAGGACCTGCTTGGGATATGTTCCATGTTGATAAAGACACTGGCCTCCTCACTGTAGTCGGTGCTCTGGATAGAGAAGTGACAGAAAATTATGCTTTACGAGTTTGGGTTAGAGATGGCTCTCGAGACAAACCATTGATGTCGTCCACTGTGGTTTACATCCGCCTGGAAGACGTCAACGACAATCCTCCTATGTTTGGCCTCAAACAGTTCTGGGTAAAAGTGAGGGAAGATCTTCCCATTGGCACTGTTGTTATGGTAATGTCTGCGAGAGATCCTGATACTGGCGATGGGGGACGGATTGCATATGAGATGCTTAATGGTGGAACTTTTTCAGTGGATCCTCTAACAGGCGTTGTGCGACTGGCTAGCTCTTTGGATTTTGAACAGAAGCAACTGTATAACGTGACCGTTGTTGCCAGAGACCAAGGTGATCCTCCGCTGTCTTCCGTGGCTTATTTATTAGTTGAAGTGGAGGACGTGAATGAAAACCTTCATCCTCCGAAATTCCTCGATATTGTGGCTTCTGGCTCTATACGAGAAAATAAACCAGAAGGGACATTTGTTATGCAAGTGACTGCTGTGGATGCGGATCCTCCTGGTATAGATTCTACAGTGACATATTCTATCCGGGATGGTGATGGACTAGGGATTTTCGCCATTGATGATCAAGGTAAGATGTTATCTTTGCCGTTGTTCTTTTCATTTATAATAAGTGTAAGTCAGTTAACTAGAGATCTTGTTTTTAATCTTCTATTTATCACTTTAGCTAGTTTTAAATGTATTGTTAATGCATTATGTGTGCTTATTTATTACGACTGTGGTTATATGCTTCAAATTGTTTTTTGATAGTTAAAATCAAAAGTTTCGTATTTTTACTTTAATTTGATTCAGCTTTGCCATATGCGTTTCGTTTAACTCCGTCAGTATTTGCATGGCTTCAATAAGTGAAGGTTTTTTGTGAATCAAAATAGAAATGGTGTTAAGAAAAACGAATTAAAAGTATAATGGTAACAAATGCGAAAAAGGTACATATGCGTACATTTCCAATATCTTAGCATTTTTTGCACGTTACCATCAGCCCGCTTGAATCCTAATGTGGTAGTTTTTCACTAAATATCTCCATTTTTAATAACAAGCAATTTCCTGAATTCTTTGCTCAAAATGACAGAATAAATGTGTCAATAAATAAACTATCTGACATGCCGAAAAGTGCCACATGATGTCACGGGAGTAAACATTTTTCAAACAGCACTTATTTTTCCGCAAAAAAAGATGTCTCTGCATAATTCTCTTAAACGAATTTGATATGTCATATTACAAACGGGCTTGAATCTCATTTAAAAACGTGCGAAACATACATTATTTAAAAGGGAGCTGTGATCAGAGAGTACCATCCTCTTTTCGCAAGGTAAAAATTTTCTCCTTTAAAATAAAAGTAGAGACCTCTGACATAGGCCGACACTCGGTAAGTAGTTTTAACGTGTCGTTCATCTTAATGAACGATATTTAACCATCTGAAGAACTAGACATTCTTTTTTTTCCATAAGTGAAGCGAGTGTGACCTTGATATTTCTACTCCATTAAGCAGAATTGATGAAACTCGTAAGGTGTAAAAGTACCGTAGAAAAAAAATTGCTTTAAAACGGGATTTCACTTTCAATGTGAACTTAGATTTTTTTTTTTTTTTTTTGCACAAAGTCTCACTATTGTTCACATTTAAGCTTCGGCTTCTGATTTTTTTTTTTTTTTTTGACTAGAACAATCAAGACGTTTCATACTCTATATTTCTGGAAGTGTGAGCCATTTTGACGGTGTTTTCTGTTGAAGTAGAGAATAGTCATTACTATTTCATGAAAGTGTTTGTTCTAGTGAAAGCGTCAGAAGTAATCTACATGATTTCAGAAATCTGAAACCAATATTAAATATTTGATGATGTTTGAAATAAGTCTAAAAGTTCTGCTTAAAACAGAAATTCAAACGGTCTAAAATGCCTCTGATAAACATTTCGAAGATGCTTTTCTTGAAACGAAAACATGATGGTGGCTTTTGAATGTTGGCTAATATTTCCTTCCTCTCAGTCAGGCTGTGCATCTCACGTTTTATCAAGCTCATAACAAAAGGAAAAACGCTTTTCAGAGATTTTGTATTATTTATAAAAACGAGTTTTTCTCTCAGACTTCACGAGTTATTTCTTAAAAGGTATATGCACTCTCAGTATCTGAAAGCAATGAATGAAAATCCGACTTGGTCTTTATTTATTTTTTTCAGCCCCTCTCAAATGCGTTTCAAAAATGTTTATTTTCCACTTTTAATGAGTCTTTCTCCATTGTCTAAAATAAAGATGAGCATTGCCTTTCTTTTAATGATCCGCTCATCAGAGGATCATTCATTTTTGTTTTACCCGTACATTGAACCCGTTCATTTAAACGACTTCGTATTTAAAAAAAAAAAATTGCAGATGGTTTTCCTTTCGAGTGTTACTCACGAATATTGAAAAGGTTTCATTCAATTGGTAATATTCTTTTGAGGAAAAGCAACTAAAATTACCTAATAGTAGGAAAATGTGCCCAAAATGTTTAATCAAAAACGTTTCATTTAGGTGTAGGTGTCTAAAGCAATTATAATTATTCACTTCGTAAGAATTTCTTTTGTGATTAAGTGGTAAGACATTTGTTTTCCATTCCAAAAGTCGCAGATTTGATTCCAGCATGGTACAAATTAAATAATTAATTTTTTTTCTGAGAAAATCATAAAATTACGTTTACAGTTTTAAAGAAAAAAGAAATAATAAAGAAACACAATATGAATTAACGTGAAGTAGTGCATTAATTCTAATATCACACATTCAAGTGTAGTATGGTCGCAGATGCAAAAGAAAACATAGTATGATTTTGAATGTGCTGTAAATGAAAGTAGACTCAAATATCTGAAAAAATAATAGTATTTTAGAAATTAAATGAGAGAAAGAGTTAAGGGTTATTCTATAGTGACTAACTTACATTTTAACCCTACACCGCATAGCGTTGCCAATTGGATACATGAACTATTTTTCTTTATGACCAGCAAAATGTAGTCATAAGGCAACTTACGCATGAAAAGCAAGTATTTTAACCAAATATAACCATCTATCCCTCAAAATTAAATTTTTAAAAACATTTTCCCATATTTTCTTATTACATTGAAAAGCACATATATAATATTTAAAGAGCAAAAAATCATGCACTGTATGGTTAAGTTGATTCTCGAACTCTTTTTATTTAAAACCTAATGTATAAAGAATAATATGTGGTTGAATTTGTACATTTAAGGTGTACATAGTGGCATGCGTGCCATTTCTACCAAGAATTTGAAGCAAAATAATTGCAGATTGGTATTTTTTCAGCAAAAACGGAATTGTAAATCGGTCCAAATTCTTGGTAGGAATGGAACATACTATGCCATCATGTACATCTTGAATCTATAAATTCAACCATAAATTATTCTTTGTACTTTAGGTTCTAAATAAAAAGAGTTTGAAAATTAGCTGAAAATGTTACGTTAGTCACTAAGGAATGACCCAAAATAATGAAATAAATATCGTTCAAAGGAACCACCGCTTTTTTAGGAGATTGTACCAAAGTACTGTATGTAAGGTCTTTGATTGTACTGCAACGTTGATGAAAAGGATTCGGTCTTTTAACCCTGTTTGCCCCGACGGTACTCAGAAGTCCCGCTTGTATTAAGTATTACTTTAGTATTATGAATCTTATATGGCTGGAATCATGCTGAAGCTTTTAAGTAATACTCCTTGTATTCGCTGAGAGGCTGACAGATGGTACCTGCAATCGGAAACAGTTTTCTTAGGAGCCCTAAGGCATAGGGGGCCTTAAACCTTACTGATTTTCAAAATTTGCCAAATTAATTTGGAATATAAAGGGTTAAAGCCGTTCGTTCATGAACGACACTTCCCTATTCCAAACCATCCACCATTCAAAGGAACGTCCGTTCATTTCTTAGAAGATTCATACTACACCATTCCTTCAATGATTCAGACACGATTGTTCATAAACGGTACATCCCTACTTCAACAGTCCAACCGGGTAGTAAAGATAATCATCTCCAATTTGAAACTTAAAACATAATCCAAAACGTGTGTAGTATGAATCTTCTAAGAAAAGAACGACCGTTCATTTCTTAGAAAATTCATACTACACCATTCCTTCAATGATTCAGACAAGATTGTTCATAAACGATGCATCCCTACTTCAACAGTCCAGCCGGGTAGTAAAAATGATCATTTCCAATTTGAAACTTAAAACATAATCCAAAACGTGTGTAGTATGAATCTTCTAAGAAAAGAACGATCGTTCATTTCTTAGAAGATTCATACTACACCATTGCTTCAATGATTCAGACACGATTGTTCATAAACGGTGCATCCCTACTTCAACAGTCCAATCGGGTAGTAAAGATAATCATTTCCATTTTGAAACTTAAAACAAATTCCAAAACGTGTGTAGTATGAATTTTCTAAGAAAAGAACGACCGTTCATTTCTTAGAAGATTCATACTACACCATTGCTTCAATGATTCAGACACGATTGTTCATAAACGATGCATCCCTACTTCAATAGTCCAGCCGGGTAGTGAAGATAATCATTTCCAATTTGAAACTTAAAACATAATCCAAAACGTGTGTTATGACATGTGTTGAACATGATTTATTCTGTTGTGTGAATGAAAAGCTGGTTTAGTATGCATATGAGGCGAGTGACGTTCTGAATAGAAACTCGTTAGAATGAGAGGGCAAACCCTTGCGATGTAGCTTTAAGGAAGAACTCTCTCTGGTGGCGCTGAAGTCTTGCAAATAGGATATATGCTAATGAGCTCCCGCTCCCAGATTCCCGTTTTCGATGTCACTTCCGAAAGCTATCCGTGGAATGAATGTTGAAAAAGAAATCGTGGAATGGGAAATAGCCCCCCCCCCCCCTCGCTTGCACCTTTTCATTTTGTTATTAAATGGGATTTCGTTCGAGTTGAGTGCGGATCCATTTCGAAAGTGATTCTCTTGGCCAATACCGTGTCATGGGCACTTAAGAAAGCTAGTTATTTAACCCGAAATAGGGGGGACACTTTTCGTCGCCTCATTTGTTGACTTTTCAGTTTGAACTTTTTCTGAGGGAGATAAATGAAACTATAATGATTTCATCAGTCATGATTTCCTTCGTGATTATGGCTGGTGAAATCTTGATAATAATAAAATCGTTATTACTGATGAACCATCATTATTCACTAATGATTTTCTTAAACTATGAACTGTCGTTGTTTATTTGTTAGTTATTTTGTTTTAAATGGGATAACGTTCGTTATTTTATTATTAAATGGGATTTCGTTTGAGTTTAGTGCGGATCCATTTCGAAAGTGATTCTCTTGGCCAATACCGTGTCATGGGCACTTAAGAAAGCTAGTTATTTAACCCGAAATAGGGGGGACACTTTTCGTCGCCTCATTTGTTGACTTTTCAGTTTGAACTTTTTCTGGGGGAGATAAATGAAACTATAATGATTTCATCAGTCATGATTTCCTTCGTGATTATGGCTGGTGAAATCTTGATAATAATAAAATCGTTATTACTGATGAACCATCATTATTCACTAATGATTTTCTTAAACTATGAACTGTCGTTGTTTATTTGTTAGTTATTTTGTTTTAAATGGGATAACGTTCGTTATTTTATTATTAAATGGGATTTCGTTTGAGTTTAGTGCGGATCCATTTCGAAAGTGATTCTCTTGGCCAATACCGTGTCATGGGCACTTAAGAAAGCTAGTTATTTAACCCGAAATAGGGGGGACACGTTTTGTCGCCTCATTTGTTGACTTTTCAGTTTGAACTTTTCCTGGGGGAGATAAATGAAACTATAATGATTTCATCAGTCATGATTTCCTTCGTGATTATGGCTGGTGAAATCTTGATAATAATAAAATCGTTATTACTGATGAGCCATCATTATTCACTAATGATTTTCTTAAACTATGAACTGTCGTTGTTTATTTGTTAGTTATTTTGTTTTAAATGGGATAACGTTCGTTATTTTATTATTAAATGGGATTTCGTTTGAGTTTAGTGCGGATCCGTTTCGAAAGTGATTCTCTTGGCCAATACCGTGTCATGGGCACTTAAGAAAGCTAGTTATTTAACCCGAAATAGGGGGGACACTTTTCGTCGCCTCATTTGTTGACTTTTCAGTTTGAACTTTTCCTGGGGGAGATAAATGAAACTATAATGATTTCATCAGTCATGATTTCCTTCGTGATTATGGCTGGTGAAATCTTGATAATAATAAAATCGTTATTACTGATGAACCATCATTATTCACTTATGATTTTCTTAAACTATGAACTGTCGATGTTTATTTGTTAGCTATTTTGTTTTAAATGGGATAACGTTCGTTATTTTATTATTAAATGGGATTTCGTTTGAGTTTAGTGCGGATCCATTTCGAAAGTGATTCTCTTGGCCAATACCGTGTCATAGGCACTTAAGAAAGCAAGTTATTTAACCTTTTGGATCCGGGCTGTTTTTTGAAAAAATTTCTTTCGACCCAGATAGTACGACAGTTGAACCACAGATTTCTTTTAAATTGAAAAGAAAAGGTATAAACAGTCGTACCAAACGTGTGAAACCTTGAAAAAATCCCAGGCTCCAAAGGGTTCGAGTGAAAATTTCAACCCTGTCCTCTAAAGTAAAAAGACTTATGGTACAACATGGTACGCCCGGTTCCTAAAGGTTAACCTGAACTAGCGGGGACACTTTTCGTCGCCTTATTGTTGATTTTTCCGTTTGAACTTTTTCTGGGGGAGATAAATGAGAGGACTATAATCAGTCATGATTTCCTTCGTGATTATGGCTGGTGAAATCTTGATAATAATGAAATCGTTATTACTGATGAACCATCATTATTCACTAATGAGTTTCTTAAACTATGAAGTGTCGTTGTTAATTGAGCAAGAGATGTTTACCATTGAGCAAGAGATGCTACTTATTTTTTATCTTATTTGTTTCTGAAGGGGGGGGGGGAGATTCCAAATATGTCTCAAAAATATCGCACAATACACAAAAAGTTGAAACTAAACGAGAGTACAGCATGAAAGCAAATACAATGAGGCTCGCGAATTAGACTATCAGTTAAAAGAATATCGTGCTTAATGTAAGACATTTTCAATGTACCGAACTATTGTAATGTATTATTTTGATCCCGGATAATAGAGCAACATCCCGCTTATTAGAAAAACTTTTCGTGGCACAATGGCTACTCTATTAAGCGCGCTCGACTGTATTTAAAAGTATGGGTCTGAAAAAGGGGAAATGTGTTTGCAGTTTTGTCCCCCCTCCCCCCACTTTCTTATTGTTTTTGATGTGGTACTCTAATCCAGAAAAACTAATTTTGCTCAAAAAATGGCGGACCACTCCCACATAATCTCATATTTCTATTTTTCATTCTGCTTAATTTTGCGTATTTTGAAGGAGGAAAAAAACTCTGAGAGTCTACCCAGAAATGTGAGGTACTGTCTGTTTGCGTATTGTGCGCCTGGGAGCCACGGACGCTTCCATCTGAAAAAGGGGAGATAGGTTTTAGGATGCGCACTACCCGATGCCTTCAGCTTTTGTTCGCTTGCTACTTCCTCGTTGCTTTCCCCCCTATTTCGAGACCCTATTTCGAGAGAGTCCAAAGAAACTTGGCGCGTGCGCAGATGTCTCGGAGGTCGCACGAAAAAATTTTAGACAGTACACATGAAACCCTGAATAAAAGACAGTGTTCACGGAACTTTGTAGAAAAAAATACTCTAAAGAAGAACCCGTGCATTTATTTTTCATTTTTTACATCAACGCCTAAGAGAAGCATTCAAAACTTTTTATCTAAAAACAACAGTAAAAACAAGTTTCAGTATCAAAAACTTGTAGGAAAATTGTAGAACATTTCTTTGTTTTTGTTGTAGAAAAAAAGTAAATAAATAGTGGAATTTGGAATGTAGTTTCTTGTAGCTTTCACATTGTCGAAAGTTAGGATGAATGGATTGTGATTGAATCAAAGTGGAGTAAATTCAAAGCGAGGGAAAATTATAAAAGATTTAATTTTTGATATAAATGGTTATTGATATGTAAAGCTTTCATTTTTCAAATGAACCTATTACTTGCTATACTTAACATTTGTTTCCTTAAACACGACTAAAAAAGAGAAGCATTTATTTTTGCAATAAAGTTATAAACTTAAATTTATTTTTTATATTTTTGTTAGGAAACGGTTAAAGAATTTCTCGAAAAAGTAATTATCTTTCTAATATCTTCCAGAATAAAATGAGGCTTTGGGTATAGAACTATGCATAGGTTCTCCTTGTATATAATGTGAGTGTGTGCATGGCGTTTTTTTTTTTTTTTTTTTTTTGCTTGAACGTTTCTTTATACTGTAAGAGAAGAGAAATGAAATTGAGTTAATGACACGCTTTACAAATAAGTGTGTTGTAAGGAAAGAATTTTTTTGTTCTTGATTTGTTAGGAAGGTATATTAAGTTTTCATACCTTCCTGACTTCCTCTCTCTCCCAGCCCCTCCCCCCTTGTTGCGATTACTTTAAAACGTGGCAAAATTACGTGTATTATTACCATTTCACGTGGTAGAATTTATTTAATTATAATTTTTTAGGTAATATTTATGAAATTGACAATTTAGTTGTTTTACAATTTTTTTTAAATAGTGAACAGAATAATTAAATATTAAATAACGTTCAAGATGATTTCTCAGTAGCTTCATTCGTGAAAGAAAAAATAAACACTCGCCACTTTAATCAAGAAATGATCTTTTTTAAAAGATGAAAGAAAGTAAAAATGAATTTACTTTTATTTGATGCCAAATGAAGTGAAAGAAAAATCTTGTTTTGATTTATTAAGCAAATAAAAGAAGCTCTTTTTAATCATAAAATGTCTTTGATCATTTCTTTCGTTTTAAGTATTAGATAAAAACCTTATTTTGTTTCGTTGAATACAAGATTTTCTGTTTTATGAAAAATCAGTTTGATCTTTTAAACTCTTGTATATCTTCATAACATTGTGTTTTGAGGTATTTTGAATTTTACAGGAGCTAACTTATGGGAACATTTCTATGTGTAAACCGTGTGGTAGAGTTACAGTTCGTTGCTCTCATTGCTTAGCATTTTGTTTCCTTTCTTTAAAAGTAGCGAGAAGACATTAGATATGTTTGTAGGTTTGCAATCTGAACATTCAGTATCAAGAGTGAATCTCTGGAATGTATGTCTGTGCGTGTGTGTTTGTTTCTGATACAAATCCACAGTTTAACCCTTTATGTCCCAAATTAATTTAACAATGAATTTTTATGTATTTATTTGGTTTTTTGACTTGAAAATACACCAAAAAATATTTTTACCGAGTATAAAAATTTTGAAAATTTTGGGGGTTTAAGGCCCCCTACGCCTTAGGGCCCCCAAGAAAACTGTTTCCGATTGCAGGTACCATCTGTCGGCCTCTCAGCAAAGTACAAGGAGTGCTACTCAAAAGCTTCAGCATGATTTCAGCCATTTAGGATTCATAATACTAAATTAATATAAGCTGAACTTCTGAGTCCCGTCATGATATAAAGGGTTTAGAGGGATTTTTGATATATTTTGCAGAGGTCCTTTGATACACAGGAATAATTGGCTTTCTGTTTTTTTTCACCCCTATGGAAGCGAATTCTCTTTAGGTGGTTTTCGCCGGAAAACTCCATTAAACGGAATGTTTACGTCTATAAGCAGCAATAACAATGACTTTTGGCGGCTAGTAAACTGCGATTAAATTTCGAAGATGTCCGGAAACAATATTTAAATAATATTTTCTGTCCCAGTAACACACGTGTCCTATGAGATGCGCCTGTTACTGGGCTCAAATATTGATTTCAATTTAACTCGCGAAATTCAGTTGTATTGTATCTGTATGCAAGTAGAGTTCATGTTCTTCATAAACTTAATGCACTGAAACAAGGAGTTAACGTATTATGGGTCTTTAAAAATATTTTTGCAACAATTGATGCGTCTGTTACTGTGGAATTGCCCTGGTACCAATAAATAATGCCTATTAAGTATCAGTCCTTTTTATTAAACATCCCGGTTTTCAAATACTGCTTCTTCTACCGGGGAAAATGTTGTTCGTTCTATTTTTCGCTAACGATTGTAACGATCCTTTCTCTCGATTTTACTTGTCTCATTATTGTTCTTTCTCCGGATTTCGTGTTAAAATCGAGCTTCCTTGTTCTGTTTTATGGGGAGATCCTCTTTTTTTCTTTCCTTGAAGAAACGAGTCCGGCGCTACTTTTCGATCCCTTAGGTCCGCTTCCGAAACCCATCAATACTTTTTTATCTGTGCTGGACAGTCGGAGCTCTCCTACCCTCTTGAGGTTATCCGAGTTTTGACTGGATTCACGTTAAGGGGGTAGGAGGGGGTATGCAGAGCGGTCACTTTCCCTCCAGCCACTGAACGACTCTAGGGTTGTTTAATTGGAGGTCAAAAAAACAAATTTTGCAGATTAAATGGACCTATTCGAGGTAATACACTGCAAAAAATAAGTTGTTGTTTTTACTGTATAATACTGAAAGCAGAGGTTTCAGTTTAAAACTGTAAAAGCGCAGTAATAAATTGTAAATCTAGTTAATTTACAGTTTATTACTATAAAACTAGCAATTTTACAGTTTATTACTGTAAAATTGACAATGCTACAGTTTACAGTAATCGCCAAACCGTAGTAATGTGTCCCTTTTCTATAGAAACATTCTTATTCATTCTCTCATTAGAACATATGTTTCGTTTTAGTCTTTTAAATAGGCTTGTTCACTTATACGTCTCTCTCACTTATGCGCCTTTTTCTGTTGGTCCCTTGGGCCAGCGCGTACGTGAGAGTTCAGTGTAATTTAAAAAAGAAAAACTTACCGATAGCTGTTTTATATTTTAATATCAAATGTCTGAGGAAAATATTTGTTTAATAGTAGCCAAACTCTAGGCAGCTTTTAATAACGAATCATTTTTCTCGAAGATCTTTCAAACGGAAAATGAATTGTGAACGCAGCGCTCGCTTGCCACTGGATGGCTAATATTTGACATGAAAATGAAAGAGATGTGCTTTTTCTGCAAAGATAAAAAGTCTCGCTTACAGTTTGCTTTATGACTGGCGAGACTCATTCGATCACATAAATTGAAAATGTAGAACGATTTAAGAGTGATGCAAAAGTTGCGTGTCTCTTTTAGTGCCATTTTTAATATTTATCAACTCAAAATCGAATTTATGGGCAAACTTTTCTCCGAGTTCAGTCCACATTATAGAGCCATAATTTATGACCCTGTTTATTCTAAAGATGTTTTCGTGATAAATTTAATAAAGTTTTACGTGGTTGCAGAAAAATCGATTTCCCTTTCCCACATTTTTAATATTGCTTTTCGAAACAGGGTCTTCTTTCGCGGTTGGAAATATAAAAGCTAAATGTGGAATCGTAAAAACTCATCCGAAACTTTAATGCGCTCTGCTTTTCATAAGCCTTTTCAAAATATGCTTTTTAATGCTTTGTTTTGGGTTATTTGTTTTCACCTCCCATCCTAATGGGAACTAGTTTCTTTTTTTTTCCCGTTAAAAATCCATTTCTAAAATTTAATTATTTCTACAGATGATCAGATTTGAAGCTCTAACGCGGTTAAAAATGAAAACTATTTGGCTGGTGCTTTTGTGTGGCTCATATTCACACTAAAATGAGGATATTTAAGAACCGATATTAACTTAAAGCAAATACAAAAGGCAAACAGGATGTTTAACAATGATAATTCTTATGAGAAAAAATAGAGCGGAAAAGGAAGTAAAAAATAGTTTATTTTCTTTTTTTAAAAAATCAATCATACCTGGAATTTTAAATAATCTAACAAATATTTTTGTTTTCTTCGTGACATTGAAAATAAGATTGCGAACATTGAAAATTGGCACTGACCTGGAGCAGATTCAGATAAAATTCCCTGTTGGAACAAGAATTTTTCGGAGTTAGTCGCATTTGACGCAGCAGTGTTGCACCCCTGAAATCTGACAAGCAAATAAATAAATGATAAACTTTTTCTTTAATTAACAGTAAAAAAAACAGGAAAGTCTTTTATACGCACCAAAATTACAGAATCCAAAATAAGTAAATAATAAAAAATAAATAAATAAGAAACATGTTGAATTTTCAACAATTGACCGTGTTTCTGACAAATTAAAATTTCCGCGATCAGCAAAATTGCATAAGGTTTGAATGTTTTTCTTTCGAAACGCATGTGTGCGGTTTTCATAGAAAATGTGTGCCAAACAATGTTGCACACATTTTCAGTATGCAACGCCACCACTGTTTTGCTCTTTACGTGGAATTTGAGGAAAAAAAAGAAATCTTTATGTTGAATTTAAGAAAATAGCGCTAAAAATAAACCATTTTATTATATTTTATTTTCTTTACAAAGCATTTTTCTAAAATTCTAAATATGTTTAGTATGCATGTATTTCAGTATGCTAAATATGTTCATTATTCATTATTCAATATGCTAACTTTGAAGTGTTATTAACTGTTATTGCTTGTCGAAAATAATGGGCCGTCAAAACGGGACAGCACATAGAAAGATAATCCTACACATGACGACGATAGTTTCAAATGTTGGACAGCTTGTATAGTTGCGGTACGGCACCAGTCGAAAAAATAGCCATATATATTGTAACTGGCAAAAAGATAAAGCGTGTGTCAAAATTGGAATGTGTGTCGGGTCGACAACTTTTTTTGGACCGTGAAGAAAAAAAAAAGTGTTTCTGTGTAACCTGATTCGAATGGATTCATTAAAAGTGAAACGGTTTGAAATTATTTTTAATGATCCAGAATGCTATTTCTCATCCAAATGTACGAGTTGTCAAATGAACGGATTGTAGAAAGTGTGCCCTTCATTCCGTACTCATTAACGGATGATGTATGAACGTGATTTGTAAGGCCCTCGGTTATTGTGGCCTTAATGAAACGAAACGAGATACTGCTTCTTTTCTTAAAGATTCTTGTTACAGTTAATCTCTATTAGTTGTTAATTAATTACTGGCTATAGTGTTCCACACATGACTCGTTATTTGAGGACCTAAGCCTCAATGGATTTTACGCCTAAATCCGTAAGATTTTTGATGTATTTCGTCAACTATGTGATGATACTGCTTTTAATTGAGTCCTCTTGATTTAACGGTTCTCAACCTTTATGCAATCGCGAACCAGTTATTAATCATATTTTTCATCATGTCCCCATCCTGCCCTCCTTATTAAATGAGCTATTTGGGGGTAAACATGGTGTCTGTCAACTTTTGTATAGCTTGCATTTACGACTTCAGTATAGAGTTACAACTCATTCTACTTCGTACGAAAGAGGTGTAAGTCTAGGTTCCAAGATTCGCCGATAGACAGTCATCGTAAAACGGAACAGCAGTAGTGTTTAGTGCATAAGTAAGTCACTATTGCTAACCCTTTCAATGGGTCAATGATCTCTTGTTCAACATCTTATTTCATTGTCTTTGCTCTACTTTTGTTCTCATGAGCTCAAATAACAATATAAGTATTAATGTATTTTGAGTGTTTTCGTGTTAAAGCTACACTGCAACCTTAACTAAAAATCTGCTCTTTAAACTTATATACAGTAAACTCCCGATTATCCGCGAGTCTTTTGTTTTCTTTCTTTTTTTTTTACGGTGATGATTTACGGGGATGGTATTAAAATAAGAGTGCGTTATAAATCGTTTTTAGCGTTTAAAGTCATTTTTTACATTCAGTATAATCATTTTAATCTAAAATTTAAGTGTAAGTGTTGTGCTATTGAATTGTTTTAGCTATTGCATACACTAGTCCCGTTTTTTACCCATTTTTCGAACTACCAGCGATTACCTTGCGACCCTATTCTGTGGTAATCGGGATTTTACAGTATATATTTCTTCTTTTTTTTTTCTTTTTTGTCCAAATACATTCCCACTGCTTTCCTTAAATGATTACGAACTGACCCATGCGAAACATTTGCGCTTTATAGTGGGACTTTAAATATCTGGTTTTTTAAGTATTATTTTTCGGAAAAAAAAGAGCTTGGATTTTTTTTTAAATATTTTGTCGAAAGTGAGGGAAAAAAATCTTAAAAATGATACCTTACTTAACAAGTTAGATAAAGTATTAAGGAGTTAATGGCAAGCCTCCCCCCTCCTCCCCAAAAGAACGAAACCATTGAGATATATTATATGATGATACTGAGATATTTTAATGCAACAACTGTGTTTTAGAACCCTGTAATGATTGTAGCTGTTATATTCATGGGCATCAGACTTCAGCTAAAGGAAAATATGTCAATCAAAAAATGACACTTTTTCAAGCTAAGGGGGAATCGAACCCACCGATTTCTCTTTATGTGTATGTCGCTCTGACCCACCCAGCTAATGGGTATTTATTCTGAGATGTTATATATTAAAGCAGTGCGTGATAAAATAACAATATAAATTGAAATCGATGCCTCTATTTTGTTGTAATAGGTTTGAAAACTCATACTGCGGCTTACTGATACATAAAAAATGGTACTTCAGATTACTTTATCATTTGCTACTTTTAACTGCCGTTAATGCTCGGTTTTTATACCAAAGAGTAACTAAATCTAAAGGCGACAAAGATAAAATCAAAAACTTGTTATTCTTATGGAAAAGAATAAAATTGTTTGAATATGAGAATTGCTTTTTTTTATTAAAAAAAAGGGACGAAAGAAAAAAAACGTATCTACTTTGGTGCCTTTAAAATTATAGTGCCTAGGTCCACGGATCCGTAGGATCATACCTTTTTCAGACCCAGGACTTACTGAAAAAATAAATTAAGTGCGTGAAATAAAAAGTAAGTTTATAGCTATAGAAGGAATATTTATTGGTTAATGATTTCTCATGCAATCGGGAATTTTGGCTTTAAAGCTGGCAAAATAAGTGCCAGAACACTCTTGTCTTCAGAGCTTTTCTTCGACATAAATCACCTGAATCTCATCTAATATGTGAAAATTCACATAAAATTGAAACCAAGTACATCTCCGTGAGCTCTCTCAAAAATGAAGCCCTGCTTACAACTAAAATTGAAAAGAAATAACAACACTTTTTTATACTAACGTCAGAAAGAAAGCTTCTGTCTTACTTACAGATGTGCCAAACATCGGTGAGTGCTTTCTTTTTCAATTTTATATAACTTTTATGTGAACACGTTCATATTTCATATCCATTAAATCCGTAAATAACTTGCAAAAGTTATCAGGTATTGCACTAAGCCATTCGCTTCGAGCAAGCTGTTACGAGTTTATTGTTTCTCCCTTGCTGTAGAAAAAGGTCCCTTTCTTTTGAGAACAAGAAATTCTTTTGGGCCGTATAATATATTCTTTTAGAAAAAGCAAATATCCACTGCTCCAGTTATTTGAAACAAAGAAGAATTTCGGCTTCCTAGGGAGATAACTGAACAAATAGGAGTATCTGGTGAATGATCCCACGCACGATTGTTCTTTCGCCTTTTGTGGAGGAAATTTTCCTTTCTCTTCATCTTGGGATTTTACCCTTGATATTGTTGCTTATGATCGTTTATATACAAGTTTTTGTTTTTGTTGATTTCTTTTCTTTCTTTCATTTTCTCTATTCTTTTTTTTTCTTTTCTTTTTTCGCAGCTATAACGTACATTTTAGATAGAAAGGCGACCAATCAGAACCTTAAATAATAATAATAATAATAATAATAATAATAATAATAATAATAAAAACTACCTTCAATCCGAAAAATGACCATCATTGCTTTTACTCTTCATATTTGTTGCTTACAATCATTTGTAATTTTTTGTTTGTTTCTTTCTTTTCTTTCATTTTAGTTTTCTTAATTTAATTTTGTTTTTCTTCTTGTTTTTGCAGACAAACATCTGTTTTTGATAGGTACTTTTCAAAACCTTAAAAAAAAAAATAAATAAATAAATGGAAAAAAATAAAGATTTTTTTTAAAAAAATCCACCTTCGATCCGAAAATGACCATTTACGCCTGCGATGAAATTTAATACTATATAAATCCTGATGTAATTGGCGGATTTGTCGAACAACTATGTGAAAAAAAGCTCTTGAAAACGAACATGTCAATTGTCTTTAGTTTTAATTTTTTTAAATACAGGTTTAACACAATTGATGTAGTACAAATATCATAAAATTATAAACATCAAGAAATTGTTTTATTTAAAATACATAAAATACGTATGAAAAAAAGAAAAAAAAAAGAATATTACACAATTTCTTCGAATGATTATGTGATAAAGGATTATATAACTGTGTTGTTTACCACATGTCGTCAATGTATCAAGTTAAACATTAATGAGATACAGTTGGGAAATTGCGACCAAACAAATTTATTAATGTTATGGCTGGATTCATACGTTGCAAATAATCAAAATTTCAGCAGAAGTTAGTAAATAAATTTAAAACTGAAGAATAATTTAAAACACAATTCAAAAGTTGAGTGATCTGAACAGGAGGTGTAGTACAAATTTATAAAATTTACAATTGAACAAAATTACAAAACTCTCAAAAGTATCTGGTTCTTTCGGTAAACAAATATCACGTTACCTCAGTCTCAATCATAAGAGCAAGATTTTTTTTCTCTTAATCTATACATCAATCTATTTTTTAACCGTACAAGTACTTTTTTTTAGCAATGAAGTATCACGATGGTAATAATCAGCGCATTTGTGTAATACTAAAAAAAAAACATAGCTTGTTACATACTAGTCTGCAATACGGCTTGACGTCGTTCGCAGAAATACCGTTGTCTTCCACACATTAAGTAATTACCTTTTAGAAAATAAATTGCTGCCGTGCCAGGAAATGGTTTTCAGAAATATATTTTTGGTACTTATCCGCAAGCCATGCTCAAACAAAAAATCAAAAACAATGTCGCCAAGCGAAGCGAATGACAAATCTTTCAACGGAACAAAAGTACCCTCAACGGTAAACAAATATGGTTGTAAGAAATTTGGCGGAATTCTACATTATTTAGCGATACATTGTTTGGCGATTTTTCGCTAGCTACCGGCTAACGGATAAATACCATATTTTTTCTTAATCTCCATGTTTTTTCCTTCAAATGTGCAAGTACCGATTGCCCGATCTCATTGTGGTTTTGATTGTTGATATAATAACCCCAAACGACAAAAGTTTCATTATTTGCTAATTGTTATTTAACAACAATTCATTTACAAAATGTTTCAATAGAGATATGTGTTTACGGCATTCTTGTTTACATTTACTCGATATTTAATGCATCATCAAATTTTGCAAAAATGACCGCAATCAAAGCTCTAAACATCTTCTAAATTTCCGCTCGTTGGCTAGAAACCACAGATGAATAATTTACAAGGCCATAAAGGAGACGAGTGCAGCACGATTTTCGCATCATTTTATGCCCGAAGTGCATTATTTCGTCTTCAAAGCATTTCCTATGTGTAGGTCTGCTTGGCTTTGCACTTTTGACAACAATGTAAAATCTGTCTCTTTCGTTGTTTCTCCTCCCCTCCAATTCCCCCTTCTATTCTGAGTATATATGCGGGTAAAGAATTTTGGATAAATTGTCTTGCTGATTCCCCCTTCTCTTGCAGCAGATTAAAAGGGAGGGAAGAAAACGATCCCTGCCATTTCGACGAACAAATCTACTTTCATTGCCTTTATTTATTATTTTATTAAAATTTAATTTTTGGGTAAAATCGTTAAATATTTAATTTAGGTTATAAAACCAATCCTGCTTTTCGTAGCAAATAGGCCATCATCAAAGCATGAATGATACGGAAGGTAAATTGGGACCAGTTGGAGGTTTTTGCATTGCTTAACAGTACTGCTTTTATTTATTTATTTATTATTTTCTTTTAAAATTTAGCACATTCGATTCACAAATAAACATTACCGGATTTGAAAACAGAAGAAAATAAAATGCTCACTTACCAAAAAATATCATGATTAGAAGTTTTTTTTTTTTGAGAAATATAATGGAAATTCGTTTATCCGGTTTTCTATTTTCCGAATATTTTCTTGTCTAGAATCAACGAAAGGTTAATGCCACTAAGCCGCTCCACGGTTACCGTATTGAAAACAAAGCAATGGTAATAGAATAATTGTACTCTTAGAATGTGTATAGGTAGTGTACTTACGAAGTGTAAAGCTCTTCACTTAAGAAATGTACAATTTCGAAATTTCGCTAAGGAAAAAAATATCTTTGAGGTTTAATTTTATATTAGAGTCGTATGCTTTATTGGTAAGGATAATGTTTAAATGGTTCATTTGGGAATGTTTATATTCGGCCTGGGCAATTAAGTGTGACTCTGATAAATTGAGGTATAACCTTGATAATGCTAACTTCTTTTTGGGAAGTGCAGTGCAAACAGCGAAGTGTTATCAGCGTGAATGTGGTCTGAAATACTTTCGAACTCCGGAAACTTTTGTCAGACGCCAATATTTCCAATGCTTTTGCGGTTTTCAGTACGCTGATTAGTTTGCGCAATGAAGAAGTGTGTGTTGTCGTTCGAAAAATTTGAAATTTTCTAAATCTAACCTTTAAAAGTGAGCTGTTTAAGATTACCAATCTTCAGCTCATACTTTCAAAGAACCAAGTGGGAAATTTTGGTTTTTATTCTTGCCCCCCCCCCCCCGCCACACACCCCTATCAAAAATAAGCCTTTAAAATGAGAAAAAAAAATAAAATTGAAGACGACTAGGGAAACTCGGCTTCTAGGCGAGATAAAAAAGTATCGAAATCTTGATAGATAGTGCTTCCATCTATCCTGCGTTTAATCGAAGCCTTAAAAAACGGATAGTATTATTTTGCGTCTACTTGGACTCGGAAAATGTTCATTTTCTTTCTTCTTGAACCTTTGGACTCTTGTGCTGTACAAATAACGAGTTTATAATTTCCCTTTGATGATAATCTCATTTAATAAATAGCGCCTTAAAAAATTTCGTAGAAGTAACATTACAATTTACCTAATGAAATAAAAGGGAAGTATTTTGCTCAGTGTATCGTTTTTCGACCCTTCTGAATTCTACTTGTTAATCTCATTTAAAAGCATCTTTTTGTTTCTGGCTCCTTTCCTGCACTAGTCACTCATTTAATTCGAAATGTTCCTCGAGCCAATGTTGCAGTTTTAATTAAATCCTTAATCAGTGATCGTTTTGATAAATGAGCCTCACGTTTTAATCAGGAATTTTTTTTAATTAAAAGTAGATTTCCTATCTGCTGATTAGCCATCCTGGAGGTTTGCAAGTCGAAAAGTTAAGATTTTTTCCCATTCGAATATTTTCGCAAGCGCTTAATTTTCTTCCGATGTAATCAAATTCGGGTAATTGTCTGCATACTTATTGTTTCTCAAAACACTGGTCTTGGTCTTTACTAGTCGAAGAATTAACGCAATTAAGCGATCAAACATTATTTTACTAATAAAAGGCTCGGAAATGTTACTGATACATATTACAGTGCAATTGCGAATCTACAATTGTGTCATTATGTTTCATCAAGTAAGAGAGCCAGTTAAAAATTGTTTAACGGATGGGATATGCTTATATATCTTAAATCAATACTTATAATAAAATAAAATGTTTGTGTGTGTGTGTGTCTTTTTTTTTTTTTTTTTTTTTTGTGGCGTACTTCCCAAGAAAACGGTAAAGCCTTGAAGTAAAATGTGTGCACAGGGGTTTATTGTTGCTGGCGACATGCACCTCGAAGTTCGATTTGTGATATTTTTTTTCAGAAAAAACGTCACTTCATGTTTTACGCTATTTTTTCCTAGTTTTAACACTTTTTATCCCACAGTCTCCGGACTGATTGAGTCACTAAATTGTTTTTTATACCTGAATGAAAGAAATTCAATTTAAATAGACTTTTTTATTTTTATGAGTTTTTGAAAACACCAACATTTTGCATTTTCTCCGGCGTTCAGTATTTTTGTTAAACCCATTCAGTGACAAGTGTAAATGCCTTTTTGTTGGGCCGATTCGTGATCTGTTATCCAAGAAACATGGGGTGACACCAAGGCTTTTGGTTTTGCCCCAAGACCTTGAGTGCTTCAGATTTTGTTCGAAATTCTTGTGTTTGGGGTTTATTCATGAAAAGGATACATGTATTAAATATTTAATAGATAAATATTTTACAGATAAAACAGAATATTTTTACTTAGAATAGTTTTTTGGCTAAGCACGTGCTTTTTAATGTTGCGTTAGTACAAAAAAAAATGTTTTCACTCTAGCTCTGATAGATGTTAATTATCTCGTTAGGTTGTGAAACTTTCTTGCCTTTAACAGAACTTTTTTTTAATTAGATGATTTTTACACCGTTCTTAATAAATTGTTCAAAAAAAATTAATATTGAGAGATCAATTTTTTTTATCACAATTTCTCACTTTATCGTTTGAAAGGTTAATAGCTGACCAACTACAAATTTAATAATATCAAGAATGTGAATAAGAATTCCTATTTACGTAATCTTGGGGAATTTTATGAGTTTAATCCTGGGTTTTGCAAAAATTCTTAGTGGTAGCTCCAGATGAAACTCAGTTAAACCCATATTGGAGCTTAATCTGTACAAAAATACACACATACATTGACAATACGTGTCATTATGTTTAGCTCAAAATGTTTTTGTCTTTTCGAAAATACATAGTGCATCAGGGTATAAAATTAGCCAATATGGACACATTCCAAAATGCAATCCATTTGACCCATTTATGCCCAGTAAACTAAAAACGGGACGCTTGTTAGTTACTGCATACAAAAACCTGTAATGGGTATATCATTTTACTAAAGCTGTTTTTCACAAGTTAAATAGTCCTTCTTTTTGAGAAAACCAGTTAGAGCCACTATTTGGACATCAGAGTTTATTTATCGACAGCTATTTTCAGAAAAATCAGTCAAACAACGATCCAGCATGGGTAGCCACAGAAAGTAATTTTTTCTTGCTAACTCATTTTTCATAAAATTAAACTATTTTAAAATGATTTGCTTAAAATTGATCACAGGTGCCTTCTGTAATGTTAC
The DNA here is from genome assembly GCA_038373865.1 of Uloborus plumipes. Taxonomy (NCBI): domain Eukaryota; kingdom Metazoa; phylum Arthropoda; class Arachnida; order Araneae; family Uloboridae; genus Uloborus; species Uloborus plumipes. The sequence continues at coordinate 58,874 of JAXGGA010000003.1, forward strand.
TTTGCAAAAGTAAAGTCAAGTATGGTCGTATTTTGCTCACATATCTGCAAAATATCCCATAAACAGGACGTTAAATAACTTAATAAATATGACAACGGTGAACTATTTTAAGCCTAAAATGTATATAAACCATTCCAAGTAAGAGTTTTCAGCAGATAAAAATTGAAACAATTGTTAAAAAAAACTTGGGCATATAAATGGTTTAAAATGCACTTGGAAGTAGCAGATCAGTATCACATTCGGTAGAACTCTGGGCCGAGTTTGAGCCCCGGCTCGGAAATGAATATTGTTTTTCGGTGCAGTATAGTACTCTGCTAAGTTTACCTCCGAGATTGACAATGTTGCCCGCTTTTGCAGGTAATAAGGAGGCTAATTGCGACTGATTTGAAATGGGTTACCTTCTGCAAAAGTGTTTAAACTCAGATCACGAATCAGCCCAACAAGGAGGCATTTACACTTGTCACTGAATGGGTAAACATGGTCAATGTCGGCCCAGGTAGCACAAAAAACGTTTTAAAGTTTTATAAACGTTTTTAATCCGTTGTCACAACGTTAATAACCATTTTACAACCTTTAAAAAACGAAGTGTGATACTTGGGGGAGGTCAACTTTTCAGAGAAGCACTATACTCTTTCTAAACATTTAGTATTTCGTAATGCAGTTTCAGCTATTGCTACCCTAGTAATAAAGTACATGATGGTTGGGTGTATTACCTGTGTCTCTCTGTGAGTGACTGGTATCATACTGATGTGCCAAGCGCAAAAGTGGTATCTGCAGTCCAGTTCAAACTGAGATATTACTCTTTGAAGTTTTGCTCCGCCATGTATTTGATCCAGATGATACTTTTTTAGAAAGTTTTTAAAAATATTTCCCGTTCTCAAATGACCCTAAAACTTTGTATTTTGGTGAAATACGTCACAAAGGCATACCTGGTGGCGATAACTCAATTTTGTTAAAAAGTGCAGATACGACTTTTGTGCTTAGCACGGCAGCATAGCTCATAAACGAATGAAACGATTTTTATCTTTTGTTTTGCGTTTGAAAAATGATTTGATCGCTATAGTTCTTTAAAGTATACCGTATGTATACACGAGCGGTATGTTTGCACAGTTTATGTATACACGAGCGCTCTCAACTACCAAGACTGATGAAGAAAGATGATGTGGGAATCATGTACAATGGACGTTTACCCCATGAATGATCTGATCTATGTTTGCCAATTTAGAAACATTTTATTTATAAAACGATCTTTATTTCAAGCCGATCTAGGTTAGCAAAACCTATCATTTGAAAAGGTAAGCTGCAATACATTTGGAAAGCTTACCGCTCTACAATAGCGTTTCTAGCGTTTCTTCAAAGATGACTACAGAAAAGGGACAATCATTAAAGCTAGGTAAGTGTATTTGTTTTCTGTAACTCACGCGATCAATTTACATAAACAAAATCTATACCTGAGAGGTGACGGGCAGTACATCCTTTTTTTTTTTTTCAAAATCGGAATTTACGTATCATCTTATTCAACTTTTTATACTCTATTAGAAATCATGCAGTACTAAGATTTTTATAAACGAGTTTTCATTTTATAAGTTCGTAAAAGACAATCCAGTGACACAAATCATTACAAAAGAAAATCTTTTCCGACTTAGTGCCATTTACCTCTCAGATGCAGAATTGTTTCTTTCATGATTAAAGTGAAAAGTAACGTTTCCAATGTGCTGTTCAGGAACTCTAGGTACATGTCTATCACCACCTATAGAAATATCAGTCATTATAGAAATTACGTTTTCTTTTTTTACGTGTGTGTGTGTGTTAACTCTGCAGTTAACACTTTGCAATCGCCCTTTTTTAAGCAGTTTTCGCACACACTTTATGCAGTTGGACATTTTTATTTTATTTTTTCTTAATCTGTTTTTGTTTGCTTTAATCTGGCATCCCAGTCATTTAGCACACTGCTTTAATATATTTAACAGGTTACTGAACAGTGGTTAGTCTCTAATGTCACACTATCTGAAATGATACGTTACATTGTCTTCTATGAAGTTGCTCCGACCAAGAACCGAAAAAAAACTAAAATCTTAGGAGCCAAGAAAACTTTTTAGACTCCAGAAACATTATTTCTTAGAGTTTAAAGCAAAAGTCGGAATAAACTTGTCTTTTGAAAGATTCTCGCTCTGAAATAACTAGTCGCCTAGCTATTTTTTTAGTTACTCGGTATTTGGATTCGATTAATAAAATTATTCAACCTTTAAAAGTTATAAAAACCTATGTAAGACAGTAACTAGGCCTTTACACACCATTTAAAAGTTTTGAAAATTCTTTGGCGTTAGTAAAGTCAAACAATGATTTTAAATACGGGTAGCCCAAACGCAAAGGTAACATTGACCTAAATAAAACTATTAAAAGGAGTAATATCACTTAAAATATTTATGTATGTATACACATTAGTACATAGCTGCTCAAATATTAAATTGAAAGTAGTCTAAATGCGTAAAAACTTAACCACAACTTAGGAATAGGAAAGGTAAGAAAATTATCGGGAAAATATTTTAAAAAGATCTGAAATGTGCGGGCCTCTGTAGCTCGTATTCATGGTACTGCGATTTTCCTTGTTAAGATCAATGTTTTGTTTCCTGATTTTAACTACAACAGAACCGCAGCTTAGAATCCTGCAATGGGCTGATATTGGATATACAAGGGAATTTGAATCAGAATTCTGCCGAAGAAAATAATGATATTTTGTGGTCCATGGGGGTTCTAACTCATGTCTTCGCAGCGCAATGCAAACTGAGTTTCTATTTCGGGATTCTATTCATTAAAGCCGTGAGTAAGAGAAAATAAATAAAAAGTTTAAATGTCCTTTTCTGTTTATTTTTGCTAAGAGCGGAGGAAAAAAAACTTTTAAAAAAAGGAAAAAATGCCCTTTGACAAGTAATATATATGAATAAAAGACATATTTCACGCTTAAATGTTTCATTTTTTTAAATTATACTCTAGCTTTTACCATTTGGGGTACCATCAATGTTACAATACCTACTCCGGGTCTAAACCTTGACTTCTCGAGTACAAAGCGTTCAATTCTTTCGCGAAATATTTCTTTTTTGATCAAGTTTTGTCATTTTTTGAGAATAATAATCTTATTTCTTTTCCCAAATAGTTGTGGATATGCTCACCTCTCCTATAAACGACACTTCACAAGATGTAAGAGTTAGGCATCTTCAGATTTCAAATGCAAGTGAATGGCACTTCGTTGTCCAACTATTTCTGGAATTAGTGATATATGCTTTAGAGTCTTGGTCTGTTTTGGAGGAAAATCAGACAACACCAGAGTGTCGAAGACAGTATTTTCCCAGAAAATTAAACTTGACATTGAACTTGAAATTAAACAGACTTGCAAAAGTGATTTCAGTATTCAACACACTCGGACCAAAACAGTATTTAATTACACAGATATTTATGAGAAATAAGAGTTGTATGAAAGAGAAAATAAATTTTTCAACTGGACGCTGTGTCTTAATTTCTATTTTCACAAATTTTGTCTAATATTTCTTTAACCCTTTCAGTCCCAGTATTGTTCCTCAACAACATCATACACAGTGAAGTCTCAAAAACTCGATGCCTTATAACTTGAATATTCCTTCATTTCGAAGTTTTCATTGTGTCCAAAAGTCTTGAAAAGGTTGTGGGAACTTCCTGTAACTCGAACTACCAATAACTCGAAGCTTTTAGCCGGTCCCCCCTTGGGACTTCTTGTTATCGAGGTTATAATACAGCTAAATTTAATGTGGGAGTAAAATGGTTAAGTGCGTAGAACATTGCAGAACTTTTAATTCGAACTGCATTATTTAGACAGATTGAACCCGTGTGTTCCTCATTATCTTCTCTTCTCCTCCCTGGTTATTTGAAAGAACTCTCAGTACACAACTTTTGAAGCTCCATGCTATTGCATTAATGGCTTTTATCAGCCCTTTGGCATAAAACTTGAAGCGAATATTGTCTCTTTGGCGTAAAATTTGAAGCGATTATTGTATCCGCCGCTTCTAGTTTGATGTTTTTACTATGACGACCACGAAAGATAATGACGTCACTCTGTTTATTCTGATTGAAGGAAAGAAAAAGTACGGCCTTGTTTAAAAGTTCTGAATTGGACTCTGTTTTGAACTTAACACGTTATGAAATAAATAAAATAGAAAAAGGATAGCTTATCTAAGTTACCAGGAAGGTTTTTCCACGTGATAGATGCTTGCCGAAGAAAAAAAAATGTTTTTGTCAAGAGAAATGAAAGGTATCTTGTGTATCAGGCAGTATGCTGTCCTTTCTCGAAAGCTGAGACTTAGAATAAATGCCATTTTAGAAAGTAACAATAGTTGAGAATGGGCACTTTCCGCTCTCACTTGCTATCTCTGTCTATTTCGACATCGACACTGCTTAGGGAGAACTGCTAAAAGCTTTATTTTGCATTTGCATCCTTTTACTTCTGGGTTTCCACCCCAATTTTGATTAATTCAGAGCAGACTTGATGTATTACCAAATGTGTGAGAGGAGTGCCGAAAATAGCACCTCCGTAGCGCCTGTGGGGCGGGGAGGCAAGTTTGAGAGTGAACGATGTAGAAAAATAGAACTATTTTAACTATAAAGAATATATTCCGAAAAAATATTTTTATGGTAAAATATATTTTTCTTCAAGAGGGGGGGGGGGGCTAAATCTATCTACGCTACTGTGTGAGAAATTTCACTTTCGGAAAACAGACAGGACTGCTCGTTTTTGAACTACGCGCCTGGCAGCAACGAACGGTTCCATTTGAAAAAGGGGTGGTAAGTTATGAAGGGGGGCCACGGTAGCCTAGAGCTAGAGTATTCTCCTCGTAAGTAAGTGGTCGCGGGTTCGAGTTCCGCCTTACCCGTGGATGCTATTTCATCCTCTCTGTGCCCTAAATCTGTCCTGTGTTTGTCAGGAGGCAAGGGGCATAGTACGCAGTCCTCATGTATGTCGAAAAGGAGGCGCACTTCCTGATGCTTTCAGTATTTGTTCGCTTGATACTTCCTTGTTGAATGATACTTTGTATTTCTTCTTCAATTCTCATAAAACCGTAAGAGATTTGACGCGTGCGCAAATTCGAGGAAGGTCGCGAGATAAAATATTTAACATTAAGTGTGTTTATACGATCTCAGTCAATATGGGAAGGGTTGAAAAACTTTTGTCCTCTACGAAGGGCGCAAATACTAACAAAATGATGCACGGTAATGAAGCTTCAATATATGTTTTGAATTACCCAAAAGGATGGCTATCCACCGGCCGCGAATATATGTGTACGGGAAATTGGTTTCAAACAAAAACATTTCGAGCAGAATGATGTGTTTTGATTTTGCAGAAAATAGTTCCGACTTGATTGTTTGGTATATTGATTGTAGAGCAATTCACAACATATGCACTAGCAAATTTTAAAAATGTAGGACCCGAAAAAAGATGTTTTTTTTTTTTTTTTCAACAATGACATAGTTACATACACAACCCAAGTAGCACCCTTCGTTTTTTAAAGGTTGTAAAATGGTTATTAACGCAGTCCTCGTGTATGTCGAAAAGGAGGCGCATTTCCTGATGCTTTCAGTATTTGTTCGCTTGATACTTCCTTGTTGAATGATACTTTGTATTTCTTCTTCAATTCTCATAAAACCGTAAGAGATCTGACGCGTGCGCAAATTCGAGGAAGGTCGCGAGATAAAATATTTAACATTAAGTGTGTTTATAAGATCTCAGTCAATATGGGAAGGGTTGAAAAACTTTTGTCCTCTACGAAGGGCGCAAATACTAACAAAATGATGCACGGTAATGAAGCTTCAATATATGTTTTGAATTACCCAAAAGGATGGCTATCCACCGGCCGCGAATATATGTGTACGGGAAATTGGTTTCAAACAAAAACATTTCGAGCAGAATGATGTGTTTTGATTTTGCAGAAAATAGTTCCGACTTGATTGTTTGGTATATTGATTGTAGAGCAATTCACAACATATGCACTAGCAAATTTTAAAAATGTAGGACCCGAAAAAAGATGTTTTTTTTTTTTTTTTCAACAATGACATAGTTACATACACAACCCAAGTAGCACCCTTCGTTTTTTAAAGGTTGTAAAATGGTTATTAACGTTATAACAACCGCTTAAAAACGTTTATAAAACGTTAAAAGGTTATTTGTGCTACAGTAAAGTCGGGTTACTTGGACCCACAAGGGGGTTACTTGAGCCCACAGTAAAATGATAAAATCTCTGTTTGGTACTAGCGTTAGAGGCTGCAGAGTGCTTCTATCTAGCGGAAAAACGAGGAACTACGTGCAAGTTTTCAACTAGTAAGTACCAAACCCAGATTTTATCATTTTACTGTAATGGGCTCAAGTAACCCCCTAGGGTCCAAGTAACCCGACTTTACGGTACCTGGGAAAAAAAAAAAAAAAAAAAAAAAAAACTTTTTTTTGTTACTGATAAACACTAATTATTTTACAGTTCTTACTGATGGGTTTTTTTTTTTTTTTCGACGGACAATAAAGTGAATAATAATTTCACGAATAATTATGTTATTTTGAAAGATAAACACTTTATTTCAACTTTAAAAGGCTCATATCAGCCACTTGGAGAGTAGTAGGACTTTCTGTAATCCACGTTCAGCAGCAGAGAGTGGTCCCATTTACATAAGGTGAAGAGAAAAAACTGACGAGGTAGAAAAAAATGAACTATGTACAGTTTTGAAATAGGCATGCCTATTTTACTCTAAAACTACTCAAAAATCTAATTTAGCAGAAATTCTGTTAAAACTTACTCCCGTGTTATCATATAGAATGTTCACCATAAGTTTTTCCATAATGTTCTTATCGTTTATCATTCTTCTACATTAGTAATAGAAAAATATAGTTTTTCTCTGTTTTTTTTAATGGAATAGCAATTTTTGTAAGGAAGAAAAACAACTGCATTTTGTAGTTAGGAATAACTATATTGCTAAAACCGTGCTTGAAATTCCAACGCGAAGTTTTTATTTCATTTTTCATGCCAGTGTAAACCGAGAAAGGTCATAAACGGTATCAACAAAATCGGCATTTACTTTGAATGAAAACATCCGAACATTAAAAAACCTTTAGACAGAACTATTACATTTTTATTTTCTCTTTATTGCTCAATAAAGAGTGCCTATGAAATAACACCATTTCGTAGCGCAAATGGCCTCTTCCGGAACGACACTATCTGATAAGAGATTCCTATGGACAAAACCTTCATAGATTATGATCGTGCTTTCTCTTTTGTGCTCTGATATTGGTTCTTAGAGAACATACCCGAAAATCACCTTATTAAACTTGCCACAGGAGAAAAGGATTTGAGATGTTGTCTTTTGGCTTAACTTGGCATTCATTTAGAGAAATTGATACCGGTTCATGATACTTTGCCTTGTTGTCATTATAATGTTTTCAACTCCGCTATGTTTTTCTTTTTTTTCTTTTTGTCTACGTCGGCGCATAGGCTGCATCAGCCATGAACTCTCTATAGCTGCCCAATAAGTTGTCTTGAAATTAGCCTAAACAAGAAAACTTAGAAGCTTCACGAAAATAAGATATTAATAATCTTGCCACGTGGTGCGAGAGGCATTCTTTATCACATTCAATGATTTTAAGATTCTCAACTTCAAACATTTACAAATGTGTGATGGCGTACAGTGTTCATTGATTTGAATCCATTATCCAGTTATTGGTTCTACCTCATTATGGGAGCTCCGCATGATACCAAAACGTCTCTCCTCGTTTATGAAAAATTAAAGGAACTTTGGAAAACCAAGCAGAACGTGATAATTTGAAACCGTTCATTCCTTCAAATGCAGGGGTGCATATCCCTCTCCCCCAATAGCAATGCCGCCCCCCCCCCTTATGACACTAAATCTACAGTAAAATCAATCCCCTGACATTTTCAATGGCGCAGTCTGTGCGATGATCCCTCCTTCCCTCGTGGGCACCCTGTTCAAATAATTGAAAGTCTACGCTTTACAATTCTTTAAGAAGTATTTAAATTATGTTTCTTATTTAAATTTATTTTCGATAATAGTATAATTTCATTGCTGAATGTAAGAAAGTTAAAATGCATTTCCACACGATTTCATCCCTTAAGACGCTGTTATAGTCCTCTACAGGGTCGTAACCAGACTATTGCTTCGGGAAGGGTTTTACCAACACATTTCTCGTGAAATCTATATGATATTAGCTGACCCGGCGAACTCTATTCCGCCTTAAAGGAAATAAATAAGCAAATTTTTGAATTTATTAAGTTTTTTTATTAGAAAATACAAAAAAAAAACATTAAGTACCTACATTAATCATCCATTATTGTTTCTGTATTTACAACCTATTTTACTGCGCTCCAGAAGCTGTCAGAACATGTGCTTTATGTCGCCCGGCGACAGAGGCTCAAAAAAGGCTTAGTTAAAAAGATAATTTTTTCGCACTGCTTATCAACTGACTGCTCCATCCATAAATCCATCCAACCAAAATTTTGTATATATAATAGTAGTAAGAAGAACAGCCACTTAAATGCAGTCCAGGAGCTATCCCACCAAGCGCTTTCCACCTCTCAGCCTCAGAGGCGTAAAAACTCTTAAGTGACAATCGTTTCTAACAGCTTATCACATATAAATTTCAAGGGAAGTAACGCGTTTGTTTATAATTTACTTCACTAAACAGTCAAATAACACTCAACGCACCGCTAACTTACAACCTGTTTACTGCGCTCCGGAAGCTGCCAGAACGTGTGCTTTATGTCGCTCAGCCATGGAGGTGTCAAAAAAGGCTTAGTAAAAAGGCTTAGTCAATAAGACATTTTAGCTAAATAGATAATTTGCAATAAAAAAATATATTGCGGTCCTAATAGTCTAAGATCCCACCGCAGTTTATCTACACTCATAGCGTACACTCATCACGTATATGTCAAATTAAAGCTGATTTTTTTCTAAACGTGATGCACTATGTCCGCCTATGTAAAAGTGCCCGGAACCTATAGGCAGCCTGGCCTAAACAGGTCACATGAATGTAGTATTTCTACACTCATAGCGTACACTCATGACTCATATATCAAATTGAAGCTAATTTTTTTCTGAACGTGATGCACTAAGGCTGCCTGTGTAAAAGTGGCCGGAACCTCTAGGCAGCCTGGCCTGAAGTTTAGGGTCCAAAATTTCAAATGGTTATAAAAGACGGAAAAATCGGTCGATTCTTTTGCTTTTTTTACTAAAATTATTTTTAATGTGAGTACTTTTCGAAAAAAAAAATGATGAACTTAAATTTCAAAAATTGCCGATAGAGGGCGCTTTAGACTTTGGAGCTAAAAACAACTACTTTTTACCGTTTGTTTTCATATTTTCGTAATTGATTCAAAAAGTTAAAACTCTAACTTAAATTTTGAGCCCAAAATATCAACTAATTTCCGGTTTTTAGCAATACTCGGACCAAACATCAAAAATTGTGTTTTTCTGCTTTTCAACTAGTCCTTTCGTGTAAAAAATTATTAAAATCACCTGATAATGTTAAAATAAAATCAGATCAACCCTATCGTAACTAAAAAAAAGATAAAATACTTTTTTTTTCCAACATTTTTTTAATCAGAAATTTTGTATTTTACAACTCAAAAAGTGTGCATTAAATTTTATTTTCACATTATTAGTATCGCCAGATGATTTTAATAATCTTTTTTACATAAAAGGACAAGTTAAAAAGCAGAAAAAGATATTTTTTGACGTTTAGTCCGAATATTGCTAAAAACTGGAAATTAGTTGATATTTTGAGCTCAAAATTTAAGTTGGAGTTTGAACTTTTTGAATCAATTACGAAAATACGAAAAAAAACGGTAAAAAGTAGTAGTTTTTAGCTACAAAGTCTGAAGCGCCCCCTATCGGCAATTTTTTAAATTTAAGTTCATCAATTTTTTTTCAAAAAAGTACTCCCATTAAGAATAATTTTAGTAAAAAAAGCAAAAGAATCGACCGATTTTTCCGTCTTTTATAACCATTTGAAATTTTGGACCCTAAACTTCAGGCCAGGCTGCCTAGAGGTTCCGACCACTTTTACATAGGCAGCCTTAGTGCACCACGTTCAGAAGAAAATTAGCTTTAATTTGATATATGAGTCATGAGTGTACGCTATGAGTGTATAAATACTACATTGATGTGACCTGTTTAGGCCAGGCTGCCTATAGGTTTCGGGCATTTTTACATAGGCGGACATAGTGCATCACGTTCAGAAAAGAATCAGCTTTAATTTGATATATACGTGATGAGTGTACGCTATGAGTGTAGATAAACTGCGGTGGGATCTTAGACTATAAATTGAGATAAAAACTATCCTATCATTTAAGTTGGACCAAACTGAAACTGCGTGCAAAAGTTGGTTAAAATCGGTTCAGTAGCTGAGGAGTCCATTGGCCACGAACACAGGGACACGTAATTTTTATATATTAAGATATAAAATTTGATTTCATGTTCTATATGTTATTGCTTTTTGTTACAGTAGATGCTTAAGGGGCACTAACATGAAAAATTAAATAATACATCTTTCCAATAAAGGAAAAAATTCTGATGTGTACAAAGCATCTATTCGCCCTCAATAGATAAGGTGTATTGTTGTGCATAAAATTATGTTTGCAAAAAGTACAATAAAGATGAATACTGCAGATAAATTAATTAATTTTTACTATCATTCAATAATTGAACAGTAAATAAGAAAATTAAAAATAAAATAGTAATAATATTATTTTTCCGCAAGAAAGGGCACCAAAAAGCAGTTTTTGGAACAGATTGAAAAATTTCGGCGAGGGTTTGAACCCTGAAGCCCACCCTTTAAATACGGCCCTGGTCCTCTATAATGATGTAAGAGATCAAAGCAAAAAAAAAAAAAGGAGCCGGGGGTCGGAGGGGGGAAAAGAAACAGTTAGTCTCGGAGTTAGTAGCGCCAAGTAAGAACCAATGCAATCCCATATCTTAAACCAATCGACTTCTTGTACTAATATTTATCATCACGTAAACAAAAAGGAATCAACCCCATTACTTTAAGAGCTGTAAAGGAGGACACCGATGCATGGTATCTTCTCTTAAAGGTAGGGCAGTTACGCTAATGCGGAAGTTTCTCAACACGGTAACGGTATATTTATTCAGTTTGGGGATGGAAGTCGTTTTTATTTTTGTTTAAATTTTACTTTTTGTAAAAGTTAAACTTTTTTTTCATTTATTTCGTTTGCAAACTAGTGCTAGATCGCGATGTCCTGACTTCTTCGTTCGACAAAACGAGGAAAGAATAGAGTCGTAAAACGTGTTTGTTTCGCCTTTTTGAACATCACTTCAAGATAAGTTCGGTAACGTGCCATCTTTACGGCGAAAAGAACACACATTTCATACCAAGTGTTTTTGGCAGCTGCTTCGTATAATGCCTCAAAATAAGAGTTTCTACAAAAACGATGTTGGCACTTGACATCTTTTTTTTTCTTTCTGTTTTTAAGGTATGCAAACACATGGGAGCGTGTTTTATTATTATTTTTTTATTTGTTTTATTTACATTTTCTGATGTATTTGTACTCAAAATGAATGATTCACTAGCATTTTTTTAAAAAGATTCTTCCGTAAGTTTTAATGCAAATTGTAAATATTCTCGTTCTTTTATGAAAATTTTGAAAATTTCTAAAAATACTGTAAAATAAGTTTTTTAACTCTTCAGACTAAAATTACCTCCAAAAGAGCTTATTGACTTTCACCTTAGGATATGCCGCAAAGTTTGAGGATAAAAATAAAATTTTTCAGGGCTCACCGAAGAGTTCCTTTTTTTATATAAAATTTTCAGCATATTTATGTTATATAAACATCGACCCTCCCTTGAATACGCCCCTGGATTAATTAAAACTTGATTTTCAAAAGCATAAAAATATTAAATATGGTTTTTATTTTTTTAAATGTTTGTATTTAGCCAACGTATGTGTTTGGTGTTATTAAATCCTTACGGCATAATGAAGAAGTGTAACTGCAAAGACGGGTAGATTAGTCTCCTTTGGTGGGCTGGTGTAAATAGTAAGAGACTAGTAATTGAACAGCTACACGGAATTTCATTTTCGAAAGGCCATGTAGTTAAAAACTAACATTTAGCCTATGACAGCTAACACATTTCAATTGACACGTAGTTTTAAAATAATGGCAGAGTTTTTACAAGTCTGCTTCGGGATATTTTGGGTGGTTTAAAAAAAAAAGGAAAAAAAAAAACCCTAAATAAGCACGTCTAACCATTATACATTATTTTTCCTAGTTGTTTCCTTTTTGGGGTTATATGGAAGAAAGTGACAGCAACAAATTTTTCTAGGAAAAAAAATTGAAATCCTTTAATTTTTAAATAAAAAAGGGGGTAGGGCATTATTCATTATAGGGTTATTCATTCACTTTGATTAGTTCATTCACTGATCTATCTACTCTAGGTTTAATTAATCTTCTGCGAAAAGATTTCTCTCTGACTGCGCATATTAAAATACTCCTATAGTCAGCAAATTAAAAGGTATTACTTAAAGCACTCAAAGAAGAATACTCCTGATGAAAAGTTACGAACCTAATTTTCAGTTTCTTACCGCAAAAAGAACGACGTGTCATCAAATTCTTTCGTTTATTCATTAGAGTTTTACCCAAGAAGTAGAGAATCGTAACCTTTCCCTCCAATTCCCCCGGTGTAACTTGAAATGTCACTAAATACACCGCAATAAACCTGCTGACTGATGGACCTACCTCGCAACTCGAGCGAAACAAGTGAGCTTTCAAAACGTTATATGGAAGAAAGCGACAGAACCAAATTTTTCTAGGAAAAAAATTGAAATCTTTTAATTTTTAAATAAAAAAAGGAGTGGGGCGAGTGTTATTCATTCACTTTGGTTAGTTCATTCACTGATCTATCTACTCTAGGTTTAATTAATCTTCTGCGAAAAGGTTTCCCTCTGATTGCACGAATTAAAATAAGCCTATAGTCAGCAGATTGAAAGGTATTACTTAAAGCACTTAAACATGTATGCTCATGACGAAAGTTGCGAGCTTAATTTTGAGTTTCTTTCCGCAAAAAGAGTGACGTATCATCAAATTATTTCGTTCATTCATTAGAGTTTTAACCAAGAAGTAGAGAATCGTAACCTTTCCCTCCAATTCCCCCGGGGTGACGCGAAATTTAACTAAATACACCGCAATAAACCTGCTGACTGGTGGACCTTCTTCACAACTCGAGCGAAACAAGTGAGGTTTCAAAACGAACGTCGAATTTAAGACTAGAGCGGCCTATGCACATGGGAAGGGGGGGGGGGAGATTTATGCCTTAGAAGCAAGAAAATAAATGATAGCTTTGGGAGCATTTTGAGACACTTTTAAAGATGAATGTTAATGCGCATATTTTTGTTAGTCTCTGGGGGGGTGGAACTAATGATTTTACGTAGGAGAAGAGTTCCACCTCTGCTAGAATAAGTATTGAGTTGTGTTCAGAAAAAAGAAAGTAGTTTAGTACTAAACGAGTGTAGGTCGAAGAGTTTACTGAAGTCTTATTTTCATCGTTGCGGAAAATTTTATTTATGACGTCATTTGGTGAGTTGTTGGAAGGAATTAAAATCGGAGAAGATTGAGTGTGTGGGTTCACCAGAAATACTTCAAAATCAAATCTACCCTCCCTGAAAGTATACTGGTTGATATCAGGGACGTATACAAGGGGTGGGTTTTTAGGGTTTAAACCCAATCCGAAATTTTTGAAATACCATCCCAAGAAATGCTTTTCATCATTTTTTGCTGAAAAAATTACTACTGAAACTTTTATTACTTTTTAAAATTTCATCTAAAAATTAAGCTTTTATTATTTAAAAATTACAAAATCAGTGCTGTATCGGCAGTATTTATTTTTTCCTTAGTTGGGAATATTATTTTTTACAAGACGCAGCGTTTTCCTTCAGATTAAAAAAAAAAAACCTAACTCCAACAAAACTATCGAAGCTCTTTAAGCTAAAAAGGGCAAAACTCTCTTTTGTTATTGGCAAAAAATAGGAATGTAAGAAGAACAATTTCGAAGCCGCGGTTTTGAGCACACATGTCCATTCCTACCTCATCTTTCTTGAAGTTTCGTATTGAGTTTAAAAAAAAAAAAGCAGAAGAAATGGAAAATGCAGAAAAAAGAATATTTCTCGTCTCCAGAAGTTACCACCCGGTTCTTTGCTTCCGTCTTAGATTCAACACTGCCGAGCTCCCATTTTTGGGAGAGATCGTGCTACTTATTATCCATGCGTCATAAAGTTAGCAAAACCTCTTATAGAATGAAAAAGAAGGAATCATCTCTGAAGAACAAGAAACTGAGCATTATTTCTACTTTGAACTTGAGCCAATTCGAAGTGGGCCCTCATCATTTTTCACTTAGATTTGAATTTGGAAATCTCCAATCTTTTAGAACCACTTCTTTTAAGTACAATCGATTTTATTTTACTGATAGAAAAAGGTCAGCAGACATGATGTGTCGAATAGAATGAACATTCCCCACACCCCAGCAAATAACTATAAGTTGCGTTTGAAAAAAGACCTATTTTCAATATAATTAAGCAATATTTCCCTCTAATGAATCCATTGAAATGAGGTTTTTCTCCAACATTTATCTGATCTTTGAAATATCCCCCCCCCCAAAAAAAAATCCTGCCACTCCAAATAAACTTATATGCTTTTGTTTCCAATATGCTAACAGAGTTCATTTTTTTTATATATATGTATTATATAAGTGAAGGACATAAAAACGAAACAGCAAAAAAAAAAAAAAAAAAAGAAATCGTTCTACCTTCAGGGAGGATTTGGTACACCCAGCCGTGGTGCACCGAGCTCAACAACAATATTTCGTGGTTCTAAAAGACATTTTATCTCCTGAACCAGAAAGTAGAAACCAGTAAACTTTTCTTTCCTCCGCTTTTTTTAAGGTAAAGAGAACGGCCGGTACATCAGAGCGTGAAGAACTTTCCTTTTCCTTGGAGGGAGGACTGTGTTGAGTTACCGAAATCCTCCCCTTGCACTTGTTTTTCCAATTTTCTTTTCGCAGACTCTCCTTTGTACAAAGAAGGAAAAGAATCAGAACCGTTCAAAAAGAATAGGACAAAAATTGCATTTGTTGAAACGGGAAGGGTAGATCGGTGCCGGCAAACTGAATTTCTTTGCCCCTTATAGACACACATGCCTTCCTAAACGTGTTTGCATACTAAAGTACTTCAAATCTATCTTTTTCCAAAGCTATGCCTTTAAAGTTCAAACAGAAATAGAGCTTGCTAAGGGGATACCTATATGTGAAGAGAGATTTTTCCTGAAGCAATTATTGTAATATCCAACATTGACAATATTTCCTTCTTTTTCGAGTAATAGGAAAGAGTGCAATTGCCGCAAATTTGAGTGGGAATACTTATGCAAAATGATTACGAAAGTTACCCAACTCAATTTTTAGTGTCAATTTTTTACTCTTGCCTATTACCCAAAGAAGAAGAAAACATTGTCAATATCGCGTGTCAGGGTCAACTAACCAGAAGAGCTCTATAATGCTTTTCTTAAAAAAGAAGTAAGTGTTATTAAATACAATAAAGAAACTAACGGCTTATAGATTGGTTATGATAACTTTTGCTATGACCGTGAAATTGTTTTTGCTCTTTTTTGGGAAATTCAGTGAAAAATCGACGCGTTATTGACGCGGAGTAGAGCTGGAATACCTTTTGCAAAACTACCACAAATGTAGCTTAACTCAAACTAGTGCCAATTACCCTAACCTACTACCCCAAACAATATAAACATTGTCAAGATCATGCTAAAACTTTTCAAAGCTACACTATGTTCAGTCCCGTAGATAAAATGTTGATTTCCACAATAAATAAATAAATAAATAAATGAGGCCCTATTCAGGTACCAGATGGTTAAAATCAAGCAATTTTTTATTTAGTACTTAATTATTGGTTGACCGGAATTTCGGATAAGTGTTGCTCGTATTAGCGAGGTTCTTTTGTTTCATTTAAACCAGAAAGCTTGTTTTTTCCTAAGTCTCTCAAATCCTAGTTAGAAAGGTTGATTTCGATTACTACTTATATTCAATGAGACGAAAGCCTCCTACTGACGTCACTTTTTTCCTCTCTTTGTAACATGAACTGTCGGTTAGTACAAGTTAGCTTTCTTTGATGCAGCGGATAAAACGGGGGAGGGGAGGGGGGTATTTTATCAGCCACTTACAAAAGACCGCTCCGTCTAAAATAGCTGATTTTGTCATTTTTCGGTGTGAAACGCCATCTCATTCGACATCATCACGAAAGCGGAGATACATCTCCAAACTAAAAAAAAAAAATGACCATCCTTTCCATCGATCGATACTTTTAGGCTTTTTATCGATCGAAGCTTTTGTGTGCCATTCACTAAAATCAAAGCTAGATAATAGGACAGCCATTCTGGTTCTTTATCCCAATATCTCCTTTGCTCGTTTTGCTTGTAAACATGAGGAAGACATGATGGAAGAAGTTAAAACAGTCAACACATTTCCTATTTGGTTTACCATAACGGATATCGGGTATACATTGCTAATAAAAACAGAAAATAAATAAATTGGAGTACTGTCTGGTTCTGATAAGAAGAGTCCTGATGCTGAGAGATTTCATGTCTTCATTGAAAGAGTAAAATGGAAAAATGACTGCGTCTGTACAAAATAGGTTTTACTCCATCGCTTTTTTAGTACGTTATTGACAAAGAAATCCTGCCATCGGTCCTTGTTTAGCTCTTGTGTACAGTGTGTTTTGATAAGTTGAGCCATGACCTTGACAACGCTTACTTCTCTTTTGAGCTAAAACAGTATGGGTAATGAGACCTGAGATGAGTTTGATTACTTTGGTAGTAGTTTAGCGAAAATATTCAAACTCAATAACATGCCAAACAATTGTCAATAACTCGTCCCTCCCCGAAAAGAAATAAGCATTGTGAAGGTAATAAACAGTAAGTCATAGCCCCTAAAAATGTGTTGTTTATTGTAAAAATGCTATATCTACATATATTTTAAAAATGAGTACTTGTTTGCTAATTTGTGTTACATTTTGTTGTAAATGCGCCCCCACCCCCTCATTAAACTGTAAAGCCCCGTGTAAAAAAGCCCTGTGTAACTCATAATGCTATTTTCCTGGATCGCGCGCTTTCAAACTTCATGCCCCCCCCCCCCGTGCCGCGAGGGTTACGGGGTTACATGTACGCCACTGTCTTTAAGTATAAAAGTGAAGCAACTCACTATTTCAAAGAAAAATATCTGATCATAAATAGCTGAAACTTTTTTTCAAACGGAAAACCTTGCATAAGACTTTATAATATAAGGTCTATTAAATCATTTACTAGGAGGTAATTGTATTTGTAAAAGTCCTTGAACCCAAGGGGCGTAAGGATTTTTACAATGAGCCACAGATATGCTGGAAAGATTTCAGCAAATGAAAGAGCTGCATTCTTCAACAGTGAATGCAGTAATAAAATATGATTTGTCTGTCGAAATGTCGATCGTTTGTCATACCTTATGTAACGTATTGATGAATTTGCACACAACCAAGTCATTTCGATTTTAAATTTCCAGTTTTTATTTTAATTTCTCTTTTCGAGACTTTTATAAGAAACTTTCTTTTCTGCCCGGCTTTGAAAAATACTTGATACGATGGTATCAGGTTGAGACATTTATCAAAACCAGCTCAACCCATGAATTTTCAAACGTATTTTGTTCATTTTATGCTTCTTTGTCTCTATATGGGTGATTCTACGATCAATGCGTTTTTTGTGTCCCCAAAGAAAAAATAATCTGTTTAATTTCACACTCATTATATCACTAGTAGCCGCTATTTTTATGATTGTAGTGGTAAGGGCCAGACGAAATTTAAATTTTTGGGGGGTTTATCGATACCAGGGGAAAATGCGTTGCCAGGGGAGTGACACTATTGGCGGAATTCTGGTTTGATTTACAATTATTTCACTTATTTTTCGGTGTAAAATCATAGTATGGACTCATTTCTATGAGACCTGTATTAAAAAAAAATTTCACGTTGTAATAAAATGAAAAAAATTAATCCTGAAAACACGACATGTTGCATACAAGTCGCACCGCAGATCCCAAATAAAAATACTTCCCGCATTATTTACGTTCATTCAAATTGCTTTCACAGGGGCAATTAGGATTAAAAATAAAATTAATTATGCTTATATCACAGTTTTAATGTATATTTACCCTTTTTTTAAACAAAAATGCCAGGGGAGTGACGCCAGAGAAGTGACAAAATCACACATTACCTATAAAAACAGCATCACGTGTTCTTCTTACCAGAACTTCAAGTAAACCGTGATGTCTGCACACAATAAGCATTACATTGTACATACGCATACTTATGTAACGATGAAATATCGAAAGTTATACTTACCAGAGGAAATACTACAGCGACTGGCGCAGTAAGCTTTGAGGCACTTTCAACAAGAACCGATGCAATAATATTCGAATTTTTTAAAAACCTCTTAGCTTGCTTTTAACTTTACTCAGTATTACACTGGTTATTCGCAATCAACATCATTCTTATGCATTTTTTATACTAAATTTTAGTCTTTGAAGTTCGCCAGGTGGAGGTGACACTGTTGGTATGGCCCGTTGAAAAGTGTATTTTTTTACAATAATAATAAATATTTTTTCAATGTTTACTGATGAAATTGGTTTCTCTGTTAATGTAAGTGTATGATTATGGCAAAAAACATTATGTCACGTGAGCAAAAATTGAGCGTCGAACATGTTTGTATAAAAACTAGTATTTGGACAGGCCAGGGGAGTATACATTTATGACTATTTTCGGCTATAAATGCTAAAATAAAATAATTACAGTGAATTAATTGGGTGGTCCATATAAAAGATAATAGTCTGTAATGCTTCAGCACGCAAAAACATTATTAAAATCAGTTTTACATGAAGTTTTTCCATTGGCCGTCTGAATTCAAATAGCGTAGAATGACCCATATACTATCTAGCCACAAAGTTATTTGGAACAAATATATCTCAGTCACGTCGAAAAACAGTGCCAAAAACCCATATTGCTTCAAAACCAGCTCAATCCACGCTTTTAGCATATCTCCAATGTAAAACCTTACGGATAACATCAACAGTATTACAATGAATTGCTTAATCAACTAGCATTTGCTAATGTACTGGCTAGTACATGGCATAATAGTTTCGCACCACATGAATTTAATTGGAAATTGAATGGGGAGGAGGGAGATAAAAAATTAAAAATAACCGAAGGTCAATTCATTAAAAATTGGCTAAGTCTACACTATTTTTATTAGTAAAAAATTGAAAGTACTAATAATTTATAAAAGAAACTAATATGAGGTCGCACACCGAATGTTGTTTAAACGAAAAAAAAAAATCTTTTGAAAAAAGGAAGTGGGCATAGCGTGAAATGTTTTTTATACAGCTAATTTATAAAGGAAAACAAAAGTGAAGCTGTGCACTCAATGTTATTTAAACAAAAGAACAAAATATTATGCGAAATTGAAGTGGACAAACCGTGAAATGTTTTTTTTACAAGAAATTTATAAAAGAAAATAAAAATGAAGTCATACACCAAATGTTGTACAAACAAAAGAAAAAAATCTTTTGGAAAATGGAGTGGGCATAGTGTTAAATGCTTTATTTACACCTATTTCATAAAATCTAAACAAAACTAAAGTCGTGCATCGATTGTTTATTAAACGAAAAAGAAAAAAAAAATCTTTTGGAAAATGAAGTGGGCAAAGCGTGAAATATTTTTTGTGCACCTAATTTATACAAGTAAACAAAAATAAAATCATGCACAGAACGTTATTCAAATGCCAAAAAAAAAAAAAATCCATTGGAAAAATGAAGTGGGCAGAGAGTTAAATTTTATTATCTCTCCTGTAAAGATTAAAAAAAAAAAGTTTGTGAGAGCTGGTTTGGATAGTAAACGCTCGGGTTGAAAGTGCGCCAATTTATAGAGGTGAGTGGCTAATGGGAGGTGCGTGTGGGGGCGAATCAAAGGGATGCGAGCTGATTGAATCACTGGGATTGGGCAGGTGCCCCGGTTCACGTTTCGATTTCATGTTCATTCGCACATTGTGAGCCTCACGATCTCTCCCACTCTCTGTGTACCGTGTTTTTTCCATCTGCTTTCCGTCTTCTGGGAAGGCACTCGAGGATTGCGTTAGTGAGGAGCCGTCTGGAGCGCCCCGATGGGAGGTCACGGCAGGTCACTATGACCTCCCAATAATTTCCGTATTCGGCACATTTTGCTGACGATCCGGCAATTTGAAGACAGCATTGCAACATTGAGATTGTTTCTTCTTTTTAGTTTTTAGACTTGTTTTTTAAAAAAATGCCTAATGTTTTTTTCACTAAATGTTATGCATGTACGACATGTGTGCATGCTTGTATTTATCATTCGGTAAAATTGGAACTTCATTCGGCAAATTGATAATTTTCCCCCTCCCAAAAATTTTATTTCGGGGAGCCCTGCTTATAAAGGATCCGTTTGTTTTTAAAACAGCGTCATGGCATAGTTGACTATTATTAACTGTAAAAATGGGTCTAATATTTGAATTGTTTATATCAAAAACCGACACGACTCCAAATTTTGGGGAAACATTTGTTCTATCAATTTAAATTATTCAGTCAGGATTTCTACATTTTTTTCCGAAGAAATATGTCTAAATATGCAAACATTTTAGTTTAAAATACTGTAATCCTTATTGAAGAATTTTAAAATAATGGTTAAGCTGCTTTTTCAAACTGATAGAGCTTGTCGATTGACTGGTTTTTGAAATAAACAACCATTTATTGTGATATGTTTTTTGTAAAGCGAGGATTTATATGTATGTTTCGGTATAAGACGCTGGTATGTGAACGGCGGCTTTTTTTGGAGGGCTAAAATTTACAATTTGCCAAATGAAACATAAAATTTTACCGAATGATAAAATTCGGTTATGCATACATAAGTACATCTAACGAAAAGCGTCCTCTAGGCATTTAAAAAGTAGCATTGCTGTGAAGTATCCAAATTGCCGAATGGTCAATAACAATTTGTCAAATAAGTAAAATTTTGTTAGGTCACAGTGACCTCCCCTGGCAATCCATCGGGACACCCTTTCATCCGACAAAACAACGAAACGGAACAGCAAACAGCTAGAAAGTAAAACTACCGGATTAAAAGCGAATACCAACGCAAAAAAGAATTAGATAGGTGGAAAGGTTAAGCCGATAAAGCCAAAGCAAAAAAAAAAGACAATTCCACTATCCATTGTTTGTATTCCTATTGGTTACTTATTAGTTTTTTTTTCTCATTATAGTGTTCGGTTAATCCGCTTTTTTTTACTTTTTAGCCGTTTCGCCTCGTTACTTTTGTCGAAGCGTCTTTTCATCCATAAGCTCACTTCTTTTACATTTAGGATTTCTTGTAGCTCCGAAACACGTGTGTGTAATTTTACTACTTGTTTGTGCATTAATACCTTGTTTTATCTTCTCTTGTATGGATTTATCTTCATGCATTTCTTCCCTTTATATTACTCTTTCTCGTATTATTGCTGGAATGCTACTTGCTTTATTATTTTTATTGCATTTATTTTATTTTTCATTTGATTAATGCATTTTATTTATTTTTTTTTCTAGGTGAGTAAAATTGATATTTTCTCCTTATCCATCAAAATTTGTAAAATTGGATTTCGTTTTCTTCCCAGGAACTGTAAGTAATTGTAATCTTGATATTATTCAATTCAATATTTTTTTCTTGAAATAACAGCACTCAGTCTCAGTGACTCGAATCCAAGGATTTTGAAAAATCTTTTCGCAAGAAACGTGGAATGTCGGTATCAAGTAGTATAAATTTTTGCTAAAGGATTAAAATTTGTAGAAATCGATAGGACCATGAAAGGTAAACGTGGAAGAATTTCCAAATGCGAGAGACTCGTAGGAATAAATAGTGGAAGAAAATCGTATCATTGCAATGGAAATAAAACCGTTTGCTATTTGCGTTGCGTTGAGACATTTTTGATTTACAATAATTATTAAGATGTACTTATAAGCATTTTAACTTAACTTCAGCAGTGCTTTTAATACTAAAAATAATAACACAGTTAAACATTCGAGAACATGTTCATGAATATAATGTTATTTATAATTGAAGGGGTACGTGGATAAAGGTGATATGTGACATTTTAATTTCGCCGACTTACACGAATTCAAATAAGTGTATGTATAATTGTGTTAACTCAAATACATCGTTGAAGGGAAAAGTGAATAAAGGCGATATGTGACAATATTTTTTATCAGGGGCGCATTTCGAAGTTTTCCAGGGGGGGGGGGGGGCAAAGAGTGCATACACAATGTAAAATTTACCAAAAAGTGGCAAAAGCCACGCCCACTTATATGCCAGTACATTAATTTCCCGAAGTCGGGGGGGGGATTGACCCCCCCCTGTCTCCCTTAATGACGGGCCTGTTTTTTATGTCTATAAAAAGTTTTCAAAAAAAAAATTACCTTAACACCTTCATCCATGGTAAAAAGTAGGTAAAACTAAGATTGTCACATATCACCTTTATCCACTTGCCCCCTTCAATTTTATTGTTATTATTTTGAGAATTTTATCAATATTTAATGGAATTTTATTCAACAATATATGCACCAAATTTGCTTAAGCCACCGCACTGTAAAAATGACAATAGTTAGGGCGATTGATTTATATTCACAAAAGAGCTGAAGAATATTTTTTTTACTGAAATATTTCTTTCTTGATTCAAGAGAATGATTAAAATACCTTTATTTAGTTACCAAGCACTGCTTATACTTTTAAAATTTAGCAAAGAAAAAGGAGTCCGTTTTTGACTTTGCTGAGCACCCATGCCCATTATTAAGTGAGTTTCGGGGGGAGGGGGAGTTCCATCAGATCCGGGGACCCGGATGTGAAAGCCTAATGTATTCACACATAAGTAGGCGTGATTTTTTTGCTTTCTAATAAAATTTGCCTTGGGTATGCGGCATTTGGCCCCTCTCTCCGCTCCAAGAAAAAAAAACCTCAACGATGAGCCTGCTTTGTACCCTTAAATCAATGACATCCAAATAAGAGCGGAACATAAATTGCACAAATGATTGTATGAAACATTGTATTATGCTTTCATTTCATCAGGTTAACTTAAGCCTTGGCCACACACGTGGCCAGAGGAGTCGCACCTTTTACAGGAGCGCCCCGAATAGAGGTCACGGGAGGTCACTGGGGCCTCCCAAAAGTTTTTCTCATTCGGCAAATTCGGACTGACGTTTCGGCAAATTCAGGAATAGTATTGCAATATTTTTTTGCTTTTTTGGCATGTGTAGCTGCAATCTTCCTTTTTTACATGCATTTGTTTCCTTTGAAAATAAGAAGACCAGATTAATAAAATTCAATTCGGTTGTTGCAAAAACCTGTTAAATGACTTACATGCTTTAATTTGTAAGATATGCAATACTTTATGATATGTCATTAAATACGTTTTAATCTTTATATATGTAAAAATAATAATTCATAAATTATCCAATCAATCGTTTTGACTCATTCCCGTTGTTATTTATCAAAATTCAAATACACTGGCGGAAAAAAAATCCCAACACCAAGAAAAAATTACTCCAGACTAATGAAATTTGGGTAATGCAATTGTCTAGTTAACACGTTTAATTGATTAAATGTACAAGATCCCTGGCTAATTTAAGCTCAAGAAAATGCTGTGCAAATGTGAAATTATGTCACTTTAAGAGCCGGTGTAACCTCCAGAATTTTGAAGGCTAGCCTGCAAACGTGCATGCATTGTGTCATACAGGTGCCGAATGTCACTTTGTAGTATGGAGGGCGATGCTTGTTGCACTTGTTGTGTCAATACTAGGACAGTCATTGCTGACTGTGGATGATACTGCAGTTGCCGTCCAATGATATCCCATACGTGATCAATTGAAGACAGATCTGGTAATCTTGCAGGTCATGGCAACATGTCAACACTCTGTAGAGCTCATTGCGTTACAGCAGCGATGTGAGGATGAGCATTATCCTGTTGGTAAACTCCCCCTTGATTGCTACTCATAAAGGGCTGTACTATAGGTTGAATTACCAGACTGACGAAAAATTTGCAGTCAGTGTGCTTGGGATAACCACAAGAGTGCTCCTGCTGTCATACAAAATTGCTCCAGAGGCTATGACTCCAGGTGTAGGTCCCGTGTGTTTAGGCCGCAGACAGCTTGGATGCAGGCGGTCCCCTGGCCTCCTTCTGACCAACATACGACCATCATTGGCACCAAGTCAGAATCTGTTTTCATCAGAGATTACAATAGATCCCCACTCCGACCTCCAATGAGCTCTGTCTTTACACCACGGCAGTCACAAACGGCAATGGTTTGCAGTTAATGGAATACCGGCTACAGGCTACCTGGCTCGGAGCTGTCCTTGAAGTAAGCGATTTCTTACCGTTCTTTGGGTCACGACGGTACCAACTGCTGCTCAAATGTTAGCCGCAGATGCAGTACGATGTGCCACAGCCGTACGCAGGATTCAGCAATCTTCCTTCTCAGTCGTGCCACGTGGCAGCTCGGAACCTCAATCTTCTTGAGGTAGTACCATCCCTTGACCATAGCTTCCAATAATGATGCACGGCGGAAACATTCCCACCAAGTCTTTCTGCAATATCGCGAAATGAAAATCTACCTTCTCTTAGCTAAATTATACGACCTCGTTCAAACTTGGTGAGCTGTTTATAATGGCTTCTTTGTCTTCTTAAAGACATTTCTGACTAACATGAACGCAATGCGTCAAATTTTACGGAAAAATAATACTCAATAGCTTTGCAACACGCTTTTTGTTTAGTATTTGCATGTTCCCAGTGACGCCAGCTTCGCCACTCATGCACGGAGCACGAAATTTCAATCGATGTTATCTTTTAGTTGTATAAACACGCCGACCAAATTTCGTTTATCTAGCGCAAGTCTTTCTTGGTGTTGGAATTTTTTTTCCGCCAGTGTATTTGTCAATCATCTGAAGAAAAATTTGTGAATGCTCACTTTTTTTAGTGATACCTATTGTCTTTTCTTATAAA
The DNA here is from genome assembly GCA_038373865.1 of Uloborus plumipes. Taxonomy (NCBI): domain Eukaryota; kingdom Metazoa; phylum Arthropoda; class Arachnida; order Araneae; family Uloboridae; genus Uloborus; species Uloborus plumipes. The sequence goes on from JAXGGA010000003.1 coordinate 84,020, forward strand.
GTAATGGTATAAGGTCTATGTGTATGCTCGTATTTTATGATTCGGTACATGTCGGAATTTCATTCGGCAAATTCAGAAATTTCCCCCTCCCAAAAATTTAAGCTCGGGGCGTCCCTGAGTTTAAGAAAGCTAATTTCCTACAAGGCTCGTATGAAAGGATTCCCTTCTCTCTCTTTCTCAGATTTTAAATAGAGCTGAGGAATAAAGTGTTGGGACTTAGAGGTGGAGGGAAACGATTCGAATTCCGTCGAAAAATCGATATTTGCTGACCTCAGTGAACATGGGATGGGTGATGACGCAGCAGCGACTTCAGCAGCTTTGAATGAGAAATGAGGACTTGGAGGAAAAAGATGAAAATATCGGACAAAGTGTGAAGTTTATTCAGGGCCGGTCCGACCAAGAAATTCCACACAAGCGGATAATAATTTGGCGCCCTCAACCATTTTCTTTTTTCACCAGGTATCCACGTTCCACGCCTGCCGGTATGTGTATGAGAGGCATTAAAAATATACACATGGGACTAATCGAAAGAAACATGAATTCCTGAGATTTAAGTTTTTAAAAAATATTTTTCAAAACGGGTTTTTTACGTAAAATTTTCGGAGAAAGATAAAAGAGATTAATACTAATTGATTGGTTTTGAGTTCCTCGAAAATTATTGTACCCTTTACTTTTATATATCACCAAAAACAGTACAAAATGTCTTTCTTTCTTTTTAAAACTTCAACTTCCAAGAATTACCGGAGGAGAGCTCTCGAACTTTCTCCCCGTTTTCCTATAACGTTGACAAAACTATACTAAAACTATGTTTCTAAAGCTATAGTCCCAAAGTAATCATATCACAGTCTCCGAAGGCTGTCCTTCTTGTGTGACTCAAATATAGTCTAAAATAAGGCCTTCAGCTCCCAAAAAAATGTTGCCCACTCACTTTTTTAAATCCAATCATAGCTATTTCTTATTTAAAAAATATCCTTCAAAATGTATAAGCATCTTTTTTGACTCTATAAGGCCAAAGGCAGTAATTAAGCTAGCCTAATTATACGGGCTAACCGAGTGAGATTCGGCTGGGGAGCCAAGTGTCCGGAAAGCTGAAGGGAAAACATTAATCCCCCTCCCCTGTTTGATTTATTTCGTTTTTCTTTTTCTTTCTTTTTTTTTAAAATTTATTATTATTTTTTTATTGACTGCATTTGGCACCCCACCTAGCTCGGCGCCCCAAGCGGTTGCTTGTGTCGCTTGCCCCTATGACCGGCCCTGAGTTTATTTTCAGCAATTTCTGGGATAACCTGCACATTAATGTTTTTTGAAACTTGTCACTGACATATTTACTTTTTTATTAGAAAGAGAAATAATTGGAATTTGAAGTAAACGTATCTATATAGTATTTTATTATCTTGTTGATTCTTTTCACTGAGCCCGTTCACATTCATCAAAAAACAAACTTTGAAACCGCGATGTGAGAATTCTCTAAAAAGAGGGAAAATGAGCGAATCTTTGTAAGATGAATGAGGATCTATTCATCAGCTGAAGATCAAGATTAACGGTTTCTACTCGCCACGTTTGCCACTAAATAAATAAAAAGAAATGGTGACTAAAAAGTTATAGTATCTTTTGTCATCCGGGCTCCATTTTACCCAACCCCACCTGTGTTATCAATTAACGTTAAGGAGATTAATTAGTTATATTAACCTTTATTTTAAATGATAAATTTTGTGTTGTAGTACCAATTTAAAAGCTAATTCGTTGTTAAACTGTAGTGACTAGAAAAAATGAGTAACTAATAAATTTGCTTTTACTAGCCTCTGGAAACCAAAAAAAAAAAATCCCATTCTTGGTTATTATCTTCAACTTTTTCAGGGCCATTAGTTCTGTACATGGGCGCCGGCAGAATTATACCCAGAAGAGAGGTGCACCAGAACTACAAAAAAAAAAAAAAAAAAAAAAAAAAACACCTTAAAAAATGAGCAAAAAAAATTTTTTTACTAAAAAAATTGGGTGAAAAAACCCCTCAAATCCCCCTTTTTTTTTCGTCAGGATAGGTTATATTTTAAAAATAGGGCTTTAGATTAATGGGCATTTTTCGACCCCAATTTCTATCTCTGTCTTTTATAACACCACCTAAGAAAGATTACAGAACACGTTATTTTGCATGCTTCTACTTCCGGGTTTCAACTCCTACTTTGAAAAAATCAGAGAAGACCTGTGGCATGCGCATATTCGCGGAAGATTTTACCTAAGAAAATGAGATAGTATACATATGGTAGCATGTTCTAAGGCAGCTGACTGCAATGTACACGGGTATACCATCGAAAATCCCTGCTGCCGTCAATAAACCGGGGCAGGGCGGGCATTGCATTTTTGATTTGTATATAAACGCCCCAAATAAGAGCAACGTACGATGGTATTTGACACGGAAGGAAAAATCTTGTCAAATTATACAAATAGGTTGGGGGCATAATTGGTTGGGAATGACAAGGATGTTTTCGTAAATCTTCGTCTTTCTCAAAATCTTCAGCATGAAAGTCATGTTTCACTTATGATATAGTTTTGTCATAAGTGAAAGATCGTTAGAAATGATATCTAAACTACAAAAAAGGCTTGAAATGGCGACATAATAGTGTTCATCAAGACACTCCCTTTCCACCAGACATCATAAAGGTCTTTAGTGGTAGGAATCCAGTATGAGACGACATTGCAATGCAAATTGCATCCCTTCTTAAAGACGACGAAATGGCAAAAAGGCGACAGAAGTCTTGCACTGAAGAAATGCTTCTTCAGAAGACGTAGATCCATTACGTTTTATTTCTTACCACTTTGCAGTATTAAGTTGGAAAGTTTTATGATATGAACTGAATGCCAACTTAACCTTCGGAAATTTCATTTCCTGTGACATGGAATTTAGACGATATTTTCCATTTAAAGGATGCTCATACAACTCTTCAGGGACGCCCCGAACTTCAATTTTTGGAAGAGCGGAAACTCTCAAATTGCCAAATGAAAATAGAAATCTTGCCGAATGATAAAATAAGAATATGCACATTTAATTAAAAAAGGCAATTCGGGCATTTGAAACTGCAATATTGAAATTATGTCCACAAAGTTGCCGAATCTTCAGACAAAAATTGCCGAATAAGGCAGTTTTTGGAGGTCTGTGACCTCCATCGGGGCGTCCCTGCAAATATTGCTTACTAATATTTTACTGTGATTCACCTTTTTTAACCAATTTAAAAAGGGAGAGGATGTCAACTCTTACCATATGTATGTTTCCTCGAACTTATTTTGATGATCATTTATTTGGTGTAGGGTGGTTTTGTGGTGGTGACCGTGTATGAATACCTGCAACAAGTACAAATCATTATTATTACTAGTATTTAGGTACTTTTTTTTAAATTGAGAGTTGATAAATTAAATTATGATGTGTAATGACTTTATATTCAAACATGAACCAGCGGCTAAAATGTTGAAAAAATGTTTCAATTCCAAAGTTTAAATTTGCTCATACGTATTTTTAATTTTACAGACTGATTTCCGTTATTGTCCCAGGTAGCACAAATAACCTTTAAACGTTTTAGAAACGTTTCTAAGCGGTTATTACACCGTTAAGAGCAAGAATCTGAGAGAGTGTCACGCCTGTGATTCATGACCTCTCAGATTTTCTCCCAAAAATTACCAAATGTTTATTATCTTAATAAAAGACCAAATCCAGAATGTTTTGCTCTAAAGTTGAGTTGTTTAGTTTTTATGGATCCCTAAAGATGAAGGTGCGGCATCAAAAATTAAGCGGATTTTCAAGACATGGAAGTTGCCGTGAGCCAAAACTCTTACCAGGAACTATTTAACTTCAATTTTCTTTTTGTATATGGAATACAGAAGGTTGAAATTTTACAAAATGAATGTTAAATTTGTGGTAAGTTGTTGCCGTAAGGTCAGTGAAGGCCCTCAAAACAAGGCATTTTTGACGTTTTTTAGCGTTTTTGAGGTCCAAAAACAGTTTGTACATTTCAGTTGGCACGGCAAAAGTAGTGTCGTTTGAAAGACCAGTGTAAGCACTTTAAAATAATGTATAAATAACCGAGGAAAGTTCAACGTGCTTTTAGTTGCGTAAGGCCGAAATATGAAAAATGTCATATTTTACCGATATTCAAGCGGTCATAACTTCCTCTGCCAACAACATACTGAAATATTTTTTTGCCAAGGTCATACTCTATTCTTTGTCTTAACAGAACAGTTGAGTCCTTTGAGGCGAAATGTTAAAAAAAAATTTGCAAAAAATGTAGTTTTGCATGTGCATTTTTTGTAAAAAATTTTAAGCATTTCGCCTCAAAGGACTCAACTTTTCTGTTAAGACAAAGAATAAAGTATGACATTGGCAAAAAAAATATTTCAATATGTTGTTGGCAGAGGAAGTTATGACCGTTTGAATATCGGTAAAATATGACATTTTTCATATTTCGGCCGTACGCAACTAAAAGCACGTTGAACTTTCCTCGGTTATTTAAACATTATTTTAAAGTGCTTACACTGGTCTTTCAAACGACACTACTTTTGCCGTGCCAACTGAAATGTACAAGCTGTTTTTGGACCTCAAAAACGCTAAAAAAACGTCAAAAATGCCTTGTTTTAAGGGCCTTCACTGACCTTACGGCAACAACTTACCACAAATTTAGCATTCACTTTGTACAGTTTCAACCTTCTATATTCCATATACAAAAAGAAAATTGGAGTTAATCAGTTCCTGGTAAGAGTTTTGGTTCACGGCAACTTCCATGTCTTGAAAATCCGCTTAATTTTTGATGCCGCACATTCATCTTTAGGGGTCCATAAAAACTAAACAACTCAACTTTAGAGCAAAACATTCTGGATTTGGTCTTTCAATAAGATAATAAACATTTGGTAATTTTTGGAAGAAAATCTGAGAGGTCATGAATCACCTCATAATGCTAGGCGAGACAGTTTCTCAGATTCTTGCTCTTAATAACCATTTTACAACCTTTAAAAAACGAAGTGTGCTACTTGGGGTGCTTTGTTAAAAATGCCCTTCTCTTAATTATTTCACTGTGCCCGAAGTTCCCTTACATGTAAGCACGCAAACGACATTCTGGATCGGACGTTAGGTATAAGTGCTAGCAGGGCCACCAAGAGGCAATGTCAGCCTTGTTCGAAGCTAGAGGACACATCGGTTGGGGGCCCGGCTAAGAATCGGATTAGTGTGATTTTATAAGTTTAATAAAGGGCGCCGGTCCCTGCGCTCAAATTTACAAGGCTTTGACCCAGGACAGTCCTGAGTGCAAGAAGCAAGTTTTTAAAAACGTGTTCGTTTCTAACATTTGACACATTACATAGTTTTTTTTTACTAGAAATGGGACATGTACTATAAGAGCTTCGAAAAAGACGAACGATCCTTTTTATTGGAAGACATTTGCGTCAGGTCTAGACAGAAAATTGCTTTAACCTTTTGACCGACCTTTATTTTTATTCTTCTAGCGTTTCAGTATTCTAGTCAAAGTTAAGAAACTTAGATGAAAAGAGAAGGACGTTTAATATAAAGTTTCATAAACTTATTTGTGCATTTTTAGAAGAAAAAAACAAGGAACATTCTTCCAATTTAAATGCTTTTTTCATATAAGGCACATGAAATATGTCGATTTATGAATGTAAATGTTAATCAAGGGGTGTTCATTCTTTTTTAAGCGGACATCTACTTTTAAAATTCAAACGGAAAATCCCTTTTTTCATTAAACTTTAGCTACTAGTATTCACATTTACCCAGTACATCTTTTTTCGTGTAATTTAGTTTAGCCGCTAGTTTACAATTAAATTGGTAAAACGCTTCCTCAACTGTTATACGGCAGAGTTCTACGACATTGGGATACAAAAATTGGAGCACCGTCTATAAAAATTCGTGATAAAACGAGTACAAACGTAGAAAAATAGACCTAACTTTATTTTTCCAATGACGTAATTTTTTTTGAGAATAAACGATGTTGTATTTTATGAAGTTGATTAAAATATTAATTTTGGATTAACCTTCGAAAATTCAACACAGGTCTAAGCAAGACAAGTTGAATGCAGGATCGTCCAGTTCAAAATCTTCAGAAAACGAAATTCTCAATTTACCGAATGGAACTGCAACTTTTGCTGAATGAAAAATACGGGTGAGGACAACTAATGTAAAGGCTAAAAGGATGTTCGAGGAGTTAAGAAATGCAATATTTCAGTCAAGTCCTCAAATTTGCCGAATCGGCAGACAATGTTGGCCGCATAAGTACATTTATTGTACATTACATAAGTAGTTGGCCGCATAAGTCACCAGCGACCTCTGATGACCCCTATCGTAGCGTCCGTGGTTGAATGTTTGACAGTTTTTGTAAAACGGCGTGACTGCAGGTTTTTTTATTTTTTAAATCAATAACATAATTTTATTTCTAGCATTCCTTAAATGGCCTAAACCCAAACAGCCAAGCTTCTCAATTCCGCATTGTAAATCTTCCTGACTACAACTCATCCTTTTTTGAGCTGGAGTGAAAGAAAAATAATGAAAAATCGTTTTTAATTGCAAAAAAGAAATCTTGGAAAGCTCGCTTGCATTGTGAAAGAAATCATAACCATTTAAACGATACATACGTTTTCGTGATTCAATGAGACAAAGACATAAATTTTTCTTGTCAAATTGTTTTGCAAACTGTTTTATTCATTTAATATTTAAGATTCTTCAAAAAAAATGTATACATTCTGTTCCAGTCCGTGTCAACTTTAAATGTGTACAATGATTAATGTTCGCTCTGCATAACAGTCTTCCTCTCGAAAAGCGTTTTCGTTTGATTAGTGAAAGTGCTGTAGCGGATAATGACGAAAAACAGCTTTTCTGATGAATTGATATTAAACTAATGAGTTTTCGATACGCACTTTAATGTGTAACTGTATAGATTTTTTTAATCGACTGTGTTTAAGTAATCTTCGTTTGGAAAGAGTTGATGTGAGAACTGCATTATGACGAATTAAGGATTTGGGCCAGGCCCGTAGCCAGGAATGAGCATTAAGTTGAGCATCCAATTTTATAGGACGGGGCCGGGGGGAGGAGGGGGTGACGAAAAATGGGAGGGAATAGGGGAAGCTCTTTTTGGATTTCCCTGTGAAGACCTTAAAAGTTATATCGTCTGTAGTAAAACTAACTATATGAGGCTGAAATGAAAATTGCGGAGAAATAGTGTTGTGTATTTTTTTTACTTTAAACCTTTTGAATATTTGACGTATTGTATTTAAAAGAAATTAAAACATTAAATGTAACATCTGAAATTTTCCAATTGCTTTTGTTCCATGTTCCAAATACTATATTTTTAACTACAAAACGTGAAAATACGCTTGACTATTGAGAAATATGAAATAAATGGTTGACCGTGAAATTTGAAAAAATTTTATGGAGGAAATATTTTGCATTCGAAAAGACCTAAAAGCTTTTTCGTCAATATATGAGGGGAGTCTAAACCTTATATTGCCAGAGTAAGCCCTCAGAGCTAAAATATTTGGCGATACTGTTTGTGCAGTGGCAGAAGATAAACGATTACTTAAACCGATTTCACACCCGAGCAAAGCATATTCGCTTTTTCGGGGAACTAACGATAAGTTTATTTTCGAATCTAGGCATAAATATGCGAAAGATTTTCCTTTCCGGCTGTTGAGAAAAGTGGCAGCTCCCTCCTGACAAGCCCTTTAGAGAGTTAGTGCGCAAAAAAGAAAAGAAAAGAAACTAGGTACTTGGCTATAGATTTGTGGCACATAAGACATTTTTATCTTAAGCGTCTTTTCTCTTTCCCGGCTTCCACTTCTCTTTCCCGGCATCCATGCATTATCCCGTTCCACTATTTTGGACTAACTTCCTAATATCTTCCTTCTTTCGCATGAGTCCTCGTAAGCAGTGAGGTGCAGAATTTCCTACTGTTTTAGACTGGAGATGCACCGATTACTCAGTAGTGCCGATTAATAAGCCATAATCAGAAAAATTGAGCCGATTAATCGGCGGAAAAAATACATTTTTTAAAATGTACCTTCAACAAGAAACTAAGGTAAATAAATTTGTTAACAGCAAATAAATGTAATTTTCTGAAAACACATATATGCAACATGTTGCATATACGTGTTTCATATGTTGCCAAATTTTTGCAACCTATAATTAAAAACAAGAAACATTAAAAGTGCTCCGAAATTAGCCTGCTCGACAGTTCTTCTTTTCTTTTTAACTTTCATGTCCAATTAACGTAGTATAACATTATAAGAAGTAATATAAAAATAGGCTTCAAAGGAACTTAATGAAATTTGGAAATTATTTTGGGGAAAATTAGGGAACGAGAGAATAATAAATCATCTCAGAAATAAATTGGTAACTATTTCTAAAAACGAAATTGTGAACGAAAAAAAGTGATGGAGAAATATGTAGTATTAAATATCATAATCATGGTCACTAATCGCCTTTGTCGATTAATCGGTAATCGGCCAATTTGCTCATCGATGCATTCCTATTCTAGATTCATGCCATGTGTCAGGTGAAAGTTATTTGCTTCGAGGCTCATATCAATTATTAGGTGTTTGACAAATGACTTTGCCTTCGCTTCGTGCTTTTCAAGTGGTTTAAAAACGATTAAAAACATGTAATATCTTATGCGCATGGTTGCAATGCAATGACGTAGCATTTAGCGGGATAGAATCACAACATTACATTGAATGAATTTAACTAATAATTCTCTGTAATAATTTGATATGAAATTTTAAAACGTACTATGTCGAGCTGCAAATTTCCACGAAATTATATCTTCAAACAACTATTTAAAAGGGCGACTTTTTGTCGATCACGTGATCAATAACTGAAATTTCTATTAGACGTTTTGTGTTTTGTTGTTTCGAATGTGCACCATCACTACCGTGATTTTAACCCATTAATGCCTGACATTTTTTTTTCGAAAGATATTTTGTATACTGATTACAAATAGTGTTTAATGGACAGGACAAAAAAAATAAAAAATGTCATGTAAAAAATAATTGTTTTATTAAAAAAAGGAAAATTGTCACTAAAAAGGGACGCTAGGCACTAGAGGGTACATACTTTGTTTATTAATATTTTTTTTCTGCCTTCGATTTAACATTTAAAAAGACATTTTATAAGAAGAAATAAAAGCAGTAATTAACATAAACTGGGAAGCTGGGAATAATTTTAAAAACTTAGCTTTTTGTTCTTGAGATTCTGAGCGATGTAATTTTTTATAAAGATTAAAATATAACGACTACAGAACACACTTTACAATGGTTATGCGCTGCAATCTGTTAATAATGAATTGAAACAATAACAAAGTAATAATTGAACGCTATTATTTGGTTGAAATGTTCATTTTTGGTAAATTCAGACGCACTTTTTGGACTGTCCCTAAAAAGGGACGCTAGGCATTGATTGGTTTTAAATACTGTCCCGCCGCTAATGTCCGTGTTTTCGACCTGTTTGAATCTTCCAACATTTCCGTATGGTTGAACTAGTTATACCTCAGACATCAACTCATGATACCGAAAAACAATTTACATTTAGAAATATTTCTAAAATTCTTTTGGCCATTTTCTTTTCTACTCCGCATAGCAACGTGAACTTACATGTGATTTTCAAAACCTGGCAGTAGGTTATGAAATAATAAAACTTTAACATCCCGTTGTTAACAAGATGGCGTTGAAAAACTAAATAGCAAATGATTCCTAATGCTTTATCATAAAATAGAAAACAGAAAGAACAACTTATAATATTGTAAAATGGCAGTCGAAAACTTTGTACAATGAAATGAGTAAAAATAGACAATGTTTTAAAAAAGTACAAATATATACATTAAAAAGAGTTTAAAACTCAGCAAACAGCTAAACCAAGGGAGTGGTTCACTTGACTGTCTTTGGGATGTTGAACCTGTCTTTTTATTTTTATGCACTGGTGATGGGGCTTGCATTTTATAGCCCCGAAACAGCTGTTTGCTGAGTTTTAAACTCTTTTTAATGTATATATTAGTACTTTTTTTAAAACGTTGTCTATTTTTACTCAACTTACAATATGTTTACTTTTGCAGTATAGCTAAAGATTAATAAATAAAAAACAAACAGACACAAATGTACTTATAATGCAATGATTCCCATAAAATGAGCTTTCTTTCATTGTAAAAGAATGGCTCTTATAGACCCGTCGTTCATGAATAACATATTACGTAATTTTAAAAGAAATTAGTCTGAACTTTGTTTCATTTTTTTCTAATGACATTGAAGGACTGAAATATTTTTTTGATAGAAATTTCAGACTCGTTATTAAGCGAATTAAATTTGAAGTATAACATTGAAAGTTATTCCATCGACTGACCCATGTGTATCTGAATCACGTAGATTCAACAAATACGACAGTACATGTCACTTAATGTGTTTTTGAAAATTATATATTTCAACTTTAGCTGTTGTTTTTCCAGCAATGGAACTTTTCAAATAGAGTCTGAAAAACGATTTTTCCCTGCCTTAGTAAAAAAGATGCTACTGGCAATCTCAATTTAAAAAGTGCTGATATAACAACTTTGACTTATGTAATGTTATGCTTTCTTATAGTTTTTGTGTTCATGCTTCAAAAATCCAGTCACATTCTGTTTTGAAGATAATCAGAAATACTTTCATATATGGCTGATTCTGTAGATTTTTTTTTCTTTTTTAATACCTGGTTTGCGCATTATTTTTTCATCTCGAATTTCCCCGACAAAGCAACTTCAAAAACGGTTCAAGAAAAAATAACTTTTCTCGAATTTAGAATCGTTCCAAAATGCTATAAATGTTTTTCTTTTTCTTTTCTTTTTTTTTTTTTTTGAATTTGCTCCTTTTTTTTCTTTGCATTTTAAGAACTCCGATAGTAAGTAAGAAGGGAAAAAAGAGGAAGTTCAATCCTTTTTCTGCCCCTCCTCCTCCCCTGATCTGGACTATATGTGAAAAAATCGAGGTTATTTCCTCTTTTCCCTCGCTTTTAAATTGCCTTCAAAAACCTAAGAAGGAATATCAAGGTAAATTCTTCTTTAAGGAAACTTATTCAAAGCTTATTCGTATTTCTGTTGTTATTCTTCGGAATTTTTTTATCCCTTCTATTAGAATTTTTAGTGGACTGAATGGGGTTTTGTGGAAAATCTTGGTAGTTTTATCATGACATATCTTCTTTCCATTTCTACCACCTTATCTTCTGACTCCCTCTCTCTACCCCACTTTTTTATTTTTTGCCCTTACCTCATGTCTTTTGTTCAAATATGAAAGCCCAAGAAAAAATATTTCTTCATCCTGACATTCTTCCAAGGCTCTCCTATTTCAGCGTGTATAATTTATGAGATTGAACGCAAATACTGCTGCGCAACTAGTACCATGGCTTCTAAGTTCCGATGAAGATATGGAACCTTGCTTTTCTTCGATGTTTTATGCATTAAATTCGACATTGGTTTGAGATTCTTGCCCCAGAAGCTCCGTAGGGAGGCAAGAAGAAAAGTAGTCTACTTTTCGTGAGAAACAATAGAAACATTTGAATTTTTTGCGTGAATGCTCAAATGACTGTTCCGATATTTACTCACCCAAGTTATATTTTACACTTGAAGTTTCTGTCGAATAAAGATTTCAGCAGCTCGAACTTTTCTGGAAAACTGTCTAACTTTATAACTCTGCAGGAGTGATAGACAAGGGCTCACCGAATTTTTGGAAGCGAGGTTTCAATTTACCAAAAAAAAAAAAACTCCGGACTGTACGAACATGAGAAGATACATTAGAAGTAATTAAAAAAATAAATTTTAGAAAAAGAAACAATAAAGACATGCGATAGAAGTGAAACTTTTGTATTGCAGGCAAACATTGCAAGCACTGGTTGATATTTTAACTCGTGACTTTCCTTGAATTTGGCGCATGCATCATGTCTCTTCTGATTAACCCTCGTGGGTTCCTTGGGGTCATATGTGACCCCAATGCAATTTCTGTTTAATATATTTTGTTAATCAACCATTTGTTTTTAATGGCATTTTGTGGCTTTTATTCTTCTAGTTTTCTATTCAAAATAATGCTATTATTGTGTTTTATTTTTCCCGAATTGCATTTTTTGCACACAAGACCCTTGGGGTCACTTCCCCAGAAGGCCAAAAAAAGAGAACGTTGCAACTTTTGTCCAAGAGAACTGGACAGAAAATTCATTGAAAAATGTCATAAGTGTTTGAAATTCACTTGCAAAAATCATGTTTTTTCAGGTCTGTAATAGATGTAAATAAATCTACAGTTATTGTAAGTTTTGCTCTAAAATTATAATTTTAATTCATAAACTAAATTTTACTTTAATTGTATCTTTTTATTTTTTGTTTTTTTTAGCTTTAAAAAGTGTGTGAACTTAAATAATGCTTGTAACATTCAATAATTATAATGAATTAATTAAAGGAAGCATTGGGGTCGTTTATGACCCCAAGGGTCTTGAGTGTAACTGAAATGGGAGGGACCCACGAGGGTTAAATTAAAATAGGAGTGATAGTGATAGGAGAGATAACAGATAACGAATGTAAGGCTTTTATTTTAATTATTTCGTTTTTTATTTATTTATTTATTTATTTATTCAATCCTGATTCTTTTACTAAACGCGTTAGTTTGTATTGATGTTTTTATTTAAACAATTTATTCCCCTTCCTCATCGGATATAGGAAAAGAAAATAATATCGGACTATTCAGAAACGATGCATTTTCTTAATCAAGCTGTCCCCCCTTTTTAAAAAACAACCGTTCAATGGTGCTAATTGCGGTTTTCGAGGTCGGACAGAATCTATCACCGATTGTTTGCATAATTTTTATGGTGCAAATACTTCTTGTTCCGCATTATATCATCCACTGAACTCATCAATAGCTGTTGTAATAATTAACACATTGTTATTTAAATACAAATGAATGCCGTGTGGATAAAATAATCTGCTTTTTCCTTCATGTCCAAACAATATTCAATTAGGTGAATCTCTTCCCATTCCAAAACTTCGCCACTTCCCATCTTCGCTAAAATAGTGGAGCAACGTACATTTACTTGCTTTATAACTTCATTCAATTGATAAAACTTCAAACCTCACCATAATTGTGGTCCTGCTTCATTGTTTCTGGCAAAAAAAAAAAAAAAAAAAGCGGAAGTATTTCACCATTATATCCACAAATATATGCTTGCTTGCGCCTTGAAATTAATTTTCCAAATTCATTAACTTAACTAATTTTATAATTACTATTATTTTTCATTGTTTTTGGCTGCAATTGAAAAGCGAAAACATTTTAACTTATTTTTCATTATTTATAGCTACAATTATAAAGCAGTGACACAAAAATGCTACGGATCAGATTTTAAAAGATCTCACACAAAACGCTTTACTTTAAAAGTTGCCATATTGCAATTCTGCCTCCAAATTTTATAAACTGTTAGTCAAAATCTGCCGAATAAGTAAAAAAAAAATGGAAGTCACACTAACCTCTTTTCGGCGCGACTCCGATGAATCGGCCTTCGATTAATTGCTTATAAATGCTTATTTCTATGATTATTTAATAGCTTAATGCACTTTCAAGAGGTCAATTACAGTCAATTGACCACAATATTTTTTTTTCTTTTTTTAAAATTAGTAACAGTTGTATAATACTTGAATAAATTTTTGTGCATTTAGTGAGTTACTTTTACTGGTAGTTTATTTTGGAAATCCCAATCATACTTTTTGATTTTAACTTATAACTGTATTCACCCACAAGAACTCGTCATTTTCAAAACATCGTAAAGGGGAAAAAAAAAACTTTAACGCAATTAATTGTCATTGAAAAATAAACGAAGCGAAAGTGAAAGCATATTTTGTACGTGGAAAGTAGCCAAAAACTGAAACTACCATAAAACTCTCTTAAAGAAAAGAAAAAAAAATCCGATTCACATCTTTTCAAAGTGGTATGAATAACAGGCTGCGGAAATGTTTTTAATTTCGATCCATTTACTACAACTTTGACTTGGATTCTCATAAATGTGTTGCCAGATGGAAGAGTAGAGGATTTTTGAGAAACACTGGCAAGTCGCCATATTTCCCTCTCGCTATGGGAAATTGAGTTACGTAATTGGTTGAGAGAAAAAGATCGTAATCGAAAAACTGTCCTCCAAAGGTGTTCAGCGGAGGTGAAGAAAGATGGATTTTGAAGTGAATTGCTTTGAAAGACTCTTAAAACTCATATGGGCGCATAAATAAATAAACGCGATCACTGCACGTTTGGGTTTCCCGACGAATTTGACATTTACTAATATTTCATTCCTGTTTTTGGAAATCCTTCTTCGCCGAACTCTGCTCCGTATTGGAGAAAGAGATGTGAAGATTAATTTCAAAAAGTGTACTCATACTTTAAATTTGTTAGATTTACTACGTACGTCTTTAGTTTAGTTACGTGGAGTTGAGAAATAGTCTTGCTAGCTCAAACTATTTCAATGATGGTTTGAATCGTCAAAACCTGGTGTCTTTCCCGTAAAATATCAGTTCAAACTTCAATACCATCTCAAATTTTAGTTTTCAAATTTGACGCCTTCGGTCACAAGTCTAAGTGTCAAATCAAAATTTTTAATCGCGAAATGCTACTAACTAGGGATGCACCGATAAGCAAATTGGCCGATTACCGATTACCGATTAATCGGTTGTTGATATTCGGCCGATTAATCTGCTGAGCCGATTAATGATGAGGATGATTGTTTTTAGTGCTACCAATAGTACCATCACTGTATTTTCTCTCTTATACAATTTCGAGTTTAGAAATAGTAAGTAATGTATTTCCAGAGAAGATTTTTTTTTTCATTTACTCATTTTCACGAAATAATTTCAATATTTTATCATATTTCTTTGAACCAATTTTCATATTATTGTCAATAATATTACATTAACACATTGTTAATTATGTTAATTGGACAAAACAATTCAAAAAAAGGGGAGGGGAAGTGTGGTGAGCACTCCAATTTAGGGGTACTTTTAATTTAAATTTTTTAATAGTTAGTAGCAATTTAATTCAAGACTTTTGTTCTTCATGAAAATTAAAGATCATCTAAAAGCACTGTACTAAGGAGAAAATTGTCGCCACAAGAAAAACCAACCTTGCAACCTTGTCTATGTATATTTATTTAAAGTAGGAGGATTATTTTACAAAAAATTTTATATCAGCTGTGAGGATTATTATTACTGTTAATAAAATATTCATCATAGTTTCTTAGAGAAGGTATACTTTGAAGAATAGCAATTAAAATTTTTTTGCCGATTAATCGGCCCGATTTTGCCGATTATTAATAATCGGCAAAGCGACCGATTATGGCCGATTAATCGGTACTGCCGATTAATCGGTGCATCCCTACTACTAACGACCGCTTATTTATAACACTGCCTATAATAACACATTATTAAGCTGAGTCGCACCTATTCATACAGTGTGAACATCATGTCTGGATTAAGTGAAGTTGGGTTAAATACGCTTCGGATTAATGTGAGTTTACTATGCATTAAAAACTGCATTTCGAAGGTTGCGCATAACTTTTATATTCTCTAACCCTGTAAATATTCGAATTATAAATAAAGAATCCCACATCGCGGAAATTCATTCATCTAGATAGTCTGGAACACATAAACAGGGGTTGACTGCAGCCACATTTGTAGACGACACAAAATGAGCAAGCAGCATTGTGTATTCCCTCCTTGAACAGATTCATCAGATGATAATATGCCGAGTGTCCTCCCGTTCGGGGATGTAACAAAGCCCATTTTCCACTATTCGTCTTCCAAATGGACATCTTAATCCGCGCCTCGGAGCTCCATCCCTCTCCCGCGGGTGCTCTCCCTCCTCCCGCCTCATCCCTCCAGGAACACACACTCCGCTCCGCAAACTGGCTTAAAGAAATGACTTAATTCCGAAACATATACATGATGAATCTTTTGCTTTTCTGGATTCAAGAAACAGACTCGGATTTAATGACGTTGAGGGAATTCTCTGGGCAGTTTGAGCTCGAAGGAACCTCGTAAGTTTAATTTGAAAATAGTAATAATAATAATTTTCTGGTGTACTCGGAGCAGTATTCTTCTATTTTCAAAAGTCTAAACAAATGTAGAAATTTTCCAAATAGTAACGAAATATTTTGCGAAATTGACATCATTATTATTGACATCATTGCAAAATTGAATCGGTTCGAATCAAAACCAGTTGAGTCAAGTTTTAATGAAAAATAATTTTGTTCAAAAAAATATTAGTTTTAAAGTTCTTTTACCAATGGCTTAAAGGAAATAGATCCAAAACCACTGAGTAAAGAGTGCATATAAAGTAAGGGGTTTTTACATAAAAAGCCAGTTTTAAGTAAAAACCCCTTTTGATCCAAAGTTCCGCCTTCGGAACTATGGATTTTGAGAAATGGTCTTAACTGGTCAGGGACGTCATTTCAAGTTTTTCCAGGGGAGAGGGGGGGGGGGCAAAGAGTCCAAACAAAATGCAATTTCATCAGAAAACATAAAAAACCACGCCCACTTATACGTAAATACATTGATTTCTCAAAGTCAGGGGGGAGCAATTGATCCCCCCTGACCCCCCGAAATGACGAGCCTGTAACTGGTTTAGATTTTAAAGTCTAAACGACTCATGTGTTTAGGCATAAAATTAAGTCTAACTTACATACATGCAAAAACTTAAGATATTAGTTGAGACGCCACAACCTAATTGGCCATGCAAGTTTTGCTACCTTTCCTCTTTATTTTCCATGTATCTCACATATTCAATGCAGATAATAACTAATGTAATGATTTTAAGAAGAAATAATTTGTGTCCTCATTAATGACTGCTACTATTAAAATAAGCCTTAAACGGACAACACAAATGTGTCGGCAACAGCAAAATGGGTTTTGAGCTCTCATTAAAGTCATATCCACAATAAATGAGTAAGGGGCTCTTCATAAATGGTGGAACACTTTTTCTCAATATTTTGACCCAAAAGGCGGATCCAGAAAAATTTCAAGGGATGGGCGATTGATTTCTATTTCTTTCCTTTTACTACGTATCCTGGTTTACAAAAATTGATCACAAATATTTCGGACTTCAATTTCGGCACATTTCCGGGGAAGCGCATCAAACATCCCTTCCTCTAAACCCTAACATCTTCCAAGATTCTCTAAAATTACGTATGTTTAACTTCAATATCGAAAATAACCGGTGAAAATTTCCTCAAGTGAGGGGCGATCGCCCCTTCCTTGTATCCGTCCCTGCTTTGATCCGCTCTCAGTTTTGGCACAAAGTGTCACACTTCCCCTCACCCCCTTTGTCACATGTCACTCTATTTTTTCAAATATTTTCTTATAAAAATGCTTGATGTCACATTTCGTCCTACCCCCTCTCTCCTGTGTCACAAACTGTCACAATTTCATAATCCCCTCCCCCTCAAAGCGTGACATCATTTGTGGACATCCCCCAAAGCCTATCTAATGATAATACTGCAAATGCGTGTGGTCCGAAAAGCCTCCGAGATATTGGGAAAGACATATTGGTAAAAGAACCACGGAAAGAAAACAAATTTCCCAAGTATCTCCCTTTTTCTACTAAAAATCTCATTATAATAAAGATCCGAGGAAATTCAAAAACCGCAATTACGGAAGAAAAAACATCTTCCTCCACGGGAGATGAAGAATGGAAAACGTTTTATAAAACCCAAGCGAATTATTTTCGAATTAGGGTAGCAAATAGAGGGGTGGTCCGTGGGGTTGAAGATGAAGCGTAAGAATTGCAGATTGATTGCCTAATTGGCGTCACGCGGTATCTTTCCATCTTTTTCGCATGAACTCTAACCAAGGGTTGCGATAGGAAACAGTTCGAAATTGCCTTTTCATGGGATTTTTAAAAAAAGTTTTTAAGTTAGAAGAAAATTAAAATCGCTGCTAGCTGTTGCAAAGTAAATAAAGGAAGCACTTGAAAAATAAGGAAAAAACTATCAACAGCAGGTGTTTTTGCAAAATACAGTAACCCCTCGTTACATCGCGCCTCGTTATATTCGGATATATCGCGCATCGGTGTATCGGAATTTTTTTAAAAATATTATATCATTGCACATCATTCGGAAAAATCGAGTTTTCCTTTACCATTCGAAAAATATTAAGAAAATATGTATTGCTTTGGGGGGGGGGGGGGAATTACTCTGAAAGAGTATTTTCTTTTTTAAATCAGTGGCCAAAACTAGTTTGTTACCCATACGTCTAAATTTGTTGCAGCTTAAGCTGTACTTTCGATTCATATACCACTATAAAACGATATTTATTTTATTTTATTATATTTATTTATTTTTTATTTAAAAAAAATTGCAAGCTAATTGTCAATTATTTTTACGAAGAAAGTCGTCCTAGCATGATGATGAACTAATATTTTTGTAGATACATGTCATTAATTTGTACGTTCATTGAATCGTTAATTTTTATGACTTCGGTTATAGCGCATTTTTGAATAAATCGCTCTTCTTGCCGTACCCTTATAAGAATGATATAACGAGATATTACTGTATATATAGAAGAAGGATTTTAAGATACACACTAGAAATCTCGAAAATCGACAAAAATATCTATTATTTTTAATATCTCCAAATATTTTCCAATCTGTTGACTTTGAAGCAATTCTAATATTTCTACTTAAACAACAACAATACTGAGATGTCAATATTTAGAACATTTCTTAGGGGTATTTCTTTACATGGTTTAATTCTTGAGGTACTGCCATTACTGACAATATCTTTCCAAAATTTTGAAATCCATTTCTGAATAATCTTCTTTTTGCCGTGTGTTGCTTTCTTATATTATGATTATACAATAATGAATTAATCTATCATAATTATTCTAATATCATCGCATTTTGCATAGATAAGTGAGTGTTGTCAGCCTTAATCATATCTATTGGTTAAAAAGTAGTTTTAGTAGATTTTTGAACAACAAAATTTCGGAGAAAATCTTTTTTTTTTTTTTTTTGTCCTTTTTTTTGTCCCTTTTGTAGTTATGAAAATCATTGAAAAAAAAAAACTATTTTTTCTAGCATCTTTATTAAAGCAGACTACACACATGAATAATAATATTAGGAATGTTTTTTTACAAAAATTGTGTGTCTAGAAAAAGGAGCTTTTAAGATAAGGTGTTTCGAAAAATGTGATTATTAGCTCATTTAATTGCAATAATTTATTGCTAGTTAATATATTTTATATTTTTTTACTCAAAAAAGGTATTAAACTTGCTCCAGTGACCTATTGTTAACAAACGGGATTTTTAAGTGGAAAACAAAGAAAAAATAACCCACGTATTAAACACTTATATAAAGTATTTATATGTCTTTCCAGTTATTACTAATAAGCAGGGATCAACTGTTACATTACTCTCTCCAATCATTTTAATTGTTCGCATGCTTCATGCTGCACAACCAGCAAAAAACGTAGATTTATTTCAGAGCAGTAGCATTAATTATTGTTTTGCTTAAGCGTTAATTTGTGCTTTATTGTTCAAAATTATTCTTTTCTTCCTTTCCTATTATTTGCAAGGATGAAATATTGTAAAGAAAACGGGAAATAATGGAATGATTTCCGATTTAAAGAAATCATCCCTTCTGTCGGAACTATTTGGTGTATTATTGCAGAAGAAAAGGAAATGCTCCTGTTGAAATGAACTTTCCATTCAGTTTGAGAGCAAGCTTGCTTTAGTGCCTGGAGCGCTTGTCCAAAAAGTTGAAAGCTTGAAATATTTTCGGAAATGTAATTTTTCAATTACTTTTCTCTCATTTTATCCTCGAGAATTCGATTGGGAAATTTGTGAGGGTTAATCATTCTGTATGGTGATGTTGTCCCAAATCATAAGAAATGATTTTGGCCGAATCGCGGTTCTATGCTGCTGAAGATAGTTTTATTTGCTCACTTAGCTGATGAAGATTTATGTTTGTACTAAACACACACACTTTTTTCTTCCCCTACTGTATCAAAAAGTATCACGAAAAAAGGATTTTTTTCGTGGGAAGTGATGATTTGTGAACTTTTAAAGGAACTGCTACTATTAAAAAGTGCAAAATTTTGATTCATTTTTGATGAGCAGTTTAATGACAAAGCGTGGTGGAGTTCTTAGTAAAAATTAAACACATTTGTTCTCCCCAATTTAAAAGTAGGCATAAAATAGTTTTAACTAGGGATGCACCGATTAATCGACAGTACCGATTAATCGGCCATAATCGGCCACTTTGCCGATTATAATTAATCGGCAAAATCGGGCCGATTAATCGGCTGAAAAATATTTTTCAGATATTGTTCTTTAAAGTATACTTTCACTAGGAAACTATGATGAATAATTTTATTAACAGTAATAATAATCCTCATAGTTGATATAAAGATTTTTTTTAATTAATTCTCCTACTTTGAATAAATAAACATAGACAATGATGCAACATTTTTCATGTGGCGATAGTTTTCTCCTTAGCACAGTGCTTTCAGATAACCTCTAATTTTCAAAGAATAAAAGCATTGAATCAAATTGCTACTAATTACTAAAATTTATGAATTAAAAGTACTCGTAAATTAGGGTGTTTACCATACACCCCCCTCCCCTCCTTTTTTTTTATAAATTTTTATTTCCAATGAACATAACTAACAATGCGTTAATAATATTACTGACACTAATATGAAAATTGGTTCTAAGAAATTTGATAAATATTGAAATTGTTCTGTGAAAACTAGGAAAATGGAAAAAAAATCTCCCAGAAATAAATTACTTAGTATTTCTAAACTTGGAATTGTATAAGAGATAAAAAAACAGTGATGGCGAAATTGGTAGTAGAAAAACAATTGTCCTTATCATTAATCGGCTCAGTCGATTAATCGACCGATTATCAACAGCCGATTAATCGGTAATCGGTAATCGGCCAATTTGCTTATCGGTGCATCCCTAGTTTTAACCCAGATTTTATCATACAATTTTACTTTTACTTTTAAAGATAAAGATTTTCTCAAAAGTGAAAGGTTCAAATTTTGACTAAATCAGTGTCTATTTGTTAGCAGCGAAGTCTCCAAATGAGTTTTTTTTAAACATTCATATATGACAGGACATGACTTCTCCTGTCCAACCTAAGGCTACTATAACTCTCTTCAAGTACCTCATATTTTAGGTAATGTAAAGGCCATTTTCACCAAAATCGTACAATCATGTCTTTGAATTTTGTGTTTACCAATTTTAATCATTTCTCAACTAATTAAAAAAATGAATTCTCCATTTGTTTGTGCATAATAAAGTATCCATCTGGTTTGTACATAAGTAGTTTACGAAGGGTTTTTAAATATTTTGACCACTCCCTGTAACTAAATGGGAAAATAACATAGCAGGCAAATAAGCCTTTAAAAAATCGTTTTAATCATAAAAGAGAGGTGTACTGTACAGTTACAGAATAGGGATTAAATAAAACAAGGATTTTAAAATGCATTCTGTCTTTTTCTGTGAATGCTGACAATGAAAATTTTGAGCTTAATAGTGCTCCCTGGTAAGTTGACCTACGATATTGACAATGTTTCTATCTTTTCCGGGTTATAGGACAGGGTGGATTGCAGCGGATACGAGTTGGAATACTTGTGCAAAGCGATTATGTAACCCAAATCAATTCAGCGCCAATTACCCTTTCCTATTTCCCGAAAAAAAAAAGGGAAACGTCATTTACGTCGGAAGTCAACTTACGTAGGAGCACTATATTTATTTGCTTGTTGATTCTAATACTGAAAAAACTCTTCGATTTTCTGCCTTATTCATATTAGTGTGTCATTCAGGGCCATTTTACATCTTACGGTTTTAGCTCCTATATTTCTTTTCAACGTTATGATTTTTCGATAGTTTTGCCGGAATTCGAGCTATTCCCGGATGAAATTATATTGGGCAATTCCACCGTTACAGACGTAACTTTAAACACAGTTAAGTACAATTTAGTTCGATAAAATTCTACGTTTTTATCTGCTCTTGCATAATTTGATGTTACTTATGCTATCCTAAATTTTGATGCGGATTCCTGGATTGCAAAAAACAGCAATTTTGTTTCAAGTTTGAGTTTAACATCCGTAACGATAGAATTGCCCTATTCTGAACAATGTAGGGCTCCTGGGGCCCTACTCTGAAACTTCCTGTAACTTCCAGTGACGTCTATTACTCCCTCACGACAAGCAAGAATTGCCGAAAAAGTAGTCGCTTGTCAAATTTTGTACTAATCTGAAAGCCCTAATGTACCCAAGCGAGAATTTTCTCTCCTTCTACCGCGTATCGAGAAGGAAAAACGATTGACCAATCAAATGACAGTATTTTTAGTATATCTCACTCGCGTTACATCAACATTCGCGCGTGCATTTTGCTTTAACTTTCTGGTTTAGCTTAGCCTCCGCAATAGATCGCAAAAAGATTCGAGAGCCAACTATTAAAAGCATTCGGGCAGATTAAGGTGTTGTATTTCAGGAATTTAAAAATATTAGAATTTTAAATCGCAATTAGTACATCTTTTCAACACATACGAGCATACAAGCGTAAGCGAATTAAGGTGTCGAAATCAGAGGTTGGAAAAACTACATTACTTTTGTAGCGAACTACAACTACAACTACTTTGTTATAAATGTAGTTAACTGCAACTACAACTACTTTTTTTGAAATGTAGCGACTACAAACTACTTTTGAATTGTAGTTGCTACTTCGCTATTTTTTAAAAAATAAACAAAAGAAAAGCATACAGTTTGAGGATTGACCGAAAAAAATCGAAAAGTGGTAAACATCAATAAATGAAATCATTTGAATATGGAATAGAACTAGGAATTGCATTTGAACTTATTTGTTACTTTGCCTTTTTGTTCCTTTTTTTTTTCTTGTTAAAATTTGTCCTTTTTAGATTTTTTTTGCAATTTTTACGGATATTCACCACAAGAGAGGATTCAAAACTTAAAAGATTGAAAG
This sequence comes from Uloborus plumipes, assembly GCA_038373865.1. Classification (NCBI taxonomy): domain Eukaryota; kingdom Metazoa; phylum Arthropoda; class Arachnida; order Araneae; family Uloboridae; genus Uloborus; species Uloborus plumipes. Next base: position 107,026 of record JAXGGA010000003.1, read on the forward strand.
AAATCAACCTTCATTTTTTTTTTTTAATTTCTCGCCAGGGAGTATTTAGGAACATTAAAATTATTCGAAGGAATATAAAACTTATGATGTCAAATAAACCCATGACATCAAATAGACAGAATGTATTTCGTCAAAATGATGCATCTAAGATCAGCTCATATTTTTAAGGTTCTTATTCCTCATTGCGTCCGTTGCTGTACCCGGGCAAGATTTGCACCAGTCAAAGTTAATTAAAGCTTGATTTTTCATTCATTCTCTTTTTTTTTTCATGTATTTATTTATTTTTTTAATTTAAAAGTAGTTTCCAGAAATCGCTACAAACTACTATTTTTTAGTATCGCGCTACTCACTAATCTACTTTTTTTTTAAAGTAGTGCGCTACACTACAAACTACTAAAAAATGTAGCTACTACAGTAGTTTCGCTACTTGTAGCGCGCTACTTCCGACCACTGGTCGAAATACATTATACGAATTCATTTCAATGTATCAAATGCTTCGACTAAACATGAAAAAATTTATAAATACTTTTAAAAAATAATACTAATATTTAATAATATTTGTTAAATTAAATCATTTAACTTCATGACTTTGTTTTCAGCGATATTTTGACTTTATCGCTATACTAGTTTTAAATTCAGGCTTTAAGTAAAAGTCCCCTTTTTGCGTTACTCATTTTTGTTTTCGCAATAATAGTTGTATTTTCAGTCTTTAAATGCTAAGTAAAGAAAAATCACATGTCTGGGCAGGGCAAAAAAAGGCCTTAAATCCATCTAAAGTTTTTAAAATGGAGAAATTTCATATCGCACTATGACAAGATAAAAAATAAATTAAAAAATACTCTTTCGAAAACTTGAAATCCAAAATATTTTACTATTTCATTGTATTGTTTTTATTTGGGGGGGGGGGGGCAGCACATAAAGCTCGTGATCAATGTCCTACAAAGTCGTGCCCTGTGTCTAGGTATCACTTTTTCAAAACGTGTATTTAAAACATTTGTTTTTCGAGAGGGGTAAAAATTACTGCATGTGCTGCGCTTTTTGCAATGACTTTGATAGACTCAATTCTGCTTTTCGCGATATTTTGGCCTTTTCGCCAATAAGAGATATATATTCACTCTCTAAATATTAAGTACAAGTCCCTATTTTTGGGGCAATGCATAAGAGAAAAATGGATTCTAAATCACATGTCTGCGGATCTTTCTTCCAAAATGCATTTAAAACACTTTATGTTTGAGAATTGAAATAAACAAATTCATGTTTTATGCTTTTACTATCATTTTAAGACTTGAAAAACGATGATTTAATTATTCTGTGAGGTAAAATTAAACTTAAATACGATACGATAAAAACGAAATGCTCCCCCCCCCCCTGGTAGAAAATAGAATTTGAGTAAAGAGCTCATTTTATTAAAGGAAATGTATCCCTCCCCCTTGGGTTAGATCGACACCCTGGTTAAGTAAATAGATAAATTCAAGTTTTGGTAAAGTAATTTCAATTTGCAAAATTTTGGCCAATTTCTCAGTAAAATAAGATGATTATAGATAATCGGCAAAGTTGCAGAGTTCCAATTACTGCCGATAAATGGATGCCTCTCCCAAATTCAAACTCAAAATAAAGAAAAATATCTTGACTCTCATTGTAAAAACATACTAAACCAAATTTTCAGAACTTATAAACATTATGGCACACTCCGCGTTGAGAAAAAATTAAATAAACAAACAGCTTCTCACTGCCGAGGAAGGCATCTCACGTCTTCTTACCCTGTCGTAAACTTCTCGGCGCGATTCTAGATACCTTAAATTAGAAGTGGCTTTGAGATTAGCGATTATTCGTGTCTCACGAGATGTGACGTCACGGGGCACAAAAAACCCGTATTCTCGGTATCGACTATATTGACGATACAATGAGAGTAGGGCCCCTGCACTTGTTTTGTAAGAAATAAGGTTCTGGTATCATCCCACCTTTTGAAATTGGGGCCTCACACAATCCTGATCCACCACTGACTCCTAATCTCCATTTGAATGTTATCCCGGAAATCCACCGGATCACTTCGAGATCGCTCACTCCTCAAAATTGGCATTGGAGCGGGGACAGCTGACAGTTCATCTCGATTGTAAAACGGCGGCGGCGATAAATAACCCGTGACGGGTAGCAAATTGCGTTATTATTCGCGTGCCGTGCGACGGGGGACGGGGCGAGCAAAAACTTCCGACGTGGAAAATGTGACACCCTCCCTTCACATTCTAAGTAAGGCGGGGACAAAATTCCCGCTTCTTGATGGAGTTGTTGAATATTTATATGAGTTTTATAACACACGGCTGCCAACGTCATTTGTGATACATTCTATATAAATAATGAATTAAATTTAAGGTCCTGTCCGGTGGGTGTTAGCTAACCCCCCCCTCCCTTTTAGGGATGCATTTCCTTTTATTAAATGGCCTTTGTTTTGCTGTTTTTGCATTCATTCACTTATTTTTAGCCTACTTCAGTGGCATATGCAAGGGGGATTGGGGAATAAATTGTCCTCTCGAAACACATTTTTTTCCTTTTTTGACTGCAAAAAACGACTTAAAATAATTACCCCCAACCCCTCGGACCCGAAAGTCAATCATTACCCCCTTACCCCTCTGAAAAGTTTTTCTGATTACGCCACTGATCACCTACTTTCTCGTATAATTTTCAAAAAAAGAAGAGGAAACAAGAAAAAGAGTACAACGCATGATGGAAAGCTCGCCATGCTCACCTCAAAGCATGGTTTGATAATGCTAAAATAAATGTAATGCCCTGGTAGTTATTTCCCTTGTCTCTGTGTTGTAATTTCCATCTTGACTTCTGCTATCTGTGCCGTAGAGCACAGTAAGATCCCTCGTCAAAAAAGAGAAAAAGAAAGAAAATAAAACAGAAAGAGCTGAATTCTCTGCGTAAGATGAAATTTGTTTAAATCATTAAATATTCTTAAAATAAGAGTTGTACGTAATTAAAGGAAACTAATAATTTAATAAAAATTAATACTTTAAATACCAGAATTTCAATTCCAGGCAGAGTCAAATACAAAACATTGATTTTATCTTTTTTGTCGGACTAGTAATAAAAAACGCACCAATCTAAAAAACAAAGTCAGGGGCTGGGACAAAAAACTTAGCATATAGTTTTAAAATGACATTTTCCCAATGGACTTGTGGAAGAATCCTAATCTTAACTTGTTTCTATTTTAAAGTACAATTTCATTCAGTGCATATTTTATACAAACAATTTTTGGCAAATTTGCTTCTTTATCGCAGTGTCAAATGAAATTTGTTTTAGAAGTTTTACGCTTTGAATGAAAAGAAAATATGATGTAACTGAAAGAATGCCAAAACTGTCTCAAACAACTAAGAAAAACAGTTTATGTGAGTCTTATACAGAGAAAATTTGATTTAGTTCTGTTTTAAGAGAACGTATTGAACCGATTCTCTGAAAAACGATGACGTAAAATCCGAAATAGTTTCAAAATTACCGGTGTTGTAGCAATTTTCCTAGACTAACAGAAAATGACTTCAGGAGCGGATAACGTATGAAACGGGCAATGTAAAATTGCAGTTCCACACTGAATATTTTAGTACAAACAGAGTGGCACAAAAAAAAAAAAAAAATCCGTGCCCAGTATCCTTAAAGTCATAGCGGGACCTTGATTCTAGAAGAGGATTTGAACTAAATCACTGTAATTGTAATACAAAATTTAAATCTATCAGTTTTCCTTACCGAATCTAATGACGTATCAATCCTTCGGTGATTTGTAATTGGCTCGATGGAGGGCGCGAAAGGATAAGCCCCGGTTGTATTTTGAGCCCTTTTTGTGGGCTCTGATTTGGGACTGGGTAGAGGAAATGCGCGTTGCCCCGGTTACCGTCACCTGACTACCTGTTTCATCCGATGTTTAATTATTCATCGTGCGGCCTCCGCTCGATGAGCCTCCTCTCTCTCTCCCTTTCTTTCGAATCCAAAACGAAAACGTCATTCAAGGAATTTTCCCTCCATGTGTTCTACGGGGGTGCCCATCCCCCCAAACTCAATGTCGCTAATCTCCCCCCCCCCCCCAATTTTTCATAACCCTCTTGTGCTTTTTATTTTTATCCCTCTTTTTTTTAATATTATTTATTTATTTTTTAAAATTGTTTTTATACATTATTAATTTTTTAAAGTTCGAATTATGCGCAGAATAGGATCGCTTTTTAAACCTTCCAGACATTCCAAGCACACAGATCCGCACACAAACAAAATAATTAAATAAATAAATAAATAAAAACAATACTAATAAAGAAATAAAAGAAATAATTCAAATTGGAAAAAATAGATTAATGAAAAAAATTTATTTAAAAAAATCCTTAAGTAATTTGAATTTAAAAAAAATAAATGATTTAAATAAATAAATAAATTAGTTAAACAAAACTCCCCCCAAGAATTTTGATGGCGCAACTTGCGCCAAAATCCCCTCCTCCCCCTGTGGGCACCCTTGGTGCTCTACACCATTCTATGGTTACCAGACACAAAGCTTGAAAGGGACTCTTAAGAAGAACCGAGTTCAACGCAGTAATGAAAATCTTGCTTTTAATAATTTTTTTTTGAGGTAAATATAACACATTATTTTTAAGATGATGGAAACTAAAAAAGGAGTACCCGGCACTCCGAATGTCAACTGTTTTGGATGGGCGAGAATTCCCATTGAAAAAATTCTAATCTTGCAATTATGTCTATAAACTTGCCGAATCGTTAGACGAAATTTGCCGAATAGGGAAATTTTCGAGAAGTCTGAGTGACTTCCCGTGAACCTGGGCGCTCGTGTTAATACCGGTTGTTTTTAAAGTCTCACACTAATAAAAAAAAATTCATAAAAAAATTAAAAAATAAATTTAAAAAAATACAGATTTAAACATAATTCGGTTTTTTTATTTTAATCCTTATCTCAAATAGTTTTTTGTGTTAAAGATTTTGTAAGAATTCCATCAATTCCTCCATTTAAAGAGGAGTTCCCGTGCAAGTTTAGATTCAAGTTGTTTTCATGAAACAAAGATGCTTTCTCACTATTTCATGAGACCAGGCCCGGACTAACGCTCCGTCAGTCCGTGCCCCTGCACGGAGTGAAAAATATTGAGGGGGCGCAAAATTAGTAGAAAATTCTAAAAAAAAAAAAAAAAAAATTGGAAAACAAAAAAACTATTTTTTGTTACAAATGGCAACATTACTTTAAAAAAAGCCCCACTGCAACTCGAATGATGCTTCGGATGCCTGCGTCAGCGGCCATGGCATCATGTGTAGACACAAAACATCCCTCCTCTCGCTTATTAAATGAAAATTTTCAATTAGCGATTATAGCGTGTTGCCTTATCTAGAGAAAATAATTTCTTTATTCCACTGGCTTAGAGGGGGGGGGGGTGTAAGAATAGACGATCTTATTTGAAATTTTAACATTAATACGTTTGTTTTTAATTGACATTTGAAATTTTAAAATCTGTATAATATATAGTTACACCCAGGTGATTAGTCATAATTTTCATTGGGCAATAATTTTTGAAGAAGATAGGGGGGGGGGGCTCTTAAGTGGGAATATTTATAGTGTTATAGTGTTCCAAGAAAGATCCTATACAAAGGTTTTGCCTGACTTTTCTCCCAGATAATTGCGCCCTTCAACCTTCCTTTGGAGGCAAAAGCGCCCTTTGCTTTTTCAAGAAACAAAAAAGCGCCCTCATTGCCTTTTCAAATGAAAATTCAAATAAATAAATTAAAAAATAATTAAATAAGCCACATGACAAAAATTGAATTTTTTTATGTGAAGTTTTATTATTATTATGATTGTCTTTAATTTACATTTGGCCTTTTCTTTAAAAATCTTCTTGAAACACAGTCAAATATGCAGCCAAGAGATTGGTAAATCTACTAAATGAATCAACAAGTAAATACGCTCCTTGAAAAAATTTGAATCTCTTAAGTGAATCTTTAGCATTAGTACGTTTGCCTTTATATCAACATGTGGCATTTAAAAAACTTCATAAAACAGTCACACATGCACAAAGGAGATTGGTGATAATTTTTTTTGAGCAAAAATTTCTTCTTGTTGTGGGGGGGAGGAGGTATCCACAGTCGTACTGTGAAGATCTTGAGGCGATTCCAAAGGATGGTGAATCATCTTATATAAACAGAACTGAACTTTGCGATAAAATATCAGTAGTATGTTCTCTAAGCGAAAAATCTATCACCGTTAAAAACTCTGAATTTCACTACAAAAATGAATTTTGCTCCAAATTTGAGCATTGCTCTAAGAATTCTATTAACTCTGCCAATCAGTGTCGCAACTGGAGAACGCAGTTTTTCCAAGCTTAAAATAATGAAGAACTATTTCAGTTTTGAAAAACATAAATGTATCGCTTCTGAAATGTTATCTAATATTTTAAGTTATGCATAATTTAGCAAACTCTGTAGCATCACTTAGGAGAGAGGAGGGGTAGTTCGCACTGGATTACATTATGCAATTCATTTCTTTGGTCTTTTTGAAATTTATGTGTACTTATATTTAAAACTGAGTATCTTTCTGTCTATGTCTTCCTGAACGCCAATGAACTGAAAGTCGACCCAGGTACCGACAGATTCGTCATTTTTCAGGCTTCATTAGTTTTAATTGACATAAGATTTGAGAAAGGAATTCTGAAGAAATTGTGAAAGATTTTCAAATTTTTGCTCAAATTTAAAGCGATTTGTCCTAAACGATTAAATATGAAATCCATTGTTATAAAACGTGGTTGATATGAAACAGTAATAGTAATAATAATGAGAATTTTGAATGAAGGCTTAACTGAATCAAACGTGAAACTCATTAGGATTGAAGTACATTTACACTAAAAAGAATAAAATAAAAATATTTTTGAAAAAAAAAATTAAACCGACTTCAGGACTTCACTCAGAAAGTGCTCTAAAAAGTAAAAAATAATTTTATTTTTTGAACACCATCGATACTACATTTAAACATAAGTTTTGAAGTCGGTGCAAAAACCAGAGGTAAAATGATGGTTACTATATTTTTCAGAAAAACCATTGAAAATTATGCGTTGAATTTTTGTATTATTATATAAATATGTGGTTGTCAATGAAGTGTATGCGAATCCGATTTAAGAACCTGGACTCATTGGAATTCACATGTACGTTTGAATTACAGTTTCGAATGATTCTAGATTTAGTGTTTTTGCGCCGATTTCAAACTGATCTTTAAATGTAGTATCGATGGTGTTCAAAGAATAAAATTATTTTTTACTTTTTAGAGCACTTTCCGAGTGAAGTCCTGAAGTCGGTTTAATTTTTTTTTCAAAAATATTTTTATTTCTGAACATTTTTTGTTCCAATTACTCTTTTAAAGGCCTCAAGATTGTAGAATTTTATATAGATAGTTCAAAATTTTTGCCGGGGGAGAAACCCCCGAACCCCCGAGTTAAGGTTTTCTTTTAGCACAAATATACGTGTCATGACAGTTTTTCGAAAAAGCCTTCATATATTTTTCAATTTATGTACATTCGTTAGCGTAGAATTTCATTTTTAGCCACTGCTTTTGCACTTTAAATAAACTTCCATTTCCCTTATGACACAAAACATTAAAAAGTAGCTTCTGGATGTATGAATTTCATTTTTTATGATTTTATTTTTCTTTATTTTATTTATTTATTTATTTTTTTTTTTTTTTTTTGCGGCTGGTGGATTTTTTTGTGGGGGGAGGGAGGGAGGGGGGGTGTCACCACAAATTATCTCCCCGGGTGAAGCCCTTGCTAGCTACGTCACTGTGCGTGTGTATATACAATGCCATTCTGCAGGGGCGCAAATTTTTACTTTTGCACGGAGTAGTTAGTAGTCTAGATCCGGCTCTGATGAGACTGATGTTGAGAAGTATTAACATAAATACTCAGTGTGTGGGATGTAGATACTGTCGCCGGCTGGTCAGCTGTAGCCACTCCGTCTCCTTTCAGCTGGTACACAAAAATGCTTTTTCACTATTTCATGAGGCTGATGTTGAGAAGTATTAACATAAATACTCAGTGTGTGGGATGTAGATTCTGTCGCCGGCTGGTCAACTGTAGCCACTCCGTCTCCTTTCAGCAGCCGGTACACAAAAATGCTTTCTCACTGTTTCATGAGGCTGATGTTGAGAAGTATTAACATAAATTCTCAGTGTGTGGGATGTAGATACTGTCGCCGGCTGGTCATGTAGCCACTCCGTCTCCTTTCAGCAGCCGATACACAAAAATGCTTTTTCACTATTTCATGAGGCTGGTGTTGAGAAGTATTAACATAAATACTCAGTGTGTGGGATGAAGATACTGTCGCCGGCTGGTCAGCTGTAGCCACTCTGTCTCCTTTCAGCAGCCGGTACATTATCACATAATTTTGCAGCGCGTTTCTCTATACTTTCAGTCTCTTTCTCTTTTTTGTATTTTCCTCTTATTTTGTTCCGCAAAGGCTTATTAACAGCTCAGAATGATAAATGCGTCCGTCACTGTTGACAAAACGTGAAAACACACATTTATAAAGGCAAAATAATAATGAAAATTAGCATAGAAGGTGTACTATGGTTCCATCAAAACATAAACATAAAAATAGTAATAAAAATACACATTCAGAGGAAAAAAAACAGTGATTGTTCGGTTTTGCAAAGTTGAGACTTGATCTTAAGAGTGTTTTCTTCTTGTTTAGTGAAAGAGAGTATTGGTGCTGCTTAAAGTGACCATCACAGTGGCGTTGCGAAGGTAACTTCTCTCAGTGTCAACAACTTTTCCCTTTAAATGTACTCTCTAAAGAGAAATTCCCGAAAAACCTCCCCGATATATATCGGTTTAAACCTAGAATAATCTATTACAAATAAATTCGAAATCGTAGAGAAAACATATGAAAGGCCAGGGGGAAAAAAGATGAAAGTGACCAAAAAGCGATTTCGTTGATTTCTTGTTACTCCCTATGTAGTTAATAGAGTTTTAATGCCCATTTCGTTCGATTCTCGTCTTTTTTCCCCCTTGTTGTTCTACCAGATGATATTAATCCTTCATAACCTCTAGATAGCGCTAATATCTCAAAATTGACGAAAAAGTGACTTTCATCTTTTTCCCCCCTGGCGCTTCATATAGGTTTAAACATAGAATAATCTATTACAAATAAATTCGAAATCGTAGAGAAAACATATGAATTCTAATGCAGAACACAGAAAGGAAAAACAAATGGTTATCAACAGTGAATTGCGTTATAAAGTATAGTGTAGGTTTCATTTCCTGGAGTACGTAGTCGGGGACAATTCGATAATGAAAGTACCTACTTTTGTTAATGAAATAGATCCAAAGCGTTAACAAAATAGTAGAGAAAGACATTCTAAAGTGAACAGTACTTCATCGGAACTAGGGTGTTGCTTCCTAGAGCAGAATCAATGATCCCGTTGTGGTACTATCTTGGGGATGTCTTATTTGGAAGAGGAAACCAAGATTTTTGTATGCTAATGCAGTAGAAATGCTTAACAATGAACACTTTAACATTTAGGGACAGCTGGGGTAAAAGGAAACATGGGGTAAAAAGAAATAAGCTCTAATACCATATTTGTGGTAATTTTTGAAGCTAAACTGTTAAGAACTAAAATGTAGGCGGAACATATAGAAGACATTCTGAGAGACACACGTGTTTCCAAACTATTGTGCAACAGATGTTATCATTGTTGGAAGATTTCACTAAAAAAAGTTGTTTTTTAAAGGGACTTTACATTTTCCTATCTAACAGGTCTGCAAATCCAAAGTAATTAGTTACAACTAGTTTTATTTGTCACGTGGAATGTTTACAGCTTAAAAAATGAACCTACTTTGTCCTGGAACAAAATAGACTCATGTAAAGCGCGATGAAAAAGGAAAGAAATCTGAACAGTTAATTATCATCAAAGTGAAAGAAATTTATTTAGATAGTTTAAAATTATTTTGACAATTATTTAAGGGTATCAAGAGGGAACCCCCCCCCCCCTCCAATTTTTATAAAGCATTGCATGCAGGGCTTAATTTCTACCAAAAGAAGTACAGGAGCTCTGCGGTTTTCACAACGCATTTTTTAGCGTAAATAGCTTAAAATGTTAAAAAGTGTTAAAAATAACGTAGCCTCCCCCCTCGAAAATATTTCAAATGAGAATCTTGTGCTTTGAATTTAAAACTTTTAAGAAAATCTTTTATTACTAGCAATAAAATTCCTCACTAGTATAGCGTATGAACTAGAGTATGTTTGTAAATGGGATTATTTGACACTAGGGAGACGTTCAGTGTTATTAAATGAAAAATATGTGGTTTTCATTTCAAATAAAAGTTTGAACTCTTCGTCGAGTTTTCTGAGTTTTCTCTATGAGCAGGCTATTTATCACCCAGTCGTTGTAAGACGCATTCTTTGCCAGACGATCGAATGCATCTTTTTTGCCCCTTAATGCTATCTAGGACCTTTGGAGGACCGCCAACTTTCTATAAATGGGAGAAATATATAGCTTCCCTTGAATACTAGTTTTACGAAAGAAATGAATAAAAACGGCAATTCACTATATATGGGATGCTTACACTTCGGGTTGTTTTTGAACAAGTACCAGTGGTCGGAAGTAAAGCGTTAATAGTATGTTAACTACTGATGTCGCAACTTACTTTATAGGTAGTTATTACATGCTCTACTTAAAATTCAAAAAAAAAAAAGTATTTTCGTAAAAGTATTCCTACTAAAATCTGCTGCAATTACTCCCTCGTATTACACGAAAAGAGGTAAACATTGTCTATGTCGAGTTCAACTTATCAGCGCAAGCGTATATAGTGCTGCTCTGAAACTTTGAGCCATGACCTTGAAAGTGTATCCCTCTTTTCGGGTAGCAGAAAAGGGTAACTGCCATGGATTTGCGTTGCAGTACTTTTGCAAAGCTACTATGAAAATAAGCCAACTCCCAGTTCAGTACCAATTACCCTTTCCTATTACCCGAAAAGAAAAAAAAATGTCTATGTTAGCTTACCAGGAAAGCACTGTAGTTGTTTTTTGTTAATTAGGCTCGTGTGTGTTCGAGCAATGGCTAAATTCGTGTTTACTATGCTTTGTGTAACTCTTGGACCTATGTACACCACGAAATCATAGCTATCATACATTCATGTGCACTGTTTATTATTTGAATCGTCTAAGGATTTTTATTCATTGTGTGTTTACTTGGATAGTTATATCCTAGTTTTAAACAATTTCTCGGACGTATGACGTTCTCGCCTAGAGAAAGAGCTTTATCATACAGTAGTTTGATCTAGCAACAACCAGTGATTCTAGCCATCGGATTAATTGAGATCTTCCTGTACATAACTCGATGATATGTGCAATTGAAGGGGTAGCCAAATCGATCCAGTAAATCTTTCATTTTTGAAACTGTCCCGTCAAATGGGATGCTATTTTGTGTTGATGACTTTTACAATATTTCGTTCCATGAATCGAAGAGCCATTTGAAGTGATGACCGGGAAATGAATGATTTGCTAGATATGTATTCCGGTATTTTATTTCAGGTGAAAGTAGAGGATCATTCACATTGAAAGAGGTAAAAAATTACTTGAGACTCCTCTTGGAAAAGAAAAAAAGGACGGTCCATTAAAATAGTATTTATTTGCGTGAGGAAAAGCGATAAAGAAACTCTTTACTTGAGTAAAATGAACTCTTTACTTGGGGAAGCCAACATGTAAATAGTAGCGAGCCCGAAAGAAAAGAGCAACACACGGGTCTGAAGATAAGCTTCTTATAGAAAAGAGCTTTCTTCGGGTTTGCGCTTTTACCTCATAAAACTAGTTAAAGAGCATAAAAAGGAATGGGCCCCGAAAAATGATTTTTATGCTCAAGTAAAAACTCTCAGCCGGTAATAGAATTAGGCATGGGAAGGTCAATCTCATTATGAAAAAGCCCGAAAATGCTTTCGCTGCCGTGAAACCAACGGCACTTTTGAAAAGACTTCTTTTTCCTTCTCTCGAGTTGTTCTGTGGGGAAATAAATTTCCCTTGCATAAGTTTCAATAAGTTTCGAGAATTTCTTCGTGGATGAAATCTTACGATGCCGTTAAATAGCGCATTTATTTCAATATTGTCGTACTCTATGCACATATTCTGGCGTGCATTAAGTTATAAAAATGATACCTAACGTGCAAATAGATGGTTCCTATTTTACCGAATTTTGTACTTTTCCATACAAGCAGTGACCGTCGGCAGGCGAATGCATTCTTTTAACAAGATGAAACTGCTCTTTACAGGAATCGTGGAGAGCGAAAATGGTGCTTGTCAAGTTTTTTTATGGTTCGTTTTTACACCGTCAGAAAGTAGTTTTAATCTCATTTTACTTTTTCCGAAAGTGATTCAAGTCTATGTTTAATCATTTCCCGAAAAAGAGTAGTCGTGAAACTGAGCATCAGTATTGTTTTGCGTAGAAATAGCTGCTGCAATATTCAGTGACTCAAAATCTTGTTTTATTGCCTAAAGCACTTTGGCTCAAATAATTCTTTGTAATTCATTACAAGTCGCCCTTTTTTTCATCGGAAAGTTTTTTCGACACAAAGTAGGGGACGTGGGGCAAAGTGAATTGGTAAAATATCTTCACAGTGTGCATCGCCACCTATCTAGCAATATTTTAACTGTATTCCTAAACATATGGCTGATTCTAGTCAAAAAATAAATAGCGCTAAAGATCAGCAAAAAAAAAAAAAAAATTACAAATCACTTTCAAAATTGGATGCACACATTGTAATATTTCATAGTTTATTAAACGCGTAAGAATTGAAGTCGCATGTTCTGGCTAATCCAACCTAATTCCAAATGAAGAGGTTCACTTCCGCCTCCAGTCCATTCACCATCTCTCAGTGGTCTTACTTTACAGTTGGAAAAGTGAAGCAGTTCACCCCATATTACCAACTTAGCTGACACAAGACAACAACTTATCTCATTATTCATTCACGATTTTATTCACTCATTTATTTTTTCTCATATATGTAGTTAAATTAGATGAATAATTTAATTACTTACGGATGAAAATAATTCAAATTTGAACTGATTTTGAAGTAAACCGATCTGCTCTTCCTCACTTTCAGTTTCAAATTGTACCAAAATTAAGTTGTTGGTACATACAGAATCGGGCTTACAGCCTCCAATAAAAGCTTGGCTTTAGCTGTTTTTGATGTATTATGGGTAGGTTTTCGACTATGCTAAACTCAAGTCACTTTGAGGCTGAATATTGGCGACCAAGAGCTATCAAATTAATAAGAAAAAAAAGCATTTTTCAAAAATCGTGGATTGAGCTGGGTTTGGTATTAACTACCTCAATTATGTAGCAAGTTTTTTTTTACAAAAGAACGTAAATGTAATTAGATTGCCATTTTTTGAACACGTAACGCAATTTCCAAACCGTGGCTTTGATGCTAAACTCCTCAATTATGTAAAAAGTTTTTTTAACAAAATGACGTTAACGTAATTAAGTTGCCTACTTTTGACACAATAATACAATTCAATTTAAGCAAGGTTTAAATTAAACAATTTCCAAACCTTGGTTTTCATACTAAATGCCAAAGATATAAAAATGTTTTTATTGTTTTTTTTTCTTTAACGAAATGACGTAAGCGTAATTAGACAGTCTATTTTTGTACACATAACACAATTTCCAATCCCCTTTTGCTAGTTTGAATGTTGGACCATCGCCTGTTTGAAAACAGAAGAGTTGAGTGAAAAGGCGAGAAATTCTCGAGATTCCTTTCCCAGCGTTTGTCTCTGAGCAACGAGGCGTCCGGAACAGTGTTGGTGTCGCTCATCTGCAAAATTCGATTGAGATGGAATGGGAGAGAAATGTTTCGGTCCTTTTAACAATGGGAACGGCTTTTTCAATATCCAAACGTTTTCTTTTCTTTGAATTAGAATCCTTGTTTCGTTTTTCTAACCGGGCTGTTTGAAGTCTTTTTGCTCTGCAAAAGCCATTAGGTATATGTTGAAGGTTGTTAGCTTTAACTTCATCACATATAGCTGTTTCAAAATGATGACGACGCAACTGCTAACACTGATATTTTTTTTAACAAAGTTTTTTTTATTTGAAATAGTAACTGAAGATAAATTAAGTGACCCAAAACAACGAAATAGGTAGGTGCATGTACATTCGCGTACAGCGCATATTCTTTACTTTTAACGAACTTACAATTAACTATTATTAGTTTTTAGTCCTAGCTAATCCCTTACATAAGTTTTTCTTCAAACAACGTTCTAGCGACCAAAAGTCGAGATACAATTACAACATTGTTCTACTGTATTCTTTTAGCTTTGTTATGCCATTAAGCATCAAAACTCAATCATTTAAAATTTTCGTTACGTCACATTACTCTTCCGGAACGGCAATATGGTGTTGCTGTTGCATATTTTATCTCGCGATCTTCTTCGAATTTGCGCATGCGTCAGATCCTTTCTGATTTTCTGAAAATAGGGGGAAATGCAAAGTAACATTCAACAAGGAAGTAACAAGCGAACAAAAACTGAAAGCGTAGGCAAGTGAGCCTCCTTTACCTCTTACCTCTTTTTCCGATGGAACCGTTCGTAGCTGCCAGGCGCAGAGTTCGAAAACGAACAGCATCGTCGTTGCTTTCATTGTTATTATTAGTTTCATCTGTATTGGTTGAGTATGAGCTTTAGTATGACCGGAAATGACCGGCTTCAATAAACTTATAATTTTCAAACTCAAATGCTTTTCTAACTCCAAAAATTAACAAAAAGGACTTATCACTACTTTTCGGTTGACTTCGTACCATTTAAGTAATTTTTCCAAGAAAAAAAAAGCTGAGCCAAAAGTCAAAAGAAATTTTTTTAATCACAAAAATATTTCCCGTTTAATTGCTCGTTATAATCGAGTTTTGCTCCCATAGACCTTATATTGTACCAACCAAATCTTTTTGATTATCTCGCTAAATGCGGGCTCTTGTTTAATCAGGGCTCATTATAAACAATTTTGACTATATTCAGCAGACATGAGCTGCTGCAAAAGCTCTCGTATTTTGTTGTCAACACGTTGTACTAAATGCGATTCAATCGATCAGAAAAAAAATGACATCAACACTGTGCACTTACATATCCATGCACAGATTAAGTAATGGAAATAAAATTAAAGTGACGAAACTTTCGGTAATTAATGAACGGCAGTTTCTTTTTTGGCTTGTTCCGTTGAAAGAAGGATCCGAATCAGGCTGCTAATTAATTAGCTAAGTAAAAGGTTTCTCCTCCCGACCGTTTTTCGAGCGATCGATTGTTATTATTTTCTTCCTTTCGTAACGAAGGAGTTCCGTGAATGAAAGTATGATTTGTGCGCTTTTGCAATCACGACGCCACACATGTTTGCTCACTATTTGAGTGCTGTAACTTAATAGTCTTTCAAAAATTAAATATCTTTTGCAATTTTAGAAAACTCTAATAGTAATCTTGTTCAGGGGCGCCCCGATGGGAGGTCGTCGGAGGTCGCTGTGACCTTCTAAAAATATCCTTATTCGGAAAATTTTGTCTGACGAGCCAGTAAATTTGGGAACTAACTGACAGGACTGGGACATCGTTTTCAGTGTTTTCGAAGCATCGATTCTTAAAAGTCTGTTTTTTTTAACATTGTTGTTTTTGCATTCAATGTTTTTTTGGTGTCAATGTTTTTTGTTAAACCAAAAAAAAGTAAAAAAGAGAGAGAGAGAGAAAGAGAGAAAACTAAAGAGAGTGAAAGAGACAAATTATTATGTTTATAAAAATACAATTACAGTAAAAACTGTGCCATCGATTCAGTCATGTTAAACGTTTACAGTAACATGTGTTTTGAACAAGTGACCGACAGCTGATTCGAGTTTTTGTGGAGGAACTCATTTATAAGGCATCTCGGCCCATTTTTCAGTCTCGGAGAATTTCGATAACTGTCGTGAAATGTTTTCTTCTCTAGCTTATTCATCATCGTGTGAGCCGTTGAGAACAAAATTAGTGTAAGTCAATGAAATAAGATTTTGAGTCATTTAATGATTTAGTAGCAAATTTTGCACAAAAAACTGTGCTTTGGTTTTACGGTTGTTGTCTGTAGTCAACCTAAACTTACACCACTTTTGCATGAAACCGAATGAGGTTAAAACCCATTTCTGATCATGTAAATATAAGTCATAAAAAAAGTTGACTTGCTCCACTCTCGCTCTGAAATGCTCATATATACGAGGCACGCAAGATAAAACCCTTTTTTTAGACAACTTCTTCATCTTTTCTCCGCTTTCCAACCTGCAAATAAAAGTCATTTGTGATCTTCAAAGGCAGGGTGCTAAAAAAAGTAATAATAAAAATAAAAATAAATCAGGGGAGAGCAAAACATTTTTTCTTTCCTTTCCTTTGACGCAAGATTTTGTCTTTCTCCGAGGAAATTGTGTTTCGCTTTCTACCGATGGGCAGTGAAAATGATGAATGATCACGATGAATTTCGCCATTTCTTCTGCTGCTTCAATACTAATGCTCGTATGTAATGGAATCTACGATAAGAACCGATTTAATAACACATTGATTTAAGACAGCGGCTCCCCACCTGGGAGCAGTTATCTCAGATGGGGGTAAAAGGAGATTTTCTGAGAGGTAAATGTAAGTGCAATGAATGGGCTATTTGCAGAGCAAAATAATTAAAAAATTATGTATATCAAATCTAACAGCCTAATCGGTATTTATTAGCGCTTAATATTAATAGTAAAGGTAGCAAACAGAAACTGCGTCAAATACTAAACAAATTTAAATTATTATGCAACATCATCCATTTCCTTAACTACGTTACGATTTTATCAAAAAATTCTAATTGAAAAACAGGTGTTTTCTTTGAATAATCAAAATGAGTTAATTGTGCATTACTTTGTTTCTTATTTTAAAAGGGGGGAGATGCTATACTGCTGTGCTAAGCACAAAAATCGTATCTGCACTTTTTGTCAAAATTGAGTTATCGTCACCAGTTTTTAGGTCATTTGCGAATGGAAAATATTTCTTAAAAAAATCTGAAAATGTTTAATCTGAATCAAATATAAAACTTAAAAAATAAGTTTTCCATTTTAAGCTCAGATGCAGATATCACTTTTGAGCTTAGCACATTATAGCTAATTTATTTTTAGACAAAAAGTTTCTGTTGGGTAATTGTTAATGTATTTCCCAATTTATGGGTAATAGTCCTAAAAAGGTTATGAACCGCTGATTTAAAGTGAGCATATTCATGTGTTACTCTAAAAGCAGCACACCTAATATCCGTTGCTTTTGAAAGTCGTATCTACCTCTCCTTCTTATAGACTTTCGTTTATCTTGATAGCATTTTATGATTGCATCCGAAAGCTTTCTAAGCGGTTTTTCCATTCAAATAATATTCTCGAGCTACATTAACTAAATCGTAAACGGTATTCTTCCGAAGGAGGTATTCTGTTTGGCGACACCTCTGAAAAGAAGCCTATGGGAAAGAGGATATCATCTGAGGATGTACTTCTCGGAGTTCCAAGTTAAATAAAAGATCACTTGCTTTAATGGAAAACGTTTGTTTGAATACTTTGGACGCCTACTTTTATTCACATATTTTTTTTCTATCATTTGTGATTTTTATCTGTTTAATTTTTTTTTTAATTTGTTGTCTTGGGAGATATACCGTTATTTATCGATATATATTTACTGCTGTAGTAACGAGATTCAGATTTCAATCCGTCTGATATATCGTTAGACAGGACTTATTTCCAAACTAATTTTTTCAATTTTCCGATTTCGTGTTTAGTAAAACTTGTGTTTCGCCAAAATTGGCGAAAAGGAGAAATTGTGGACCGCGGCGCTACGTTTGAGAGCAGGGATAAGGTTACCGTAGGAGAATATGAGTCGTGGTCTCCAGTGGATGACGTCACCGAATATTTATTAACTGAGATAGCCGAAGACTGTTCTCGTTTGAAAATACTTTACCAAAGAATGTGCATCGAATTAATATTCTTTGCATGCACCCTTGTATTGTGAGCAAGGCAACCCTCAAATGTGAAATTGACGAGCCTAAATTTTCGATACATTATAAATATCGATATCTGGTTAAACGATATGTCGCGATATTAAAATTCTGAAATCGCCCAGGCTTAGTGTTGAGTAACATGCTACATAGAGGATTCATTGATCGTTTATAAAAATCCCACTCAAAAATAGTTTTCCAAAGAAGTTACTTTTTTTATACTATTAAGTATGTGGTATTTCTAAAGAAATATATTTTTTTCACTGTAAAAACTTTTGTTAGAGTTTGAAATTTCGTTTTCTTAGGAAATATTCGAACCCGAGCCGTATTGGACAGGGAAACCAGCTTGCGATACTGGTTGACTGTGATAGCCCAGGACCGCGGAGCTGTTCCCTTGACATCCAGATTGGATGTGTACATCGAAGTCGAAGATGAGAACGACAACACGCCCTTGACGTTCGAGCCGGCCTACTACCCCAACATTCCAGAAAATTCTCCAGAAGGCACGACTGTCGTCAAGATGGATGCCTTCGACCTGGATGTCAACCCCAACCAAAGGATATCGTATGAAATCACTGCTGGAGACCCGCACAAGTACTTCAATCTCGACTCGGCAACAGGTAAGGATTTCAATGCATTTTTTCAAGCTTGTATCATTAATGTAGTACTAACTATAGTGAATTCAGTGAGACCAGATAGGTGGAAGTAAACAAGGCAGCCTGACGCTTGGCAATTCCGTTGTCTGCTTGGCGTTGAGATGTTGAAAACCCCACCAATCAAGTAAGCGAAATGTTCATGAACAAAATCACCAATCCAGGTAAAAATTCATGAAAGATGCAAATCTTGGCTACAAACAGTAACTCTGATTGTTTACTTCCACTATCGCGTCTCCCTGAATTCACTAAAGGTACACAACGAGAAACTGGCAATCGTGGATGTAAGAGAAGACGGGCAAGCGTCTGAAAAGCGCAAGCATGTCTGCAAACTTTGGCCGTTTAAACGGCGTTGCATTCACTCGGCCCCGATTCACTGGAGATCAGTGGTTGCCTCATCGTATTCAATGCTTTTGCCCGTTTACTTCAAGATTTTTGCGTTCAGTGGTGGCCAGTGGCTACCGCTACAAGGTTGTATATTTAGTTATACTACATGGGTTTTATGCACCTTTCTCCTAGCTCTCCCTACCTTTTAGCGCCAAGCCAATAGTTCTCTACTGGTGGTACGCGTATTCCTTTGGTTACACGAAAGATTTGTAAGGGGTTCGTTGTGCTCATGTGCTTTATGTTCATGCCTTGACCGAGGTGATTGAGTGTAATACATAGAGTTATCCTCATTTTGCCGGTTTGAATTTTGGAATACGTTATTCTATGCATAAATGTCATTCGTCAGCATGAATCTGCTCTTAAACTCTATTTTTCTCTTGTATCGAGCAATACTATAAGAGTTTAGCTAACTTAGAGCAATAATAGACATGCTTTTATTTTTCTGTGTTATATATCATAATTTACTTATTATTTATCATTAATGTTCCCATTTTGAAACAACTTTATTTCCATTTAATTTCTGCTTAACATTCAATGATTTTTTAACTGATACTAACGTAAGTGGAAAAATACCCGTTATGACTCACATTTGATTGCAGATATTTTAGGCTGTTCAGCTTTTCCCGAGGCTTCATACTGATTTTTTTTAAAAAAGGAAGAGATTATAAATATTAATGTCATTTCTTTCTGTTCTTTTTTTTTTTTTTTTGCATCTCTTTCCGATGGAGTAAGCCAACAATCGAACAAAAACATTTTAAATCGTGATGTTCACGATTAAGCAGGGATTTTCAGCTGACTTTCCTTTTTTCTCTCTCCTCAAATAAGACATGTAAAAGCATTATGTTGAATAGAAAGAACTAAATTCACTCTACTTACTCCATGTTTGCGCAGAGTTGGGGACCATCGACTAATCTCACTAATAAACAGCGGCGACATCTATTGTGACATCATCAATAAAGTGCCACCATTAGGTGCGAAAGAAAACTACTAAAAGAGCCATGTATCTCTCTATTATTTGTAAATATTACTTTACTTGATGACAGCTTGATCCCTTAATAAGGGCTGCTGTCTATGGGACTTTTTCTTTTTTCTTTAATCTTTCCTCTTACGTTTGAACAGTAGAAATAGTTGCTCCTTGTTCACTGAATTTCTGTAGAAGATTTCTTTTTCTCTTTTGGTTATTGACTACAGCTCACATATCAGCGGTAGTCCTGTAATTTTCTTTTATACTACCTGATTTTTTTTTTCTCAAGCTTTATTCTAGTTCCGTTTCTGGATCTAGTTTATTGTCCTTCTTAATCTCGTCACGTTTCTGGTCTTCTGGCAGTTAATTATTTTCTTGTTTTCGATGGTGGCAAAAATTATTTTTCTACATGGCTCAGGGACCTCACAGTCATTCCTCGAAGCTATTGTTGGTAGCATTATTTTCTGTTTTTAATTATAAGCTCATTTTCTGCATTGGTTGCGAACTTTTTCATTATTTCGTAAAATTATTAATTTATTTTCAGTAACGGAAGTATAAAGGAATCCATCCTTTAACTTTTGTAAAACATGTAAGGATTAATTTTACAGTGAAACAAGTTGAAACAAAGGACTTTTTAATACCAAATTTAATCAGTTTTTTTCACATTTTTTTTCATTTTTTCCCTGGTTTGTAAACACTGAAGTTTTTTTTTTTTTTTTTGAAAAAGAACTAGTTTACAATCCATACGTCCCTAGACTTATAAGGCCCCAGGGCCGTATTTAAGGGGTGGGTTTTTATGGTTCAAACCCCACCGAAATTTTTCAATTCATTCCAGAAAAAAAATTTCGCTTCACTGTTTTTGCTGAAAAATGTGCATTATTTTATTTCTTATCCTTTTTTCTCAATTTCATTACAAAAACTAAAATTAATTTTTATTATATGATGATTGTACAATCTGAGTGTTTCACCTGCATTTTTTTTTTATTGTAGTTGCGAACATCTTTTTTTTTATGCAAAGCAATGAAGCGTTTTTTTTTTTTTTAATTTTTAATTTTTTTTTTAATGCAGCAGGTCATAAAATTGGAGTTAAACTTACGATGGGCATTGGATAAAACTAAATTAAAATCGTTAGAACTAAGCTACATCAACGTCAACCGTCTTACTAACTGCTTTTTTGACCAAATTGCTAAGAAACAAGTGTTTTCTTTGCTTGAATGATTAAAATTTACTAACGTTATTTACTTTTCATATTTTTTACCCGAAAAAAGTCAATAACTAATTTGTCTTTTAGGAATAAACTTTTTGGTGGCATTAGCTAAAATATTGCTCACTTTTGTGTAATAACATCAAAAAAGATAGGAGCAACTGAGTCCCGATGGTATATACGTAGAATTTGTCGCATTAAGTATATCCCTTCACTTCTACAAAAAAAGCTTCTTCGCCAAAAATCTGTCAAACATATCGGTTTATTTTATGGACTGTACTGGTGTGGGTACAGTGTTGGCAATGTTTTTTCTAACTCTAACCACAGAATGTCTTGTCACTTAAAAAAAAAAAAGAAGAAGAAAGAAAGGGGAAAAAAGGTCTTTGGATGCTTAGCAAATTGTATGCTAATATTTAAAACATTAAGAAATTTAACTCTTCGTGCAATAATTATTTAAAATAAAATCGGGACGAAAATGTGCACAGAATTATTATATATAATGTCGCACTTGTCGGTTTTCGGAGGATAATTTGTTTATGCGTGGTTCGGTGTCGGAGAATTTTATTCATAATAATTCAGCGGATTATTCAAGGCCCAGGTGATTTATGCTCTTATATACTTTTTAATCGTTCTGCTTGCTGTGGATCTCTGCTGCGGATTTCGCTTCCATACTGTAATGGTTACGTTTTAACCCTACACTGCATGTTTTTTTTTCTTTGAAATAAATGTATATGTTTTTTAGTGTAATAAGAAAACATTGGAAAACATTTTTGAAAAAATAATTTCGAGGATTGATGTTTATATTTGCTTTAACGATACCTAATACTTGCTTTTTATGCTTGAGTTACCTTCTGCATGGTCATAAGGAAAAATAGTCCATGTAGCCAATTGGCAACGCTATGCAGTGTAGGGTTAACTTACTACGTTTTTTAATTTTATTATTATTATTACATGCTAGTGGAGAATATTAAAAAAAAAACTCATTTTTATTATCTTCGTTCATGCACTTTTAATTTGCTCGTGATCTTTAGACATGCTTCTACGTTCTACTAAAGACTTATTTGCGTGAACAACTCTTGAACACATTTCTTAATCTTTGCTCCTGTTTTCTTTCATAACATATTTCCTTGTCGCATGCTCGTATAACTAAGGTAATTAGTCTTTAAAAAAAAAGTTTCTAAATGTCTAAACAAGCTAGCTCAAAATCCTAGAAAGCATTCGTTACCGATGTATATAGCGCTTTTGTTAAATTTAAGGCTTTCGTCTTTAAGTTAAAAAAAAAAAAAAAAGTCTCAGTCTGTTTACCTATGATGAACCAAGTAAACTAAGGAGAAAAAGAGCAACATTAACATCTCGAGTTAAACCTTTGAACCCCGACGCTGTCGTTATAATCTTCTGAGAAAAATCTCTTCTGAGGTGAGTGCAGTTCTCTTCATTACCAAGTGCAATGTTTCTCATTAAGTATTCACAACTCCTTTTTAACCTCTTTTCCGGAATAAACAGAGCATTAGTCGTCGGCTCTATCCTTTTGTGGAACGAATCAGGAAAGCTCTTGATATTTAAGTGCTATCTGTTGTGCTGGAGCAAATGGCTTTGAATCGATAAGGCGATCGTTCCTTGGAAGCAATATCCAAGTCGCTGCTGCATTTGGAAGGGAGAAGTAACGTCTTTTGCCAAGGAATGGGTCGATCTTCAATCTTAGTAAAGAGGATAACAGCGGAGTTTCACTTTTCTTATTTTGTCCTAATAAGTCGTGAAAACCGAGTCAGATTTGTTTACCGTGCTGGGTCCAACTTTTGGAATTGAACAATTTTGTCAGGCATCTACCAAATGATTTTATCAGATTTGCCGAACATTTTAAAACTTATAGGCTCATGAAAGTCCTGAGAATGCATGGTCGAGAATCAGCTAAGGATAGAGTGTGATTAAAAATAAAGATATTTTCGGTACAGGTAACATACTAAAATAAGGGGTGCCCGCTTTTGGGGGGGGGGGGGTCATGGCAAAAACTGCGCCATTTAAATTTTTAGGGGGTGATTTAAAGGTACATTTTCTTTCTTCGATTTTAGAGGTGGGGATACCGCTCGGATTAAGGTTTTACGGTATTTGTGGAGGTGCGTTCTTGCTCTTGGGGGCACCCCTGCTAAAAGTAAATACCGTTCTCCAGATTTTTTTTTTGTTTTGTTTTTAGCTCAGTATGGTTTAAAAAATATTAAAAGTTCAAGTTATCTCAGAACAGAATTTCGTCTTTGATTTATGCGGTTTTTGTTGAACTTTTTGGCCCTTGCTTTAAGAAATGGTTCCCAAACAGTGATTCAAAAGTTTGTATCGGATTTTTGGATTCTTTTTGGAGCTTTCGTAATGACTTTAAAACACCATTTGTTCTATGAAACTCATTGTGAGTTGTCAAACTTTTTGAACCTTTTTTTTTTTTTTTTTTTTGAGAAATAAGCTTGAAGAGAAATTCATCGTTATTGCGACAATTTTTTTTTTTATTTTTTTAACACAATCTAAGAAGCGAATTTCTAGCTCCCATTTTTTCTCGATGCACCATGCGGACAAATCCAGTTCTTTAAAAATCTCAGTACTCATTTACGATTTCAATCATTTCAGATTATGTATGTTTTTGCTTTTTATTTAACTTTTAAAACGGTGCACTGCACTGTTGTTAGTTTAAAATTAGATTTCTTTGAAATTTCACGCATAAATTTGCACAAAAATGATATCATATACATTTAGTACATCGTGACACTCGAGTGTGATTTTTTCATCCTGAAAATGAAACGAAGTGAGAAGAAATTTAAATTTAATGAAAAACTCCCACTTAAAGAATCCTAGCTAGGGAACATTTGGTGTCAAACAGCAAAACACGAAACAAAAAAGTAAAATGAAAGCAGTGATTTTGGTAATGGTACGGAATATCTACAAATAAATAGATCAGAAAGTAAAAATTATTTGTTACCAGCTAGCTGACTTTTCGGTGTATCTCGGAAATATTTTCCTTTCCTATGCATTACATACTTCAGAAACAGAATGTTGATTGATAACGCTATTCTTGTGAAGAGAAATGATGATGTTGAAAATTGAAATATGACATTCTTGCTAAGTTCCAAACATCTATCATAAATGCATATAAAAGAAATGGTTGTAATTTTAAATCAAGAAAAGTGGACGCAAAAACTTTTTTCAAAAAATCCTACCAATTGTGTTTTATTTATTCCTTGTAACAAGATATTCCCTATTTCTGAAACAGCAGACGCCTTTTAGTCGCCTTCTCAGGTTTTAAAACGATCAACTAGATGAACGACGTCACTTGTTTCGTGTGCTTTTACTAAAGAAAAATGGCAGCGAGATCCTATTTCGTGTGTCTCTATTGACACGTATATATCTAAAGCAACCATTCCCCCCACTTGTCAGGAATCTCTCGTGTTCTAAGAACCATTAGTGACACTGATGGTAAACCGTTTTCGAGGATATGTTGTTCATTGCGTTAGAAAATCTTTGTGCCTGAACCCAAATATTTTTGATCCACTTTTACCTCGAGAGTTAATTCTGTAATCGAACAGTCGGTATTCTTTTGATCCATAATTTGTTTTTTAATTCTATAAGTATTCACCATGAACTCTCTATATTGATGATTTAATAATCTGCACATATACAGAGACCGATAAAAGTAAATTGTTAGCGTTTTGGTTCCAAGTAGAAGTTTTAAGCGCCACACGTGACAAAATATTTTTCAAAGTTTATCGCGTTTAAAGAAATGTTTGGAAATATTGAGTACGACATATGGCTGGTTCATGCATCGTTTTGACTCATTATTGTCTAGCTTAAGGCACTTCATGATCTCGGTTTTAGTATATAAAGTCAGGCTTTTAAGCTACATATTCTCCAAGCGACCAATTAAAAAAATATAGCAAAAAAAAAAAAAAAAGAAAAAAGTATGCAACAATTGAACTACATACAGAATATTAAAAAAAATAACTTTTGTGTTACTTATGAATACGGAACTATCTTACACTTAATTCAATTTTTCCTGGTGACAATAAAATTAAACATAAATTGGTAGAAACAAAAATTGGAAAAGTAGCACTTTTTTTTTCAAATGGGTAATCTCAGCCTCTAGGAAGGCAGCAAAGCTTTCTGAAATAAGCACTCTACCTCTGAAAGTGGTCATTTCACATAAGGTGTAGGGAAAAACCTGTAGACCTAGTAGATGAAAACAAAATATAGTTTTTAAATTAGCATTACCACTTTACTCTAAAACAACTCAAAAATATAACTCAGCAGAAACTTTGTTAAATATCGATGCCCTGTGTTATTAGTGGGTCATAGCCCCTCCATGAAGACCCTCCCTTTAACTCCGCCCATGAAGGTAGCTACATTTATTTATTTGTATTTACATCGTCGAAAATTAATTTTAACCTCGTTTTATTTCTAGCAAAAGCGGTGTAAGTCTAAGTTCAACCATTTGCAGACAGATAGTCATCCTAAAATGGAGCAGCAGTAGTGGTTCCGCGCAAAAGTGGCTGCTGCGCAATTCAATGAGTCAAAATCTTGTTTTATTCACGGACATCAGTTAAAGTCAAAAGCTCACTTCAAATAAGAGAAGGAAATCCACTAGGAAAACATCACATGACATCAGGCTCGATATTCAGGAAAGTGAAAAAAAATCTCCAGACATAAATAAGCGATGAATACCAATAAATTAAAAGACTTAAAAGACGGTTTCGGAAGACATTTGCTAGGGATGAGAAAGGTGAATTTTTCGTTTAATAATAAATTAAAACATCTTGTAAGAAAAATTTGATATGAAGAACTGTTTTGTGCATAAATTCACTTTTTTGGCATAGAGAAAAAGTAAAAACAAAAATGAAAAAAGGGAGAAACGAAATATGAAGTAAATGCACAACATGTTCGGGTACTTTTAAATTTACTGGCGGGGTTACATTCTCCAACGATCTGTTTGAAACTTATTTTTATATTATAACCTCTTTTTATAGCACTAAAAGTGTCATTACTTCATTTCACATGTACCCGTTAGGGTACAGCTGGAATGAAATAACAGGTGCAGTGATAAAAAATAGTCGTAAAATATAAATTTAAAAACAGTGAACTCTAGTTGAAAAAACTCTCGTATTGTCATCGTCAGGAAAACAGAGCGTCTCCCATACAAACATAATATGCCTTACTCTTCTGTTGGGAATTCTTGATAATTAACACTAGATTGCTCAAGCAGCCATTTTGACTGCTTTTTAATTTCGATTAGGGTTCAAAAATTATGTACATAATGACACAATTTCTGAGATTTGTGTGACTTTTTACATAACATACGAATGGATGTATTAATAATTGTAGTTACCTCCCCCTTCCTCCTTCATTTCTAATATATTTATGTATAATATCTATAATACCCAAGCAGTCAAACCGACTTGCTTGGGCAATCTAGTGTTGAAGTGTTTCATTACGTTTACCAAGTCTGAAACACTTGAAATAAAGCTAACAAAAGTGCATTTTTTTCTTTCCCTTATTTTTTCCTTGTCAAAGAATCAAAACTTTTCTTATAATTATTTTTACGTCATTTGCATCAGAGTGTAATAAGATAAAGCATTTTTTCCTCGGGTCTGAAGATTCTTTTTCTTTGACAGCATGGATTTTAGTTAAGTATAATTCGATTAACTGTGTCTTTCGATGCAAACAAATCGATTGCGATTATTTAAGTGCACTAAAAAGAGCGTTACCACCACCATCCCCGGGAAAAGCAAAAAAAAAAAAAAAAGAAGAAACCTAATACCCCGAGATGAGAAACATTTCGTGGTCTATTTGCTCTCGTTTCCCCCCCCCCTGCGTATAACCTGCTTTATTTCCTCTCGGGCAGAAGAGAGAAGAAAACTTGATAGAGCAATAAATAAAAATAAAACCAGCCACCGGAGGAACGAACGGCAAGGGTCGTTGAATGCAAAACTCGACTCACAGGGCTGGTCGAACACAAAAGAGGAGGCCCCGATGAATTGGAGGAACTGCTCTGCACTTGCCGGAATAACAACAGATTTCAACGACACAATAGGAAACCTCAAACGGGGGTGTGGTGGGGGAGGGGGGGATTCTCGTTGAGGAAAAATGAAGTGTCTTCTTACCTTTGGGAAGGCTTGGGCTGTGCCCCTGGGGCGGATACAGATTTTTTTTTTCTGGATAGGGATACTAAAAAGGAAAATTAAAAAAAATATATATATAAAGTAGTTTGTAAAAGGTTTTCAAACAGTTTTTTTTAATTCTTTTAATCTGCTGTTCAGCACAGAAATATTATACATCGATTGACATAGAATGTAAGCTTAAAATGCCTTTTTCAACAATTGAATACTAAACCTTACATACTTTCACCAAAAGGGTTATAATAATGGACAGTATTACTCAGAAATAACGTCTTGATGTTTAAAATAAGAGTTTATTAAAACAGAATATTAATCTCTTTTTCTATCAGAGAAGAATTAATGAAAGCATCGCGATATTATTTACATTTAAATTCGAAACTCGTGAGCTTTAATAGGGGAGACTGGGGACGTTTGTGACACGGGGCGGTAGTGACTCGTCAATACCAGTACCTCGTATTCTTGCATTAGGTCAGCAAAGGCAGAAGGATGAAGAAACAGATTATTGTAGATTATCGAAGGTTCATTACTCCTGCCATTTGCTCATTGCTCGTCAGAAAATCGTGAGATTTGATTGAAATGTCTTACCCCACTCTCCCTTTACTTAGTGCCTATTTACCATCCATATTTCGCCAAAGAGCTAAATATTTCAGAAGAAATTTATTTTTATGATCTCGATTATGGAAAAATTGAATTTTTCACGCCAAAGCTCAGAACATCTGAAGATGTTGGGTCCATCTATTATGTAATATGACACATCATTTTATAATAATAAATATGTAGTACTTTCGCGGACAGAGAGATATTCATTGTTATATTTCCCAATACATCTTTGCGTAGTTTGAAACCTCTGCAGCCTCATTTCATTTGCGTTCGTTAGCGGGAAAAATTAAAATGTTCATTTTCAAACAAAGTTTTCATTTTCTTGACAATTAGCGTGCTGCTTAACCGTTTGGAACCGGGCTGTTTTTTAGAAATTTTTCTTTCGACCCAGGTAGTACGACAGTTGAACCACAGATTTCTTTTCCATTGAAAAGAGAAGGTATAAACTGTCGTACCAGACGTATGAAACCTTGAAAAAATCCCCGGCTCCAAAGGGTTCGAGTGAAAATCTCAACCCCGTCCTCTAAAAAAAAAATAGTTACGGTACAGCATGTGCACCGCCCGGCTCCTGAAGGTTAATAGTCCATGCTTTTTATATCCTTCCATTAACTTCTGTTTGAACCACCTCAGTAGGTATTTTTTTCACTTAAAAGGGCATTGTTTTGAGGGTTTGCAATTTCGAGGCAATGAATTTTTATATTTCATTTCCAAAAATAATTTCGTGGCGACTAATTTTCGTACAATACAAGGTCCGATACGGCCCGAGAAACACGTCGCTCAGACGACTAAAAATAATTATTTGGCGACTAATTTTATAGAATGAGAGAAAAAAACATTGTGGTCTATGCATTACGTTACACTATGTAGAATCCAAAATCAATCGAATTGTGATAAAATGTGACTGTTTTTAAGAAATAAAATCTAAGGTAATGAGAACCAAAGGGGCGGATTTAAAATTTGAATAAAATGCGTTAAAGTTCAGATCCTAAGTAAAGAGTTTCCTTGAAATTTTGTATATTGGTAGCAGCATCTACTAGACCAGGGCAACTGGTACTATCTCTTTTCCCAAAGCAAAGGAGAGTTTCTCCTACCATTTGTACTGGTTATCTCCAAATTTTAGTTTTGGCACTTACATCTCTTTGCTTTTCACTGCCTCATATATGTTTATTCATAGTGCTTCGGGACATGTCACAAGTCATCTAACTTTTACTTGCAAGAGTTCTTTTATTAATACATATCCTTTGCCATGGAACGTCACGACTTGAAATGAATGTCTCTTTCTTCATTTTTTCCCCTTTCTTCTCAAATGATAAGCTTCATTTTTTGAGCCCCAACGAGATGTAAAAGAAAAAAAAAAGTCGATTGGAAGCGATAGCACGAATTTCTCTAAACTTACTCCTTTCGAACAATTTCAGAGACTTTTTCTTTTACTTTCAGGCTTTTCCTTTTGGATGTAACTTGCATCTTATTCTTATTTGGCTTAGAAATTGTACCTTTCCGTCTCCCTATCCGCTTTTTGGTGTAGGTATACATTTCTGCATGCAGCTCCTTGGCAACAGAAGTGACACAGCTAAAAAAAAAAAAAAAAAAAAAAACGACAGAATTCGAAAAAATCATGGTTTTAGTCAAAGCTGAAACTAAACAAGAAACTTAAACTGATTTCTTAAACACTACAATATATATTTATGATATGTGCTTGTTTTTTGTGGTTTAAAATAAGTGTAAAAGTTTGACTGTTTTTTCTTTTAAATTGTGAAATTTTAATGATTTTTCAATGTGTATTATATCATTTTTACGCCACCTCGTAATAGAAACAGCAATTAATATCGTTTTAAATCAATAATTTAATTTTTTTCTTCAGATATTTTAGTTGTGTTACTTCTGTTATTGGGGTACGATGGGATGGAAATCTCTTTGAGGTATTGTTGAAGCCGAATAAATGGTTTCATCTTTTGTGGTATAAGAACTGCTTCATTTTCCTTAGATTTATTTAGAATTATACAACATTTGGAAGGAATGAGTAAGATTGCTCTTATGATGCATTAAAAAAAATAGAGCTTATTAAGTAATTAAATCTAGCGGATAAAATATAGTCAAAAACATTTTATGTATACTCAGTTCAGATAAAATGGTAGCCCGAATGTGTTGCCGGACGGTTTGCCACGTTTGGGGATTTTCTCTGCAACAAAAGAAAAATTAACCCATGTCTGTTTGGAGTTTATTTGTTATCGTCTACGCCAGAGGTATTCAACCTCTTTCTCTTTGCGGAAACTGAGCTCGCTATGTTCTTGAAGGAACCTCTTAATCAACGAGCAGAAGAAAAGGGTATAAAATACTTATCCCTACTCATAATTGTAAAGCATTATTGCATATTTATTTTATCACAATCCAAACAACTTAATAAAGCAATGAATGGTAAGGTAAAAATTTTTTTTTTTTTTTCTAAAATTTAATAAAATCAAATTTCACAGTAACTATGTTATTTTGAAAATCCGAAATTATATTTTCATAATGAAATTCAAAAGTAAATGCTTAGCTTAGTTCCAGTGTGATCCTAGAATAACAGCACGTTCTTTTTTTTTACTTAAACTCAGGGGCGGATACAGAAATCATTTTTAGGAGGGGCACCAAAAAGTAAAAAATGCCCCGCCCCCAGATGTTTTTTTATTAAAAATAATTATCATGAGTTTTTTTTTTTTTTTTTAAATGTTTTTAAAAAGCCATTGAAGCCAAATACCCTAATTTAAAATACAAATGCAAAACATACTAATTTGCTTTGAATGTGGTGGTAAAATATCTTTTCTGGCATTTTCAGTCAATTAAGTATTAAACATGATATATTTTTTTTCCCGAAATGGTATAGTTATGCAAAGCATTGTTTTGAAACAGTGTCATATACTGATTAAAATAAGAGGTTATTAAAACAAAATAACTAGATTTTACTATCAAAGAAGAATTAATGAATGAATCGTGATGCTATGCACTCTTAAATTAACTCGTGAGTTTTATGTATTATTTTACACTGACCACCACCTGCAATATTATTCTCATAGCGAACCAAAGTGATTTTATTCAAATATGCTTTGTACGGCGTGTGTGTGTGTTTTCAGAAATAGTTTTAAAATTTTAACTTATGCTGTAAATAAACTAATTTAAATAGTCTGTGGTACAGTTAAATTATTTTTATCCCATACTGGGAGGGGCACGGCACCCATGTCCCCCCTTAAAATCCCCCACCCACACCCGAACGTTGGGAAGTTAAGTAACATGAATTTAAATCATCCCTGGATCTTAGAGGCCATTTGACCGTATATTTGCAGGTAGAGGAATGCAATCGTTAGCTTTAACGAACCAACTATTGTATTCTATTAATCTAAAAACTCAGCTGAATAGCGATCGTTAGGATCGGCTCATTTTCAAGTTAATTTTGCATTGCTTCCTATTCGCAACTGTTCCGAGCTAGGCAAACATTTATATTCTCGTCCCTATTTTACGACTTGAGAGGCTTTCTGTGCGTATTAACTGCATTGCAGTTAATTGCACTTGGACGAAAATTGTATTTAGTCGATGCTTTTGCTAAACAGGAATAATGAACTCTCATTTTCCCTAAGTATGCACCAAATTAGGGATAGCGTAGTTGATGCATCCTGTGAAGTATGATTAAAAGCGAGTCACTTTTATGATGTCTTGCTTGCAAATGAGTTAATTTTTATGTGCCCCGAAGGTATATCCAACTGCAGTAAAATGGTGATCAACTTATTTCCGATATGAAAATGGGGTTTGTGGGGAATATCGTTTCTCGCGATAGGAGATGTCAAATTATTAAAATTTTACGATCAACAATTGTCACGCTTGGCGACATCAATGCAATTATTTAACTTTACAACTGTTTTAATTATTTAATTGGAAATTTATTTTCAATACCTTTTTAAAATTTTAGGTTGTGAAATTTGCTCTGCATAATGTTAACTTCTAATGCAAACAG
The DNA here is from genome assembly GCA_038373865.1 of Uloborus plumipes. Lineage (NCBI taxonomy): Eukaryota > Metazoa > Arthropoda > Arachnida > Araneae > Uloboridae > Uloborus > Uloborus plumipes. The sequence goes on from JAXGGA010000003.1 coordinate 138,981, forward strand.
AGGGGGGTTTAAGCAAGCGTAAAATCTTAGGTGCTAGACAATTTTTTTTCTCACAATTCATGACCAAAAAAGAAAGAAAATTAAAACGTTTTCCTATACAATGAGGGCAGCTACGGTGGATGTACTTTTCAAAGACGTTTTTGAGCATTTCGGAAGCGTCTTTTTAATTTTTAAAAATGTTTACAAATGATCTGGAAACTTTTCTTTGAATGTGAATGGTAAACGTGAAAAAATGGCCTAGTTTTTTCTGAAAGAAATGAAATAAATAAATATAAAAGTATAAAAAAAGAAAATTAGGAAGAAATTGAAAATAATTCACAAACAGACACTATGAAACACAACTCATTTTCCATACGTTTGATACGTAAAGTTATTACAAACGTTTACGTTTAATATGTAAAATTATGTAATAATGTAATATAATTCTATTACATAAGTCTACGGCAAATGCAATATATATATTAACAAATAATAATTTTTATTTTATAATAATGAAAACAAAATGATTGTGTATTAATTATAAATTAATAACTTCACTCGGGAAATATTTTAAAAAATACTTTCGTTCAACTAATTTTTGACTTTTTTTTATTTTTAATTGTTATATTAATCAAAATTAATTATTATATTAAACAAGTAAACCATTGCATCATTATGTTTTTAATGGAATGTATGCTTAAAAAACAAATTTCTAAAATATGTACATAAACTAAAATATGTATAAAAAAAACTAAATATGTTACTAGCTGACCCGTGCGAAGCATTCTCGCTCGACAGTGGGAATTGTGAAATTTGGTTTTTAAAAATAATTTTTCGAAAAAAAAATTAAATTTTTCTTTATATTTTGCCGAAAGTAGGGAAAAAGTCTGAAACGATTCCTTACTGATGAAGTTTAATAAATGACTTTGGAAGTTATGAAATCCCTCCTCCCCTCCAAAAGAAAAAGTTAAGATATAACATATAAATATACTGAGACTTATCATGTTTAAGTAAACGTTTTTTTTTCTGATTTTAATGCAACAACCTTGATTTAGGACCCTTGTAATGGATTTAAGTTTTATATTCATCTAAATTTTCATCAGAATTCAACTTAAGGAAAACACGTAATATGGCAAAGGGTTTATTGAACCGACGGGTTTCGCGTATTTGTACGAAGCTTTGACCAACTCAGATGAAACTAGCCTTTCCATTCTAGGATGCTATAAATCAACACAATGCGTTAAAAAGGAACAAAATTGAAGATATTGATGTCTTTATTTTTTGAATTATTTTTAAAAAGTTTATACTGCGATTTACTGATTTTTTTTTTTAAATTTTATTTATTTATTTATTTATTGCTTCAACAACAACAGAACTGTAGTTCAAAATTTCGCATTGATTTTAAATTGCATGTTTATAAAAACTTTTAAGGGAATTCTGTTGAGGATTTTGAGACTAATGGGGACTCGAACTCACTATTTTCGGAGTATCAGCACGACACGCTAACCCAGGGGTGCCCACAGGGGGGGGGGGGACTATGGCGCAAGTTGCGCCATCGAAAGTTTTGGGGGGGGGGGATTTTTTTAAAACTAATTTGTTTATTTATTTAAATTATTTATTATATATTTTTTAATTAAATTATCCATTATTTTTTTTAATTTAAATTATTTCTTTATTATTATTTTTTATTTACTTATTTATTTTTTTTTTTTTGTTTGTGTACGCTTGGAATGTCTGAAAGGGGAAAAAAGCAATTATATTCTGCGCATAATTAGTAATTTAAAAAAAATAATACAGAAAAAAATAATAGTTATAATTTAAAAAAACATATAAATAATATTTATAAAATTAATATTTAAAAAAATATAAAAAATTATATTTAAAAAAATAAACATTTAAAAAAATAAATAAAATAAAAAAGAGGGGTAGAAATAAAAATAAAAAGTACAAGAGGGTTGTGAAAATTTTGGGGAGGAATTTGCGCCATTAAGCTTGGGGGGGATGGGCACCCCTGCGCTAACCAACTGAACCACTAGGCTATATACATTAAAGCAATCCTTAATTAAAAATGAAATAAATCGGTTTTAACAACAAAAAAAAAAAAAAAAACTAAAATGCTAATTATAATTTTGGTGTGAACTAATATTTCCTTCCAACAAAGAACAAACGATATTGCTTTGAGAGTGAAAATAAACTATTTTATTGTAATAAGTCCTTCTTACTAAGCTTCAAATATGTATGGAGTTGAAATGAAGACTTTCATCACCTATCAGCTTTCATCATCATGTGATATCGTTTCAATTGACTCAATAATAGCTATAAGTTGCGATTAAATGACATGTTGCGTCCACATTTGTGAAGCGTGTTTAAGTTTCAACCTTAATCTTTTTGGGTGAAACGTAAAGTAAGCTTGTTAAGTCATTAATAAGAAGCACTGAGCTGCGAGGACAGCAGATTCGTTTTAGCTGACGAAATTAAAAAGATGATTTTGGAATGAGTCCTTTACATTTCAAATGGGGCTGCATTATTATCCATATAACAAGGCATTTCAATGTTGAGCATGTCAATGCATTTCACTGGGCTCATTAGAAACACAATTAAATCTGACTTTGATATGAGAATAACACAATTTTAACAAGAAGTTTCTGATTCCTATAAAATTGAGCTGCTAAGAACAGAAGTGTTGTAAGTCAGTAAAATAAGATTTTGAGTCGTTGAATAGCTTGGAGGCCACTTTTGCACAAAACATTAGCTCTATTCTGTGATGACTGTCTGTAAGCAAAAACTTTCCTATGAAAGTAGAATGAGGTAAAAACTCATTTATGATGGTGTAAATACAAATTGTGTACTGAAAAAAGACTTGCACCACTTTTGCTCTCAACAGCTTATTTGTTCCAGACTAAAATGATACGATGCTGTTTCGACATTTTTCCTCTGTCGGAAATCTCATTACCGGGATAATAGGAGTTAAATTGAAGCTCGACGGTAACGTGTTGATTTTGACATTCATTACACAATACACAAGTCTGAAAAACAATTTTACTTTCTGATGCAGAAGATTGGATGGTAAATTTTATGTCCTTTAAAGTGCTAAATACATGAACGAACTTAATTTCGTAGTTTTTTTTTTTTTACTTTCGTTTAAATCAAAACGTGGGGGAATGGCAAGGAGAAAGGTTGGTGAAAAAAATAGTGCTTGGAAAAGTAGTTTTTACATCTTTTTTCTTTTTGTAAAAATGACAAAGAAAAACCTTCTGCATGATACATTCAACTTAGCATCCTCACTTCTTATTTTCTTTGAGACCTTTTCTTCTCATCTGACTACACTTTTATCTATAGCTTGGCTCTGACAAAGTGATCTTTGACTTTGATTATGTTTACTTCTATGGAAATTCAGTGAAAAAACGTTTTTGGTGCACATTTGAGTTGGAATACTTTTGAAAAACTACTATGAAAGAAACTCAACCCAATTCATTTCCAAATATCCTACCCTATTACTCCAAAACAGGTAAACATTTTTATAGTCATGGCTCAACTTATCAGAGCCACACTATACTGTTCTCTGTCTCAGCATTCCAACAGTAATCAGCAAACGTCTCATCTTCTTTGCATAGACTCTCGATATCAATCGTGCATACTTCTAATTACAAAAATGCTCAAAATGAGGTACAGAATCAAGAATTTGAAAGCTCAAAGTAGGAAAGAATTAGTGAAAAAATACGAATTTTAATTTTTTTATACGGCACTTAGGTTCCCTAATTTATATTTAGGGAAATGTTCTCAATTGAAAAATAATTTCAATATAAAACAATTTAAATATTTGTTTTTCAAAAGAGTTATTCGGGCTCAAGTTTTAAGAAGCCGGGCAGAAAATGAGATTGGAACATATCGCAGTTCAGTAGAATGACAGGTTGTTGAAATAAATAAGCAAAACATTTACATTTTTATTGTTATTGAAAATGTAATAAATGCAAATGTTATGATCTGATATACGTAAAAACACTCTACAAAAGTTCTTACACTTTGAAAAAGCATACTATATGCTCACACATATTTTTAAACCCTTGTATTAGCCACTTTATTCTCTCCCTTCCTCCAATATACGCAATTGAGTGCTAGTGGAAAGTGGTATAAGTCAGCTCTTCATATCTCGGTGAATATTGGTTGTACTAGTCTAATGTCAAATTTTGTGTTCAAATTGTCTTTTTATGCTTTTGATTTTCCAAGATATAAGTTATGAGATCTAGGGACCCTATACAAATTCGTAAGTTTTCGCTACTTATTTCTCTTTATTTTTTTTCGTTTCAAACTGTTAAAATCTTAACCAGGGCCGTATTTAAGGGGCAGTTTTTAGGGCTCAAACCCCCTTCGAAATTTTTCAAAACTTCCAAAAAAAGCTGTTTAATGCCCTTTTTTTCTGCAAAATAATATTACTGTATTTTGTTTTTAATTTTCTTACTTACTTTTCAATTTCATTTGCAAAAATGAAATTATCATTATTGAATGATAGTACAAATTAATTGATTTATCTGCAGAATTTATCTTTATTGTAGTTTTTGCAAACATAATTTCATACACAACAGTACACCTTTTTAACTGGGGCGAAGATGCTTTGTACACATTAGAATTTTTTCCCTCATTGGAAAGATATGTTGCTTTTTTTTTTTTAATGTTAATGCCCCTTAAGCATCTACTGTAACAAAAAGCAATAGAATATAGAGCATGAAATCAAATTTAATTTATCATATAGATTTCACGAGAAATGAGTTGGTAAAGCCCTCCTCGAAACAACAGTCTGGTTACGCCCCTGATCTTCAATCTGCACCGTCATATTTTGAGGATTATAGCAATTGGAAGTATGCTGCTAGGACGAATGGTAGCGAAAACAGATATCTTGCAGGTTAAACGGGGACACGCTGTATAATAAGGCATGGTAATATCATTAACATGGAGATACACATACACTACTTTTACAACAAACGACACATATCACTTTCATTCTTATTATAGCCTCATTCTCTCCTGTCTTACAATCTGTCTCCATGCGCTCGCGCTCAAGTCTGGATAGGCATTAAGAAAGATGTGTCACATTTTCTTTTTCATTTACCATAATGATTGATAAAATATTAAATAATGAGGGAAATTGCCTTTTGGTGCGTTAGCTTGACTCGTTTGAACGTTAGTGGGCAATACGGCGACAATCATTTCTGATTATTTTTTTTACATCTTCTGAAATAACGACAGATCAACTCAAAGGGTAAAAATTTATTGTAGAAAAGAAAGTCTGTTGTACATTTTTAACAATAGCGGTTTGGAGGGGGGGGGACAGGTTCCCCTGCCCCTCTCTAAGGTAAAAAAAAAAATAAATTTAATTTTCTAATAATTATTTTTAAATTAATTTATTCTTAACCTAAGTGAAATTTTTATTTATTTTTTAAAAAGAAACACACATGCAAATCATATTTGAATAAAATAAATTTTATTTGTAATGGGAGTTTGATATTAAATTCGGCGGTTAGTGTAGAATAATACATAAAAACACGAGTTTCGAATTCAAGGATAACATTATATCACGATTCGTTCATTAATATTTTTTTTAATTAAAAAAAGTTATTCAGTTTTAGTAACTCCTTGCTGTAATCCGTATGGCAATGTTTCTAAGTAATACCGTGCAATATCATACGATTTTAAGAAATTATGTAATGTTTACAACATGAAATTATGTAATGTTGTAGCTTAAAATTTAAAAAAACATGCTAACCCCCATATTCCAAGTAAATTAGTACGTAACCTTTCTTTTCTTTAAAGTAGAATTTTTTGCTTTAAGGTCTCTTTAAAAAACATTTTAATCGAATCTCATGAGAATTTTTTAAATAAATTCTATGAAGCATTTTTTACTTTTTCTATCCCCCCCCCTAAAAACTATATCTGTATCCGCCCCTCGTGTTCAATTAAAATACAAACATATTTAGGTGAGTATCACCTTATTAATGGGTTCTCTTTTTATAATAGTTTATTTTATATTACCCAAGAATGAGCATGCCAGTAAAGATTTAATTAAAGTAGAATTTAAAAAGGTTCTACCTTCACTATAATGAGAATGCTCAGGTTGTGAAAAAACATTATCTAGACAGTGTCAAGAAAATGGCGTGCAGGAAAGAACGAAAGAAACCTTTCCGAGGAGTGAAGTGAAAAGACGAAGACCAAATAAAATAATAAAAGCTGTTCTAAACTAACCGAAAACGAGAAAGGTAAAATAGATGACTACAAAAGAGCTTTTCTTTGTCGACAACACAAGCAAAAATACTATAGAAAAGCTTTTTATTTTTCGGAAAGAAAGCTTGTCGAATTCATTGGCTGCACGGGAAATGATGGATTGCTTTGTCTGATGTTGAATCGAACAACTTTTCATCGGTTGTTTCTCCTGGAGATTGGGATCATAAAAGGAGTATGCGTCTCAATTACGTTGGGAGTCCTGGCTCTTCAACCAATATCTTCTTGGATTCCATTTGCCTCACATTTTCTCTACAAACTTAACACTTTTTCCTACTCGAAAAAAAGTTTACTCTCGATGTTTGCTTTCGTGTTCGGTTTTGTTTTTGCTTGAAGGAGCAGAGTAAATACATTGCAGCTTCAAAAGTTGTCTCGCCCTTCGCACCTACAAGTTAATAATTTGATCGCTGTTTTTACCGTTAAAGGCACTAAAAGAGGAAAAATGTGTATTTTCAGGGCTGCTGTTGTATCTTCGTAGGTTAAGGTACTTGTATCACATGATATTTTCACCTCTAATCGTGGATGAGGACTTGATTAGGGGAAAGAGAGGACAAACGTGAATGACTATAATTTATTTAATGACTAATAAATTAATAAATGCTTAAGGAATATGTTCTTCGGTTGTGCACTTGTGCCCTTTAGAAATACGATAGTTTACCCCCCCCCCCCCCCAAGTATAAAAAAATATTATTTTCACTTCTTCATAGCGATGTCAATTGCAACTTAAAATTACTTTAAAAACTGCATTTTTAAAATAGTTATTGTAATAAGTTGTTATTATTGGTTTTTTTCCCAATGACTATTTGTTAAATGTGTCGATAATTATGTGTTTAATAAGAAGGATTTAAATATTTGATAGCTGATAAAGGCTTGAAGACTGCTTGATGGTGCCTGTGCAGACCTTCCTCTAAGATAGAGGGAACACATTTTGTAACATGTTTCTTTCACAAATTAAATGACAATATGGAAATACTTTACATCGTTGAAATTATACTCGTACTTTACACTAAAAATATTTAAAATGGATCAAATGTTATGAATTTTTGTACTTGAACAGAACTATGTATATACATATACACATATGCTATACGCGTGACACAATATATGCTTTTTTACAGAAAAAAAACCTTTATCATAAAATTAAACATATTCTTCTACATTATACTCACGCACTTTTTAGCCCTTTTGTGATTAGTTTCATGCAAATTTGTACTTAGTGCCAACGAGTCACTAATTATCAAAAAATGTTATTTGGGTAAAAATATGCTTTCCTCTAATAGGGTTGAGTTTCGGTCAGTTTTCAACTTCCTATTCCTGGAGACTTATGCTCCGAGTATGGGGCCAAACTGGCAAGCAATATTATCAAGTACTTCTAGAATCTCTAAACTTTAATTTAAATTTACGTTTATTTGCATTATTTTCTTGAAACACATTACAAAGTTGAAAAGTTCTGATGGAACCAAGTTTTCGTTTGGAAAATTTCAAACTTAAATCTCACCAAAATCTATTGCAATAAAATGGGATTAGAAGTCATGAAAATGAAGCTGACTACACTTTTAAAACCGTAACTCAATAATTCTTGTGTACTACTGTGAGCTGAGTAAAGAATATTAAGCCACATTTGATCTGTGCCTCGTATATGGGAAGCGGTCATTAAAGATAGAGAACAATGAATGTTGATTTTTAAGTACACATTTAAAATATTTATATAAGGTTAATGAAATACTAAATGAATTTTATTTGTCAAGGTAGAAGATGTTTTGAAGTTTCTTCCTGAAGCATTGGAGTTGAACCATTTATTCCCAAAAATATAAAATAATAATTATATTTCTGTCCCCCCTTGTATATAACTTGATTATATTCAACAAAACATCCCTATTCCATGTAAATTGCAATTCTAGAGCTTTAACTGAACCAATCGTTTCAAACTTTTCTTTTTTCTTTTACCACCAGTTTTTCTCGAAGCTTTTCCCCAATGCGTTAATTTTCATATTCAGAGCAAAACACTTCAAGACGAAGGAATCTCAACCTCTCAATCGATTGCATATAGCCGTGATAAAGAGCTAATCGGAAGCACAGAATGCTAGTTTGGCAAGCTGCTCACGACTTCTTAAGTTATCAGATTTAAGCACTCGAACAGACTTACTGATTGCTATTAACGATGGAGGTAGCGTGCACAGTTTCTGATGAAGATTTCTCGAGTCTATCTTTCTTAAGAGTACGTTAAGAGATCGTTACTTTTTTAAGAGAACGTTAACACCTAAAAGTTAACCTGATTTTTGAAAGATTTTCAAAGGCTTCATAATAAATGTATGGCATATGGAGCACTATTAGAGTCTTTATTTTTTTTCTTTATAAAAAGCAAAAGTATTCATGCAAAACAGCACTCAAGGTGTGTTTTAACATGCCTCATAGTGATGAGATATGGAAACAAATTATTTTCTGCGTCTTGATAATCGACAGACTCGACCCGGGTTCGAACCCGTGTTCAACCGTAAAATCCTAAGCGTGTAGGCGTAAGATCCAAAAGCAGCTTAATATCTGTGCCACTCTATTGGCAATTCGAGTGAATTATTAAATCGAAATTCTTTTTGCACCAAATGCAGCAATTATGTTTTTTGGACCATGCTGTATGTGCATAGCAGAGGGAAAATTAGACCTCATACAATAACTTTGAGATAGCCTTGGAAGTGAAACATAATTCCAGTTCCATGAGGATACTCCTAATCAAGCCTTAGCAAAAATTACCCTTCTTGAATCAGATTAGAAACAGATATTCCATCTATAATACATGGCTCACAGGTCTTTCAACTATGAATATAATTCTTTCAGAGTAAAAAGTGAACAGAAAAATAAAATAAGACACCGAAAATATGGCAACTAGTTCTTCTTTCTCGTGCCAACTGCTAAAGAGTCCACTCAACATCCGCTATTCGCAGGTACTAATCGCATTAAGATGGCAGATAGCAATCAATATCAACTCATCTCGGTCTGGAACAGGAAATCTTTCGTCTTTTATTCTGAACAGTCCGTCTTTCATTTCAATCTTTCATGTTCCAATTCCAACTCGTGTCGCGATTGAAACAGGACGCTTAATATGTCAAAGAGTACAATAGAATCCCGTTATGTTACGATTCGGTACACAGAGGAATGGGATGTACCATGTCGTCCCGCATATTTTGAGAAATGCTTTGGAATTTCACTTTTCTTTCATTCGAGGCTGGATTGGAATGTGAAGAGAACTGCAGTTAATGTTATTAAAATCAGAAAGTATTTTTTTTTAAATTTTTTACTAGTACATATGCCCGGCTTCGCGCGGGTTAAAATGCAACATGTAAAATAAAAGAAGGTATTTTTTTGTAACAACAATGAAATAGGTGAGCCTTAAGTTGATAATTTATTGTTAATCGTAATCTTTGTTGGAAAATACTCATATTTAAATGTGTTAAACTTTATCAATTTGTATGCTTAAAGGCTTATCTCTATTACTCTATCTATTCAAAATTAGAAGAAAATGGCTATTTTTAGACAAAAAATTTGATTTTTGAGATTTTTGATTTTTTTTAAATTTCAAAACCCAGCCCATGTGAATTATAGTGCGTCAAGGAACATCTGTGCGAAGTTTGATGAAAATCTGACGAAAACTGGATTTGTATAAGGTACAAACATATATATATATATATATATATATATATATATATATATATATGTTAATCGCAGTGTATTTTTCAAAAATATTTCAACTAATCGAGGCATTGACTTCAGTTTATTTAACTACGCAATGTGTGTTAATGAGCAGCATTCCAGGATAAATGCTCTTTAGTTAAGTTGGTCAGAGCAGCGTGAAAATTACACGAAAGCCGTGAGTTCGATACACCCTTTGCCAGAAAAATTTCATTTTTGAGTGAAACTTTCCTTCAGCTGAATTCTGATCCAAATATCCATGAATAGAAAATCTAAGCTCATTACAGGATTCTAAACCGCAGTTGTGCTGCTGCATTAAAACCAGAAAAGAAAACGTTTATTTTAACATGATAAATATCAGTATCATCATATATTATTTCTCAAGGGGGTGTTTTTTTGTGGGATGGAGGGTCTCAATACTTCATCAAAATTTATGCTTTAGGCACCATACTAGAAGGTGTTTAAGGTGTTAAATATGAAGATAATCGCATTTTGATTTTTGTTCTCGTAACATTAGTTTATTTATTTATTTTTATTTATTTATTTATTTATTATTATTATTATTATTATTATTATTTTGAATTCCTGCTGTTGAGTGCAAATCCTTTGCACGGGTCAGCTAGTTAAGTCATAGTATTCTTTTAAAAACGGAACCGGAACAAAAGCAGCAGCTATAAAACTGAGCAATGATTCAGAACTAATCTCCAGTAGCTAAAGTCGGCGATCGTATAGCGAAAGATAATGGACAAAACAAAAGAATAAAAGTTGTCTGGGTCATTTTCTGTGCATTCGGTAATCCTCTTGTCTTTTTGCTTCGGTCTTTGGGATAAATCCGTCCGTTCAAGTAAAAAGAAAGCCGTTCAGATAAAGGATTTTGCGCTCCGAAAACTCCCATGGCTTTGAAAGAGAACTCAGTAGAAAGCCAACTTTAGGCGATGGACATTCATGACTTTTTCTACGTACTTACAACGTTTCAACAACTTTTGTAGGCGCATTTCCCTACGATTTTTGATATGGATCTATTTTCGTTGCTTTTCAAACGTAACTCATATCATTGTTTTGAGTTGTTTGTATTTTTTCTATTATATAAATTGCACTTTACCCTTATCATTAAAAGTTAAAGTATGCATGGGATGAGGGGAAGTAGTAAGGTAACGTAACTTTTTTTCAAAATGAGCAAACTGGAAATTTGTTTCGAAAATTACAGAACATTAAGGAAGAGTAACGGAATTTTCTTGTAAAACTTGCATTGAAATAATATGTCTTAGTTTTAGCAGTAATTTTTTTCAAAATAAAGTGGTCTCTTTTTGCATGGAGACAAAATATTTTCTTTTCCTAATGAAATATTTTTGTTCGATTACTAAAATATTTTTGCTCAAATAAATAAGTAAATAAACGAATAAATAAATAGCTCATGAGACAATAAATAAATGAATAAATAAATACATGAGTACATTAAATATGTCAGAAAACTAAATGAGAAAATAAAATTGTGAATGAATAAGACTTAGTGAATGATTGATAAATAAGTGAATTATTAAATTAAGGAATACGAATTAATTAATACATGAATGCGTAACTGACTTAATAAATGTTTGAATAACTAAACGAAATGAACATTTCACTTTGCCCCTGCGTGCACATGACTAACTGTACAATACATTTTGAATAAAAATAAGTTTAATATTAAATTCATCAATATTGCACCAAATTTAGTAGGCTTCGATAAATATTGAAAATGTTAATAACACGAAATTTATCATTTTATAATAGCAAAATGTTTTTTGTCTTGCGACAAAATTTTTAAATACGTATATCAATTTTTAAACATTGTTTTTATTATTATATGCTTTTATCTTCAGCGGTAATTTTTTCCTGACTGAAATTGACTACATGCCTAACTACATAGTTAAAATATTACTCGATAAGTCGCGTAAAAACAGTAAATGTTTCACCATTTCACTTTGTCTCACATTGAAATTATGTATATTTGCTTTTATTGCTTTCCATATTGTCTTATGCATGTAAAATACGAAGAAACTATTGGTTTTATTATGTAATAGGACCGCAATTGATTATTCGAAGCTCTTTTGACCGGAGTCTCATTTAACCGACGTTGGTTTCCTTGAATTGTATTTGGTAAATGTTTGGAACACTGTCCAAATTATGGTTTTTAAAATGCTATTAAACATTCAAAACTAATCAAGTTAAAAAGTAAATTGTTTTCTTACACCATATTTATGTTTAAAATTAAAAAAAATAACCATAACTGAGTCATTAATATCAAAATGCAGGTTAAAGTTTCCCAAGTAGCACACTTAGTTTTTTAAAGGTTGTAAAATGGTTATTAACGTTGTAACAACAGCTTAAAAACGTTTATAAAACGTTTAAAGGTTATTTGTGCTACCTGGGTTGCTACATTATTTCTTACTAAATGTGCATTGCATTTTCTGACGTGTGTCTCTTATTAAACATATTTGTTGTTTAAAATAATAGCAATGTAATAAAATTAAAAAAATCAGTAATTATTTTGAAAATGTTCTCATGTTCAGTTTAAATTGAGAGTTATAATGTCCACGATATCTTGACAAACTGTTTCAGTACTCGCTTTTATCCGGAATTTTCGAATTGGTTTGATCCGGATCTTTTCGATTTATCGAAGTAATTTAAAGAAACATTAACTTTTAATAAAAATAAATGGTTTATATTTGTTATAATTACTATCCACGATCTAGTTTAATCAGTAAATGCAAATGTTTTCATTTTTTTATTACCTATTCCATTAGTATCGTATGAACACATGTTAAAAACATTTGTTTGTACAGAAGCGATGGCAGCTTAAATTTTATAGGGTCGCTCTAAAAGTGGGAACTTATAAGAACTAAATAGCTTAACCCATTTATGCCCAGTAGTCTAAAAACAGGACGCTTGTTAGTTACTGCATACAAAAACTTGTAATGGGTAATGGGTATATCATTTTACTAAAGCTGTTTTTCACAAGTTAAATAGTTCTTCTTCTTCAAAAAAAAAAACAGTTAGAGCCACTATTTGGACATCAGAGTTTAATTATTGACAGCTATTTTCAGACAAATCAGTCAAACAACGATCCAGCATGGGTAGCCACAGAAAGTAAGGGTTTTTTTTTTTTTGCGAACTTATTTTTCATAAAAATAAACTATTTTAAAATGATTTGCTTAAAATTGATCAGAGATGCCTTTTGTAATGTTACTTTGCTCAAGTAAAGTCAAGTAAGGTCATATTTTGCTCACATATCCGCAAAATATCCCATGAATAGGACGTTAAATAACTTAATAAATATGGCAACGGCGAACTATTTCAAGCCTAAAATGTATGTAAACCATTCCAAGTAAGAGTTTTAAGCAGATAAAATTGAAAAGAATTGTTAAAAAAAAACTTGGGCATGAATGGGTTAATACGCATTGTTTTCATTTAGTTAAGATAGTTTTGACGTGTTATAATTGAATCCTTTTGACTAGCTGTTTCCTTCTTACATCAAACTCTTTAAATCTAAATATTAAAATATTTGTTAATAACGTATAGTATGTCATTTTTATTTGCATTTACGTTTTAAAAATTTTGACAAAGGCATTTTGAATAATAAGTCTCCCAGGAGAAACTTGGGAGTACAGGAATAAATGCATCCTTATCCGTTTCTTACTTATCAAAATGAAAATCCTTCCTTCATTTGCAGCAAAATATGGAGTTTCTTGTTGCCCCAGGTTAAGGGAAAATGTCAAACATCCAAGAAATTGCCATCACTTAAAATCGAACCTGCAGCAGAAAAAAGATTTTGGGTAGAAAGGCAGAAAGAGACGAAAACAAGCATTATTTTTAAGGAGAAGATTGAATCATTCCTCCTGCTTTTTGCTTTAATAAAACATAAGCAAATGACTTCTTTGGAGTTAGAGATTTCAAATAAATTTTCTGGTATGAAAGTAGACAAGTTTAAAAGGATTTCATTTTGCTTTCGAAGAAAATCTTTCATAAATAATTGAGCTTAATAAAGGACGGTATGAAAGGGGAATGGGGCTTCTTTTTGAGCATTCTCTGTATCTTAGATGAGTTATAAATAATGCACTTTTTGTTTTTTACATATTTGGTAGAGGAAGTGATGGTAACATGGTACCTTATATAGACAGAGACCGACAATAACTGAAAAATCGTAGGAGACTGAAAACAGTCGCTAGACAAATTATGTCTCAGAGTTCATAGGATTTTTTTTTTCTGAAAGAATTAATTGCCAAGGTTATTTTTTATCCCCCATGGATTTTTTGACTTTTAATATCTTATAATATTTATGGAATCCCTTAATGTGTTAGTGGTACTAGTGAGCATGCGGTGAATGGAGAATCCTGTGCTTTATGTGCTCACATTGAAAAGTTATATTTTATTTTTAGTTACAGAAACTTAAAGTCCAAAACGTAAACAATAAGTTTTTATAAAGATAACATTAAGACAAATATATACTTAAAAAGTTGAAGATGGTGAACATGATGAATTATTAACTTTTCTAAACAATTTTCGATGGCACCGTTACAGATATCATTTCCTGAGAAAGACGAATTTTCCTAACTCTGTCATTGTTTCACCTGGAAGCTGTTCATTAGTTAATATTGTAAAACTTTTTAAAATCCAAAATGCTTTGACACATCTTTGGGAGTAAAAATAGTTAATCATTTTTCTATTTGTTACGTTAAAAGTTTTTGGCCATGTTCCCAAACCATGTTTTAGTTAAAAATGAGCTTTCGTATTCCGTGCTAACGTTCAGTAACTACAAAGTGTTGAACTTTTATTTCACTTGCTATCGCGTGTCCCAAAGCGATTACTTAATTAAAATATAGTTTAACATTGCCATCAAGACATTAAATATTTATCAGTTGGTTAATGTGTAAATTATTTCAATTTAGATGAGGGATGTTTCAATTTTAGTGACAAGTACATTGTGTAAAAGACGAGTTAATACTAATTATTGATAACTTACAATTATACATACCTGTAACCTACTTATTTATGCATAGTTGTTATATTATGACCGGTGAAACAGCATGTCTTGTGATTTTAAAGTTCTTTGACATTTATTTACTTTTTCGTAGCGCAGTCAAAGATTAAGACAAGGATTAGAAACTCAGTTGTTTTTTTCTGTAAAATTTTTGTAGCAATGAAATCTAGAGGGGAAAGTAGTGTAATGACGCTCACTTAAGGAGGAGCATGAATAGCTAGTTAACTTCATATGGAAATCGACATTTTTTTAGAGCGGAGTAAAACTCTAAAATGTAAGGAACAGTTTTTATCAACGGCTTTGCTCCTAGCTTTAGGAAATTGCTTTATTTTTTAATTAATTCAACCATTGATTTAGCGCTAATGCCCTATGTGGTAGGGCATTTAGCTGTGCTGGCTCTTCACACCCTTGTATGTGTGTGTGACCACTGGAGGCTTAATCTGGTATTGTGTTAATAAAACCACGTTTCGTCATCAATCTCAAATTCTCCGCGAAAGCTACAAAAAAAAAAAAAAAAAAAAATCGATATCCTAGCAGATTAGAAGTAAGTTATCTGGGTAATCAAAAATGGTGTAAGTCAATGTTTTTATAATTTATATTTACACCATGAGAACTCAGTTTTAACTTCATTCTACTTGTAGCACCAGCGGTACCCCCTGATGGGTGCCCCATGACTCCCTATAGCACCCTTGAAGGTGCCATTTGGCTCCATGTGGTACCCCACGTACGACACCATTCAATGAATCAGTGTTTGTTCTTTGACCTATACCACTTTTGCCCTCAACGGCTCCAGTGTTTCTTTCAGACGTTTTGCTCCGGGGGGGCACATTAAAATTTTGGGGGGGCAATGGTAAGGTAGTGTTTAAGAAAGCTGGATTTTTGAGAGTTTGGAAAAGTCAAAGGCGTCTTTAAGAAGTTGACTCCCCCCCCCCCCCGCAAGAAAAAAAAAAACCTGCTCTGAATAATTAAACAGGTGCAATTTTTGAAGTTAACCTATATGTTTGCTTTGCCCATCTGAAAAAATCTTGTATGCACCAACGGCCGGGCGGAAGATATAAGAGTTAAAATTACTCTTGGTTTTAAATAAGTTTTAGAACTACTTCATTGTATTAGTAAAAATGCAACAGACTGACAGCACTGCAATATTATGCACAACAAACATTTTTAGTGAAAAATACAAAATAAAAAAAAGAAAGAAAGAAAGAAGGAAATGCTGTTGCGGGCTTGGCCGATAGAAGCAACACTTATATTGAATAACATAAGCTTATAATTTTAAAGGTATAACTGAAATAAGCAATGAAATTAATTTTCATTTAATGCATTTTGATTAATAAATTCAGCATTAACCAGTGCAACATTATAAGTTTATGTTATTCCAGTGGCGTATCCAGGGGGGGGGGTGCCAAGGGACCAATGCACCCCCCAAGATTTTGTAAGACTATAAAAAATGGTGGCACCGAATTTTGAAAAAACATGTAACCTTCATGTAAATACCCTAGCAGCATCATCTCATCGGCCGATGATCGGCCATTCATCGAAACCCGATGAAATTCTCATCGGCCGATGATCCAATATGTCTCATCGGCCGAGCAGAATCCGAGCAGCAAAATCCGATGAGAATACGATGAGATTTGGAGCAATTTACGAGGCAGAACAGTCCCGTGCCGAGGAATTTCATCGGGAAACTTGATCGGAAGGATATCGATTTCCGATGGAATATAGCTCATCTTATTTTCATCGGGAAAGTTGATCGGAAGGATATCGGTTTCCGATGAAAAGTAGCTCATCGAAAACCGTGCTCGGATACTGATCGGAACGATGTCATCGTGCGTTACAGGATCAGTTTACGAGGAGTTTGTTGATCGGCCGAGCAAAATCCGATGAGTTGATGCTACTTGGGTATGCTTCAGGTTTTTTCAATGAAAAATACTTTATAGACACTGAAATATTATCATATTATTTTCTGTTTTCGACAATAAGAAGCAAAACTAATTGTTATTCTGTAATTGTGGAAATGTAGGAGGAAAATGAGCGATGTACCCGCACCTTATTGTTCCTGAATGATATTCATTTTTGTGGGGAAAAAAAAGAAAATTTAGCAACGTTCAATAGAAAAATTAAATCGAAATACTGCGTTTTTAAAGTTTCACCATATTTCTTGATTTTTTTCCTTTCTCATCACAGTGTCGATGTTCGATTGCACCCCCCAAAATCAATTCCTGGATACGCCACTGTGTTATTCAATAAAAGTAGAGTTCGTGTCGGCCTGTACTGCCACTGCTGTTTCTTTTTTTTTTTCTTTTTTTTTAATATCAAAAACATATCCTCTAAAAAATACACTTAAGCGCATTTACAGAAACAAGTATTTATTAAATTACTACTTAAGATGCCTTATTTTGAGTTATTAAGTTATCTTACAATTCCTAAAACTGAAACTAACATGCAATAGCATACAAAATACAAGTAGTGAAAAAGAAAAAAAAGAACTTATTTTCTTGTGCTTCACAGAAGAAAAAAACAAGGATAATGATCAAAGCCCAGATTATATACTCCAAAAATCATGAAACTATGCATGCACATATGCCCTAAAATTAAACAATATGCACTAAAATATATATATGCTTTTCTGTTTTACTAACGTTGTGAAACAGATCAGAATAAAAATATCTTCTTAGTTTTTATTTTGCTATTAAGACTGTAAATACATATTGAGCAAATATTTATCCAAAAAGTGTGGACTTTAATTTCTTTCACTGAAATGAGTTACCGTGGAGTCTTGTTTTACTAAACATTGTCTTTTTTCATTTAATATCGTTGAAAAAGCGGAAAATATCCCTACAAACTTCTAGAGAATATCTTTAGACAAATCATAAGGAAAACTCGGTAATTTACTTGATATTGAAAATTGCCATTTTTATGCATATAAATACACTAAACTCAAAAGGTGCTAAAATAAGCGATTGCGTATAAACATATGAACTTGAATGTAACTCCATGACAAAGATTGAAATGATCAACTGATTAAAGATTAAATAATATATTTGTTCAAATAAAGCTCAGATGGACTTTTAGGGCCTTCTATGCTAATAATCATGCAGTGAATTAATGTCTCGGGAAGCATTCTACATCTCATTTTGTTCATGATCCTGTTCATTGCACTAAAAGACCTTTCCACAGAAGCGGTTGTGACAGGTATCACAAGCAATGTTTCACATAACTTTCGCAACTTACAATATCCTATGTGAGCAGCTAAAATTTTCTCGAGTGGACTGTCTTCTGCATTAAACTCGCCGCTGTTCATCATTGCCTTTATGAAAAATCGATAGGATTTGAAGTCGGCTATTACAGCTTCCACATTAAGAGTTGGAAAACTGGCACAAAACTGCTTAATGTCTCCATCTTGTAAATTTTGTAAATTACAAAAATTTTCAAAGTGTCTTGAAAATTTCATAACTTCTAACATTCAATTATTTGCACAAACAACCTCGTATTTTAAATTATACTTGGGGGGAAATGGAGATTTAAAAAATAAAAGCTTAAAACATGCTTTAAGCTTTAAAATGTTCAAATGGAAAAGCACTTACTTTTACATATTTATTTTTAAAAACTGAAGTTTTTATGTTATTTTTTTAAGTGAACATTTTTTAAAAATATTTTGGTTTCATAATGTCTGCAAAGCAGCAAGTGATTTAAATGATATGCAGCTAAACGAGGGAGAGAGTATTTGTTCTGCTATTTATTAAACAAAAAAACTTAAATTGAAAACTCTTTCAAACTAAAATGCAAAAATACCCACCCCCCTCCAGCTTCTTCTCTCTCTCTCTCTCTCTGTTTTCTGCAACTATGTAAAAAATTCCTTCTAAAGCAGCGATTGAAATCGGTACAAACTGAAGGGCTTGGAAGATGAAGTTGTTCTGTAACAAAATCCTTCTTTCGATTAATTAAGGTTCAAAGATTTACAGTAGCAGCTTTGATAATGTTACTTTCATTTCTTCATCTTGGTTTCTAGCTGAGTTGAAATATTTAAATTTTGCTTCATAACACTTCTGCTCATAGCTATTTAGCTATTGAATTCGACTGTTTTTTTTTTTTTTTTTTTTTCAAAAAATGTCACACAACTCCTTCATCCACCAAACCCTTCAATTATTATCATTTTTATGTATGAATTTTGATTTCAACGAGCGCAAAAATAAAATAAAAATTACACTTACCAATAAAATATTTCGTTCTTCCTGTATACTCGTAAAATCTTCTGAGGTGATGAAAAGCTCCGTGTATGTTAAAGTTTGTGATGATTCTGACAAAACCTTCTTTGAACATCCCCATCGGATTGACCCCTCGTGTCATTGTCTAATTCCCAGAAATGTTTATCTCAGCTGAGACTTGGAGACTTCCCACGTTGATTCGTCGGGGAAATAAAGGTTTGTTAAAAAAAAAAAAAAAAATAGGTTTACAGCATCCTTGTCTTCAAGCAAGTAGTTAGATGAAACAAGAATAAAGAGAATCACAAAATAGTGAGAGGAGTAGGTACGGCAAGCGAGATAAGAAAATTTATGATACGAAGTGATAGGATCTCCTTCCCCTTCGTTGTATCTTTCGGTCAGTGTCTACTGACCGCTTTCCTTCAGGCTTTCCTTCCTGTGAATGAAAAAGTGTCTCATATTACACCATTACTTGATCGCTTTCTCCGAGGGTCCCGATCTGCAAAGGAGGGAAAGTTAAGTGCTCCATTGTACACGTAAGAAATGCCTGGTAAGTACTACAGAAGATAGCCCCCTAAGGCACTAGGCTACAAGCACTCGTTGCGTTGCTGTGGACACATGTAGATGCGAGATGTGACTTGAAGAAAAGGGAGGGGGAGTGGTAAAAAAGGCGCCGAGTTTTCAGACATTTCTTTCGAAAAGAGAACGTTGATAGAGCCATGCTATTTCTCACATAAAAGAGAAGCGAAAATGAGCATTTCCATTTATAATGACAAAATGGAGGGTATTCGGTTCGAAACTCCATGATACATTTCAGAATTTTCTATAACTTCCTTTAAAAAAAATTAATCTTTACGCTGTAGTGCAACCCGAAAATTTCTCCGGGGGGGCAGTTGGTCACCTCCGGGGGGGCACTGCCCCCCCGGAGAGATGCCTGAAAGAAACACTGAACGGCTCGTATAATACTCTCGATGGCTCATGGAAAACGCGTATTCTACTATAAGACTCCCTTTTCTGCCTTCATTTCCGACTTTTATGCGGGAGGCACATTATTTATCCTCCCAGTTTCTCATGAGTCGTTTTTAAATGACTCCAAAATCGTTAACATCGAATTTAAGAGTGGCCACCCAAATCATGTCACTCGGATTCAAAACAAAAATAGGATCTTTTACTTGAAACGGACTCAACCTATTATGCACCGTCATCGAAATCGATTTGAGCCACAACTTGGAAACGAAGAGGGAAGAAAACCTTAAATCATCCTTATTCATTCATCCATGGAATCTTGTAAAACAAAAGGTTCCTTTCTAACAACTTGTTGGGGAGTCACTGTTAAAAATGTGCTCTCCGATGGAACAGAAAACAAATGAGATGTTTTGCAAGCGGTTCGAAGGAATTCGGGTCATTTTCCATCATGTTCTCGAACGAGTCGTTTTTACATTTTCGACTCTTGCTTGAGACTGCTCCAATAGTAATTGAAATTATTTTCTCAAGAGACATATTTTTAGTCATGTTTTATCTCAATCAAGACTGAAAACTCGCTTTTTTCATTTTTCTTTACACTTTTATTTTTGAATCGATTCTTTATTTTGAGACAGCCATGCCTCAAAAAAATAAGGGTTCCCGTCATCAATGAAGCCCTCCCTTCATCAGATAAGCTGTTGAGAGCATAATTAATGTAAGTTTACTACTCGCATATATAATATCAGAAATTAGTTTGAACCTCATTCTATTTCATGCAAAAGTAATGCAAGTCTTGGTTCAACTATTTTCCGAAAGGCAGTCATCGTAAAACGAAACACCTGTTGTGTTTTGTGAAAAAGCGGCTTCTGAACCATTCAAAGACTCAAAATCTTGATGTATTTATTTACATACTTTTGCGCTCAACGGCTCATATATTGAAGGAGTTTTGAGCAGTGACACATAAGTGAGTGCAATTCCTGATACTACCATTATCATTTCATTATTTGTTGATAGTAACTATCTTTTAGTTTATCGGTTATATTACTCTTTTTGATGTATTACAAGAATACATGTAAAAAATGTCAGTGCCATATTTACTATTGTTACACATATTTTCTTCTATAATAATAAATTCATCTTAGGATATAATTTCTTCTCTCATAATAACTTGAATCAGGGTCTAACATTTGTGTTCACAAGTTCCCACTCAGTTGACATAAGCGTAATTACTAGCAGCTACTAAATCACAATGGCTGACCATCTACGAAGCGAAGAAATGTCAAAGCACGAACACGCAAACTACTTAACTATAGGTTTCATAGCGTCCTACATTACGTGGGCGCAAAATATGTAAATGAATTTCCAAAATGAAAAAATGTAAATTAAGATTAAGGTCCGACATCTGTTTTCGACTAAAACACTTAGTTCATGTTAATAAAATATTAGGGGTTTGCACGAAAGAATAACTGGATTTTTAAAATGTATACTGTAGAATCTCGCGATTATTGGAAAATCTCGGAGAAAACGACATGTCTCTGTTTGAGATTTTGTCCCTTTTATTTCTTTTTCGTTTTTTTTTTCTTTTTTCATTTCTTTCCTTTTTTGTTTTGGTTTTGTAAACATAGTCAAGGAGCAGAATTATTGGTACATTTCTGTCACGTTTTCTTTCTTTTTTCTTTTCTTTTCTTTTTTTCTTTTTTCTTTTTTTTTTTTTGGTTTGTTTTTGAAACTAAAATATAGATGTGGAATCGAAATATTGATATATTTCTGTCATATCTTCTTTTTTTTTCACAAAACCACCAATAAATTGCTGAAACACCTCACACGTAAGATTGTATTACTGGTGTAGAAAACTTTTTACGATTAGGATCGAAATACGAAAAAAAAAAAAAAAAAATCATATGATGAAACGTGATGCATCAAAAGAATAATGTTTGAACCTGAAACATATATTTCAAAATGAACTTTCTTTATCAGAGCAAAACTTTATGAACGCTCTGTATATACCAGGAATGTATTTATGTATTACAAAACTAAGCTTGAAATAAAGTCCGAGTCCGTTCTGTAATTAATTATCTGACAAGTATGAAGTTGTATTTAGGCAGTGAGATGTAAGTGGAGTAGTTCTGATTCTCCTGTCTGGGTTTTCACGCCTCGCGTTCTCCTTAAAAGGGGAGCTGAAATTGTGAAACAAATTATATCTGGCTGAATCTGCTTTTCAAGCTCAACGAATTAATTCGTAACTAAGGAATTTTCGCTCTGATAATTATTTCCTAGCATTTTATAAAATTACACTCGAATATCAAAAGGAAGAGAATACATAAAATAATTATGCAAATGTATTATCATGTTTTGAGTTCTATTTTTGGAAAGGGGATAGAGTTGTAGCATCAATTTAGTTGGTAGATTTAAGTAGGGAAGTAAACAAAAATTGTTGAATCTACTTTCTCGACCCTTGAGGTTCTTGCCTGCTGAAATACTATTCGTCTGTGTTTTATTAGGTTGGTGCGTATGAAATGTCGGATTCTCTTTACATGCGGACGTTTGTCTCCCTGTTTTCGTTATACTTTTGTCTTTGGCATACCCCCATTCATAGTCGTATTGTCCATTGCCAGAGACTCGTTTCAGCAAAATAGGTTTTCTCGAAGGTCTTCCCTTTTGTTATTTCTTTTGAGTTTATTGCCGATATGAATTCTGCCGACACACAAAACAATTGCGAAACTGAACGAACTGGAATATGAAGTTTTGCAGCATTCACCATAT
Organism: Uloborus plumipes; assembly: GCA_038373865.1. Taxonomy (NCBI): domain Eukaryota; kingdom Metazoa; phylum Arthropoda; class Arachnida; order Araneae; family Uloboridae; genus Uloborus; species Uloborus plumipes. The sequence continues at coordinate 161,865 of JAXGGA010000003.1, forward strand.
TCACCGGATCTCTCGCCGACCGATTTTCATTTTTTCAAGCATTTAGAGCTGTTTTTAAGGGGCAAACACTATGAAAATGAAGACAGTCCAAAAAAACTCGATATCAGAGTTTATTAATTCTAAAGACCAAAATTTTTTAAAGACAGGCATCTACACTTTAAAATCTCGTTGGGAGAAGTGTATTGAAGCGAATGGGGCATACTTTGATTGAATAAACAGCTTTTGAATCACTTAAGAATCCGACATTTCATACGCACAAACCTAATAGGAAACATATAAAAATAATTGACATTTTCTTTGAAAAAATATGCAATGAAATACGTTATTTTCTTAATCAGAGTGATTACGCAATCTTCGTTATGATTTTTACTATTAAAGAAAGGATGTTATCCGCTATTCTTTGATATTATTATTATTATTATTATTATTATAAAAGGTGCCCCACCACTACGAGAAAGTGTTATGACGCTGTTGAAATTCTTATGAGGTGCTCTAAAGGATCTTTTTCTTTTTTGAGGGATATCTCATTATGGAGAGAACAGGGCTTATTGCGTAACATTTCCTTGCACATCCTTCGGGATGAGAGCAATCAATTGTAAATTCAAAACGTATGTTACTTTATTTATTTTGAGAAATGAATTGAGGAGCAAATTTTTCCCTAGCTTTGAGTAGCAGCCCCCCAATGTACATTTTCCGAGTACATAGTTGAGGGAAGTCAGTTGACTAAAAACAAATGAACACACCGGATAGACAAATTCTAGCAACATTTATTCCATCGTGTATTGCAATTCATTTTCATTCCTTAGCTCCACTTCAAAATGGTAGAAATAAACCTTTTATTTCCTTCTAATGGTTTTTAATTTATTTTGCTCATTCTCTTTGCTCTAGATTTTTGTCCCTTAACATTGAGGGCCAACAGCGCCATCTATTATTGATGACTAAACGAAACTGTTATCGGATTCACTCGGCTTATCAATCCGTTAATAATTCCGTCCGTTATTCGTTGTGATTTTTTTAAACTCATTTTGCCATGAGTTCCTAAACAGGGGTGCCCATCTCCACAACAAAGAACGATGACTCACCCGCTCTAATGTGCCTCCCCCCCTCCTATGCCCATGATAACCAGCACCCTCTTTGGCATAACACTGTAAATAATATCTCTGACAATATAGCACGAACTTCACCGGTAAGTGCTATTTGGGAAAAGTAAAAGTTACAATACATCTTGCAACGAAATTACTTCGCGCGTCAATGCAGGTCACGGGAGGTTATTGTGACTTCCCAAATATTTCCTTATTCTTCAAAGTTTGCTGACGATATAGTATTTTTACGTCGAATTTCTTTACGCTTGTTAATCAGGGGTGCCCAACTAGGGCGGAGGGCGGAGTTCATGGCACATTTTGCACCATTATTGAAACGTTTAGGAGGATAGGGTATTTTCAGCGCAGCAATTTTTTCTCTTTTTTTGGAGGAGGGGCGGGGGATGAGCTGCTCCAATGTTCTTTGGTGGGATGGGCACCCCTGTGGTTATAAGAAACAATTTGGCGAATAAGATCTCCCAAGTTCCTGATAATTTCTGCAAAAAGCACAGCAAGATTTTCAAACGCATGATTTCAGAGTTCAAAATAAATTATCTTAAAACTTCTATAGTGGTTCGTTAAAAGTAGTTTTCGTAAGTTAAGAGATGTCTGCTAATATATATATATATATTTACATGAAAGCCCATACCTTAAACTACTTTTCTACATAATTGCCACCAATACAGCGGCACCTATCATATCGTACAATCAGCTTTAAAGTCTCTTCAAAGAAATATGCCGCACTGCATTACGATCAACCTGACATCACCGTCATTGTCGTGGCACTAGCTAGCCGCCGAGGTGCTGCTTCAGATGAAAAAACAGGTAGTAGTCACTGGATGCTCGATCTGGGCATTAAAACTTTTGCATTTAACTTTTGCATTAAAACTTCATTAATGAAGGAAGGTCGACCACTCCGTTCCTTGATGTGCACATTAGAGTGGCCATCTTTGAACGCTATTACCCAAATCCTAACCATTCCATCACTCATAATGGTTTCACCATGTACTGAAGAAATATCGCGATGAATATCGATAGCTTTTAACCTCCTTTTGCAGTTAAAAAACGAATTACCGCACTTACCTAACAGTCGCAGTGTTTCGATTAGTGTAAGCTAGGTGGACAAAAGTCAAGTTCGGAATTCTAAAATTCGACATTGGAATAATGTCTACAATATACCAAAACATTATACTTCATTATTTGTTTATGTTTAACTCACTTCCGCCAGGTGAGTATTAAGGGTTGAAGTTACGTATCTCTTTGTTTCAGAATAAATCAGTTGAGTTTCAGACATAATTTTAAGCACATAAAATTAAAGCTTTCCGATTTTTTTATGATTTAATTGTGCAAGATGGATGTTATTAAAGCTGGAAAGTGCAAGTTTTGCCGAATTAAATTAGTGTATATGATAATTAAGTAATATTAAAAAAAAACATTTTAAGATGAACAGAATATTTTTGCTTGTTTCGAAACTTTCACGTGATGGGAAACACTTGTCCTCGTTTGTCCGCGGGCTAAGTTTTCTGTATATAATAGCTGCACCTTTCCCTTAATTAATAAGATGTATTATAGGCAGCACACTCGAGTACAACACTTTTTTTTTTAGAGTACTTTCTTTCGAGCAGGGATTTCTTTGAAGAATGGTTGAAGCCCCCCCAAAAGAGACAAAAACTATATTCTCTTCGAAATCCTTTCTTCCAAATTTAATTTTGAAAACCTTACATAGGACTCTGAAAAGAAAATCAGGAAAAAGTTAGCTAACTATGCCTAAAAAAATTCTGAAAAATGGGTCTCTGCGGGAAAATCAAAACAGCGTTTTTTGGCAACTAATGCAAACTGGCTGGACAAAGGCATAAAATTCGAAGTTGAACGCTGTGCCGCAACTTTCCACATTATTTCAAGGTTCTACTACTGTAGGAAGAACACGGAACAAATTTGAACATTGATCCATAAATATGTAAAAATGACGAAAAATAATTTTGTCCAGCTAGCTAACATTAATCGAAACACTGTGAATCGGCGGCACTCTCAATCAATGGACGTTTTTTGAAGCTGATTGTACGATACGATAAGTACCTAACATTTAATGGCAATTATATAGAAAAGTAGTTTAAGGTATGGGCTTTTATGCAAAAATAAAACTGTAAGGATATTTCTGTCTGTTTTTTATTTACATCAAAATGATACTTACTTTAAAAATGCGTCTCGTACCAAACCAGCATGGCATTCTACATGTTAAATAAACAATAACCAGTAGTAAACTTACTTTGCATACTTCTACTTCGCGAAACTTTTTTCAATGTGTTTTAAAGTCTTAAAAAGCCAAACTTGATAATATGCCTACTTACAAGATATTTTGAAGATGTTCCAAAAGATCCTGAAGTTTTAATCCTCTTTCGTGCTCAACTTCGTATAAATACTTCAGAAGGCCACCTTTAAATTGTCAGAAAATGTTATATCACAGCACTATAGCCCAAGGTGTGAGTTACCCTTGAACATAGGCGGCTGGTGCACCAAAAAAGTGGGCGGTCAAAAGAAATACGGGAGATAGGGTTGAAAGAAATGGGGACGAGGGTTAGGATGCAGTTCCTTTATTTTTATTTTTTATTTTTTTTGCTGCAATTTGGCTATAATATTGGATTTTTACATTACTGATTAATTGACTTCTATAATATGCGGAATAGGGAGTCAAAAATCAACCTGACTGATTGATTTTCATCCATTCTTATAAAATAACATGAAAAAAGTCCGATTTTTAGAATTTTCAGCTTTAATTATGGTGAAATTAATCAATCTAGTGGGTAAAAAATCATTTTTCACTCGATTATTACTTTTTAACCGTTAAAAGTGTGGGGGCAAAACCCTTTACTTTAGGAAGTGAGGGGGAGTCGCCTCCCTTGCCCCCCTATATCAGCCGCCTATGCCCTTGGAGGTGCAGAATATGTTCAATAGTATATACAAAATGTATGTATATATATATACAAAAGAACTTCTTTTGTCACCTTAAGAGAGGACAGAAGATACCGCAAGCACAATGTAAAGTCTCCATTGCACTTTAAGGGTTTCAAGTGGTATCGTTTGTTTATACTAGGGTCTTAAATTGATTGTCACCTTCAGTATTAACAGCGTTCTTCAATTTCAAAACTTGATATTATGTACAGCTCGTCATTACTGTATTGAAAAATAACTTACATCCGAAAATGTGCCTTCAAATGCTTTTATTGGATTGATTGACGTAATTGATTCTCGGACGCTGTAGAATTTTCCACTTCTATAGAAAACAGGACTCACAGTTTGCGTCGTTGCATTTTTTCGGGGATGGGCTGTTTTTAGCGGTGTTTTTCCATGGGGGAGGGGGCGATGGGGGGGCTCTCGCTCTTGGGGGGGGGGGGGGTTCGGGGAATTTTAGAGAGGAAGGTCCTTGTTTTCAGCTGGGATAGGTACCTCGCAATAAATGTTCAAAAACAGGATGATCCACTGGCAAGTCATTTTGCGCCATAAAAGGGCAAAGGTGAACGTTCGGATTGTCATGGAAATACTTATTCAAATATGAAAATTATGATGATACCGTCATAAATATTCACAGCTGGATTGTTTTGAGCAGATTTCGGTAATTGGTGGGATTCTGCGTAGGGGAAAAATTTGTATTGATAAAGAGCAACCGAAAGCAATAGAATTTTGGATTTTAGAGTGCAATTTTATATATTTTGCTTTAAATTTTATTTTTACTTCATGAACACAAAATACTCTTAAGCAGGTTGAATTTAAACTTTTAACTGGGACGTAATTCAAACCTTAATCTTCATTGGAGGTTAGCGATATCGTTTTTTTTTAATGATCCGTTCATCAGAGGATCGCTCTTTTTTTTAAGCCGTGAATTAAATTCTTTCATTTAAAAACGTTTCAGGTGACCTCCTTACGAAGGCTTCGGACATTAAAAATGTTTCACTAGATCAGTAACATTCAATTGAGCAAAATCAGCTAGATTTACTTAACAGTAAAGCCAATAATAATTTACTCAAAAAACATTTTATTTAGGTTTAGATGTAATACCAATTATAGATGCATAAACAAGACTTCCTCCAAAAGATGATTTGGTTCCTTAGGTTTGATGGTACAGAACCAAATAATTAAATTTTATTCAACAAAAAATTAATTTGACTGACATGCCTTCGGAAAAGTTGCAAAGCTAATGGTCAAAAATAAAATTGAAAAATTAGCAAATACCGTCCCATAAAGCATTTTAAATATTCAAATAAAATACACACATGCACAAGATACAAGCTTACGTACAATAGCACATTATTTCTAAATAGTAATATATTTAACTCAGAGTGTACTGTGGCCAAAAGTGAAAATAAATGATTTTGATTGTGTGAAATGAAATTAATATCAAAAGACTTTTAAACAAAATTTAATAAAGAAATTTAAAGGAGAAAGAGAACTAACTATAAAATAAATGTTATCGTTCAAAAGAGCGATCTTTTTTTAGATAGTACTGTACCGTTCATTTTAAAGAGTCGTTCTTTACCTCGTTCGCTCATAAACGATATATCCTTAGGGCGCTTTTCCACTTGACGACACGACAACGACGAAAGTCGGACGGTAATACTGCAACGATAAGTACGGTGTCGTGTCGTCTACCACACTGCTTTTCCACTCAAACGATATCGTTTCCCCGAAGGGGTCATTTTCCACCACATTTCATTTCGAAACACCACTGTGTTCGCACGTATATTATTTAGATGCTCAATTTAACAGATTACGACTACTATATTTGCTTTACCTCATGAGAAAAAGAAAACAAATTAAGAGACGGTATTGTGTGCACGATATTTTTAAAGAAAGTTACAATGTAGGCGAGTTTTATACACTTTTCAAGAAATTACGAAAAGATTTTAGGTGATTTAAATATTTTTACTAAATTTACAAAGAATAGTAAAAAATTAAAATCTGGACAAGGTTATTTAACACAAGTAGTTTAATCTAAAGTGTATAATATATTTTTATAGTTACGAACAATGCTCTTTGAACTTATCTGTTTCTTTCTTGTCTGTAGAAGTTTTGCCGTCATATTCCTCATCTAAAAATCTAAAAACCTCTTTCCGGGCTTTTTCATTGTGAATTTGTTTTTGTATAAAATATTTCGCTTATCCCATAGACACGGTCACAGCTCAATTAATTCACACAAAACAAACGTGTCAAACTTGAATGCCATGACTACTGTGTTGCTCATCGAAGAAAGTTCAGAATGAAAATTTAATCTTTTTTGAAGCATTAAAAATCGTCTGCGCTACAATTAATGAAACAAAGTATAAAATAAAATGATTCAAATCTTTTATTGCTACATCTTTTATCAATCGTCTGCAAATTGAAGCTTATATTTTATTAATGCAGAGATGTCGAATTTAAACGCCATTGCTTTCGTTCGAAGAAAGTAAACAGATGGATGAATATCGTCTCGATTTTAAAGGCGAGACGGATGCCATCCGACACGAATGGGACGACAAACGACAGCGTTCGGTCGGAGACGGCACAATCGTCCTGGAATCGGGAGATGGAAAAGCGCATAGCATATTTTAATGAATTTTGCGTGCTCCAATGTCGGATGACGACAATCGCTTACGATTTATCGTTGCCGTGCCGGTAAGTGGAAAACCGCCCTTAATCTGCATCGATGGTTTTCGTTGCGAAATAAAACGAATGAGAATAGAAAACAATTCATCTGAATTAAGAATCAGCTTCTGATTTTTCAAAATGAATATTAGATATAAATACATAAACATAAAAAAATTAAAATATTTAATCAGCGGCTTTTAAATATTTTTATCCTTATTTATTGTCATTTCATATTAGTAGTTTTATTTCATATTAGCTGTGCTCGGGCAATAAATTAAAAAAAAAAAAAAAAGCTATGTGAGCACAAGTAAATTTTCCAACATAAAAAGGAAGACTTTGTTTCGTCAATAAAAATATACACACGAAATTTTATATACACTTCAAGCATATTCTATGATGCAATAAGAAAATCCTGATATAGTGACGACAACTGTCAGTCTAAACTTCCTTTACCAAAGAGTGATTTATTTAATTGAAATACAGATAAAATCCTTCGAAACTATCATAGCTAAGTCTTTTAGAGTTGACACAGATAAAATAATCATTTGCCGCATGCATTCCGCAAGAAATTGACGATTAAAAAAAAAAATGACGTAAAGTATTCAAAGCAATAAATTTAGTTAACCCTCGTGGGTCCCTCCGATTTAAGTTACACTCAACATGACCCTTGGGGTCATAAACGACCCCAATGCTTCCTTTAATTAATTTATTATGATTATTGAATGTTACATGCATTATTTAAGTTCACACACTTTTTAAAGTTGCAACGTCCTCTTTTTTTTTTGGCATTCTGGGGAAGTGACTCCTAGGGTCTTGTGTGCAAAAAATGCAATTCAGGAAAAATTAAACACAATAATAGCATTATTTTGAATAGAAACTAGAAGAATAAAAGCCACAAAATGCCATTAAAAATAAATGGTTGATTAACAAGATATATTAAACAGAAATTGCATTGTGGTGACGTATGACCCCAAAGAACTCACGAGTTTTAAAACTGAGCAAATAACAGCAGACGACTTTTATTAAACTGAAAATATTTTGATTTAATTTATTTTCAATAAAACAGAACGGCTTGGAACGCTGTAAAATAAAGTTTAACGAAATGTGTTTAAAAAATATAATAAAGAAAAACGAAACAATCAGAGGAGCTAAAAGACATAATCGTGGTTACAAAACAAAAGTTAATTTTCGTTGAGAAAATACATTCAATTCCGCCATAATTTTTACTTTTATTCTCAAGCTTTACCATTTAGGATCATTTGACTTGCTTAAGGTAAGCCTTGAATTTTGGGATTCTAAAAACAGTTATTGCAGCTCTTCTAATGCTCGTAGAAATTATGAACAAAATTTATTTTATGTAGAAAATTATAAGATTTCGAATGCTAAGAATTAGAATCGAAAAAGAACAAAATATAATTTTCGTAAGAACGCTTAGAGGTGCACACCCCCATGCTACTGACTAATTGTGTGCCAAATGTTATGAAAATCTACCGTACGATTTTGATCCGTATGCGCGTCACAGAGAGACAGAAAGACAGACCTTTCTTCTGATTTATTATTCGTAGAGAAATTAAAATGTGTGATGTCACAAAAAGTGCTTGTTATCCCCCCCCCCCCTCCCGAATCCCTTCTCCTTTAAGTGTAACACCATTTGTTGACGGCCCCTTAGAACATCTTAGAACGGACAAGCTGCATACGATTTACATACTTCAAAGCATTAAACCTTGAGTGCACATTATTCTATTTTTCGTGCTTTATTTGAATTGGAACAAGACGTGGGTATTTCAACAATCATAGCCGACGTAAATCTGCAAATCAGCAGCATCGAGTTATGCATTTTCCCCTCATTATCATTATTTTTACTTATTTATTCATTCGTTTTGTTGCTTATTGTTCAAAATATTTGAATTTCGTTTCAACGATGTCTGCCTTAAAGCATAATTATTGGAAATAATTTCCTAGGTAAACTTATTTACTTTTTTTAGTTTGAAGCAAAAAGTCTTTCACGTTTTAAAGGAATAATGATAAATCAGAGCAGGTGGAAATTCATTTTTTCGTCATCTTCATTATCGTGAGGAAAAAGGGTTTTTGTTTTCAATAAATTATGCAGATTGGAGTGTTATGAAAACTGAAATATAAATTGGAATCAGTGATGTTCATCAAATCTGAAATATATTTTGAGATTGGTATGTGCATCATTTGTTCTGTAAAAACATCAAACTGGGAATTGAAACAAACTCAAATTTAAATCGATCTTTTTAGTGCTTGATGCTTCAATGAAAAGGTAAAGAAAAAAAAAGTTTTCTTATTTTGCTTTGATCAAAATTAGTGATTGCAATACTGTTGTTGCTGTTGTCTTGTGCTAGCTAGGCTGTTAATTTGGGATGCGCTTCTTCACTTTTCCAGCTGTACCGTCATTTGGTATGAAGTCCCACTTCCACAGATTGCGATGTACCGATACACTGGAACGACAAGAACCGATATTTCATGCCCTTTTGTGATTTTTATAAAATTGGTACTTGCAAAGTTGAAGTATATATATAGATATTTTTTTTTTCAGAATGGCTTATCATAAATGGGATCAGTTTGAAGGCGTCAGTGTTTAATTACACTTACTGTCTGATGGAAGAAAGACTGCAAACAATAGCTAATTAGCATAGTAATAGCTAAGTCAAAGTTTTAGCTCCTAATTTAATTATGAAAATGAAACGATTAAACATTTTCTATTGATTAGCTAATTCCATTTAAACGCCCCCTCCCCCCTTTTTTTGAATTAAAAAAAGTGCTGAGACATCGATATAAGTTATGTTCACACGTTACACTGTAAAAAATGAATGCTGTTTTTACCTTATAATACAGCTAATTTTTTAATGATTAACTGCAAAAATTGCTAACTGAAGTACTAAACTGTAAAACTGATAATTTTACAGTAATAAACTGTAAACTTGCTGATTTGACAGTTTAATACTGTGCATTTTACAGTTTTAAACTGGAACCTCTGCTGCCAGTATTATACTGTTGTTTACAGCTAAATTTTATGGCAATAAACTGTAAAATTTCTAATTTTACAGTAAGAAGCTGTAAAATTGCTAGCTTTACATTTTATTACTGTGCGTTTTACAGTTTTAAATTGGAACCTCGGCTGCCAGTATTATACTAAAAATAACAGTTCATTTTTTGCAGTGTAGATCAAGAGACGCAGGGGTGCCCACAGGGGGGGATTATGGCGCAAGTTGCGCCATTAAAATTTTTGGGGGGGATTTTTTTTACTAATTTATTTATTTATATAATATTTTTATTAATTAATTTTTTTTTAATTTATTTAATTTATATTTTAAATTAATTTATATTTTAATTTAACTTATTTTTTTATTATTGTATATTTATTTATTTATTTGCGTGTGTGTGCGCGTTAGGAATGTCTGGAAGGAAAAAAAACGATTATATTCCGTACATAATTAGTACTTATAACCAAAATTTTGTTCTATATTATTTTTTAAAATTAAAAAAAAATAATTAAAAGTTAAAAAAATAAATAAATAACATTGAAAAAAGTTAATTAATAATATTAAAAAATATATAAAAAAATAAATTAAATAAAAAAGAGGGTTGTGAAAAATTTTGGGGGGAATTTGCGCCATTGAGCTTGGGGGCTCGTAACGATTATATTCCGTACATAATTAGTACTTTTAAAAAATAATATAGAACAAAATTTTGGTCATAATTAAAAAAAAAATAATTAAAAGTTAAAAAAATAAATAAATAACATTGAAAAAAGTTAATTAATAATATTTAAAAAAATATAAAAAAATAAATTAAATAAAAAAGAGGGTTGTGAAAAATTTTGGGGGGAATTTGCGCCATTGAGCTTGGGGGGGATGGGCACCCCTGAAGAGACGAACGCTTGTGAATTCTTCTGAAACGAGCAGGGCCACCAACTGCATCCATCACCGCCGATTGTATGCATTTATTAACTTCTCAAGAATAACGTTGGGTACTTTCCCTAATAGCCATTAATGAAACACCTGTTTTGTGGCATTAAAATGATTTTATGGGAGAAACAAGCCGACCGAATTTCAATGGAGTTTTCCCCTTTCCTCAAGATACTCTATTATTTCCAGTGCCGCAACTCGAGACGATTTCGGTACAGTAAGAGAGTGAGAATGACGGCTAAAACTTAGATATCGACCATAAAATATCTGGATGTGGCATCGTAATGTCTTTCGAAGAAATGGGCTTCTCATAAGATTCGCCTTCATTGCTCTTTTCTCTTCGCATTACTCTTGAAGACGTCAGGCACATCGCTTGCAGTTTAACACTAGATTGCTGAAGCAAGTCATTGTGACTGATTGGGGAATTTCGGGTTTTCACTTATATTCAGGCTTGGAGTAATCGTCGATTACGTAATCGTAATCAGCGTAATCGATTACGATTTTTTTGTAATCGCAATCATAATTTGGAAATGGGACACTTGTAATCGTGTAGTCATAATTTAAATCAAATATTTCTTGTGTAATCGTGATTGTAATCTTTCTTTCAATAATCGTAATTTAGCCGTGTAATCGTGTAATCTGACCAAAATAAATAATTGTTAATTTCACAGAATATAATTAAAAATATTACTTGCTGTGTGCTGTATTGTATGATATTTTTAAGAAGGTTTAAATTGTTCATACTTCGTTTTCCTTCCGCTCGACTATAATAAAAGGTGCACTGAAACTTGATTCCCCAAACAAAAATTTCTGGATCCTCTTCTGTGTGTATATACAGGGTGTCCACTCCTATCGTGGACCAATAGCTAATTTCTAAACCGTTAGAGATACGCATATAGTTCATTTAGGAAAAAATCTCCAAATTACGAAAGGAATTTTGGGTCTATTCAATGTTTTTCAAAAAATCAAATTTTGAAAGAGTTACGAAATTTAGATTTTTATACAGACCCCCAGTCCTATCAATCATATTTAGTAAAACATTCTTGACACTGTAACGTTTAAAACTAAAAAAAAATCACTGTTCTACCACAAAAATTGACCGAGTTATGACGTTTTGAAAAATCAAGATTTTGCATTATTTCATGACGTCATCGAGATATCACTAAAGGGACCATATGCGAAAGCCTTCAAAATCTTGATTTTTCAAAACGTCATAACTCGGTCAATTTTTGTGGTAGAACAGTGATTTTTTTTTAGTTTTAAACGTTACAGTGTCAAGAATGTTTTACTAAATATGATTGATAGGACTGGGGGGCTGTATAAAAATTTAAATTTCGTAACTCTTTCAAAATTTGATTTTTTGAAAAACATTGAATAGACCCAAAATTCTTTTCGTAATTTGGAGATTTTTTCCTAAATGAACTATATGCGTATCTCTAACGGTTTAGAAATTAGCTATTGGTCCACGATAGGAGTGGACACCCTGTATAATATATATTCCTCTCAAATCTGTAATCGTGTAATCGAAATCGCAATCGGCATATAATAATCGTAACGGATTACATATTTTTACATAATCTGATCGTTGCTGTAATCGTAATTGCGATTTGACAGAGGACTGTAATCGTAATTGTAATCTACAATTTTTCATGCTCGTAATCATAATCGCAATAGATTTCATTTTCTCGTAATCGACTCCAAGCCTGCTTATATTCACCGAAAGTATAGGCGGAGAGGGCTGAGGTAACCACAATAATTGATGAAAACATTTAAATATTCTGTATAAACAGTCACAAAATTTTGAGGAATTGTGCCATTATATACAAAATTGCTTTTCTAATTGAAATTAAAAAGCAGTGTCAAAATGAGTGCTTAGGCAATCTATTGTTAACAGACTAGATAAACTTTCTTGGAACATTGATAGGTGTTAAAACTTGGTTTCATACCAGTGGTGTGCCGAGAAATTTGTTGACTTAGTTTGTGATATGTAAATATATTTATGTGGCACTTAGTATCGAAACGACCTCAACCCATTTCTTAAAATTATACGGGAGGGAAGAAAGCAGTTTGAGCAGCGGTTTGAGATGTTTTGCGAAGAAAACTGGATTTTGGCTGCTGTTTCTTACTCAATTAAGCAGTATGCTGCCGTCGTAAGAAAGAAAACCCTATCTCCAAGGGAAAAAATGTTAGTAAAAACTAGGAGACATACATTTTTAACTTTTATAATTGCTGTTACATTTGTTAAAAAATGTTTTAGCTCATAAGTAGATCCCTGCAGAAGCAACAGTTTAAATTTCTTTGATAACTGTATCCTTGAACGAACAGCAAACAATCTGTAAAAATGAATTACATCAAATTCGGATTTAGTGCTTTTTAAATTATGACGGCAATATGTATTCCAAATCATTTTCTAGCTCTGTAGTATCCATTATCAGTTGGGTGGCGAGCGTAGTGGTAAGGCGTTGACCTCGTACGCCTTTTGGTCCCTGATTCTAATCCCCACATCTAACGAATAACACTACAACGGTTCTAACAGAAATATAGCAAACGATGCTGTAAAAATTAAAAATAGTCTTGTTTTATGCATCTTTCTTAGAAATTCTAACCGATTAAAATTGTCTGTATGATAAATCTGTGCCTCAGAACAAAGATTAGCGTGAGTTCATTTTCGTTATTTTTCAGTAGAGATTGAAAACGATTGTCGGATCTAAGGTTGTTACTTGCGCTCTTTAAACACTGCTAAATAATTGTGAAGTAATTTCTCCGAGACATACAATGCAGTAATAAAGTGAAAATCGCCATTTTTGGACTTGCGCTACACTAAAAAATTTGATTGTTGTTTTTACAGTGTAATGCAGCGAATTTTATAGTAATAAACTGTACAAAATGCTAATTTTACACTAATAAACTGTAAAATTACTACTTTTACTGTACTTAACTGTAAAACTGCTAATTTTACAGTACTAAACTGTAACATTGCTAATTTTACAGTTCATTACCGTGCATTTTACAGTTTTAAACTGGAACCTCTGCTAGCAGCATTATCTTGTTGTTTTTACAGTATAAAACAGCTAAATTTTATGACAATAAACTAAAATTTCTAACTTTACAGTAAGAAACTGTAAAATTGCTAGTTTTACAGTTTATTACTGTGCATTTTACAGTTTTAAATTGCAACCTCGGCTGTCGGTATAGTGCTGTAAAAACAACAGTTCATTTTTTGCAAGTAGCGAAACTACAGTAGTAGCTACATTTTTTAGTAGTTTGTAGTGTAGTGCACTACTTTTTAAAAAAAAAAGTAAAGTAGTGAGAAGCGCGATACAAAAAATAGTAGTTTGTAGCGATTTCTGGAAACTACTTTTGAATTTAAAAATAAATAAACAAATGAAAAAATTAAAAAAAAAGAAAACGAATGAAAAAAAAAAAGGTTTAATTGACTCTGACTGGTGCAAATCTTGCACGAGTACAGCAGTGGAAGCAATGAGAAATAAGAACCATAAAAACATGAGCAGGTCTTAGATACATCATTTTGACGAGATATCTTCTAGTTTGTTGTCATTGGTTTATTTGGCATCATAATTTTTATATTTCTCCTTCAAATAATTTTCATGTTCCTAAATATTCCCTGCAAGAATTTTTTTAAAAAATGTAGGTTGAATTCTTTCAATCTTTCAAATTTTGAATCCTTTCTTGTGGCAAACTCGTACAAATTGTGAAAAAAAAAAATCTAAAAAGGACAAATTTTAGCAAAAAAAGGAACGAAAAGGAAAAGTAACAAATAAATTTAAAGACAATTCCTAGTTCTATTCTATAGTCAAATGAGTAAATTTATCAATGTAAACCTATGTTTTGTGGTCAATCCTTAAACGGTGAATGTTTTTTATTTATTCATTTTTTTAAAAAGTAGCGAAGTAGCGACTACAATTCAAAAGTAGTTTGTAGTAGCTATATTTAAAAAAAAGTAGTTGTAGTTGTAGTTGACTACATTTGTCACAAAGTAGTTGTAGTTCGCTACAAAAGAAATGTAGTTTTTCCAACCACTGGTCTGACTACAGTTATGTTGAAACAAATGTGACATTTATGGACAACCCCTGACCTAGAGGAGTGCTAAATATCTCGAGAATTGAGGTGGAAAAGCGAACCCATTCGAAACAAGACCGTCACTTACTCCGAAGTGACGAAAATGATGGAGAATTTCCGGAACAAACTCCATTTGCTTAAAACTCTGTCAACCCTACCTCCCTTTTGATTAGACGCAATAGTTGATGCGCTCGACGTTCTCCCTGATCGCTCGATTACTTAAACCGGGAATGAGCCAGATGAGCGGCAATCCTCAGATCCTGATTGCGCCAACCATTCCGACTGGGATTCGCGACTCTCTTGTCAGTTGGGGATGATGATGGCGGGCTCAGTGAAAGCACACGATCGGGACACAATGAATGGGACGGTGCTCTCGAACAAAGCAGCTTGAAATGAAAGCACTTTAGGCATGGATGGATTAACCGATGAGCAAAATAAGCATTTGCTTATTGCTCATTGAGGGGAAGGAAGCACCAGAGGATTTCCGATATGGTTACAAAAAACTGCATCTTTTGCGAAATTGAAAAAAAAAGTAATGTGTTTCATGTGTATGGTTTCATACAGTAATATTACAGTGTCCGCCGCCTATTATAATCACATTTGTCCTGAGGACATTTGATTTTATAAAGCGGCTGATTTTATAAACCGGCATACCTATACTTAAAGAAAAAGTTTTTAAAGATCAATTATCTGAAAAATAAATAAATTACCGAATTTACAGAATTACTGTATTTACATTAAATACATTAAACTAAATAAAATTTACATTTTTATTGCAGACGGATCTTAAAATACTGCCGTATAGATGTTTAATTAACAGAAATTGTATATACTGTTACAAATCTTGTAAATAGTGGTTGTTTTTCCTGCCTTGCTTTATTTTCATTAGTTTTGGTTTTATTTGGCGACATGTTGCAAATGTATCTGAAGATATCACTTTTATCATCTGTATACCGGCCCTGAAACACTTTGCAGTTTTTACACTTGCCCTAACTTTAATAAGCGTGAAGACATTTTCGCGTGGTTTTTTTTCTTATCGCTAGAATTTGTGAATGGATTGTTCAAAGTTATGAATGAAACAAAATATTCCAGGTTTTTCTCGAATATTGTCGTAATTTCTTTCCATGTATAAATAGCTGGCCTTGAACACAAGTCAGTCAGTTGTTTTCAGATTTGATCTGGTGACTCGTTTTCGTTCGCTTGGCGAATGGTTGTTTTGCTTTTGTAATTGCTTAATTACTGTTCACGTTTGATACGTGGTGCTGAGTTACTGTTGAGAGTACAGTGTACTGTTTTGCTACCTAATTGCTGGATGTTTGGCAATTGTTTCCTGCTCATATTGTAAATAGTGTACATACTTGTAAATAAATTTATAGTTATTTCCTCAAGATTGGAATGATCATTTAAGAAAGTTGAAGGTGCTACGGACTCGTTACAATACATTGAAGAGTACAAATTTGGCATGCATTTCTTCATCTTCCGAGACTCTTCCACTTCATGGTGTGCTACATAACTTTGAAGTTTATTATGTCTGTAGCAATTTTCAACATAATTATAACTGTCGTTTTCAAATTATTAACATAAGCTTTCCAAAAACTTGATTTTATAAAACAGCAATACTGATTTTATCACAGGAAAGTTTTAACATATGTTGATATTGAAAGGATTCAGTTCCTTCAGATTTGATTTTTAAAAGCGGCTGATTTTATAATCCAGTGATTTTATTAGTGGCGGTTACTGTATTGCATTTGTAGAATACAGTTTAAGAAATCGCAAAAGAGTTGTGTTAGAAGTAATAAATGATTTACTCTTAATTATTCCAAAAAATGAATTTAAAAATGTTTAAAATGCTATATTTTGAACAGCGTGTAAAGTTTTACCACGGAGAGATAGCGGAAACGAACCTCTTCATTTTGTAATAGGTAGAATCAGCAAGATCGCACGTACAGTGAAATATTTACTGCTTGCCCGTTCTCGCTTATTTTATCCATTTCGATAAACTGATTTGTTTCTACTTCCAATTTACTCGCTATCTCGATGTAGTCAAACTATAACAAAGTTAGTTGATCGTTGAGTAGTTGCGAGACAGCTTTGTAACTGTTCTTCTTAGAGAATATTAATCTTTCAACAGATTTACGAGCAGAAAAAATGTCCGATTTTCTGTGGAATGGCTCTGCACTTGTTTTTTTTTGAAACTTACACTAAAAACAGTGAGAAAGAAAGTAAAGTATGGATTTAAAAAAGAAATTGCAACAGTAGATTCGTATTTTTTTTTTTTTTTTTTTTTTGTATTAAAAAGTCTGAAACTAATCTTTAAAAGTGTGTCCTGTATATGACTTCGTTAAAATAATACCATTAAAAAAATATATTGTGAAACTTTTTGCTTAACAAATCATACAGGTAAAGTACTTTCATTAGGTCAGCAAACATGCGTGCTACACAAAAATAATAAAATGTATTAACAAGAAATAGTACTTTAAGCTCCCAAAATTTCTGGTCTCTAGTGAAATAATTTATTTTTGGAAGCTTAGCTTCAAAGCTTCTCTGCAATTTTGGGGTACTTTATTTGTGAGTCCTAGATCCTCGGGATTTGGATCTCGGAAGTTGAAAATTTGCATATGTTAGTGTCAATGGCATGTGTACACTTCTATAAAATTGCATCCAAATCGGAGATGGCCGGGTGGAGATGATATGAAAAGTTTGGTCATAACATATACACTGCAAAAAATGAGTGTTGTTTTTACAGTATAATACTGGCAACCGAGGTTCCGATTTAAATCTGTAAAATACGAAGTAATAAACTATAAAACTAGCAATTTTACAGTTTCTTACTGTAAAGTTAGAAATTGTACAGTTTATTGCCGTAAAATTTAACTGTATTATACTGTAAAAACAACAGTATAATACTGGCAGTAGAGGTTCCAGTTTAAAACTGTAAAATGCACGGTAATAAACTGTACAATTGGCATTTTTACAGTTTATTACTATAAAATTAGCAATTTTACAGTCTAATATTGTAAAATGAGCAATTTTACTGTTTATTAATTTAAAATTAGCAATTTTTACAGTTTGTTACTATAAAATTAGCTGTATTATGCTGTAATAACAACATTCATTTTTTACAGTGTAATAACTCTTTTGTAAGAATATTATACTTTTTCTCCATACGTGGCTTCATTCGGTTATTTGGTTTCATTCTTGAAACAGAAAGAGTATTATAATACATAACTATACACAGTATAGTTGCAATTAAAACAATATTTTTTACAAATGAGTGGCGAACTTTGAGCAAGAACTCTTTTTCAAAAATCACTGCTAATCGTTTGTTAACTAATCAGTCTCTTGCCGCATGAATAGTTTTCGGCAAAATATATTCTAATCAGTTTTCAGTTTCAAGAAATATTCTCTCACGTTTTTTATTCTTACGAGGTAAAGAATAACAACAAAACGCAACCAACAAAAAAAGATCATTATCTTACTTTATGCTATTTCTACAGTAAGGGTAATAACACCAATCCGCTTAACGAAGCCAATTTTCAAATTCACTTCATTGGGGGGGGGGGGGGGGGGGGGGTAAGGAAACACAAATCATTAAGAATTATTTAAAAGAAAAAGGATTTCTTTCTAAAATAAAACAAACAAATAAAAGAGAGTGGAATAAAAAACGGTGAAAAAAAGTTGACAGAGGAAAAGAGTAAAAACTAATTACTGTGTAAATAATACAAAACCACTTAAAGACCTGGAGGGTGAAAAAAAATGAGTAAATAACGCGATGCAATTTCTTGATAGAATTCTCGGAGACAGTTTTGAAGTGCGGAACTAGTTAATAAAGAAAAGAAAATTCATTTTTTTAGGCATTTCTTTAGATGTGCTGTTATTCGAGCAAACAGTTGTTTTTTTCTTCAGTAAAAAGAAAACAAATGAATAGGTATGAAGAAAAAAATAACTAAAATAAAAGCTCTGTGAAAATATGTGAAGTTGTAAAACTAGTGCTTGAACAGTTTGCTTGATTTCTGCTGCGAGAATCTAAAATGTGAATGCATCTCCACAAACGACTTTTTTTTTTTTTAATTTTTAAATTTTTTTTTTTATTAGCGCCTTATCTCTTTCCACTTTTTTCTCTCTCTACATTTTGTATTTTATGTGTGTTTGATACAAAAAGTCCAGATTTTTTTTTTTTGTAAGTTTATGAGAGCGGTGTTTTTATTTAAAAACGAAAAAGTTCACGAAGCAGTTGAAACGCCCTTAAAACATACATGTAACACACGCCCTTAAAAAACACGTGTCTCGATGATGCCTTAACCTTTTTCGGGCTGTAAAAGTAAACCTCTCTTGGACATTTTTTGTCTTCCTGTGTGCTCTTATGCTCTTATTCGTTATCAGGGACGTCATTTCAAGTTTTTCCAGGGGGGGGGGTGCAAAGGGTCCAAACACAATGCAATTGACCTGCCCCCCTAAATGACGGGCCTGTTCGTTATCAACTGAATTAATAACATTGGCGACACTAAGCTAGACATACGTTGATATTGTAAATGTTTTGAAGCAATAAATTAGTTCAGTTTTCTGTTGGAACAAAATAATCCTGTTTGACGTTTTCATTATGACTGTGTCCCCTTCTGTTAAAAATCTGAAAAGGGCGAAACAGTTTCAAGCCATTATTTTGAAATTTAATCTAATGTTATTTTTCGAAGTCTCCGTGGTTTAAACTGTCGATACCTTTCTACACCTTTTTTTTTTTTAAATAATGTTTTAGAGATCCTGAAACTCCGAAATCCAGTAGATGTAATTTGCTGGTACGTATTTTA
This sequence comes from Uloborus plumipes, assembly GCA_038373865.1. NCBI lineage: Eukaryota > Metazoa > Arthropoda > Arachnida > Araneae > Uloboridae > Uloborus > Uloborus plumipes. Next base: position 181,380 of record JAXGGA010000003.1, read on the forward strand.
AAGAAGAACTTGACAGTTATATTTTTATAAAGTCGAAATCCGTGTCAGGGGTAAAGCTGAACATGCACTATGTAACAACATTATTTTGCACAAATTTGCATATAACTACAAACACATGTTTTGGGGTAACAAGTGAACCCTTTATCAATGCAAAAAAGATAAGCTAATGGATAAAAAGACATCAAGATTTTTCATTCACACAAGCTCACCTCTTAGTCCAATTTTTAGAAAATTTGAAAACATGCAAGAGAATCACTCTGTTGAAATCAGAAATTCAAATATTGTTAATTTGATGAAATATGAACAGTTAAAAAAGTTCACTGCAATTTTTCACTGCACATATGCATATAGCAATTTAAAACTTTCAGAATTTCGTAGCCAAGTGTATGTGATAACTTTAAATAAAATGTATTTATATAATTGTATCCTATAAAATGTATTAATTCTTCGGAAGTTAAATGGATGTTAAACTGATCAAAGCTGATCAAAAAACGATTTTTTTCAGTTTGTAAGCTTCTCGTGTTTTGAACAAAATCTGTACGCAAGCCGGATATGGCCCGCTAGCCGTAGGTTGGATTGACACCCTGCACTAATGCCATAGTGAACATTATTAAAATATGATCTCGATTGCTTTCAGGAATCATTTCAGTGTCTTTATTTTTTTCGCTCTGGTGTTTCTTCGAGATTTGGCTATACTTGCATTTCATTCTGCTTGTCTCTTTTCAGTTCTGACTTATTACAGAATGCCTCTTTCTCTGTAGTAATCCGTCATGCTTACTCAAAGTCGTGTCCAATCTTCTTCTCCGAGTCATTTCCATCGGGACCCATTTCTTATAAAATAGCTCACGTCAATCATGTTTTTATTGTCCTCTCATTTCGAAAATGCAATTCTTTACCTTTTCCAATCGGCTTTATCGAATGTTTGTCTCGAAATAATCAAGTGCTTTCCCAATCTAATGACTGTTAATAAATTCTCTCCTTGCTCGGGTGAGGAACCTTCCCTGGATCAAGAGTCGTAACATTTCTGAAATACATTGCTTCATTTTGACATCGACTCGAGATTGATTTTCACTCTTGTCTCGGGGCTCCTCGCCAATCGATTGGGATCTGAGAATTTTAAAATACCAAATGCTGAAGTAAATGAATCGGTTAGTGTTGCACGGAACTTGAATGATGAAAAAGACGCCAAGAAAGAGTGCTCAAATGAAATGAAGCGTTTAGTATCCAAACCAGCTCAATCTATTTCGGAAATTTTTACAGGAGAGACAAAAAACATTTCACGCTCTGCCCACTTCATTTTTCCGAAAGATTTTTTAGTTATTTATTTTTCTTCGTTTGAAAAACTTTCGGTGTACGACTTCATTTTAGATGTCTTCTTTAAATGAGCAGTCATGTTTCATTATTGACAGATAAAAATGATTTGGAATATGCTGGTTTTTAAGTAAATCGGAATTACTTCTTTATTTTTTATTCAACTTCGAATTAAATTCATGGGGTTTCTTACTTTTATGTACCTGTACAATCCAGTAATTATTATGAAAATGCTAATCTAGCAATGTCTTGTATGAAGTTTATGTTTCCCGTAAGTTTTTATATTGAAGTATATATTGATTTGGTTTTGGAATAAAACTGGTTTCTGCCGGCGGTTTTCGTCCTGTTTGAGTAGTGTAGACAAAAAAGGTATCAAGTTATGAAAGAAAGGAGACTTTTGAAAATACATAGATTGATCTGGTTTTTATTCTGAACGACACATGTCACCTTTTTTTAAGTAATGACTTTGACGACAAAAGCAGAAAATTGTTATTATATTTTCTGTTTGCGTTACATTTTAAAAAGTTAGCAACGGACAAACATTATTTTGAGGTATTTTGAACACGCTTGAAATCGCAAAAACTGACAAAATACCAATGTTTTTTTAATATAATCTTAAAATACTTTCCAATCTGCTAGCTATTAAACGATACCAAGATGTTGGCAACATTCGGAATATTTCTCGAGTAACAAGGATTTTTCTTGCATTGCTATCATAGCTGGCAGCATTGTTTTCAAAACTTTAAACTCAATTTTTGAAAAATCTCCTTTTTGCCATTTGTTGTTGTCTTTCAAATACACAACAGTGAATTAATGAATCATAATTAGTTTAATACCATTACAGTCTGTAGAGTTCAGCAGATGTTACTTCTCTCAATCAGAGCTGTTAGTTGAAAAGAAATTTTTAGTGGATTTTTAGACTGCCAAATTTTGGGGGAAATCTTGGTTTTTATTCTGTTTAATGTAGTTAATCATTAAAAAAAAATATTTTCTGTATTATCTTTATTGAGGCAGACAACGTGAAGAATGATATTGAGAAAGTTTTTTGATAAAAATTGAGTCTAGAGAAATTTGGTTTTAAGATATCGTGTTTCGAAAAAAAAAAAAAAAAGGTAAATATTTCCTTAAATCTCAATGAGTTAATTTCTATTTAATATCTTTTTGTTTCTTTATGCTGAAAAGGTATCAAACATACACCAGTGATATAGTGTTAAAAACAGGATTTTTAAACTGAGAATTAAAAAAAAAAATCGTACTGTTTACAATGTACATACACCCCAAGTGATATTACAAGAAGTCAGTAGTTTAATGAACAGACTAAATCACCAGTTTGAAGGAATGTCACTCATATCAATCATACACTATTAAGTTCGATATAAGTGGTAGGAGCACTCATTTGAATATAGAGTAAAGGTGACTTGAATCATTTTTGCATGAAACTTAATTGTGTATGAATGAAATCTGTTATTCAAATGTCGCCTGAACTCATAATCTTGCTTGCTAAAAGTTAGTAACATTTACTCAACTGTAAAATAAGTGCAGCTTTGTCCATTATTTCAATGTTCAGTCAGCATAACTTATTCAGCGATTTTAAAATGGAAATATTCTTAACATTAAAAGTTATTTATGTCATTTTTCTTGAACGTTATTTAATGAACTTTTCAAGTAGAGTATGTTCGTGACTGGGGTTTCAAAAGTATTTTTTAGAACAATTGAAAATGTTTAACACCAGCGCCTACCGTTTGCATTCAAATTGTGGCTAATAAACCAAACAAATATATTTTATGCGTTCAAAGTTGAGAACATTTCTGAGATTTTTAATGGTTCTTTTTTTAAAACCAGAAGTAGAAAACAAGTTATAATAAAAACAAAAGAGCTTTTCCCCGTAGAAAAAGCTGAAGCAAGTTAGAGACTGATTAAATGAATCAAAGTGAAACTAGGCCCTTTTGAACCCGTTAGATTTAATGTATAGGCTCTATAGAGAAGCCATCATTTAAGAGAATAATCCTAACATCTTATGAGAACTATGAATGGGTATTGAACGCGAAATGCTGGCTATTCCAACAGATGTGCCGTGAAAGGGACTGTCCAATGTTTCCTACTATAAATTTGAGCTGACTTTGACACTCTGAAAATGTTATGCAGTTAATGGAAATAAATTTGAGCTGATTAAAAAAAAAACAAAATGGAAATAAAACTGAGCTGATTGAGCTACTATAAATTTGAGATGACTTTGACACTTTGAAAATGTTATGCAGTTAATGGAAATGGATGTATATTAAGTCAGTAGTTTCTATTTACGTTTTTATTAAACTTTATTTGTGCTAGATATGTCGCCGACCACCTTGTCTAGTGGTCAGAGCAGTCTGCCACGGATGGTGTAGTCCCGGGTTCGAGTCCCGGCTTGGGCATGGATGTGCTTTCTCTCTCCTGTCCTTGTCCTTTCTTTGTGTGAATGTGTTGTTGTGAAAGGTTGCCTACCCTATATACGGGTACATGGCATGCGTGTGCTGTGGAAGTCCTACTATAAATTTGAGCTGACTTTGACTCTTTGAAAATGTTATGCAGTTAATGGAAATAAATTTGAGCTGATTAAAAAAAAAACAAAATGGAAATAAAACTGAGCTGATTGAGCTACTATAAATTTGAGATGACTTTGACACTTTGAAAATGTTATGCAGTTAATGGAAATGGATGTATATTAAGTCAGTAGTTTCTATTTACGTTTTTATTAAACTTTATTTGTGCTAGATATGTCGCCGACCACCTTGTCTAGTGGTCAGAGCAGTCTGCCACGGATGGTGTAGTCCCGGGTTCGAGTCCCGGCTTGGGCATGGATGTGCTTTCTCTCTCCTGTCCTTGTCCTTTCTTTGTGTGAATGTGTTGTTGTGAAAGGTTGCCTACCCTATAAACGGGTACATGGCATGAGTGTACTGTGGAAGTCGGACTTCACACCAAATTACGGTACAGTTGGAAAAGTGAAGCAGCGCACTCCAAATTCCCAGCCTGGCTGGCATACGACAAAAAAAAAGAAAGAAAATACTAGATAATTATGTCTTGAAGTAGCTTCTATTTTACTTTTGTTTTAGCTTAGTAAGAAACTATAGAGCAGATATGTCCAGCCTACGGCCCCTCGAAGCTAATGTGTGTGACCCGTTTGTTATGTTCAATATTATAAATCAAAAAATACTTCCGGGAACCTTACGAAAAATGAGTAAATAAACAAATAAATAAATAATAAACGAACATAAGAAGCATTTAGAACGATTGTTGCAAATTTAGAGCTAAATAACTAGTAATCATGTAGCAATGATAACAAAAATTCTTGGTTTGCAATTTCCCTTCCTTTCACCGCTTTTCCCCATGATATCGAAAAATAATTAAATAATACTTTATTTAATTTGTGCTTTAGCCCACGAGGTTAATCCAGGTAGCATAGATAACTTTTAAACGTTTTTAAGTCATTGTTATAACGTTAGCAACGATTTTGCAACGTTTATGAAACGAAGTGTGACCTGTGAATCTTAATGCGAGGCGCGACCATCGGACAACAAAAGGTGGACAAAAATTGCATGTTCCAAAAGATGAATCTGAAATGCTGTTGATATGAACATGACTCCACTTCAGTGTCTTAAATATTATTGTCTTTATTGTAAATATTTGTAATAAATAAATTTGTAAAAAAAATTGTCTCTATCGTAAATATTTTGTCTGTTCTTTCAGGTTTGATAACAACGTCCTCAAACTTGCTGGACAGAGAAGTTCAAGAAGAACATGTTTTGGAGGTATTATGATTTACTTTAAAAATAAGATTAGCGTAAATCTTTTAGCGTAAATAAAATTTTATCTATGGGCTGTTTGGAGATTCAAGGGAATTTTTTGTACCTGTCATTTTACCACCTTAATGTTTGTTCTTTTTGGATAATAAAACTTTCATTAAGTAGAAAAACAAGTGCGCAGTTAGATGTTTGCTATCTTAGATTTACATTTTTTTTTGTATAAAATGAAATTCTAAAGTAGGAGAAGCGTAGCCTCCATGAAGTCTCTCCAGCGCTTTTTTTTAGTGTCAGCTAAAAAAAATAAACCTGATTAATAACGTATTTGTGGAAAAAGTATTTGAAAAATAGATATTTATTTATAAATAAATAACCATTTACAACAAAATGCTAATTTTAATTCGTTTTGTCGCTCTATTTTAAGCTCAAAATTGGTATATGGGATATTGAGGTGTAACAAACATTGATTTTTTTTTAATCCGGAGGGGGGCTTTAACAACTCTTTTAATATAAATGTTCATTTGTGGTAATAACAACATTCTTAAGAAAGTCTTTAGAGTAAAATAACAATTTTTGTATTCCATAATACTTGCTATATATATGAAGTTGGCTATGAGGTCGTAAACATTAACTTTTTTTCTGCTTTTTTTAAAGATTACTGTTAGTGACAATGGAGATCCAGCTTTGACATCCACGACTCGGATTGTTGTCAAAGTTCTTGACGTAAATGATCATGCCCCAACATTCTTTCAGAGGCTCCAGCGATGCTACATTCCTGAAATGCCAAAACAAGGGCCGACACTTTGTCAAGTAATGATGCTTACAAATTCTAGTACATCAATATTATTCGTATATTAAACTTTGCTTAAATGAACAAGCTTTAATACTGTTATCAATGGCGAGTGCTTTTATTTTGAATTATGTGCTTTAAGAAAGAGGGTATACTGCTGTGCTAAGCACAAAAGTCGTATCTGCACTTTTTAACAAAATTGAGTTATCACCACCAGGTGACTCTGGGACGTATTTTACCTAAATACAAAATTATATGGTCATTTAAGAACGAGAAATATTTTTTAAATATTCTGAAAAAGTTTCATCTGAATCAAATACAAGGTGGCACAAAACTTTAAACAGCATATCTCAGTTTGAGCTCGGCTGCAGATACCACTTTTGCGCTTAGCATGGCAGTATAGTGCTACTCAGGGACGTCATTTCAAGTTTTTCCAGGGGGGGGGGGCAAAGGGTAAAAAACTAGGGATGTACCAGATATCCGGTAACTATCTGGTATCCGACCTATCCGGCTGATATTTTAAGTAGCCGGTACTTCCGGATATCCGACCCGGCTGACCGCCCCGGATACGGATATCCGAAAGGTTTTTGCAGGATATCCGGCAAAGTATCCGGTATTGATGTGGGAGATATCCGGAATTGATGTAAGGGTTATCCGGTATGGTGTGAGGACCTAACTGAATATTTTCTTTTTTACAAAAATCCCAGTTAAAAAATTCATTGTTTGATAAACCTTTTAGATGATGTAATTACTTTTCATCTTTCCTTTTTTCCATTTTTTGCTTCCAAAACAAAAATTATATGTTATTCCCCTGACTTTGTACTGGACATGGAAGCATTCTACATATTTGATTTTTCACAATTTCCAGATAAAGTATGATTGTCTTCAGCTTTTCAAAAATATTTTAGTTAAAATATTTAGAAAGAAAAAGCTACAAACCTTCAAGGATTAATGTGTGACAAAAGGTTGAAAAAAACTTACGATCATGTCGTCAGTTCATAAAAATTAATCGCAGTAGCTTTTAATATAAATTCTCAAATAGTTTTATTTATTGAATTCTTTTATTTTTAGTTTTTGTACTTCTAACAAAAATTGCAATCTATTAACACCCAATGATGTTGTAATTAGATATTTTTTACTTTGCCACTATTATTGCTTTATTATAATTGAAAATAACATACAATAAATAACCTATCTAATATTCGCGAAAGTGTTCTTCTAGATAATGTAAACATCTGTCCCCATGAATCGTCGGAACTTAGCCGTGCTTTTTTTTTTTTTTTTGAAAAAGAGTTAGAATGTGTGTAAAGAAATTTTGAATCTTGTACTTAGTTTTGTTCTCTTTTTGTAATCCCTTCCTTTCAGAAAAGATATTTCTCTGCTAGAATCTGTTCAAGTCTGTCACGCCGCTCCGTAACTCCTCGAGAACATGTTGAGCATGACTCGCAATAACATTAATTCGAGTCTCGATAGCTCGAAGTTTTATAAACTCAAGTATACCTTTATTTCAAAGTTTTCATTTGGTCCCAAATTCTTCAAAAGACGATAGGAACTGCTTGTAACTCGAACTGTCAATAACTCTAAGCTTTTGTCCGGCCCCTTGGGACTATGAGCTATTGAGACTTTACGGTATTTACGGTGTTAATTTGCATCTTTAGAAAGTGTATTTTGTTTTTTGGAATTTAAGTAAAACTTTAAAATAATTATTTAGATATAAGTTTATTAATTTATTTTTTAAAGTAAACATATGTTTAGAATAATTTTTAATAATTATTATAATATATCGGTCATTTCAGCGAAAATGGTACAAATCAGTCCCGATTCTTCAGAATTTCGGTAATTAATTTTAATATTTACCACCAATTAATTGTATTTTTTTATTTGTTCTCCATCTAATTGTGTGTAACCATGTATAACTTATTTGGGCATAAGCCATTTATAAAGGACTCAAAAAAAAAAAAAAAAAAAAAAAAGAATTCTTTGGCAACAGAAGGAAAAATGATCTGTCCCAGCTTCAAATTGCTAAGACTTAAAATGCAATTTAAGATTAAGTTGAAATGCAACCACAAAATCATTCACAATGCACAGAACAAAAAATGCTTCTGACACCTTTTCTGTTGATTTTTATGTATATAAAAAAAAATCTTGGAAAAACACTTATTTATCTTTGTTCCTAGATTTTTTATGTTTCAAACTGTCCACTCTGTTACAAGCCTTTCTGAAATAAAATAAGCAATTGCATTCAATGTGATATTTTTTTTAAAGAAGTACTAGTAATGTATCTGCTATGATTACTTTGATACATTGAATTATATAGTCAGCAACCAAGATAAGCCTAAAATTCTTTGCTGATGATAGTTTGTACTGTGGGATGTCCACTCTGTTACAGTCGCATTAATGGTGCAAAAAATATTTTTTCTTGAAATTGCAGACAGAATTAGTTTTAGGATGTTTAGTCCATTTTATACTTGTTCTGTAATTAACTTTTCTTTACGATTATAAATATATTTTTCAAACCTCATTTGTCTCATCTGTTACACAAAGTGGTCAAACTATTCAAAACCCTTAATGAATGACTGATATACAAGCCATTTACACTTTATTATGCACAAATAAACAGAGAAACAACGATTTTTAAAACAACGATTAGTTGGCAAAAATTACTTCATTTGATAAACTTAACTCGACAATTTCAGACATGATTTGTACCATTTTGGCTGGAATAACCCATAAATATAGCATTTGCATCTAAGAATGTATCTTTATGTTTTCAAAATGAAGTTGAATTTCGAGGCGATTGTTTAAAGAATTAGTTTATTAATTTGCTTTTAAAAGAGTGAATGTGTTTAATCTGAATCTTAATGTATTTAAAATGATAATTTGCACTTTTAAGAATGTGTCTTAATTTTTTGGAACTAAAGTAAAATTTCAAGTTGATTATCTAATATATAAAATTCTCGTGTCACAGTTTTCGTTGCCATACTCCTCCGAAACGGCTTGACCGATTTTGATGAAATTTTTTGTGCTTATCCAGTATCTATGAGAATCGGCCAACATCTATTTTTCATCCCCCTAAATGTTAGGGGTAGTCCACTCCTAAATTTTTTTTGTTCGCACATAACATCTGATCTACTGAACTAAAACAATATGTGTTATCGTAAATCCTTACTTCAATGAGCGACCCGATGGTCAAGTGGTTAGGCGAGTCAGGTTGAAGTTCCTGATGGAATGAGATCGAATCCAGGTCCGCAAGGGTTTTTTCGAACAGCTGCATAGTTTTTTTTTTTTTTTTTTTTTGAATGATTTTAATGATTGTAATGTCCTTATGCAGGTACATCCCCTCATGGGGATCTACCCCATATTTTTTGATAGTACAAAATGACAGTTTTGGTCGGATCTTTGTTAAAATTGGCAATGGGGTCCTTCGATGCTGTAGAATTTTCTTATGGACGTTTGTGCCATTTTTGGGGGCTTTGAATCGATTGTGGCAATAAATGGTTTTTGATTTGCGGCACTTATATTATTTTTTCAAAAATTATATACACTATCAATTATATTATGTTAATTTTTGTACCTTTATAAAATTCTGTATTTTATATCTTGCATTTACGTCAAATTCAAGGTAAAATTAAAAGTCAAAAATTCTGAAGAAGATAAATATATGTTAAAAATTAAAGTAACTATTTTTGTGATTTTCATATTGGTTGTGACCAAAAAACATCATTACAAACAAATAAAATGTATCAAACACCATGAGTGTTGAGTTATTAGGCAAAATCTGCTGTATAAAGTTTTTTTTCACTGCTAGAGGGGGGGGGGGGGTATGAACGACCATTAAAGTGACACAAATTTTTAAAAAATAAAGGTGGGATCTCCAGTTATCTTGCTTCGTAATTTGAACTGTGCAACGGTACGCGATTAGTCATTCAAAAATTAATGAAAAACGTGATCGAAGCCAGGGTTTTAACTGGCAAGTTCAGAGGTGAAAATATACTCATACCACGGATTCCTATTATACCTACTACAGATGTGCCAATTCAATTCAAACGTATTCAGTTTCCGATTAGATTGGCATTTGCAATGACTATCAACAAATCCCAAGGTCAAACGATGTCTGTTTGTGGCTTAGATTTGACAACACCATGTTTTTCACACGGACAATTATACGTGGCATGCTCTCGAGTGGGTAAACCATCCAGTTTGTTTGTGTTAGCTAAAGATGGACTAACAAAAAATATTGTTCACGCTATAGCATTAAGAGATTGATATTGTTTAATAGTGTTACTGTCGTAATTGTTTAATTAATGATATATAATTTTAAGGAATAAATTATAATAACTTAAAAATAATGTTTGCCTTTTGTTATTTTTATATTCCCGCATCGTTCACAGCGCTCCATGCTTATTTCACGCATATACCACATTCTTACATACATACAATATACACATTCTACACCATACATACATACATACTTACAATAAGTAAGCTATTTTTTGTCAACACTAGAAATTACTAGGAAATTATTCATATGGCAAAACAACGTTTGCCGGGTCAACTAGTTTAAGTATAAGTTTACTCATTTGTTTTTTAAAAAGAGAACAACTTTAGTATAACTCTTAAAACTATATTTAAGCTGCTGATTTGAATCTTCAGAAAATATGTACCTTTGTTTTTTGGAGTTATATAAAATTTTTAATTGATTATTTAAGTATAAATTATTATTATTATTATTATTTAACACACTGGTCCCGTTTTAATATTTTCTTCTTTAACTTGTATGTTAGAAAAATTACATGCGTATTATTCTTAAAAAAAAAGAATTTCAAAGTAAAATTTTGCTTTATATTATTGCAAAATTAGAAATAAGAAAATGTGTTACTTTGTAATGAAGTTTAAATTCATAAAATTCTAATAAAATATGTATTAACTTGAAAAAAAAAACGTTTATTTGAGCTTAGTTTTTTTTTCTTTTTTCTTTCTTTTTTATAAATCAATTATCGTGTATATAATATTGATGAAATATTTAATTACTATATCTTTTATGTAGAAACTTATTGAAATGATATTGAAACAGGAAAGCTTTAAAATTTAAACAAAGAATAATTAAAAGTTTAAACTTTGAGTACATACAGAAATATGTAATTCTATCTTTTAGAGTTTCGTCTCTTTTGATAAAAATACATGATTTAGAAAGAAATCACAATATGCTAGTGCTTCATTTCATATGTAGCGCTACTCCTATACACTAAAATAGAGGCATTAAAAATTAATTTGAATGCATTAACATGTTCTTAAAGAAATGATGCTAGAAACAACTTTGATTTATTGTTTTGAAGCTGCATTACATAAAAATAAGCGAACATGCAATGTAATTGTAATGCCGGATATCCGCAGGATATCCGGCGGCACGATTCCGGATATCCGATATCTTGCTCGCGATGAGTCACCGGATATCCGATATATGGTATCCGACAAAATCACTATCCGGTCGATCCCTAGTAAAAACACAGTACAATTTCTCTAGAAAACAACAAAAACCATGCCCACTTATATGTAAAAACATTGATTTCACAAAGTCGGGGGGGGGGCAATTACCCCCCCCCCCTGCCCCCCCCCCTAAATGACGGGCCTGGTGCTACTCTGGTAATTTAACCTCCAACATTAACAATATTTACATCTTTTTCGTGTAATAGGAAACGGTAATTGCTATGGATCTGAGTGGAAATAAGTTTGTAAACAAATACGAAAGTGAGCCAACTCAATTCAGGACAAATAACCTTTCCCTTTTACCCGAAAAAAGGTAAACATCGTCAATGTCGAAGGGCTACCAGAGTAGCATTATCTAACTCTGATAACTTAATTTGGGACCTTCGCAATGTTTGCTTATTTTTGTGGAGTTCACTAAAAAAGGGACGTGTTTTTGATACAGATTCGAGTAGGAATACTTCCACAAAACTTCAAAAGTAACCCAGCTGAACTCGGGGTCTCTCAGTTACCCTTATCTATTACTTCAAAAGGAAGTAAGCATTGTCAAATTCGTGGCTCAACTTGTGAGAGCCACTCTGCCAGTTATTGCAGTTACTGAGATTCTGCTTTCGTTTCCTACATTGTTAATTTAGCAGTGCCTTTTATGCACTCTTAATTACACTGTAAAAAATAAGATGTTGTTTTTACAATATAAATACTGGTAGCAGAGGTTCCAGTTTAAAACTAAAAGAACAGTAATAAATTAAAACTAGCTATTTTACAGGTTATCACTAAAACTAGCAATATTACCATAAAACTAGCTGTATTATACTGTAAAAGCAACAGGATGATACTGGCAGCAGAGGTTTCAGTTTAAAACTAAAATGCACTGTAATAAACTGTGAAACTAGTAATTTTACAGTTTCTTATTGTAAAATTAGCTGTATTATACTATAAAAACATCTATTTTTTACAGTGTAGTGGCGTCACCATGCTTTGAAAAGACATTTTAAAATTTCAATGACGTTACAAAAAGGAACTTATTTACACTTATTTTTAAATGTCTCCTATAATCTCTTCTATTATGTTAATACCAGGACTTTATTTCCATGAGAGCTCAGATCCTACATTTTTTTTTTTTTTGTAAATTTTAACGTATTAGACTGAATCTAGACAATGCTTAAAATAAGCTCTAAAGACTATATTGCCCCCATCCCCACTTCTTTTGCTAGTAATTGAACCCTGTTGAATGCCAGTATAAACGTTAACTGAAGTAAGGGTAGATTTCACAATCTATTTTTGTTCTCAAGATACAGTTTTACTAATGTTTAACACTTAATTTGTCTTTATTTTTAGGTTTTAGCTTCAGATGAAGATTCGGGTCCAAATGGTGACATTTCTTACGTGTTATCAGAAGGAACGAGTGCTCACTTATTTCGTATTCATCCAAAAACTGGTGTTATCTATAGTCAAGGGCCCTTGAAGGGAGGACAACAATATGAGTTAATGGTAATGCTAACATTTTCTGTACTTTTCACAATTACAAATAATAACGAAAAGAAATAACGAAAAGTGACGATAATTTCCGTCATAAGTTTTGCAATTGCTGTTTTTTCATCTACATTGTGGTTTAAAATGGAAGATCCGTTGAGAAAAATATCCTTATTATCCAATAACATTTTGTGCTGCTTGAAAGATTTAAGTTAGAAGCAAATGTTTCTCTTCTTTAGTTTCATTTTAAAATATCCTAAAAGCGAAGCAAAAAAGGGCTGCATCGGAACTGCTCCTCGACGTATTGATATAACTGGTCAAGAGTTGTCTTTTAAGGCTATAAAAAAATTGCAAGTGGAAATGTTGCAATACTCCACTTAATGTTCTTTACGCTGTTTTAGAGAGATAAACTATACGTTAAGACTTGCAAAAGTGATTAAAAATGGCTTTAATTATTTTTGTTCAGGTAAATATTTAGCTTTGAGGAATATGGTTTTCTGATCTTTCATGATATAGTTGGCCGGACCTCAGAAATTGAACTTTTATGATGTTTTGTTTTATTTTTCCTTCTAAGGTGACTGTTTCTGATGGTGGAAAGCCATCGCTGAGTTCAAATGCTAGGGTTATTCTGGAAGTAGTCTCGGTGTCTGAACATAGCAAATCACCTCCCATTCTGCATCCTTTAGAGCCGAACACAATTGTAGTATCGGAGAGCGAGCAAGTTGGGAACTTGGTAGCTATGGTACAAGCTGAAGATCCCGATGGAGATACAATCTGGTATTCCTTAGCAGGTATTATTGCCTTTATTATACAAATAATTCATTTCAAATTGTATTTTGTCCCTTTTTACTGTAATAGAAAATCTTCAAACCGCCAATGTATAAAAATTCCATTTCCTTGAAAAACGCAGAGAACTTAACAATAAAGGTTGCAGTGCAGTTAAAGAATTCTTCTTTTTTTTATTGAGAATCAACAGTATTTTCGTGAGAATTAAGAACCAGCAATGGCCCAACCAAATTTTCCTATATGAACCCTAAATTGGGATTCTGTTGACTAATTGTCGGCCAAACTACCGGTCGGTAAGTTCGTTCCTTTTTTTTTTTCTTTCTCTCAACCGAAAACGTTGTTGGGCAACTATGGCTATTGAAAACCATCTAACTTCATAAGCTGCTGTTAGAATTCTGTTGAGAATCGTCGGGCAATCTTTCTATATATTTTTCATCTTATTTATCCTAATGTTTGAACGAATCTTGGGTCAATGTCGTAATGGCCAACTCCTGTCAACCATTAATAGAGTATAGGATTTTATTAGCTAATTATTGGCCAAATTAAACAAGCAATTTCTAACTGTTTCAACCACGTTCTTAACGTTGCACCATCTATCTATTCTGCTGGGAAAAACACAATTTCATCTGTCCTCCCTTCTTAAGTCAAAGTTTCCAAATGAAAAAGCGCAATTGTTAGATTAAAATAATTTCTCCCCGAATTAAATCAGTCATGCCACACACACCTTAATGGTTAAACGTTGAATTTTAAAATGCAAAAAATAAAATAAATAAATAAATAAAATAAAATGAAAAGAAAAAAAAATAGCCTAAAACTGATTGGAACATTTTTATAGTGTGGAATATTTTCCTCAATGATAATTTAATTATTTTAATAAATATGGCTCCATATGTGCGGAAAAGTTATGTGTAACATAAAACGTTTGTAATGTTGTTCATTCCAAGCATCATTGATCATGTTTGTGAGGTAAACGAAATGATCTGTCATTTTTACTATATTTGGGATGGCCAGTTTTATTTAAGGAAGTGACAAGATGACGCGCTGTTTTTTCGAGTGCTCGTACTAAACGTTTTCATGCGTTGTAGTTATATTTCTTAATGTGAAATATATAATTAAAGACTAGTTGAGTGCAAAATTTATTTATTACTATACAAAAAGTAGAGTAAAAAATTGAAATATCAAGGCTAGTTTTTCATGATTTATCAGGGGCTTTTTTCTTTATTTAAGGAAGTGACAAGATGACGCGCTGTTTTTTCGAGTGCTCGTACTAAACGTTTTCATGCGTTGTAGTTATATTTTTTAATGTGAAATATATAATTAAAGACTAGTTGAGTGCAAAATTTATTTATTACTATACAAAAAGTAGAGTAAAAAATTGAAATATCAAGGCTAGTTTTTCATGATTTATCAGGGGCTTTTTTCTTTATTTTATTTACAAGGTTTGCAATGCAATAATGTGATTCAATACGAGACAAGAAAAAAGAACTGCATCCGTTGAAAAATGACTTATCTATTCTCGATATTTTTTCGACAATTTCTTTACGGAAGTTTCAAAATGTTGCTTGATAGATGACGCTTGACGCACAATAACTTCAGGATAGAGACCACAACGGCTTTTCTTTTTAGGCCTGGATTTGCAGACCTCAGGGCCAGGGAAAACTTTTCTGAAAATAAATCAATACTCTCAACGTTAAAAATATACCTGTGATATTTCAGTGAAATTCAACAAAGATCAGAAACTGAAATATTATTTAAGAATATCGGCAAATATTGAGCAAAATACTTAATTTTCTTACCCGGAGTCAATAAAATATGGATTTCTACTTTTTTTAAAATAAAATCAAGTTTTAAACGTATTATTGAAAGTAATAGAAATCCGCAAAGTTTGAAAGCATTTACTTAAAATAAACCTAATTGCTTCATAAAATGCTTCAAATATGCGTGAAAAAAATGAACGTTTTCTAAATATGAGTGGGAAAAACCACATCAAATGTAAAAAATATACGACTTACTGAGATTTGAATTTAATTTTGAGTGTAGAGGCAAGGGAACAATTCAAAATATTGCAAAAAGTGACAACCAGGTCTAAAAATTTGAAGTAAAAGTAAAACTATACCGAAATATTGAGTTTTCAGATAATTTTTTTTCTTTGACTAAGCATTCGATGTTTTACCACACTGGTTAATTTAAGAGACTTTACAAATAATATTTTTTACGTTTATATATATATATATATATATATATATATGTGTGTGTGTGTGTGTGTGTTACTATTGATGTATTGAAGGAATTGAAGAACGTTTGATGGTTGTTGAAATTTTGGAGAAACTGAAGTCAACAAAGTATAGATGCATACTTTCGTAAAAATGCTATTATGAAAATGCTTTTTTTATGTCTCCCATAGGTGGCAACGTCGGTGACATGTTTCTAATTCAATCTAAAGGAGGGGCTGTACTTCTCGCTCGGAAATTGAAATGGGAAGTGCATCCTTTTTACAACCTCAGCATTAGCGTCACTGACGGAGTATACACAGTGTTCACACATGTAAGACTTTTTATTTCATGTCGTATTTCTCTCCCTGCATATCTCTTTACTTTTTATCATTTTAACACATTCATGCCTGACATTTTATTTATTTTATTTTTTTTTGTATACTGGTTACAAATAGTGTTTAATGGACAGGAAAAATAATTTAAAAAATATCATGCAAAAAATAATTTTTGTATTAAAAAAAGAAAAATCGTCTTTAAAAAGGGACGCTAGGTATTAGAGGGTACACACTTGTTTTACTAAATTTTTTTTTCTGCTTACGATGTAATATTTAAAAAGCAGCAATGAACATAAACTGGGAAGCTAGGAAAAATTTTAAAAACTTAGCTTTTTGTTATTGAGATTGTGAACGATGTAATTCTTGATAAAGACCATAATAAAACGGCTACAGAACATACTCTACAATTTTCTTTTAATTATGAATTGAATTGAATGAACATATTAATATATTAATTATGAATTGAAACAATACCAAAGTAATAATTGAACACTATTATTTGGTTGAAATCTTCATTTTTGGGCAATTCAGACGCACTTTTCGGACCGTCCCTAAAAAGGGACGCTAGGCATTAATCGTCATTCCATTTTTTAATTCATATAAATATGATAAAGTCTCAGCAAATAAAAAACGAAACATTAATGTAGCATTTTTAAATATGAAGAGCTCAGAGAAAAATACTTCTTATATTTAAAAGACCATTAAGCATACTACTCATGTATATGACTAATTAGGAAACCATACGATTTTGTAATAATAAAAAAATCTAAATTGGTTGCAATCAAAAAGGTATTGTAAAAAATGCTTTGGTCGCACAAGTAATTCGTCCTCGTGCCCCCGTTATCGAAATATGAGACCTTAAAGTCAGTCGGAATTTCAAGAAAGGTCACCAAATTTAGCGAATTTCGGTAAGAAATGGCAAAAAATGGCAAAAAAATTGCGACAAACAATTGTCTCAATATGCTTTTTCGATTGCTACCTATTTTTATCTTTTTTTTTTTTTATTTCATGATTATACTATTAGTGTTATAACGCGACAACAGAACGCCACAAACGGCGGTGCTTGATTTCACTATTTGTGGTGTCCACACGTGCAAATATGCTTTCAATTATAGGAAATTTAAGCACCGTTTTTTGTAGCAGACAAATTGGTACCATTTATTCTTGCGACATTCAATCAACCAATTTTTCAGTAATTTATAAAATGAGTTGAAATTGTTTATAACAAACGTGTCTTAATGTCAAGCTTTTTAATTTCTGAATTTCAGCTAGCGGTGAAAGTGATGAGTATCAATAACTATATGCCAGAGTTCTTGGAACATACTTACAAGGTGGAAATTGGCGAGAACAGTCCTGTAGATACCGAAATATTAAAACTGGAAGCTTTTGACAGAGATCAGGACAAGCGATTACTCTACACTATTCATAACAGGTAAATATGCAAAGCTGTAATCTGTCAATTAGGGTTGTCCAACATCGTATGAAAGAAAATAAAAGTTAAAAATGTTTATCTCCACGTTGAATTGCCGAACTAAAATTTCGATGAATTGAAAGATGTTCGGGGGTAGCGATGAATTGAAAATTTTAAACTTTAATTGCTCATTTGTGCAATTTCACCTTATACAGGTCATTTCGAAACGTATCAATTAATAATTACAATTTACTTAACTTATTATGATATGTTTAAGCGCCTTCTTAAATAAGTTCCACTGCGTTGCGAAATATTTTCAACGCCCAGGAAGGTATTGCTGAGAGCCAATGATGTTATCAAATCTTAACAAACGAGGAGAAAGTGTTATATGTAATGTAAGCATTTCAGAAAATTTTATTATCACGTTTGTAAATGTAAAATATCTTTTGCACGATATTTCTATTCTTAACTATTTCATTAATAAAATTTTTTCATCAAAATGTTTGTGATTTAGTTAAAACTCCTTTTTCTCCCAGCTAAATCAGCAGTTGTAAAAAGTATCTTTACTACAACCAATTGCGTATTGGCGTATATAAGGGGTGTGCCCGGGGGGGGGGGTCGGCCCTCTCCCAAAACCAAGGAAAATTGTCTCGAAATAACTTTAAAATGTGTTTTCAAAAAGGAAAGGTCCCGAATTTCTCCCCTTTCGCTAAACATCAACAAAGATACTTTGAAAACTGCAGTTAAGAGCCTCAACGCTGAAAAAATTCCAGGAGAGCTATCAAACCCTTTTCTATCACTTAAATTTTGAAAGTTTTTTTGAGAGAGAGCACCCTACCACCTCGTTTTCTTTGAAAAAATTTATAGCATAAAATTGCGAAGTTAAAACTTCAATGTCACAAATTTTGTGGGAGCAGTTTCTGAATCCATACTTTTTTCTTAACGTCATTAAAGATAATCTCAAATGGGTTTTCAGAACATTAATTTTAAAACATTTCCAGTAGAGGGTTCCCGAACCAACACCCTTTCCCTAACGAAAATCTGAAATAAGCTTGGCTATGCTAGGTTACATCGGCCCCCTCCAAAATTCAAATATGTATATGCCCCTGACGATCACTAAATATTGACATATTCGCTTGATTTGATTTTCCTCCGTGAATAGGGTAGTTTTCGATTTTTCAATTTTATTTTTATATGATAGAGTAACATGTGTGAACATCATCGGTGAAAAAATTTTTGCGATACGATAAGTAGTTTTTTTTTAAATAATTTTTAAAGTTCAAGAAAATGTGACGTCACTCGGCGGCGGAAGAAACGTCATCGGTACTTCCGCCGCGCCTCAGCCGACGAAGAGAAGCGAGGGAAACGCTTGGCTACGTTGAAGACGCACTTGAAGACTATTAACTCCTCGTGATTTTGGAAGATTTAAATCGCTCGTCCTCTCGAAAATAGGCAAAAACCATCATTGATGTCACTTGAGGGAGATTGTTGGACTGTCCTTTGACGTATCCTGTCTCCATCATGCATCAAAAGGATTATTAAATATCTAAAAATTAAAAATAACTACGCGCTCAAAATGTCCGTAGCGATAACATGGGTCCGTCGCGGAGAGCTGAGGATTGAGGCCGAGTGACGTAACTCGTGACGTATCAGAAAAGCGCGCTTTTGCGCGTCGGATTTTTAAAAATTCATTAAAAATCAATCGTTGTGTTTTAAAATACGGCAGTGGTGAATTTTGGAGTTTTGAGGGTCAAGTAACAATATTTAATGATCAAAATGGGGATTTTTAATAGGTCACAATTACCCTATTATATTAGGTGTCCCCAATAATTGGCCCACCCCTCTATTCAAGCATAAACTTGACGAGTGAGCACGCCTTCC
The DNA here is from genome assembly GCA_038373865.1 of Uloborus plumipes. Lineage (NCBI taxonomy): Eukaryota > Metazoa > Arthropoda > Arachnida > Araneae > Uloboridae > Uloborus > Uloborus plumipes. The sequence goes on from JAXGGA010000003.1 coordinate 200,840, forward strand.
GGAGCGGATTAGTGTCAATCGAAAGGAGGAGAGAGCAAGATAGGGAAACTTCGGGATTTCCCCTGGTTAACCTTTCCCCTGCCCTACCACGTGCTGGTCATTTTTGATATCTTTCCTCCATACTGCAAGTGCATCCAGCACTAAAATGGAGTTCGGATTTGTTGAAACAGAAAGAGGAGGAAAACTATTAGTATGCAAAGATTATATGTTCCGAATACATTCACGTAAAAAATTATACGTCTCATTGGAAGTGCACAAACCGTTTGTGTACAGCAAGAATAACATTAATAGGGACTAACATGGTGAACCACAGAGTTTATACAATCACCAGCCGGACATCGCAAAAAAATTTAGAAAGACCTACGAAAGACGACGCTTTTTAAATTTTAAATTCAACCCCCCCCCTCCCCTATATCCCATACAGTTGGAAATGCTTTACTGATTACAAAAATACCATTCTTTTTTCTGTGCCATCAAAATTGAGTAAGCTGTAGCATTTTAATTGTTTTGAACCGTACGCCATTACATCGCATGAACGAAGAATTCAGCAACTCATTTTTATTGTCATTTGAGAAGATATCTCCCAGCTGACAAAGGGAGGAGCATAACAAGATACTACACACACCTTGTGCACAAAACTTTAACCTTCTACAGTATATAGTTTTTGAAATACGTATACAATTTACACACATACTAACGTATACATACAGACTTCACGAGAAAACTCACATTACTTCACTCGGTGATGGTCAAAATGGATATTTCGGCTGCCCATACATTGATTGGTACACATTCACTTGTAGATAAGCAGAAATGCAGCTGAATGTACTTTTGAGGGTGGGTAAAATGAAAATTTAGCCGAAAATTGTACAAAAATGTTTTTTGCATATGCATTAAGTTCTGTAGTTCGTATACGGAAATTAAAGAACATTTATTCAAAATGTGTGCTAGGCCAAAGAAAAAACTTAGATCAAACTAAAACATGAACTAATATTGAAAAAAATAAAGGTTATGAAGCAAATGATATGTGAATCAAGAAGGTAAAGTTCTGAAGTTATTTTTTTACCAATGGAGCAAAAAAGCTTTAAGAAACGGTTTTTGAATTGATGACTTGAATCAAGAAAATTATTGGGCGGGGAGGGGTGGGGGAGGGTTAAAAGTTCCTGTGATAATATTTACTGGGTTATTTTTAAAGTTTCAAAAAGTTTTATTAACAATTCAACGCTTGCATAAATTAAGCCCTGAAATTAGCTTCTTAATTTTATTAACGATTAAGTTTATAGTAGCTATTTTTTATTTTGGTATTGGTTTAAATTAAAAAGCTTATCCCACCAATTAATCTAATACCCTAACCTAGACGTAGCAGTTATAATGAGATAAGCAGGTTATAATAAAAAAATGCTCTTGCTAAACGACTATTCCAAAAATAAGTTAGCATATAAGGCATTTTTACTTTCATACTCGGTATCGAAAAATTGAATTTTCATTCCTTAAAAAGCTTTTTATAGTTTCTCCAAACAAAAAACGTCTTTAAAACATTGAACAATCTTTAAAATAAAAAAAAGTCCGTTCATTTAAAGGAAAAAAAATATCATTTCTGTCTGAAACAAATTTATTTTTAAACCATAAAAAAATTCAAAAGAAAATTCCATATAAAACATTTAATGCCGACAAATTGCCGAATTATAATAGCAACGTAAGTTATAATAATTGCATGATAAAAATGGACAAAATGAAACTCCAATACGCTAGTCTCCCAAAATCAAAAAGACTTTTGGATCAAAGGAACAAAATATTCGAAATTATTAGAGCTTTAGTTTTTTTTAATTCTTTTTGTAACTTATTTTTGTTGTTCTCTTACGGGGGTCATTCCATGCGAAATACACTGAAGTGACAAAAGTCATGGGATACCTCTTAATATCGTGTCGGCCCTCCTTTTGCCCGGCGAAGTGCAACAACTCGACGTGGCATGGACTCAACAAGTCGTTGGAAGTCTTCTGCAGGAATATTGAGCCATGCTGTCTCGATAGACGTCCATAATTGTGAAAGCGTTGATGGGGCAGGATTTTGGGCACGAACAGACCTCTCGATGGTGTCCCATAAATGCTCAATGGGATTCATGTCGGGCGATCTAGGTGGCCAAATCATTCGTTGGAATTGTCCAGAATTTTCTTCAAACCAATTGCGAACAGTTGTGGCCCGGTGACATGGCGCATTGTCATCCATAAAAATCCCATCGTTGTTTGGGTACATGAAGTCCATGAATGGCTGCAAGTGATCTCCAAGTAGCTGCACATAAGCATTTCCAGTCAATGTTCGGTCCAGTCGCACTAGAGGACCAAGTCCATGCCATGAAAAAACAGCCCACACCATTACGGAGCCACCACCAGCTTGAACAGTGCCTTGCTGACAGTTTGGGTCCATGGCTTCGTGGGGTCTGCGCCACACTCGAACCCTACCATCGGCTCTTACCAGCTGAAATCGTGACTCATCGGACCAGGCCACGGTTTTCCATTCATCTAGGGACCAACCGATATGCTCACGTGCCCACGAGAGTCGCTGCAAGCGATGTCGTTCTGTCAGTAAAGGCACTCGAGTCGGTCTTCTGCTGGAATAGCCCAAGAAATCCAAATTTCTCCGCACAGTTCTAGCAGACACGTCCATTGTACGTCCCGCATTGATTTCTACGGTGATTTGACGCAGTGTTGCTTGTCTGTTAGAATTTACGACTCTTTGCAGACGTCGCCGGTCTCGATCTTTAAGTGCAGGCGGTCGACCACTGCGCTGTCCATGGTGGGATGTTATGCCTGAAATTTCATACTCTCGGCACACTCTTGACACAGTGGATCTGGGAATGTTGAATTCTCTAACGATTTCCGAAATGGCATGACCCATGCGTCTAGCTCCAACTAACATTCCGCGTTCAAAGTCTGTTAATTCACGTCGTGCGGTCATCATCACGTTAAAACCTCTTCACATGAATAACTTGAACAGAAATGAAAGCTCTGTAAAAGCACTGCGCATTTATACCTGTTCTATGCGATGCTACTGCCATCTGAAAATTTGCATATTGCTATCCCATGACTTTTGTCACTTCAGTGTAAGCAAATCGGCTGTGGCTCATATGTCACAGATTTCAATGAAAATTTTTATTACGGTAATACATGCATATCTATGAGGAAATACAAAGTATGAAAGTTTAAAAACTGTTTGTTGCTTTGCTATTGACATCAGAAATTAAGTCTTACGCTAAGCCTAAATTTTCAGAGTTCATGACAGCCAGTTTGTGACTCTATAACTCTTAAAGCTATAAACATACATATGTATTAAAAAAAAAATAATATTTTCACATTCTCTGGAAAAATTTCTGTCAGTAAAGATGAAAATTAAATTTATTTGGAGCTTTCATTAATTCTGAGATATTAACAAAGATTGAAATCTGTTCTGTTTTCTTCAGGATTCAAACAACTCTGCTAGCCTTTTGAATGAAAAAATAAGAGAAAAAAGCAATACAGAGCGTAAAACTATCTATTACTAATTACCTGGGCTAAGTTAATAATTGGTGTCAAATTTTTTAATGATGAAATCGTACTTTGAAAAATTGAAATTTATCGAAATTTTCAGTTCTTTCACTTTTTCACATGCTAGTTTGAACAAAAGGGAATGCTCCTAATTTGCTCATTTTTTTACGGAGCTTGTTGAAGTGTCTTTTATTTAATATCAAATTTTAATTAGTGCTTTTTTCCGTATTTTTGTCATTAGAATAACTTGAATTCAGGTAAAATTTCATCAATGAAACCATTTATTGTAAGTTTAGAAAGACTTAATCATTTCTTTCGTGTTTCCTTTTCTTGAAAGAGTGTTTATAAAGTATTTGCTGAAGCCTTTTCATAATTATTGTGAAGTGTATTGTATTCCATTATGAAAAATTATATTTAATTGTGCAAGTAAAAGTTGCTTTTTTTAACAATCTCCACCCGTGATGTGGAGAAAAAAAAACAGGTTACTTGAGATAAAACCTATCATTTCAGTATCTAAGGAAATCTTCATGGAGATTAAAAGAAACTTTTTGGACAGAATAAAAATTTAAAAAAACATCTACTATTTCATCCATTTATTGATTATATTATTATTTGTATTTCTGGAGATATAACTTTTATCCACAAGATCCCCCCCCCCCATAAGTTCCACATCATACCTGCACATTTTTTAGAAATTGAAATTAATGCTGAATACACTTGATTTTGCTCCTTTAGTCGTTTATCTGTTCCTTTGAATTCCTCGAGCTTCACATAAAATATGAAGAAAGTGTTGTTTCTGTCTATTTAATACAAAGCTAAGAAATCAAAAAGGCACTATCGAGCTTCTTCACAAATTGTAGACATAATGGCCTATATCCTTGTAAAATTGGAGCAATTTCCAAAGTGTCCTTCATATAAAGTTTTGTGCCAACTTAAAGGCGAAAGTGATCGTTTTACGAAATATACTTAAGTTCAAAAAATATTTTGAAAACAAAAGAATTAAAATACAGCTTCAAAAATTTAGGTATTCTTTCTATGAAAGTTAACACATTGTTGGGAATTAATTTAAATTATGCAACTGAATTCCTTTTTGCGTGAGAAAAATAATGAAAACCTTCAATTTTGTTGAAAATGAAATATTTTAGGTTTTAACAGTGCAGTTAACCGTTAATTATCATGACTTTTAAAACGTTACCGTAAACCGATAAATCGCCCTTCTCCAAAAATTACAAATATATGTATCTTTTATGTTTACATTAACTAGTTAAAAAATACAAGGGTTCAAAAGTGCAACATTTATTTAGTGTGAAGTTTATTAGTGTGTATATTAGTTTATTAGTGTGAAGGATGTGCCAATTTTGAATTGCATGGAACTCCTAAAATAGAAAATTTTAAGCCAAAACCTTTTAGATATGTTTATATATGCACAAAATGAACCTGTGTACCAAATTTTATAAAAATCTATCACCATGTGGCCACTACTTTTTTCTCAATTTCTTTCACGTGGAATGACCCAAGTGAATGCTGCTGTTGTGATTTTTTTTTTCAAACTTGGGAATCAAAAATGCACTTTTTTGACTCTCGAAGCTAATAGTAGACATAATGCCCTACATTTTTGCAAAATTGACAGTTGTCCGAAGTGTTCCTCATTTAAATTTTTGTGTCTAAACAAAGGGGAAAATCGTCATTTTACAAAATGTCTCTAAGTTTAAAGCTGATTTTGCGGACAAAGGAGTTTAAATGAAACTCCAAAAGTAAGGTATTTGTTTTATGATACCTGGAACTTTACTGGGTATTAATGTAAGCGAATGCTAATGCATTCTTTAAAGCTCGAGAATAAAAAATAAAATGCTTAATTTTGAGAAAACTGTGTTATTTTCAGTTTTTACAACTCAGTAAAAAATTAACTATTGCAATCAAACTAGTAAATGCGTGGCTGATAAATAACCTTATTCCATATATTTCGGCAATATAATTTTTTTTCGTTTACATGACGTAAGCAATAAAATATAAGGCTTCAAACATACAACATTTAGCATTTGTGCAGAATGATGCTAAATAATGCCACGTTTCAGTTGCATGTAACGACTAAAATTAAAAATATTGAGCCAAACTATTTTAGATAGTTCTATTTTTGCATAAAATGAACCTGTATACCAAATTTCATAAAAAATCTATTACCATGCGGCCACTACTTTTTTCTCATTTTACATGAAATGACCCTTACATGAAACCTTTCTATAATGGCGCAAATCATTCTGAAGTTTTCCGTCGCCCCTTCGAACGAATCAACGAAGAACGAACCGCAGAAATTCAATTTTAAGATATAGGGTATAAGCACGTGGTATAAGCGCATTCGATACCTCTGGGGGTGCTGGGCCCTAGGGTTTGCTCGACCCTAGGTTTCTGGTTCAAAATTAAGAACAGAGCGCTCTTCAGGGTCCTATCCCGGTTAAACCACGAAGCTGTGGTAGGTACGGGGGACCCTGGAGAGTGTGAAGTGAAGGTATAAGCGCATTAAGTCCTGCTAAAAATCCCTATTCTGAAATGATTTTCCCTTCATTCCAAGAAAACAGCAGGTGTTCAGTTCACTCTTCCAGCACCTTTGTCCACTCCTTATCTCCTACCCCTTTCCATTCATGGTGACAGGTCGCGATAGATAAGGCTTGGGCCAATTATGGGTAGAACCTTATATTATGCCACATGGCACAAGGGCAGGCTTCTGAGTGTATGATTCCGAACTTTTTGTGTTTGGGCCACCCTACTGGCCATGTTTTCGCTCTGTCAGTTTAACCCTCGTGGGTTCCTTGGGGTCATCTGTGACCCCAAACCCCAATGCAGTTTCTGTTTAATATATCTTCTTAATCAACCATTTGTTTTTAATGGCATTTTGTGGCTTTTATTCTTCTAGTTTTCTATTCAAAATAATGCTATTAGTGTTTTATTTTTCCCGAATTGCATTTTTTTCACACCAGACCCTTGGGGTCACTTCCCCAGAATGCCAAAAAAGAGGACGCTACAATTTTTGCCCAAGAGAACTGGACAGAAAATGCATCGAATAATGTCATAAGTGTTTAAAATTCACTTGCAAAAAATCATGTTTTTTCAGGTCTGTAACAGTTATAAATAAATCTACAGTTATTGTAAGTTTTGCTCTAAAATTTTAATTTTTAATGCATAAACTAAATTTTTCTTTGATTGTGTCTTTTTATTTTTATTTTTTTAGCATTAAAAAGTGTGTGAACTTAAATAATGCATGTAACATTCAATATTCATAATAAATTAATTAAAGGAAGCATTGGGGTCGTTTATGACCCCAAGGGTCTTGAGTGTTACTGAAATGGGAGGGACCCACGAGGGTTGAGAGCGCTTTTCCACTTAACGACAGTATAACGGTGAAAATCGGCCGGGAATTCTACAACGATAAGTATGCTATCGTATTGACCTGTGTTTGCATTCAGCCGATATCGTTTCGCATGTTATCGCTCTCCTTCAAAAAATAGTAAACAGATGAATGGTTAACCGGTCGACGCGAGAGGAGCGACCTGTGTTTTCCCATACAAAAGGCCCAATAAACGATACCGGCTTAACAGAGACGAAACAATTGTCATTGAATCAGTTCATAGTAGAGCGCATAGCATATGACACTGCCTTTTTGTGTGCGACAATATCGGATAGATACAATTGTGTACGATTTATCGTTGTCGTACCGATAAGTGGAATAGCTCCTGGACGTTATTCCGCCAAAGGCACGGAATTATTCCGCTTCATATTGACGTCATAACTCTTTCCTCAACCGCTTGTGTAAAGAAAATTAGCAGACGCAGTCAGTTTGAGGGAAGAGTTATGACGTTAATCCGAAATGAAATGCTATCAAAGTTTTCTGCAATACGTCTGTTTTTTTTTCTCAAAGCATTTTATTTAGTTAAAAAATGTGTATAAATTTCTTAAGCGTGCATTTCCTTAACTTATTTTAATCAAAACAAAGAAATGAGAGAGAAACGACATGTAAGATAATGCTTTTTTGGGGTCTTCCGATCGAGGCGAGACTGAATGCAAATGCTTTCGGAAAACAACTAAACTGCACCAACTTATATGTAAATACATTAATTTTTCAACGCCAGGGGAGCAATGGATCCCGCCCCTTTGACCCCCTAAATGACGATTTACTCTAAGGTGCCGATATAATTATTCAAAAAAAAAAAAACTTTTACGTTACTGTGTCAATTGAGGGGGGAATGTGTAAATGAAAAAATGCACTGTAACGTAGTAAATGAATACTTTTGAACGCATTTGCTTAAAAACGTCATAATTCGAGTTCTATGCAACATTTAAGTTCCAAACACGTTCTATCAGACGCAGAATTTTTTTTTCTTTCTTTTGATACAATTGTTTTAAATTTTCAAGTATGTTTTCACTTACGAAAAACGCGAAAAACATTTTGAATCTTTATAGTTAATATCTTCATTAGTTAATGGGCAATTCCATCGTTACAGACGTAACAATCGCAGACTTTGAACACTAATAATTCTGGTTTGGGCTGATGAAAGTCTTCAATTTTTTTTCCTGTAGTGTAACTTGATGATGTTTATGCTACATTAAATTTGCGTGCAGATTGCTTAATTACAAAAAAATACAGAAATTAAAAACTGCCTGTTACAGACGTAATTCACAAAACAGCAAAAACTCGACTATGTCATACAACTTACAATATTCCTCTGAATTATACGGAAATTTTGAACTTTTTTTTTTAATACGTATTCTAGAGACTTCAAGCTTTCTAAAACCATAAAGATTGTGTGGATTTTGACTGCCAAATTTGTGAAAAAAATTCATAAACTTGTTACGGACGAAACAAAGTGGTGTTACAGACGTAACATCTCTGATTTGAAAGTAGAAAACAGTATTTTAAAGCAGGAATAAACAAAGATTTTTGCGCTAAAACAATACAGTAGCATTAATTAACACATTATTTGAATATTTTAAGTTATACTGTAACAGTTTTAGAAAATTTGGGTAAGTCTGGGGGAGTTGAGAGCATATGCCGATATGTCAATATGTAACAATGAATTAATGCATCTTAAGACAATTATTTCCAAGAAAGATTGACACAAGAAAAGTTTAGAAGGGCCTTCACACAAATTTATTTATTTGTATTCTTAAAATTAATGCATAATGAGACTGATACATAAAAAAATCGGAAAAAGTAAATTCCTCCCTGGAATCAGTGATTGGTCTTAGGAGAACTTAAAAATTTGAAAATGTTGGATGATATAGCAGAATACTAGTACCAAACTAAAATTTAACCTTCTTGGTGACAGTTGGTCAATTTTGATAATTTTTTTTGAATGAAAAAATGTGTCCTTTTTCGTCCGACGTTCTCGAAATTCGAATGGCATTTTCGTATTCTGTTCGAAAACAATGCATTTCGCGGGCTTTTGGCAAATTCGCGATGTTAGCCCACCGTTCTTCCAATTTTGGCGTCAGCTTTAAAACATTTTCCTGGGGCATATAAATAATTTTAACTTTTTCTGCAATGGAGTTTGCACACTGAAAAAAGGAAAGAGCGTCGTTGACCAATGCTGTTCTAGATCTTACTCTCTGCCACACCTGGTGCCTGACCATACCCCCAACTCCATCCACAGCTCCCTTTCCATGTAACGTATCCAAAAAATGCCAGTTGAGGTATAAATTATAATCAGTCATACCATATGTGTATTTTATTAATCTTAAGAAATAAATTTCAATTACATGCCAACATAATTAAAAATTTCAAAATCAGAATACCAGAAACTTTAGTACTCGTACCATATTATGCTATATACATGTATTGCTCATCCTGTGCTTTTTACCTATTTAATTGGAAATACTTTTGCTACGGACGTAACATAGAGCCATTTGTTATGTCCGAAATGTTACGTCTGTAACAGCATTAATTTAAAAACTAAATCAGTTGCAATATTTTTAACTATGGTGGGCAATTACTCTAAGAATTTGCCAAAAGGACCATTAAGGGTTTTTTTTAATTTTGATTTTTTAGGACGTAATGACAACTTTTGCTTCTTTTTTGTTACAGACGTAACATCAAACTTCTTTTTTTCAAACTTCAATTACACCATTTAGATCAATTCAAAAGAAATTAATGAATGCATATTATTATAGTACCGTCTTAGTAGTTAAAATTGTGCTACAAGTAGTTATTTTTGTTTTTATTTTTCGATGAGAAATATGCAATTGAAAATGTGTTCTTTTTTCTGATTTTTACAAGTTCGTGAATATCGTACTTCCAACTAAGAAAACAAGTATTATTCCAACTCTCACCAAAAAACCAATGCAGGATTCTTAAAATATACATCTTAAGCTTTAAAATGATGTATAACATAGCAACATAACTTCAATATGAATTTTTGACCAATTGGTTTCACTTTTCATGGAATGGCCCTAATGTCATTCGTAGACGCGACTTAGCTAAGAACACTCTCGATCAACTCTTTTCCAAAAAAAAAAAAAAAAAAAATTAAATCCGTTCATCTGTTTAGGCGCTAGAGTGCCACAGACAGATACACGGACGCATAAAAATGCTTGGTGCCAAATTTTTAAATCAAACGACTTCAAATCCAGCAGATGAGCGGCTTCTTTTGTGTGACGCAACCAACGTTTGCCAGTTTACTTACAAGATTCGCCAATCCTCCCACGTTCAATGGCAGCCACATGGCGTCTCTACGGAGTTATGTATTAAGTTTTTCTGCATCTATATTCGCTGGTCAGGTTTACCGCGCATGATAACATTATGCGCGATGTGTTGATTGTGTCACATATGATAATTGCAGTCGTCTTCTTGATTTTTAGTCAAGTGGTTTCTGAATAACTTTGAATGGAAAATTAAAGACTGCAGCTGTCCAATCGTGCTGCTTTTGTAAGTGGACTTCTGACATGAGCAATGTTTATCTTTTTTCGGGAAATAGAAAGAGGTAATTGCCGCGGATTTGAGTTTAAATACTTTTGCAAAACGACCATGAAAGTAAAATAACTCAATTCAGCTCCAATTACCCTTTCCGTTTACCCGAAAAAGTAATAAATTTATTGTCTATGTCAGTGGTCAACTTCCCAGAGCAGCGCCATATTGAGTTCTGTACTAACTAATGCTCGGTTTTTGTATCAAAAGCAATAAAAATGAATTTCCGCACATGTTTATTTGTTAAATAATTCTCTTTCAGCGCAAGTCAGAGCATATCCAAGTTCAGATTAGATTCAAGAAGGGGAATACTATCAATCGCACAGCCTTTGGATCATGAAACAGCACAAAGACACATTCTTACTGTTGCTGTAATGGATAGCGGTACGCCATCCAAGAAGTGCTTTACAAGATTGGAAGTAAATGTTTATGATCACAATGACCATACACCACAATTTTTAACAAGCATGTTTGAAGGACAAATTTTTGAAACAGCTGCCATTGGAACATCAGTACTTCAAGTTATTGCAATAGATAGAGATAAAGGAAAAAATGCTCAACTTACGTATTCTATTGTGTCTGGTAAGTTTCGAATTTCGTTAAATAACTTTTTAATTTTCGATGTTCATTGAGTTGGGTGTTAATTTTTAGCGATATTTTTGCGTGAAGTCAAATCTTCCTTGATCGTTCTTTACGGGGAAATAGGCTAAATATTGGAAGAAAAAAATCTAGTATGGACTCCACACTACTTCCTTTTACGTGTAAATTTCTTAGTTGATGCCTTAAGTGTTAAAATAGTGCTTAGAGTGAGAAAAATTACAATTCAAACATTTAAACCCCTAGTTTGCTACAAAACAATGCAAAAAATATATATATATATATATTTTACAATGATTAATTTTCTAAATATCGCCGATTTTAGCATCATTCAGTGGATTTTTCGTAAAATATCAGCAATAGCGCCAAATTCAAAATACACTGCTCGACATTGAAAATGCAACACCAAGAAGGAGTGGTCAGAAATTCATGCAAATTTTACCGTAGACGCACGTCACTGAGTTATGCAAATGATATGAAATGCGCAGCTCTCCGACGCACGTGAAGTAAGATATAAGAGAATGAAGTTGAAAAGTGTGCTATGTTCATGTTGGTTTTTCTGCCAGACTAATTATCGGAGAAATTTGGTTTTTGTCTCGAAGGATACGTGTGATAGGAGGAAATGCCACGCCGTCCTCAACGAAGACATTTCCAGCATATAGACGACTTTACAAGGGGTATGGTGATCGGATTGAGAAGGGGAGGTTGGTCCACACGTCAAATTGCAGCTGATACCCACATGGACGCAAGCACTGTGCATCGGCTGTGTCGGAGATGGTTGGAAAGAGGAAATGTAGCCACATTGAGGGGTGCAGGTGCAGACAGAGTGACGTTAGACCGCTTGGATCGACGGATTCACCGACAAGCTGTGGCGGACCCGCAAGTCACTTGTACGTCGATTCTGCAGCACGTGCAAGGTACCCTGGATGTTCCTGTGTCGACCAGAACCATTTCCCGTAGACTGGTTGCACGTGGCCTGCAATCACGGAGCCCGCTAAGAAGACTGCCATTGACCTCACAGCACAGACTCCAACGTTTGGAATGGTGCCGGACCAGAGCGACGTGGATGGCAGAATGGCAAACCGTAGTGTTCTCAGATGAATCCCGCTTCTGTTTGTCCAGCGATAGTCATCGCATACGTGTGTCGTCGACGTGGAGAAAGATCGAATCCGGCAGTAACTGTGGAACGCCCCACAGCGCGACAACGTGGCATAATGGTTTGGGGCGCTATTGCATACAATTCCGTATCACCTCTAGTTCGTATTCGGGGCACTATGACGGCCCAACGATATGTAGATAATGTACTGCGACCGGTGGCAACCCCTACCTTCAGGGTCTGTCAAATGCAATTTTTCAACAGGATAACGCCCAGCCTCACAGTGCTCGAATCAGCCAACATGCTCTACGAGGTGTACAGATGCTTTCCTAGCCACCATACTCTCCTGACTTGTCACCAATCGAACATGTGTGGGACGTGATTGGACGCCGTTTGCAGAACCTGTCACTGCCTCGTTCAGAGGACGAACTGTGGCAAATGGTTGAAAGGGAATGGAGTGCCATCCCTCAGGACACCATCCGCAGGCTTATTGACTCCATGCCTAGACGTGTTTCTTCGTGCATCGCTGTCCGCGGTGGTCCTACTTCTTACTGAGCCGACGCCGTCCTCGCTCTAAATTTTGCTTATTTATTTTGAAATAAATATCACTTATTGTTCCATGCTGTCTCTGTCTTCTTACCAAATTTCATCAATTTCTGACCACTCCTTCTTGGTGTTGCATTTTCAATGTCGAGCAGTGTATAATTTTTTTCGCTAACTTTGAGATACATCACCAAGTTGGCGTCAAACACTTGGCGATCAAAAGCTTGTCGATATATTGCCGAATGATCGTGCCAATTCATATCACTTAAGTCTGCATTGAAATTAACACTGATTTACATCAAAAAGGGGTAAAAGACCCCCTTGGAAACATTCGAATGCAACCACAAGAGGAGTTGCACAACTAGACCCCCCCCCTCAGGGACTGCATTTTTTGTGTTATGCGACATACATACGCACATACATACGTAAATACAGACGTCACAAGAAAATTCGTCGCAATTAACTTGGGGGTGGTCGAAAATGATTTTTCAGCTGGATATATGCTGGTAGGTACATATGCACGTGCTGACAGGCCGAAAAAACTACTCAATATTCATTCAGGGGTTAGCAAAATAAAAATTTAGACCGAAATTTGAGTGAATTTTTTTTCGCGATCCAAATACTTCCTTTACTACGTAAAAGGAAGTAAAGAGTAAATCAATGTTTTTCAACAGGTAAAAGTGAAAGCCGAGGGAATATGCAAAAATTCTCTTCTATTGTTTCTAAAGTATTTAGTCTTCTATTGTTTGTAAAGTGTCACGGATTGTCTCCATAGTTATTAACAGCTGACACCTAATAGATATTGTCACCACATTACAATTGAAAGTTGTGAAGTGTCTTATGTGCGTCATTTAAATGAGTAGTTTAACGGCTTACTCATCTTTCTTTATTTATAAACCTTATTTTCCTTAAGATATGTATAATTTAGTTATATGGTACTTTGAAAAATATCCGGAAATTGTATATATAATATCATGTTATGTATTAAATGTAAAATTGCATATTCAATATGAAAGTACCACATTTTCGGGTGTAAGCTCCGTGGCCCTTACGAAAAAAAAGATGTTTAAAAGTGTCGATGCGCCGGGAATAACGAGTGCGAGGCATACGACTGTTCCCCCCATTCCGTACCCCTAACGCTTTACTGCGTTTTGGAGAAAAAAAAACGAAAAAAAAGAAGAAGGAAAACAAAAAGGAAAGAACATGTTTAGAAAATAATCGGGACTGCGTCCAATTTATAATATTGTGTATGCAAAGGTTTTATTTTTGTAATCCCGAATTTTAAAACGGATTAGTGTCCGCGATTCGTTTTTTAATGTTAATTAGTGCTTTTAACTGCATTTATATCAAAAATGTTTCTGTTTAATCTGTAGCAGTATAATTTTAAGTTTTTTTTAAAAGAAATTTCTCTACACGATCAATTATGTAAAATATTGACGAATCTAAAATTTTTCACAGTTGTGCTTTTTTATTTTAATTAAAATCTTTTATAAGAAACAGAAAATTAAATGTTAGCCAAAATTTTTCGATATTTATTTCTTTAGTGGGGTTGAACTAAAATCAGGAAATTGTCCAGTTTCGACTATAGTTCGGGGAAGTTTTGAAATTTCTGCTTCGTGAATAAGTTCGATATTCCAGTTTTAAACATCGTTTTTTGGACGTATGCTAATTAGTTAAATGTAAATTCATAACTTTAAAAAACATTTATGAAGACAATCGTTCGATGTTTCTGCATCCACCATGTTGAAAATTTCGGCAGAGATGCAAATGTTGTATGAACGTTGAATTTTTTGTAAATATTATATGTTGCTACAATTAAACTGTATTTTTTTATTGTTACGATTATTAAAATTATTCTGGATTGTACAAAATATATTTTTTTATTTGTAGGCAACGTTGGTGGAGCATTCTCTATTGACCCCACTCTTGGCATTATCCAAGTTGCCCAAAATTTGGACCGTAATTCAATGTCGGAATATTTTGTTAGCATCCGAGCCACAGATCATGGAGATGTACCTCTTAACTCGAGTGTAAATGTGCATATCATCGTCACAATCGCTGATAATGCAGCACCCAAATTTGACAAAAATGAGTACGTGATTGAGCTTTTCGAAAATGGAAGAAGCGAAATGAAAGTAGTTGGAGTATCTGCAACTTGTCGATCATCTGTGTACTATGAAATCATAGAGGGAAATACAGATGATAGTTTTGTCATCAACCCAACTTCGGGTATCATACATACGACTAAGTCGCTGGATTATGAAATGAATATGTTCTACAATCTGACAGTGCGAGCGACGAACATGGTAGGAGCAGCAGCAAGAGCGAAGGTTCTAGTCCACATACTGGATCGAAATGACAATCATCCCACTTTCTTGGAATCGGATGTCACTGGTGTGATCAGTGAAGCTATGGATGCTGACAGTATAGTGTTGAATGAATTCAATCTGCCTCTTGTTGTTGCAGCTACCGATGCTGACTCGGAACTGAATGCAGTTCTTCATTATAAGATTGTGGAAAAGTCGGCTACAGCTTTTTTTCGGATTGATTCGAGCACTGGTAAGAAATTTTAGCATATTTTATTTTACGAATTATAGCGCGTTACTTCATAAGATAAAACTCCAGGAACGCTTCCTTAAACTTGATTTTTCTCCTGCCAAATATTAATAACAAATGATTTCACAGTCAAAAGGTTACATTTAAAATATTTATTTTTAGTAGGTTGGGTGTATTACTAACAACAAGCTTTTCGTTTATTAACTGCTGTGGTTAAATGCGAAATGTCTGAAGATAGAGGAAAATCAGTTTGAAAGGAAGGGCGACTTTTCTAAGAGAAGAAAACGTCTACATCATTGCTTTGACAGTGGGATAAGATCATGGAATCACGTTAAAAGAACTATCGCTGGAATGACCATCTCATTTGGTTCCAATTCATTTTGTTCAAAGAAAAACTAGATGACACGCGTTACTGCACAAAGCAGGCCGAGATACCCATTCCTGACGAAAAGGATATGAGTGTAGAGGTTTTTTCGTTGTATTAGCTATGATTTAGAACTTAAAAACCTCTTTATGTCTCCTTAGTCGAAAAAATACCAGCGGGATGATGTTTCTCACCTTCAGAAGCAGTGGCGGAAGCTTCGAAGGCGATTTTGAAGGATGTGTCCAAAAATGGCTTCCAGTATGTCTTTGACAAGATTTTTAAAAAATATGACGAGTGGATTGCAAGTAATGTGGACTATTTTGAAAAATGCCACCAACATTTAGAGGATTAGTTCATATAATTATGTTTTTTTTTTCTTTTTTTTTTTTTTTTTTTAATTTGTGATCATTCTTTATTATAAGCAGCCCTTTTATTTATATATATCCTTCATGAATTTCCGCACTCCTCACAACAGTGAAATTTTATAATGGCCATGTTATTCAGCAAGTAAAAAGTCTCATAATAATGTTTGTTTAGAAAATCAGCATCCGTGCCATTAACTGGTATATCTTTACGGAAAAATTAGTTGTTAGAATTACGAAATCGTATAAAATATACGAACAAACAATTAAACTCAGCGAAACTAATAATAAAAACCGTCATCTTTTGAGAAAGCTAAAAAGTGGGTTAAAAGGAATTTTTATGCTTCTATCTTTAATTTGATAGCTTAATGTTTTGAACACATAAAATCCTTGATTAATTTCTTTTTATAACATTCTTTTTCAATAGCAGATATGAGAAAACTACGATTGCGGATCAACAAAAACTAGCGTGAGAAAATATACTGCAGTAATAAATTTACTATAAAATATAGAAAAATCGAAAGAGCAAATATGTCAATTAAGTAAATAGCATTTGTTTAAGGACCGTTAAAACAGGACGATCATACAAATGCAGAAATCATAAATCGGTTGATACTCGTGAAATTTAAAATTTCATTTTTAAATTATTCAAAATGGTTTCGTTAATAGCTTGAGTCAAAGCTAAGCTGAAGCATAAAAACTATAACTGCATCTTGTACAATCCATTCTACTCTTTAGTCAAATGTTAAACTTCCAATCTCATACTGTGTGTGACTGGGCATTACACTTTAATGAGTACTAGTAAGTATCCAACATATAAAAGAGTTTTTATTGTTGATTGTGATAAAAATATTAACGTTATATATATTTTTTGATGTTTCTTTCGTGGTCTCAAATTATTGCGTCAAATTTTATTTATTTATTTATTTCAGGAGCAATCAGTACATCTCAAGTTCTAGATCATGAAAAATTCGCCAACTATACCTTCACCGTTCAGGTGACTGATATGGGAAAGCCTCGACTAAGTGCTATTGTTCCAGCAACTGTCACAATTTTTGTAACTGACATTAATGATTGTCCTCCTCTGTTTGAACATCCATCCTATGCTGCCGTCTTACTTTTGCCGACTCATCAAGGTGTTGTCGTTACGTCCGTAAAAGCAACGGATCCTGATACTGTTGCTACTACTGCGATCAAATATAATATTGTTTCAGGAAACTTTGGAGATAAATTTTCAATTCATGAGGACACAGGAAAAATCGTAGTTCGCAATCCAGATGATATGAATGAGGAATATCAGCTCGTGGTATCAGCAAGTGACAGTGAGTACGAAGCAAGTTCTAAAGTTTCGATCAAGGTCAAAGAATCCCGAGCTAGTTCTTTGAGATTTAGCAAAACGAAGTACACAGCAAAAGTGGAAGAAAATTCAGCAAATGTTGTCACTGTTGCTGTAATTACCGTTATTGGAACCGCCTTAAATGAACATCTAACTTTTAAAATATTGAATCCATCTGAAATGTTCGAAATTGGAGCTACATCTGGTGTGATTCGAACGAAAGGCATCGCCTTTGATCGGGAGCAGCAAAACTTCTACACGCTTGTTGTTGAAGTTAAAAGTGAAGTCACTTCTCCCAATCAAATTGCTCATATTTTAGTAGAAGTAACCGTGACAGATGTAAACGACAATCCTCCAATATTTGTGAACTTGCCCTATTATTCTGTTGTTCCAATGGAAGCCACAAAAGGATACATTGTTAGAAAGGTTAGTGCACATTTTTAGCTCTAACTCTTTAGAATGCAATTATTTTACGCCTAAATATATCTGAAAACGTATTAGTTTTGCTTGTGATAATTTCTTTTGATTGATTATTAACTTCCTCTGCCAACAACATATTGAATTTTTTTTTTTTTTTGCAAATGTCATACTCTATTCTTTGTCTCAACACAACAGTTGAGTCCTTTGAGGCGAAATGCTTAAACTTTTTCAACAAAAAATGCACAGGCAAAAATACATTTTTTGTTAAAAGAAATTTTACATTTCGCCTCAAAGGACTCAACTGTTGTGTGTTGAGACAAAGAATAGAGTATGACATTCGTAAAAAAAATCTTTCAATACGTTGTTAGCAGAGGAAGTTATGACAGTTTGAATATCGGTAAAATATGACATTTTTCATATTTCGGCCTTACGCAACTAAAAGCACGTTGAACTTTCCTTGGTTGTTTATACATTATTTTAAAGTGCTTGCATTAGCCTTTTGAACGACACAATTTTTGCCATGGCAACTGAAATGTACAAGCTGTTTTTGGACCTCAAAAATGCTGAAAAACGTCAAAAATGTCTTGTTTAGAGGGCCTTCACTAACCTTACGGCAACAACTTACCACAAATTTAACATTCATTTTGTAAAGTTTAAACCTTCTGTATTCCTTGTACAAAAAGAAAATTGGAGTTCAATAATTCCTGGTAAGAGTTTTGGCTCACAGCAACTTCCATGTCTTGCTAATCCGCTTAATTTTTGATGCCGCAAATTCACCTTTAGGGATCCATAAAAACTAAACAACTCAACTTTAGAACAAAATATTCTGGATTTGGTCTTTCAATAAGATAATAAACATTTGGTGATTTTTTGGAAAAAATCTGAGACATGAATCACAGGCGTGATCGACACTCTGATTCTTGCTCTTAATCAGCAATGATATTAAATCCAATAATATAGCCATTTTTTTGAAAAAATTCAACTAGACCTGTCACTGCCCCCCCCCTACCATTTTCTTTAACCCCTCACGTTTTTGGTCACGCTTTTTAGGCGCCTTTGAGATAAAGTACTTAAGAGTACCTAATTTTAATTCCTATGATCGAGTACGAGCCCCGGACGTTCCATTTTTTTTTTTTTTTTTTGCAGGAATCGTTTACAAAGTTTATTTTATATTTACCAGCCGCCAGTAATACTGAAATGTACTTGAATGATGCTCACTTTTTCATTGTGTACTAAGCACTTAAAATAAAATACCCAGCAGCTGCTTCATTTCTGTCAGAACAACATGTTTTGATGTCTGATTTTAAATAGGTATTGAGTTTCGAATTCATAACGCATGGATGTAAAACCGGCTCGCTAAAATGTGCCGATGCGATGGCCTGTTTCATTTAGCTACATACTCCTTATAAACTATCTACATTTGTATTTCTGTGGTAAAAACTGTCAAAAACAAAACTTTCGAATTAAGGTTTTTTTTTCCCCTCCAAAAATCACAAAAGAAAAGGTTTCGAACATCCAATGTATTCATACTACACTGTGTATTACAGGCTGTACGAGCCAATTATTTCATTGATTAATTAATAGCTAGCTAATAATTTCATCTAATTTGCTTATTTTTCGTTTTAAAGAGAATGAATAAATAAAAGTGTTTGATTAATTAATATTTCTATAAATAATAATACAAATTAAAGTTTTCGTTTGATTAAAATCTTAGTTGGTGACTCTTGAGATCATTTCAGATAAACTTGAGGAACTCTAGCTATTTTCTGCCGATTCTAGAGTGCGTGCACTTCCCGGATAACTTCAGATTTTATTTATTTATTCATTGAAGTGACGAAAGCTCTATTCAATCAATTCAATGCACTAATATTGCTACAAATTTAAATTTGAATCAGACAGGAAGTGCATTTTCCAATTCAACAAAACTAAAAATCCCCCCCCCCCAAAAAAAAAGGGAAGAAAATGAAGCATACTTAGTGTCAAAAACTCGTATAAGTACTTAAAATATTTTTGCAGACCAATGACGTAATGTTTAATTAAAAGGAGAATTTGGTGTCATCTCGGTGCACGGAACACAGTAGCTGAAATACTCTACTTTGTTGTTTTTCTTTTGACAAGGCACTGCTGAAATTCAAGATTAGAGCTCGCCACGTGGCTACTAAATTAAAAACAAAGTGGTGACTAAAGATGTAACATCATTTGTGACCCGTTCGCCACTTAACCCAACCACACTTATGAGGTTGGGAAAAATTTCCAATGAATGGTATATACAATATTAAAATGAATGTCATTTGTTAATTACTTAACCTTTATTTTAATTGATACTTTTTATGTTTTTGTAACGATTTAAATGAAAATGTGTAGTTCGTAACTTTTTTTTGACTTAAAAAAGAAAGCGTGACTATAAAAAAAAAGTATTGTCGTTAGTTGCGTCTACTTGCCATTGCCATCCAGAAAAACTAACCCAATCTTGATCTTTAAACCCTGCTAATTTTAGATGTTCACTTAACCCAACCACACCTATGAGGTTGGGAAAAATTTCCAATGAATGGCATATACAATATTAAAATGAATGTCATTTGTTAATTGCTTAACCTTTATTTTAATTGATAATTTTTATGTTTTTGTAACGATTTAACTGAAAATGTGTAGTTCGTAACTTTTTTTTGACTTATAAAAGAAAGGGTGACTATAAAAAAAAAAGTATTGTCGTTAGTTGCGTCTACTCGCCATTGCCAACCAGAAAAACTAACCCAATCTTGATCTTTAAACCCTGCTAATTTTAGATGTTCATTTTTGCAGAACATCATTCTTGAGGTTTAATATTTCATACATGTTCTCGATAGCTTAACATTCTCATCTTTTTACTCGCTTTAATTATTTTACTGAAGTATCATTTAACCCCTTGACATACAAATTAAGGAAAACTTGATGCGACCGAAGAATTCGATTTAAAATCGCTCAGCTGAACAGATACGTGAAAGCTGAGAAAAAACGCATTTTATTTTTGGATTTTTATTAATCAGTTTAATTTTAATAAAGAACATCTAAGTAACATTCAAAAGTAATAATTTCTGGCTCGTCAAAGTCTATAGTCGCCCATAAGATGAAGGACGAGTCAAGTCTCGTCATAGTATGTCGACGGTTTAAGCTTAGAAGCAACTAAAGTTAATCAACACTTGCATTGTAAATACTTCCGTTTCAACTTAACCTTTTTTTTAGGTACATGCGATTGATTTAGATCTTGGAGAAAATAGTCGAATCCATTATGAACTTATAGAAGGTGATAACAAAACTTTCAAAGTGGATAGCAAGAGTGGAGAGATTATATTGCTAAAACCTGTTGGCTCTCAAAACCTGGATCATGAAATAGTTGTTGCAGCAGTGGATGGAGGTATGAATTGTTTTGTAGAGTCATTTTCTACCTTCCTCACTTGCATACTTAGTTGTCAGTAGCCCGCTTTGAAACATCACAACAACCAGTGACCTTAATCATTTAAATGGACACTGAGAGTTATCAAAATTTTGGAGATTACATTTTCAAGTTAAAAGAACATACGTTTGTGTGTAGTATACATATTATTTTAAAATAATGTTGCAATGTTATTAAAAAGCGCAACATGGGTTAAGAAAGGTTGACAAATACCTCCCTACATTGCAGTAAGTCAGTGATGACCAACCTACAGCCCGCGGGTCCTATTTGGCCCATGACATAACCGCTTCTACGACCCGTTTCTATCTTTAATGTTACGAATCGAAAACTATTTGTTCTTAAACTTTCCGCTCAAACGATTATTTTATTTCGGAGTTTTGAAAGATTCGTACAAATTTGAAGTTAAGTAGTCAAGAATTGTTTCTAAACACCAGTTGGGAACTTCATATTATTTAAATAAGGATGTAATAGATAAAAACATTTTTAGCATGTATTTTTTTTTCTTTTCGCGTTTTCCCAAGTTATCTAGAGAAAAGTTAAATACATATTTAAATTTTATAAGTGTTCTTGCCCTTAAGATGCATCGTAATATGGGGTGCATTCCTCGTCTAAAAAAGGTTAGCCGATGCTGTAATAAATTATCTATTTAAGTATTTATAGGGAAGGATTTTAAGTCTCTTCTGTTTATTTTATTTTTCTTCAAACTTTTAATTAAAAAATGCGATGTGAAGCAATGTTGATTTAATATCAGTTTTATGTGATTGTTTCCAGGCATTCCTCCATTGCGAAGTACTGTGGATGTTCCCATCCGCCTGATTAACCGGGACATGCCTGTGTTTCCAAAGCAGTATTATAATATATCGGTCTCGGAGTCTCTTCACTCCAAATCGGCAGTCCTCACTGTCTTAGCCGACAGCCCCGAAGGAAGACAGCTCATATACAGTATTGTCGACGGAAACAGCCATCAAGACTTCGGAGTAAATTTTACTACTGGTGAGGCTTGAAGTACTTGTTTTTCTAATTTACTCCTATTGTCTTCATCTTCTTGTGGAATCAAAAATTTAGTCCATTTCTTTTCTTATGTGAAGAAATGTTTTAACTCTTCAGTTTTTGAACTTATCGCCGCCAGCGCATAATTTTGTAGTACATTTTTATGTGGATATTAAACATTATTAATCCTGTAATTATCCCTTCTGCCGGTATGACCGAGTATACTCGGGCTGGTCTATCAGATTCAACATTTAGTGTGCGTGGTCTTGCTCCGAAGAGTGAAGAACATGTTATTGTCAAATCATATGCCTCATTTTAAGACACTGAGGCATTTATTTGTTTCTTATTTCTACTTTAGAAGAAATGTTGGAAAATAGAAATGATATTCGTAGAAACTTGATTTTTTTAAGCTTGAATCAGTGTGTCAGAACCATGGGTGTGTCATATCAGAAGATCTGCTAAAAAGTCTTCCACTTTTTAATAATCTATAGTGTATATATATTTTATGCTTTTACGAATTTAACGAAGAAATTTTTAGAGGGAGCGAATGAACATTTTATTCTAAAATACTACATATATGTATTCTTTGAATTTATAGCTTTTGAGGCATTTTTTCGTTTTTTAATTTTGAGCCCAACTTGATCAAAAATATTTCCCGTTTCATCACTCTTATCATCCTATATTGTTTATTTAAAATATAATGTGAAATGGTGCAAAAGATGTTGACAAGGTTTGTAAAATATTGATGACCATAGTAAATTTAAAAACTTACAACAGTAAAAAAATGTTTTCATCGGATGCTTCTTTCTTTCCTTTTTGTTTCCATGTTTGTTGAAGTAATTATTTTTTGATGGCTAGATTTCTTATTAAATAGCTTGCCTATTTTATTGATTCTCTTTGAAAATATTTTTTTTTTTTTGAAATTCAAAGGAAAAATAACACAAATTTGAATGCATTTTTTAAATTCTACTAACCGTTTGATGTTAAATTCTTTTAAATAGTGCAATATTCTTTTATATATATTGTTTGCTCTCTTGGTGATCACCAAATGCCACCCAGATGCCTTGGCCATATACAAATGCCTTTTATCTTGCATTGGTCATGCTTTTTGGCACCGTTTTCTTGTTGTGACATATGTTTAAAATGACCCTCGAATAAATATTTTGCAAGTCTTGTTGCTCGAGCTGTAGCAAAACCTCCAACATTCATTTGCAAGAATGGTTTTTAATGGGTTGCTTTCAAAAAGACTGAGCAGTATTTTGGTTATGTAATATGTAATAAAGATTTAAAAAATATTTTTTTTTTTCATAAATTTCAATTTCTAGATAGAGGCAACATTCATCATTTGCTTATTAATTTATTGTTTAAAAGGCGTGAAATTTTCTAGTACAAGGTGAAGTGTATATCATGGTAGAACATTTTATTGGCTATTTTTTGTTGAACATGATTTTATTTTGAGTTTATGTATTTTTATCATCACTGCATTTATTTTAAACTTTTATTTGCATATATTATTATTTATTAATGTAAAATGCACTATGCAATATTTTTGTTTTTAGTATACTTTCTATTTATTTTTAAATAAACAGTTATGATTATTTGCAATGCATGTTTATAGTCATAAATTAACTGGCTTTTTTATGATCTTTCATCATTTAGACCCTGGTAATAGCAATGGGCCATGTGAGTACTTTTATTTTCGTCTGATTTTTTTGTTACCGTTTTCTTTTTAACAATCACTTTCCCTCCAATCAAAGCACATTCCTCTAAAAATACTAATCTGAATTTCTCATGATTTCCTTTACTCTTCACACCACTGTATGACTCTTAGTGTACAAAAACTCTTTACACTTTACTTTCCTATGATTTTTTAACGCTGAATGTGATTTCACTCCATTACTGCTAATGAGTCTTGTTAACATTTTCCAGCCTCTTTTTCGATTGGCTTGTACTTCTAACACCATGTATGGCACGTCATTATTATTTACTTGTTTTCTTTCCTGCCTCTGTTTGACTTCCTTTGAAATATATTGTGTGTTATTTTCCTCTTTTATAAATATAAATAAGTTAAAGTCCGTCATTTTATTTGTTTGTTAATTTATTTTAGTATTGTTTGAAATTTGATAAAACTTAAGAATATGAAACAGAGTGATATGCCAAGATAATACTACTTTCAGCACCTAAATCTTAAACTAATGGAATTAAATATTTTTCTAAATGCACAAAATGAAATGTAATAAGAAAAAAAAAGTAAAAATAACTCGCGGCTGCTTAGTGAGCATGGTCTGGTGACGCGGTGACGGATGTAGCTGAGGCTAAAACCGGTGTGCTAAATATCTAATATTACTCACCAGATTATGTGAGTGTATCTGAGCAACTTAGACTAATACATACCATAAAATTTTTTTGAGGTACACTCTGAAAAAAATTTCCTCATCCAATAGGGGTATCCATCAGGTTCCCCCAGAAAAATTTTGAAATTCTAGTCCTGGAAATATAGTTTTATTCGGCATCTGGTGATGTTAGGAGAAAGAAAGGTTCGGGGGTAGTTTCACGAAGAATTTTAGAAGCTAGAGTTCTTGAAACGCAAGGGCTTAAGAACTCCACGGGGCTTAAGGCTCCACTTTTTTGATAAACAGAGAAAAATCAATCCCCTTCTCCAGAAATTTTTTGAAATTGAAATTACAAAGACGCTGACAAAACTATAGACAAACTTAGATGTTATGGGAAGCTCTGAAGCATCTAGCCCGCACTCGCAGGCTAGATGCTCGCGGGCCATAGTGTGGAGACCCCTGTATTAAACCTTTATGTTATTAAAACGAGGGCCTTGTTTTTGGAGGAGAAAAGTTCAAAGAAACTCACAATTATTTTGATGAGAAACGCGGACAGAGTGCAAAAAAAATTACTCCTCTTGCGATTGGAATGTCCATGTTTCACAAGTCCATATGGGATTAAATAATGTTATAAAGTACTTTATGGAGTTTAATACACTGCAAAAAGTTTTTGATTGGTTTGTGATTATTTTGAAAAAAAATTACAAAGCCAAGCACTGTATTAAAAGAGGAAATGAAACGATCAACTAAAGATTTTCTTTTTCAAAGTGATAAAAATTAGCTTCTAGTATTTCCAAGAACCAAAACTGCGTTAAACCTTGGTAAGTATTCGTTCAATAATCAATATTTTAAACTGTTTAACTAATATTCATGCTCCCTGATTTAACGATAACTTTTTCCAGTCCCTTGACAAGTGTTAAATTGGGGTTATACTGTACTTCTTAACATTAAGATCTCTTTTAATCTCAAAATCCCTCACAGGTCCCTAAGCAACGCATAGGTTTGTCTCTTCCACTTGGCGGCCTTGTCAAAGTTGGACTTCTATTACGTTTTTAGGATTTAATTTTGTAAATATTCCGGGGAAGAGTCGTGGGACGTAATCCCGTTTTATAACTTCAACAAAAATAGCCCGTAGTTACGATTTAGGAATTCAATTCCGAACAAATTCCGAGGGAGTGTCTACTATTCCACTCCCCTCCATATAAGTAAAGAATTTCACTTTTAGGACTTCAATTTAACAAAAAAATGTAGGAAAACTTCGGAAGAGAGTCTTCAAACATTCTCCATGGTCAGCAAAAATAACCAACTATTGTGTGTGGGTGTGTTTTTTTTGGAGAGGGGGTGCCTTTAATTTCGATTATTTTTTAGAGAAGTACCTCCCATTCACCCCCCTCCTCCTTCCACACCACTAAAACCCGTCTAAAATTTGTTTTTGGAGTTTTAATTTTGAAAAATTTCCGAGTGACAGTCTGAACCCAAACCCTTCTTCTAAAGTTACCAAAAATGGCCTACAATAGTGTTTTTCAGATCTCAACTTAAAAAAAATCCGGGGGCAAGTCCCCAGAGAGTATCTCCAATTTCCCCCTTCCGTCCATCTATCAGTAAAGGTCGTCTTAACTACGTTTTTCGGATTTCGAGAAATTTCCAAAGGAGTCCCGTTTGAACAATTCAAAAAAGTTCTTGAACCACTCTCCACCAAACATTACCTGAGATCATCTGAATTGCATTTTTAGAACTATAATTTCAAAAAAAAAAAAAAAAAATGCGGGGAGACCCCAGAACCCCCTTTGTTCATCTTCGAATGTTACACTCTGCTTATATAACGGGACCCCCTCCCCTTCCCCCCACAGCTTCAGTCAAAGCAAATGCTGAACTTTATTGATCTAGCTATATATACATTTGAAACACCTTGAAAGGCTGTACCCCCCCCCCCTCCCACCACTTTTTTTTTAAACCTCGCAACGGTCTTATTACAAAAAAAAAAAAAAAAAACTTTAAATCACCTCACTGAAAGTTGGGGGCACTAAGGTGGAACAAAATTTTTATGACCTCAGACGCCCCACTAGCAAAATCCTTTTATTCGCTAGGTTTACGTCAAAAATCACTAACTCTGATAACGTGACGAAAAAGAAAAAAGTTGATGTTCCGTCCCGATTTTTTTTTTTTTTTTTTATCAAACGGATTCTTTAAGGATATTGGGGTTCTGATGGGTTCCTGTCGGAATTTTTCCGACATTGAACTTTAAAAGTATAATTTATGGTGATAATATGAAAGGTTCTGGGGACATTTTCAGAAAAGTTTCGACGTTGAAATCTCCAAATCTCGATTTTAAACTATCTTCGAAGACATTCAGGAAATGGAGAGGTTTCAGCTACAAAGATAGAATGGAGCATCCAATCCAGCTGTTTGCAAAGGGGAACTGCTCTTAGGAACTCCTAGGTAAACCTCCAAGGTGCCTTCACAATAATAAAGCTATGAGGAGATTTCCATAATAGAATTATGAAACTTTAATAATGGATAGTTTCTCTTTTCCTTAAAGCGTCGATTTTTTTTTTCAAGCATAGCGAAGTTATCATTCATCTCCTCTGAGGTTCTTGCAGCCATCAAATCAAGTATTATTTTAAACTTCGAATTCCTTCCTCTAGAAAGGTATTACTAATAGACAATGACTTTTTGAAATGTTGTAAGGCCCTAGGTCAAGCACTTCGTTGGGGCTCTCTGTAGTCAAACCTTAAGAACACAAACATTCACGACGAATTAGGTGGGCCGACTTCAGGTGTTCACGCATTCTCTCAAAATATTTGTTTGGGGGTGCAGAGCTGCCTTCACGTTGCGTAAGAAGAAGGAAAAGGGAACTTGAACAAGCTCAGTTTTTTGAAGACCCCAAAAAATTGGGGGTTTTAGGTCATAGCCTATTCAGTCTATTCAGTAATCAGGTCCTGCTGATAGAATCCTAACTAAAACAGAAAATTTCCTGTGTGTTTACTGCTAGATTCCCTGCTCTGTGCTATTATGAGTTTTCAAATGCTGACAAAACGCGCTTTCTTTTTTGATATAATTTGGGCTGCATCCTCATGGATTCCTGTCAACTGCTTTTAGTTTCAAATAAAGATACTTACTTGTATTTCATCTTAACAGTGGGACTATTCTAACCTATTCACTTAGTTTTACCTTCAAATTATATTTGTAAAGAGTTGTGTTAAATTATTTTTGCAATCCTCTCCTCCCTTCAGACTCGAGATTCGTGCCAATAGGTATTCCCAGCTTTTATTATCATATACCTTTGTGTTCAACAATGCGTGTGACAAACAATGCAATTATTTAAGATAAGTATGGGGAAAACTGCATTTTAACGTTTCGACAAAATTTAGTAAAATCGTGGGAAAAAACAGGAAATTGCTAAAACTTCTACGCACTTGTGGATGCGTAGGAATGGGAGGAATGAAATTGTACCACAGGACCTCAAATTTTTTGAGTGAATTTTCTGCCTCCAATGGCACTTTTTTCGCCTTACCAATTATCGAAACTAAAAGAATAAAAATATTTTATTGATTTTGCTAAAGAAAATTGCATTATTTCCAAACTTCAACGCAATCGCGGCAAATCAAGAAAATAATTAAAAAATTTCAAATTTTTTATGCGCACTTTGCTACCCCAATATCACCTTTTTTCGCAATACCAATTTAATTTTTTTTAAAGTCATTTTCGGCCCACCTATTATACAAATTGTATATACTAAGTAAAATACCCGAAAAAGTGTAAGAGATAGCAAATGAAGGCATTGAATAGAAAAAGAGAAAGGGTCTATTCTCAACTTATCGCCCTATTTTAAAGGGGAATCATTCGCGAGTGCTAAGTTTGGCATTCAAGAACTAACAGTATCTCCTTTCTTCAGTTCTGGGTCGACCTAGCTTTCTTAACCGTGTGAAAAGTGTTAAAAGGCAAAGTAACAACGTGTAAGCAATTGTAATAACTAACGTCATTTGTAAGCCCGGGTCAGAGCCAGATTGCTACTATGAACTTGTCAGTATGGAAAAATATATCATTTATTATTCATACAAAAAAAAAAAAACTATAAACATAAAGTAAGAAGCTGTATAATATAGGGTAGATTGGGGTAAGACGCTGTAGTTTTTAACTTTATTTAATACAAAATACCACATAGGTTTTACTTTTAATCAACACTTTGTCAACAATATATGTACTTTAGTAAATAGTAAAAAAATAATTTTCGTTTTGTGAAACTATTCTTTACCTAAAAAAAAAACAAAAACAAAAAAAAAAAACAGTGATTTGTAAACGTTTTGAATTTTGGCATCTCACCCCAATCTTAGGGTAAGATGACGGAGACATTTAAGGTGAGATGGCCGTATGGAAAATAAATTCACATTAAAACAATTCCAGTTTATTAAAATGAAATACATTAGTGAATATATTACATGTACATCCAAATAACTTTGCTTTTTAATACTTTCAATAGCTCCCTTCTCGTTTTAATGAATAGCCACAGATTGCACATTTGTTTTTAGATGAAGAACACGACTCATGGCTGCGTTTTATTCAATTGCATTTCTCCGAATTTTCGTTTAATCTTCAAGAAACTCAGAACGTTCATTTATATTTACGCGTACCTCACCATCTAATTCTTGGAATGGAATACCACGTTCATTTCTTTTTTTGTCGATATCTTTGCGACATAATTTTCAAATTACCTTATGTTATAGAGTGATATACATATATATGTATGTCACTATATTACTTCTCCCGAACGCCAGTGAACTGACCATCGAACCAGATAGCAATAGATTCGTATTTTCAGAATTCGTGTTTGATTTGCTTACATATTTCTATCATTTTAACTATCGGAGATATGAATTAAAACATAAATTTTCAATGAAGTTTCAATAGCTTCGAATCTTCTTCTTTTGTGCAGCTGAAATTGTGTCAAAGCAGCCTAGCGAGAAAAACCGCACTGCAGGACACTTGATCTTGGCGCAATAATTCCTGCTTCGACTGCGATTTGATTAAATTTGACTCGTGGCTTAGTGAATAGTGGAATTCATTAACAAACAGCTGATTAATTAATGGTCCACCGCAGGGCGGTAAGACTCATTCAGTTGCGATGCATTGATTTTTTTCATCTTTAATTCCTGGTTCAAGCGAAACTGAATTACGTTCCACGTTCTGCGTGGTAACATTAATGTACTGCTGATTTAGAGGTGCCCAACTAGGGGCGAAGCCCCCGAAGGGAATGGCTGACTTATTTAGTACTGCCCGCTAACCAGTTGCGCCGCTGGGGAATGGAGTGATTCGGGGGACTGAGAATAGAATGGGTCTAGAGGTGTGACGAGCGGAAAATATAATGTACTGCTCATTGATTAATGTACCACTTGGACAAAGTTCCCGAAGTCCACCTGGTGGCAAGAAGAAGGCAAAGCCCCCCCCCCCCCCCAAACACATGGCCGAAAGCGGTGTGTATAAATCTGCTGCAGGCGGGTTTCACTAGCCGCTGAAGTTGACGAGGCCAGTGTGCCACTTGCAGCCGTCAAGAAAGGGCATGCCCCCCGAAGTACGCCATCTAAGGCGATATACACTAACCCGCCGCTGGTATGTCGCACGAGCCGCCTTGGCGGCTAGTTTCTTCTTGAAAGTCGTAATTGGTTTCGCTTTTTAAATTATGATTTATACTTTTTCAGCTTTTCATTTTTCTCGGTGTATTGTTTTCCTTTGGTCTTGCTTTCTTTTCTTAGTTGATTTGTTTCTCAAGCCTTCCATTTTTTTAATGTGAGGATGTCAGCTCTCAAGCGTCTTTCCTCCTCTTATTTGGGTTTGCTTTCTTGAAAGATAGCGATAGGGTTATGGTTGGAGTACAATTCTTCTCTAAAATGGCTCAAAAACTACGAGACCGACCTCAAGGCAGTAGATAAGATGGCGGTCTGCCTAACAATGCGCATCACCGCATCAGAGACATGCAGGTCCCATGAAGCGACTTATAAAAGGCTCACACTTCAAACTCACTAAAACTGATCAAGTGTTTCTCTTTAATGAAAACTACGGATAATATGACAAAGTAAAGTGTTGCTATATGATATTAGGTGCTTTCTAGAGCAGTCAAAGTGACAAAATCTTCCAAGAACATCTCTTAAACTTGTGATTAAGCAACGAAAACTGTTGCAGATGTCCACGCCTTCACTCCAACTGTCAGTCATGCAGTTTTTTCACATAGCTGTGGAGAACCACGTGATACGACATCTTATACAGTACGGCGGCTTACCCCAACCCACCTTAACTGTGTGCATCAATAGACTCGATCATTTTACTTTAGTTGGGGAAATTTTAGTGTAATTCCTTAATTCTGTACCTCAAAATTCACTTCTGTATTACCCCTGACAAAGATAATGGTAACTAATGCTGTTTTCTTTAATTTAGGTATCATATATGTTGTGGAAGAGCTTGATTACGAAACAACGCAGCAATATCATTTGACAATTCGTGCAACTGATTCTGTATCTGGAGCATATGCTGATGTAACGGTCCATATAAATATTGATGATGTCAATGACAATCCGCCTATATTTGAGAAATCTTCTTATTCAACTTCTGTCTCAGAAGCAGTTCCTTTTGGAACCTCAGTTTTGAGGGTCAATGCAACGGACCGTGATTCTGGAAATAACCAGAGAGTTCAGTATTTTATCATTGGTAATGCTACTACGTTTTTCCACGTGGAATCAACGGAAGGAATCGTCTTCATTAAGCAGTCGTTGGATCGAGAAAGAGCGGTAATTTTTACTTTCTGATTTAAGTTATAATTTTCCTATTTTAAAATTTTAATACAGTCAAATCTGTCTATCTCGAATTTCACGGGAGAGAAGAAAAATTCGAGATAGGGAGGCTTCGAAATACAGAGGTTGTGATAAAATTTACAAAAATTAGCAACTGGAACAAAGTCAAATACTTAATAGATTGTTTTGCATTGATATTGTTGAATATTTTACTGTACGACATGTTGGGAGTCCACGTTTTACTAACTATGATGACTATATCGATAGCAAGTTAGATCGAGATACTGAGTTGACTCAGTTCTCTTACGGCTTTCATGTTGTTTGCTGAGCTTCTTGCACTGAGGAAGGGGCTCCATTGTAGCCTTGAAATAGCTATTTGCTGTAGTTTCTACCTTATTTGTGCTTTATTTACGTTGATTTTTAACTTCAAATATAGGTTCAACTGTAGTTGTATCTAATGTAGCTTCATACATACAGGTTGCCCAAAAGAAACTTATATGAAGCACTAGCTGCCTATTCGCTGTACTGATCAAGCCAAGATTTTGCACATACAGTTGCTTGAAAGTATGGCAGAAGTTTGTTATGATTTCAATCAAGGCGTACGTGCTCACTGTTGAGTGAAAGGATTTTAAAATTTTCAAATAGTAACATCTACTTTCTAATTGCGCAAATTGACCAGAGTATTGAAAATTGCGAATTGCGTTATCATGTGATGAAAAGTGCTGACGTAATGGATTTGACAAGAAAAGCATTGTAAAAGACTAAACATCGCTTGTGCAGAAACCGTTATTTAGCATAGTAGAAAGAGTGTTTCCGTAGTCAGGTGTTTAAAAGTGCCAAAGAGAAAATTTCGTCACACGCCAAACGTTCCAACGGTATTTGGATTTTTCAATATATTGATCAATTTGCGCAAAGGGAAAAATAAATTTTGTCATTTGAAAATTCAAGATTTTTTCACAGTAACCGCTCTGTATTGCTAAAAATTGTCCCTATCTCAAACGCATATCTTGAAAGAACCACGTCTGAAATTTCGGTTCGATTTGTTCAGCGGATAGGCACATATGGCATCCTATCCCAGGTAGCACAAATAACCTTTAAACGTTTTATAAACGTTTTTAAGCGGTTGTTACAACGTTAATAACCATTTTACAACCTTTAAATAACGAAGTGTGCTACTTGGGATGTCAGGGAACTTCTTTTGGACAAGTGGAATCTCATTACAACAATTTTCTAGGGATTTCGTCTAGTTGAAATCTGCAATGCGAGATTTCAGATGTTTTTTTTTTATATTTGTTCCTAAATAGTGCAATTAAAAAAATGTTATTTTTTTTTTGATCCGGAAATCCTGGAATCTTTGAGAAATCTGTCTGTGAAAACTTAATTTCATATGCTTAATTAATATAGGCTGCTTTGGGTGACTTAAGCGGCTTTAGAGCTTTTCCCCTAGAAATTCTTAGAAGCTACTCTTAAAAGAAACATTTAGACTGTCTTTGAGATCGAGAAGGTAAGGGAAGCTTTTCTCGAAAAATAGAAAGGAAAAAAAAAATCCCGTGACTGGTGTTTTAAAAAAACAAATTAGCCACCCCCCCCCCTCTTTTTTTTTTCAAATGAAACTCAGGTCAAGGAGATTCTGGCGCTATATCCCGAAAATTTAGTTAAAGTTGAAGCTTTGAACAAGCTATTCCAGGCTGTAGTTGGGTGACTTTTAAGGATATAGGCCTTCCGTCAAGTAACGTCGGAGGTCGGAGCCAAATTCGGGGAACTACGTCAGACTTTTTCTGTGTTGGAGACTTGAAAACGCAATTTTGCTTACATACTGGTTTAAGCCTAAGGTCTTAGTAAAAATTTCAAAACTTGTTATTATACTAGACAACAAAACTTGTAACAAAACATACCCAGGTAGCACAAAAAACGTTAAAACGTTTTATAAACGTTTTTAATCCGTTGTTACAACGCTAATAACCATTTTACAACCTTTAAAAAACGAAGTATGCTACTTGGGTAATTGTCATGATAACAAAAATTAAGCCATTCTTTGAACTTCGAGGAAAGAGGGGAAGAGGCATTTGGGGGCGGGGGGAAGGGGGGACGCTCTTCTCCAAAGATGTTTTGAAACTCAAGTCTTTACATTGTAATTTTAAACTGTTATTTGTAAAAATTGAAGTGGTGTAAGTTTTGCAAATTTTATGGCGGAAGGGGACCCACTAACCAAACTGACAAACAGCTTGCCTTGAGCCTGAGAGAGCAGGAAGTGCTAATAAGAGTCTTGTTTTGAAGTATGGTTGCAGATAATAAGAATGATAATTGTCAATTTTTTTTTCTTGCACTTCTTCAAGTTTTCACTCGTTTAATGGGCGGTTCTCTGTAAACTCGTCATTTTCCATGCAGAATCTGTCCGAGCATGCTTTTTTGAAATGTCCGTATAATTATATGCTCAGAAAACGAATCTATTACTTTGGTTCGAAAGAAGGCCAGTTGAAGTTTGTGTTTTTTGTGAAAAATCATGATGACCTGCCTAGTATAACTAGGCGGGGGACTGTGTCAGGGGACTGTGTATTTGCACTTTGTTGCTTAATATCTGCAAAATAATTGGAACGTAATTAGTTACGAAACTACCTGTACATTTAGGCACAAATCGTGGGCATAACAAATATGTTTCATAATTAAACTAATTAACATTAATAAAATCACTTCCCAGAGGACTGTTTTCGCAACGAGCAAGATGCATACTTCCATCGCACATGTGGCTCTGAAGCTAAACGAAGTGGCGTTTCAACACCTTTCTCAGCAATTTCAGCAAATTCACACTGATTACCTAAACTTCATGCCAAAAAACATTTGCAAGAGTAACAGATTTTTTGTATTGCAGCGTTAAATTTGTGACAGGGGACTGTTTGAAAAAACTCCGGACAGAATTTACATGACAATTTAAAGTTTTAGAAATACGTAATTAGACTTTATTTATTTCATAAAAAAATATAGTTGCATTATCCTATTTTTAGATATTAATCGCTAAATTTATGTAGTGTTAATAGGTTTTTTGAAATATTCTCTTTAAGTGTTAGATTATAGAATTGGGACAGCCATGGAATCGTGTTTTTGTGCTTAGATAATTTCTAGAAAAAAAAAAAAAAAAAACATTAAATCGTTATCGCTCCAAATACAATTGGGCTACAAAGTATTAATGCTTTACTTGTATTAAGAGCGATAATTACTTTATTACACACTATTATTTTTTAAATACTCGGTCCGGACAGCCAAATACGAGTTTACAGAGAATCGCCCATAATAGTTACGAAATTAAGAAGAAAAACTTCATTCATCTTTTTTTTTTTTTTGAAGGAAAAAAAGCATTTTGCTTATTGCTTTACATTACAAAACATTTCTCAATTCGGGGGGGGGGGCGTCGCCCCCCCCCCCTCTGGATTGGGCTTGGGAACTGAAAGTAACGAACACGCCATCTGGCGAGAGAACCTAAATAGGATAAGATGGCGATTGCTCGTAGACATGCTCGTAGATGTTAAGCTCGTAGTGTGTTAAGTTTTTAATCAAAGGAAAAAAAAATCTTTAGTATATCTTAATAAATTGAAAGAAAAGAGACCGCTCTACAGCTGCTAGATTTGCAGAATCCATCTTTTAGGCTGTTATATTCCTGATTTCTCTGATAAAGGCGTCGTAAGAAAACTTGTCTCGTGACCGCTTGTCACTCATCCTCAGGGCCGCCGCTACCAGCGATGGGGCTCGGTACCAATTTTAATGCCGGGCCCCCCATGCACCCCCCCCCCCAATTGCATATTATTATGCCGTCGTTTCAGCACATTTGCAATTGTAAAAAAAAAATGAAGAAAACAAAAATTTTTCGTAAAAACTTTTATTTTTTTAGTTACGAAAGTGTGCATCTGATTTTTTTCACGTATTTGTATCGCCAGATGATTTTAATACTGTTTTTTACACGAAACAACAAGTTTGAAAACAGAAAAACACAATTTTTGACATTTGGTCCGACAAATTACAAAATTAATAGTTTGAAATTGTATTCACATGTAATATTTCATTGTTTAGTTGCTTGTAACTGAAATTTTAAATTTTAATATAAATTTAAAAACTGTAATTCGAAGTTTTCATAAAAAAATATTTTTAAATACAGTATCTAGATACAGAAAAAGTCGGATAACTTTTCCTGTCTGAAATAAGTGAGGCAACTATATACTATGAATTTCTAATCAGGTGAAATCGGATGGACCAAGGGAAAAGTTAGAATTTCGATATAAAAAAGTTTCGTAAGTAAGTATTAAAGCAGAAAAATGGCAACAGCATGCATAATATAAGTCGAAATATCATTCAATTAGGTGTTGAATTTATTAAGACACATCATACTTAATACATTTGACTTGATAAACCAATAACCAGGAGGATTATTAACTTTCTAGAATAAATATGAATTAATAATCAAGAATAATATATGAATACAATCTCTTCGACGTTTCAATTAACATTCAAATTAATTTATATTTACGTTTCCATCACTTTAAAATCCAATGACTATGGATACTCATTCACTAGCATATTTTGTCACTTTTTTTGTCGCAAATTCGTGTATGACTGAGTTAAAATTCAGTCGTGCTGCGAGTTGACGAGTTTCTGTAGCTTTTGGAAAGCGGTGCATTTTCCTTTGCCCAAGCGTGTTTCATTCATTAGTGTTTGTACTAGTAATTGTTTCATATTGAGAATCGGCAATGGAAAGCAAGATTTTTTTTTTTTGAAAAACGGCTTTTTTTTTCCATAAAATTATTGACACTATTACTGGAAAAACATGTTCATGACCTTACGGGCCCCCCCAAAGCTCCGTGCCCGGTTCTAGAGGTCCAGTATCCCCCCCCCCTCAAACGGCGACCCTGCTCATCCTACTCACGATCCTCCTACTCTCATCCATGTGCAGACGAAATTAATGTTTTAAAGCAATAATTGAAAAATTAAATGCGTCTTTGCAATCGTCTTAAATCTGCGTTTATTTAATTCATCTATAATTCAACAACAAGAGAGATTTAGGCAGGAATTCAAGTAAAACACGGACGATCGCAACTCACCAATGCAATCGCAAATTCACAAGTTTGGATAAGTTGCAATCGCTATCTAGAATGCAACTTAACAAGGCACTGACGTCACTACGGGCGGAGCCAATAAGAGCTCATAAGCAGTCAGCGATCTCCTCTTATTCGCCAAGTAGGCTGTGACGTTTTATCGAGCTCGTTTTTTCATAGGCAAACGTCACGCTGACGTCACGATGTTTTTGTCAAGAAACGTTCTAATGTAATTCGACTTCCAGTAACGATTGCAATTTGCGATCGCCTCGAATCGATTGCAATGGTGTTTCACTTGAATTCCTGCCTTAAGCAAGAAAAGATAGAAAAGGACTCAAGCATTTTGAAAAAGTAACATTAGTGCTAGCGTATCTCACGCGGTGGTAAAAATTACGATCAATTTAGTAAAAAAATATTTTAAAGAATGATCAATGCATTGAAAATGAAATAACAGTAACAAATATTACCGAAACAATCCCAAACTGAGAAAAGTATGCCAAAATAACAGTCCAATCAACGAGTAAAAAGATTAAAAAGCAAATCTTCCCTTAGAAAAGCATGGACGATTCGATCCACTACTGTACTTAAAAAAAAAAAAAAATCTCAAAAGTTCAGTTAGTGAGCAACTCAACTCCTGTTCTATGTTCAAAACGTAAACAAATGCTGCCAAGAATGTTTGTCGCGAAATTTGAAAGCAGATTTTCGGAGATTGACGTATCTTATTGGTACAGAGAGTGAGTTTTCATCAGCTTCCTTACTTTTAATGTAAACTGTGTAAAACAATCTAAACAAATAAAGGTATTAACGCACACCAGGGTTGCTTTTTTGTTTACTTTTTACCAAGTCTGAGGTGCGGAAGAAATGGGATTAAATGAAAATTCATATGTTTGATACTTAACATCATTTTTTTGACGTAATAGCATTACTGTATTACTCTATTATATTAGCTATAATTAAAGTATTTTTTACTTAAGTAATTAAAATAGAAGGACTGTATAAAGTTAAAACATTGTAAAAAGAAAAAAAAAAGTTTATTACACTTTGGTACACTAATTTTAAACAAATACTTTCACATTAGTTTGTTATGAAGCATATTGTAACACAATAAATTGTAAATAAAAATAGTGAATGTTTCCATCTTCATATGTTTAATGATGATCAAAATTTTACGTTGGAATTAAAATAGGAATTTTTTCTAGTAAAATTTATTGAAATAGTAAAATTTATTTGAAAAGAAATAGGAACTTGCATAAAATTTTAGTAAATTTTGAGTTTGATCTGAACATCTTTATGGATCAAAGTTTTAAAATGCTGAGGGTACCAATTTTTGGCTGGCTTGACTTTTTATTGGATTTGGAATTACTTTTGCTGCTGATAAAAAATTGCAAATGCCTGTTTTAATGCATTATATGATATCTTGAAATATTTTGTGCTTGCTTTAAGCAATCAAATATTTTATTGCATTATGTAACAGCTAATTTTTGTGGTGTTCCTCAAAAGTTACCAATTTTAAAACTTAATGTTTGAATGTTTCAATCTCTTAATTGCCTGTATAGTTATAAACACGGATACACAGTTTTGGATAAAACCGTCTGTATGAATATTATCCCTGATATTATTTAGGAATATGCTAATGAAATGGTTTTTAATCTCCTTTTTTATTGCTGAAAACATAACTGGCGATTTCCTTCCAATAAGTCATCTTTTTCTCAAATAATCTAACTCCTCAGTTACTCATGCCAAAGAACACTTGATTTCAGTGGCGCCATCTGTTGAGTAACTAGACAACTAGAGTGGTAGATTGACTGTTAGAAGAATACCTTATCTGTATAATTGACAAGGTGTTGTTAGAGGTGTTGATAAATTCCTAAAATAATTCTTCAATTTTTTCACAGGCTTACCATGACTTCATGGTTATGGCTACTGACAGTGGCTCTCCTGCACTTAGTGCTACAACTACTGTTCATATTGATGTCATTGACATGAATGATAATCCACCAAAATTTGAATACTATGAATATGAATGTATGATAAGTGAGAGTGCTCAAAGAGGACAGTTTGTGACACGAGTTCTCGCATCAGATCCTGATGAATCCGATCACAAAAAATTAGCTTATTCCATAGTTGGTGGAAATGAACAGCAAGTATTCGCCATTAACTCACAAACAGGTTTGTATGAGTATAGTCTTTTAATATGTTGATAGTTTGCCTTTTTTAAAAATAACTATTTACTAAAAATGCGTAGTTTTAAATTTCAAATTGTTGTTAAATATTATGAATTGAATGAAAAACTTGTTAATAATCACACCTTTTCTTCCCCAATATTCTTCATTGTAGTAGTGAGTACAAAATTTTACATAAGAGCCAGAAAAATCTCTCATGCCTAGACACTGTTCTGCTGTCTTTTCAGTCTAAATCAAGGCTCTCATCTTAATCTTGATTTAAACTGGTAGCTTTATTTCTTGTGCTTTTAAACTTTTTTTGTGCACTTTTTGTGTACTTATTGGCATTTTAATAGTTATGACAAGTTGTTACATTTTAGTAGTTTTGAATATTCTTTTGCAGGCCCTTTATTTCAAGTTTTCTTGGGGGGTGGGGGGGGGGGGTTCAAAGGGCACACAATGTAATTTCATCGGAAAACAACAACAACAGCAAAAAAAAAAACAACTCGTCTACTTATAGGTAAATGCATTGATCTCTCAAAGCCAGGGGGCGCTATTGATCCCCCCCTCCCTTGGCCTTTAAGTGACAGGCCTGTTCATTTGATTGATTTACAAAGTATATAGTTTTGAAATCATAGTATTGAAAAAAAAAAATGTGTGTGCGCTGAATCATACTTTTATCTTCTCTCTACAAAAGATCTTTTTCATTGCTAGGTATAGTTACATTGTCTAATTTGCACCAGTTCAGCAACCAGTCTATGTACCTATTAAATGTATCTGTGACTGATGGTGTCTATTCCGGCTATGCCAGAGTTAAGGTGAATATTCTAGGTGAAAACAGTCATTCTCCTGTTTTCACTCGTACAGTCTATGAAGTTGCCGTACGTGAAAACCTACCTCCAGGTGCACCTGTAATCACTGTTAAAGCAGCTGATGTAGACAGAGGTGAATATGGAAAGATTACTTATAGCATTGAGAGTCAAGTGTATGACAAGATATTCATGATTGATCCAGAAACAGGTATGAAAACTGCTTTTGCTGCTATTTTCATGTTATTGCTGTTTGATTTTTATTTCTTTTGATGTATGTGTTATTCTTAGTGAAGAGGAGAAACATGTATATTAATGCCATCATTTGTATAAAGCATATTTAAATAAATACAGTCAATTTGCGATAACTCAAAGTCTGATACCTCAAATATTACTGTAACTCGAATTTCTTATTAGGTCCCTATCCCTTTGTCTTCAATTCTATGTTAATTTTCCTCCATATCTCGAAGTTAACTTCCGTTAACTCAACTAAGTATTTGATAGTTAAATAGCAGAAAAAACTTTCAAGTGAGAGTATGAAATTTTACTTATTCTTCTTCGCTTGTGATTTCTTCAGGGGAAAATCTGAAGTCGAAAGAACTGTTGGAGCAGTGCGGAATTTTTTCCCCAAAATTTCAGCTTCTTCAATTTTCAATGAAAGAGAGAGTGGGCTAGTGATTATTAACTTTAAAACAAACGACTTTTAAGGCAGTGATAAAAAAAATCTTTAATGTGAATTCAGAAATTTAATTAAAACACTGAGGTTTGCCACGAAGAGGATAAACAAACCATGGAAGAAAATTAATCTGTTGCCAAGGAAGAACCATATGTGAAATAGCTGTAACGTGTACTGTTGCTTGGGTGGACCTATCATTTCGGTACGCACTGTAAGTGTAATCATCTAATTTTACAATGTAATTTAAAAATCATATTTTGCAACTAAAACTCAGAACAGATTTGCCCAGCATCAAAAGAACATTCAGATTACATAGTCATGCAGTATATGTATACAAGTAATAAAAAAAATTTTTGACTTTTTTTTTCAAATGTGCTTACCAGTGCATATTCAAAGAGTAAAATTATGAAGCAGAAAAAGTGAAAACTGAGTTGCATTGTAAAATTGTAATTATTTATTGATTAATAAGTTGTTTTTTGAAGGTAATTAAATTTTCTTTTTTTTTATAGGTGTTTTATATGCTCGTATTAGTTTTGATCGAGAAAAGCATCGACTGTATGAAGTACCTATTGCTGCTTTTGATGGAGGTGGTAGACCAGGATATTCAACAGTTAGAATATCAGTAACAAATGAAAATGATAATGCCCCTCAATTTACAGTATCAGATTATCAGGCATATGTATATGAAAACACTACTGTTGGGACAACAGTGTTGCAGGTATTTAACTTTAAAACATGTATATTTAACTTACTTGGTTTCATTTGTGAATAAGAAATAAATTGTTGCATGCAATGAACGTTTTGTTCAGTTTAATTTAAGGCTAATTAAGCAAATGAACAAAAAGAAGTACTGTAATTCTGCTCCTTAAATTTGGTTTTTGGGTTAGCTCTTTATGAAGCATATCAATAAGTGCTTGATATAGTAAAATTGAACCTGATTCTCTCATACATGTGTATCTTAAAAATC
Organism: Uloborus plumipes; assembly: GCA_038373865.1. NCBI lineage: Eukaryota > Metazoa > Arthropoda > Arachnida > Araneae > Uloboridae > Uloborus > Uloborus plumipes. The sequence goes on from JAXGGA010000003.1 coordinate 241,823, forward strand.
TCCCTTTGTCAACTTTTCAACAGCCCCGTATTTATAGCATAAATTTGACATTTTCCTATGCTTATTTCGAATAAATTTCCCCAAAAGCATCTATACCTGGTATTCAAATAACATTGTTATTTTCTATCTTGATTCCCAGCGTGAGCGTATCTTAATCACCAGCAAAACTTGGTGACAAAAAGTGTTCTTTCCTGTATTAGAAGCCATATATTCCTACATTTCTTTTGCGACATGTAGTCCGGGGAACATAATGCACAAGAAGCAAATTTCTGGGAATTCCATTTACTTGGCAATTGGGAATAAGGAAGTATTCTTTTGTTGAATAGTGAAAAGGCTTAGTGAATTTTACTTTTGTTTCATTGGGAACAGTTATTTTGTTCTCTGAGTTTATGCTGTTCTAATATTAAACTTGTTTTGATTGGGGATAAAATAAAAATCTCAATATTTTTAAATGGCATTTAAAGATTCTTTCATATGTATAAACTCATAAAATCGCTAAAATTAATAAAACCTTTTATCTCAATAAGTCATCGAGAAAAATATGCAGCACTATTCATGTAAAATAATGTGTTGGCCCCTTGGCTTTCTTAAAGTTGCTTTTATTTTAATAACTTTATCAAAACCTCTGTCTCAGAACCGGAAAGATATCTATCTCTCAGATTTTTCTCACATGAAATATAAATATAGTATGCAATTGAATTTTCAAAAATATTTTAGCATCAAAAGTTGCTTTTGCGTTAGACAAGGAAATTTATCATGGAACTCAAAAGCTGTAGAAATTATTTTATATTAGCAGTTTTCTTTCATTTTTTTAAAAATTTTATATAGTGTTTAAATGAACCTGATTTTAAATAACTTTTCTAATGACAGCCAAAATAAATTTCTTATTGTTTATCTTTCTTTCAAATATAACCCAGCACTGTAAAGTTTAATTTGTTAAATCACTTTCTACTTATACTCTTTTCAATTAAAAAAGTGAAATGATTTTTTTTGATTGATAATAAATATATATATAATGAACTGTACTACCCCAAATTAGCCAGCATGCTAGAAAAAGTGAGGTGGACTAGCGTGGAAAATTTAAGGTTCATTTTGCAACAAAACAAATGCAAATTTACCCCCACAGTTTCAGCTGCAAAGCAAACCACTGATAGGAGAAGATATGATAAATTCTAAAAGTAACCTCTTTTTCAAAAACAAATCAATAAATTTTAAGTCTCTGAGATGAAAAAAATCGTGGTGGTTTAATGATACGTTATCTTTCTAAAGTTTATTAATATTGTTTAAAAAATAAACCATTTATTAATACTAATAAAATCCACTATACTGTCGTGCTAAACTGAAAAGTGGTATCTGCAGCTGAGCTTAAAATGAGAAATCACATTTTCAGTTTTATGCATCCTTGTATTTCATTTAGATACCACTTTTTCAGAAATTTTATTTTAATATTTCCTGTTCACAAATGACCATGAAACAAGGTATTTAGGTAATATACGATACAAAGAATCACCTGGTGACAAGTATTCAATTTTGATAAAAAGTGCGGTTAAGATTTTTGTGCTTAATACCCCAATATATAAATTATATTGTTTTTTAAGTTAAATATGTATTTGTTATACTATTAATTTTTTTCTAACCTAGCAAAGGTTACTGAAAATCTAGTGACCCTCGAATTTCGGCATGTCAGCTAATGTGGGGTAATACAGTAAATACAAAAATACAATCATTTTTCTTTCCTCTTATAAAATGTTTCTCTCAAACATTTGAAGCAAAAATGAAGTGTTAAAGTTCTTTAAAAAAAAAAAAAAGAAAACCTGGCCATTAATGTTTATGTTAAGAACATATACAAATTAAATGAACTCATAAAATGTTTTTAATTTTGAATTTAGGTACGTGCTGTAGATGAAGATGATGATTCACATTCTTCTTCTGTTGAATATAGCATATATTCAAATAATGCTTCAACAATAACAGACTTGTTTGGCATTTCGAAAGATATGGGCGAAGTGTATCTCAAAAAAAGCGTGTCTTCACTTGGTATGTTACTGTGTTTTCCTTAAATTTTTACATGAATAAACTTCTTTACCATAATAACAAACTAATGTCTTTGAAATGTCAATGAAATTCATGTTGCATGATAAAAAAAATTCTGTTTGTTGCAAAAAAAGAACATATATTTCAGACCTGCCATCTCGCCGTTTTTTTACGGGAGACTCCTGTTCTTTACTCCATTCTCCCAATGGTACACTTGAGTATTAATTTCTCCCATTTTTAATTCCATTTTTGTATTTTCTTCTTTGTTTTCAAAGTGTAACAATACTTCCGTCTTTAAAATAAAGAAATTTACAGACCCATATATGGGGCGGCTAGCAGCGCTGATCTGTATACAAGGATCTCTAAGCTGTACCAATGTGCGCTGTCAAATACTTCCTTACCAAAATGTTCCGAAATGTACTTTTTTTTTCTTAATTTGCGCCTATTTTTCGTCATTCATTTGTGTCTTTGAAAATCTCAGCAAAATTTGAAAACTAACGATTTGTTTTAATTCCCTTCAGCAAAAAGGGTTATTTTGATTTAGATGTCATTCGCCATTCTCAACAGTTGGATAATTGTGTAATTTTAGTAAACTAAAAAATAACAGTAAAAAATTAAGATTAAAAAAAAAAACGTAATTAGAAGGATGATCTAAACAAAATTTTTGCTTTTCAGCAGTTAGCTGCATATTTCACCTCTTTTTTTTTTTTTTTTTGATCTGAGCAATTATGATGCTAAAAAGTTTAAAACAAACAAAAGGTATCAGTAATTTGTTTTTATAATTTAATTTAAACAGGAAAAAAAATATGAAATTTGAAACATGCTTATAATTTTTTGAATATCTTACTTAAGTATAATTATACTTGTTTAAAAATGCTTATTTATTTTATATAATAAGAAATGAAGGGTCAGGGGGAAAAACCACGGTAGTCCACTTTTTGTTGAATTTAAACTGATGCTACCACCTGTTAGAAAAATAAGTGTAATTTCGTTTAGTATATGCAATATTCGTGAAAAAATACTGTAGTCCATGTATTATTGTCATTTTAGAACAAGTATACTGGGAAAGTTTATAAGTTCGTAAAGTTTAAATTTCGTTTTTCTCAAAATGAATCAAATGTGACTACCGTGGTTTTTCCCCCTGACCCTTCAAATCATTTTAATTTTATTTTTTGGGCATTTCAAAGATAGTTTCATAAATGCATGCATTTTGAATTAATTCATGTTATTGCTGTTAAGTAATTAATGCATTTTAATAATTTTTAAAATGAAGTTGTACAGCCAGTGCAACGTACTGTCAATTCTGAAGCGTATAGCCAGCAAACTATCTTTTTTAGACCTACTTTTTTCCAAAATTTTCCAGAGGGGGGGGGGTCAAAGAGGGGGTATTATATTGAAGAAAAAAAAATCACACGTACATAAAACTGTCAATCTGCCTTTTTCTATTCATAATGCAAGAATCTTTAAGGAATCACCCTGTAATGGTAGTGAATATACTACATTACATTGTTCGTTTTTAAACTTTAAATACTTAATAAAACTGCTTTTTGTTCATTATATACAGAATCGCTTTAAATCTCCCTTTTTCTCCCTTGAACCTTTGACCAGATCTCTTCTGTTTTTTCTTTTCATAAGGTTGGCAGGTCTGTGTTTTTTTTTTTTTTTTTTTTTTTTTTTGTGGCAAAATTAAAGGAAGTGTTTTCCCTTTAACTCACAAAGTATTTTTTGATAAATAATCTAAGTTGGTAGTGATTTGTATATACTCGTAAATTTCAATTACTTTCAATTTTTATCACCTTTGCAACGTTGAGGTTAGTGGATCACAGTAGACTTTCTCAATTAACATGCCTGTTCAATAGTCAGTCATCTACTATGGAGCATTGCATTGCTGCTGAAAGTCTGTATATCTTGTAACTACAGTTACATTGGTAGTGTTTCTTGTGTATTAGTTAAATGGTTTTAAAAAAACACAAGAAGTTGGTATTATTAAAAAATAATTGAACGTGCTTTGAAATTAAGAAATTGATTTTATGCTGTAATGAATACGCTAAATAAAAAAATAGAGGGCTGTTTAGTAAATATCTGCATTTTTTTAAAATTATCTTTTCTATGTAAAAATAATTTAAGTAATGGAATAACACCCGCTTTGAAAATCTAAGGGGGTATTGAAATTTTGTTTAAAAGAGATACAAAAATTTTCACAGAAAACTTTGGGCAACCAATCGCTTAAATAGAATTTTTCAAAAAGTAATGTAGGGAAAGTGGTGCCAAAATAAAAAAGTTTTGCTTCAAGTTCTAAGTTACTTACATTTTAAAAATTTTTATTTGTAATTATAATGTAAATTTTATTATAATATATTTTATTTATTGCACATATGTCAAGAGCTTTATACCACTAACATCAATTAGTTCTTTCAAATAGCTACTGCTTTATTATCTGTATCAGATAAGTGTTATTAGTTTGGTAAGATAAAGAACATTCCCCTCCTCCCCCCCCCCTTCTTTAGTAATCAAATATCCTACTTAATTAAATATTTCATATTCTTCATATTAAATATTTTCTATCAAATACTTTCTGTTGGAACCAATGGTATTCGTTTAAGTAGAGTTAACAGTACATGCAAGTACCTTGACTTATGACAAAGCCAGTGAGTGACCTAGTAAATGGTCAGAAGACAATTAACTGAGTTAGTGTGTGTGTGCGTATACATACATACATACATACATATATATATATATATACATATATATATATATATATATATATATATATATATATATATATATATATATATATATATATACATACAAATATACAGTAGCATACATAGACCTTGGTGTGATCCCCCATAAGATTTGTAAGTACTGCAGAAGATATTTATATTTAACTATAAAACAGATAGTTCCAGTGTAACTCATTATGCTATTTCTCTGGATCTTGGGCCCTCGAACCTTGTGCGTCCTCCGGCGCCGCGGGAGTGCTATGTACGCCACTGTATATAATATACATATAAATATGCATTCAAAAGCAGTGGATATTTAAGAAATAAATACTTTAAATTGTCATTGAATTTCTGTATACTTTGTTTGCATGACTCATTTATACCATTCAAGAAAACAGTATCAGCTACCAATCTTTTGAATTAATTTTATGAAAAAATAATATTGCAGTATTGAAAATTTGAGCTTAACTTCCCAGCTGAGTTTTTTTTCTTTAACTACTTATACAATACATAAATATGATAATTTCTTATTAGTCATGTTCTCATACAAGTGAAAATACTTACTTTTCATATGTAGTTCTTTAAATATTTCATTGTTATTCATTCTCTTTTCAGTAAATCAAGCATTTCAATTTTTTGTACGAGCTCGTGATAGAGGACTTCCTCCTCAAGAGAATGAAGTTCCAGTGAATGTTATTGTAGTGTCCAGTTCAGTTGTTTTACCAAAATTTGAACTGCCAAAGTATGAATTTTTCCTCTCAGAAAAGTCTCCTATTGGAACAGTTGTGTCAACTTTAAATGCTAGTAGTGCAGAGCCAATACACTATGGATTTGTATCTGCACCTATGGACTCCGTTGTTGAGCTACATCAATCTGTATTTAGCGTATTAGAAGGTGGCAAAATAGTTTTAAATTCTGCTTTAGATCGTGAAGCAACTTCAACATATCAACTAGTTGTAAAAGCAGAAACTAGTCTGAGCCCTCCTTTAATTGCTTACTGTGATATAACTATAAATATCATGGATGAAAATGATAATCGTCCAGTTTTTGAATCGAATCCATATGTTATGACTTTAGCTGAAAATATTGGTAAAGGCTCAAGCATTTTAAAAGTGCTTGCTAAAGATGCTGATGTTGGAAAAAACAGTGAAGTAGTGTACTCTTTTGGATCTGATGTTGGAAATGCAGCCAATGTATTTCGATTAGATTCAGTAACTGGTTGGATTACAACTCTTTCTTCATTGGATTATGAAACCTTGTCCTGGTATAATTTTAGTATTGTGGCTAAAGATAAAGGTCATCCTCAGTTGACCTCCACAACCACAGTTATGCTTCGAATTCAAGATTATAATGATAACCCGCCAGAATTTGAAAGACAGCATTATGATGCTGCAATCTATGAGCATGCTGTGCCTGGTACTGTAATAGTAACTTTGGAAATAAGAGATGCTGACTTTGAATCAACCAAGAATGACTTTTACATCACGAAAGGTAATGAAAGACATCAGTTTCATGTTCGGCAAAATGGAGAGATTTTTGTGAACAAACCACTGGATCGTGAAACAACAGCAAGTTATTCTCTGGAAGTTCTTGTTACTGATGGGCTTTTTGTTTCAAAAGCAAGTGTTGCAATTGATGTTTTAGATACAAATGACAATCCACCAATTTGCTTAAAGGTAAGGTTTTTGGATTTTCAGTTTTGTGACTTATATTGAATTTAGTTAATTTCGCATATATGTCTCTTTATTAAAAAACTTGTATACAGGGTGTCCGCTATTATCGTGGCCCAATAGCTAATTTCTAAACCGTTAGAGATAAGCATATAGTTCATTTAGGAAAAAATCTCTAAATTACGAAAGGAATTTGGGTCTATGAAATTTTTTTCAAAAAATCAAATTTTGAAAGAGTTACGAAATTTAAATTTTTATAGCAGCTCCTCAGTCGTATCAATCATGTTCAGTAAAACATTCTTGACACTGTAACGTTTAAAACTAAAAAAAAAATCACTCTTCTACGACAAAAATTGACCGAGTTATGACGTTTTGAAAAATCAAGATTTTGAAGGATTTCATGACGTCATCGAGAGATCGCTTGAGGGTCCGTATGCGAATTGAGAAAGTGTGTTGACTGGTGTAAATTTATTTCGATTCTTTACATCAGGGCATTATTAATGGCTGAAAAGACTTAATAGGAACAAATTACAAGTTAATCAATCGCTCTCGATGATAGGCTTACTTAACGTGATTGCGTGATTGAAGGTGACTGATGGAATGCACGTGATTGCGTGATTAAACGTGACTGATAGAATGAGTGTGATTGATACAATAAAGGTGAATGATGATTTGACGCGGTTGATTTAATGAACGTGAGTGCATGTTGAACGTGACTGATAGAGTGAACGTGATTGATGGAATGAAAGTGATTGAGTGATTGAACGTGACTGATGAAATGAACGTGATTGATGTAATCAACATGTTTGCGTGATTGAAAGTGTCTGATGGAATGAACGTGATTGAATTACTGAACATGATTGAGCGATTGAACGTGGCTTATGAAATGAACGTGATTAAATGACTGAGCGTGACATGAAATAAACGTGATTGAATAACTGAGCGTGAGTGAGTGATTGATTGAACGTGACTGATGAAATGAACGTGCTTAAATGATTAAAATTTGGCACAAAATCAGTTTGTAGCATGGGTGTGTGCACTATGAAGCATTTTTTCGAAAATTCTATTTCTTTTTTTTTCTATTCTAATTCTTAGCTCATTTTTCATACAAATAGAATAAAATGGGGTAGAAATATTTTATACACATTTTCAAGTCTTATGTCATTCGAAAGCTTGGAATTCTCTGCTAAAAATGTATGTGACAGAGCATTAGAAGAGCTGTAATAATTGTTTATAGAATCCCGGAATTCAAGGATTGCCTTGAGTAAGCCAAAGTGATTTTAAGTGATTAAGCTCGAGAATAAAATTTGAAAATAAAGATGAAAGGATTTACTTTCTAAACGGAAATCAACTTTTCATGCTGTTACCATAGTGATGTTTTTATAACTTTTATATTTTTCGTTCTTTTTCCCTTATTAAAATGAGTTAAATGAAATATTTAAACTGTTGAAAAAAATCGTCTGCTTTTATTTTCTCAGTTTTTAAGAAATTAAAACTCGGTAAATTATAAAAATATCGTATAAATTGCGTTATTGCAACGTTCTTTCCAAAATGTTTCATTTCGAAAAATGTATTATTTTGTTTTTAAAGCTAGGAAAGAAAACTTCTCCTTCTTTTAAACTTTGGTAAGATTTCTGTTGGTTTCTGTAAGCAACAAAATTGTTCTTATTTTCTCTTTTGGCTTATTTTTATATCATACTTTTAAGGAATTACAGTTGAATTATAACTAAAATTGAGTATTCTTTCTGCGATATCAATTTATTACCAAATGACCTTTTAATTTTATAACACGGGCAAAGCCGTGCGGGTACCGCTAGTTATAAATAAAACAACGCGCAATTCATTTCCAATCAAATTCATTCCATCAGTCACGTTCAATCATCCACTCACGTTAATTTCATCAATCACGTTTAGTCATTGAATCACATTCAGTTATTCAATCACGTTCATTCCAATCCACGTTCAATCACGCAATCATGTTGATTACATCAATCATGTTCATTTCATCAGTCACGTTCAATCACTCAATTATGTTCATTCCATCAATCACGTTCATTCTATTAGTTCATTCAACACGCATTCACGTTCATTAAATCAACCACGTTAAATCATCATTCACCTTCATTGTATCAATGACGCTCATTCTATCAGTCACGTTTAATCATGCAATCACATGCATTCCATCAGTCACCTTCAATCACGCAATCACATTAAGTAAGCCAATCATCGAGAGTGATTGATTACCTTGTAATTTGTTCCTGTTAAGTCTTTTCAGCCATTAATAATGCCTCTGATATAAAGAATCGAAGTAAATTTACACCAGTCAACATACTTTCTCAATTCGCATACGGTCCCTCATGCAATCTCTGGATGACGTCATGAAATCCTTCAAAATCTTGATTTTTCAAAACGTCATAACTCGGTTAATTTTTGTCCTAGAAGAGTGATTTTTTTTAGTTTTAAACGTTACAGTGTCAAGAATGTTTTACTAAGCATGATTGATACGACTGGGGAGCTGTATAAAAATTTAAATTTCGTAACTCTTTCAAAATTTGATTTTTTGAAAAAAATTTCACAGACCAAATTACTTTCGTAATTTAGAGATATTTTTCTAAATGAACTATATGCTTATCTCTAACGGTTTAGAAATTAGTTATTGGGATACAATAGGAGTGAACACCCTGTATATGTGTATTACATACATGAGTGTTCCAATAATATTGATTCATTTCCATGGAAATACTAATGTTTTTTTTTTCGGTCACATGTGTTTGAAGAAATGCTCTTCTTAGAAGAAAGAATAAATGCTGTTTTCTGGAAATTGATAAAATATAGGAAGAGGTGCAGCAGCTGTCCATTTCATTTCATTTCACACTCCAGGGTCCCCCGTACCTACCACAGCTTCGTGGTTTAACCGGGATAGGGCCCTGAAGAGTGCTCTGTTCTTAATTTTGAACCAGAACCTAGGGTCGAGCAAACCCTAGGCTCAGCACCTCCAGAGGTATCGTTTCACTTGGAGGACTTTGTGACCACGACATTTTTAACGCCTCCCAGCCACCATTAATCAAGACGGTGGATCTTTGATCGGCTAGGATCGAACCCGGGTGCCTCCGATTGGTCCGATGCCTTACTGATTGGTCCACCACGGCCCGAAGCAGCAGCTGTACCAGAAAAGTACTGTAAACACCCACCAACAAGGGCTAATATCAAGTTACTTGTGGAAAAATTTGATCAAACATCTTATAATATCAGCTCATATGAATTTTTTCACAGGCAGCTTGATATTGGCCCTTGTTGGGTTCTTTTTTTTAAAAAAAATGTATTTTTGCTGGTACAGCTGATGTGCCTCTTCATATGTTTTACTACCTAACTTAGTTTCCAGGAAAGAATGGCTATTCATTCTTCCAAGAAGAACATTTTTTCAGACTCATATGAAATAAATCAATACATTTGTGTCTTCGTGAAAATAAATTGTTATTTTTGTAACCTGCATTTATTATGAAAGTGATTGTGTGTACAACAATATAAGAACTAGTATAAGATCTGTTAACCTCAAACTATCTCTCCCTCACTTCAAAATAAAATAAATAAATAAATGTAAAAAAAATTGTTTTCAATCAATATTTTAAATGTGATAAGGTAAGATAATTTTTCTCTCTTTAAGTTTTGCTAATTTTTCAAACTTGTACTGACGATCTTTTCAGTTATTTTTTTATAATCCTGGGTACCACTGTTGCTTTTCAGTAGAATACAGTCAAGAAGAAGAACAATAAAATATAGATAATGATTAAAACTTGTATATTGTATCTTTTTAAAGTGAGGTTTCTTTATCAAAGCTTTTTTTTTCGTGACATTGTTATGTTGTTAAAAGTTTGAAATAATTCAATAAAATTATAAATGTATATACATTCATTCAAAATGCATCTACAATGCAAAACTGTAAGATACCTATAGGCATGTAACTGCATGAGTAATCTGTAATTTGCTGATAATTATTAATTTTATATTTTTGATACTTCATTTTTGTATGCATTTAAACAGATTCTAAAACTTTCGTTTTATAGCACTAAAACATAATGCTACTCCCTTCTTACCAAGTTATTTAAGTGGGAGAGTTGCATGTTGAATGGAAGCAGTTATTTCATTAAAAATGTTTTTAATAGGAGAATTAATATTGCTTTGTATATAGTATTGTGACAACTGCATTTGAAGCTAGCAAACCTTGTTAAAGATATATTTTCTTTTCAGTCCAAATATAGTGAAAGAATTTCTGAAGCTATACCACCTTATTCATACATTCTAACCATTGAAGCTACTGATGCAGATGATGGTAAAAATGCCCTGCAACTACATAGTCTTTCTGGAAATGGTGCATCTGACTTTATCATAGATTCAGCTACTGGTAATGTTTTCTCAAATTTTAAAATTAACGTAACTAATTGTTAAACTGAATTTTGTGGCTTAGTTCTTTTTATAAATAAAAAGTAATTCTTTTAAAAACTGATCCTTTAATGACAAATGTTAAAACTTAATTTAACGTAAAATACTTTTGGGCCATTCTATGTGATGGAACAGGACATTAGGAGCTGTTTTATCAGTAGATTTTTTTCTATAAATACAAAAAAAATATGTTGGGATTTTTTTTTTTTTGGTAGCAACGGCAAGGATTTGTCATACACATCACGTAGAAAATTTAAAATGAGTTATTTGTTTGAAAATAATCGAATTTTAAGCATTAAAATGCCTGTGACAGAATAGGACTCGTATGAATCCTGTTCCGTCACAGGCATTATATTGCTTATCCTTAAATCATTTCCCTTAAAATTATGAACTTTTAGCTTTCCATGTAATTCTCATGACAAATCTGAGCTGTTGCTACCAACAAAAAAATCCCTTGCTATTTGCATTTATGGAACAAAATCTACTGACAAAATAGCTCCAAATGTCCCGTTCTGTCATGTGGAATAGCCCTTTTAAGTTTTATCTACTTTAATGTAAAAAAATTGTAGTTTGGAATTACTGTATATACAAAATAGAGATACGTCTAATCTAAGTCAAATTCAGAAACTTCTAAACTTTTCAAGTTAAACTTGAGTTTATTGTACACTTAAAAAATTAACATTATACAATTTAAATAGTTTAGAAGATGAAAAAAAAATTGAAATATTTTGTGTTCCTTTTTATCAATTAAAAATTTGTTGGAATTTTGCTTAGCACATATTAAAAAGAAATACTTTCAATTCTAGGAATACTGAAGACTGGCAAAAATTTAAATCGAGAACAGCAACCTCGTTACTTTCTTCAAGCTCATGTACAAGATAGAGGCCATCCTGAATGGGAATGTTCTTCAAAAATTGAAATATTTTTAGATGACGTGAATGATAATGTTCCTCAGTTTACTCAACCAATTTTTGCTGTTGCTGTTGCTGAAGATATTCCAGTTGGATCTCTTATTAGTAAAATACATGCCGTTGATAAAGATTTAGGTATTATTTTTAAACTTGTGCTTTAACTCAATATAACTAGTTTTATTTCTTTATGAAGTATGTAGATTTGCAGTTGATCTGGAGGCAATATCATGCAGTCATTATAATATAGCTTCCAGAACATTCTATAATATCATCTAAAAACTTCTTTCTAGAAATCTGATGTTATTAAAACATGCATAACCTTATTATCCTTACACCTTGGCCTTATTATCCAGGTTATTATCCTTAGAACATCATGTCATGATGTTCTAAGGATAATAACCTGTTAGAGCTTACTTTGTGTTTGCTTGGATAAAGTGGAAAGCTCATACCCTACAAAGACATTTATCTTTTTTGAAGGGTTGATTGAAAATTGTAAAGAAGGCTAGGTGTTTGGCTAGGTGTTTTATTTAATTTATAATATTTTGTCTTAAAATGTTTGTAATCAAGCTGAGGAAAAGCTTCCCTGATACATAGGTACCTACCATATTGCAAACATTTTAATCAGGACTTCTGCTACTGTCGCATTTTTCGCAAAACGTGAAAATACTATCTAAATTGCAAAAATAAAGCAAGGCTCTTTTGCTCCAACATTCTAAGAACAAAAAACAACGCATAATCCGAGAATGGAAGCAAGCGTGACTATATAAATATCATTATAAATCGTTGGTAACATGTATAAAATACTATTATACAGTCAGCAGTATATTATCTTAATGAGCATTATGTCCCTTAATAAATGCATTATTAACATTTTTAAAAAACTTGTGCTCTTTCAATATGAATTACAATATTAATTTTAAAAAATGTATATATTAACAACTATGAATATATATTTGTAAAGATGAAGCTGTCATGACTGAATTTTGACTTTCGCTTTCAACAAGAAATGAAACCCATAGAGTATGTTAAAAAATATATGTTAACATGTTCACTATTTAAAAACCTTCGACATTTCAGCGTTTTGCTTTTTCCCCAATTTTAGCTTTTTTGCGAAAGAACTTTCAAGCTCAGCTTAAACCCTGTTATTAAGTAGCATGGAAATAAATTTTAATACATATTATCAAAAATTGTTTTTTGAGCTCTTTATTTAAGGCAATTTTCAAAACCTCTGTTGATGCCAGCATAGGTTACTTGTATTTTCTTTTAATCAATTTTGTAAACAGATTTGAAAAAAGAATTAAAAGAAAGAGAATAATGAAAAATAATGTATTGATAGAAGATCAAACAATTTGTTCCCTTAATTTTCCAGTTTCTTGAACAATCTTTTGCATATAGATATAAATACATTGCTTATATTTAGGTGTAAAAAATTGTACCATGTTTACATACATTAATTTGAGAATGTATTAATAATGAAGAAAATGTCTTTTTTTTAATTTTATTTCTGTCTTATAGGAGGAGGAAGAAAAATATCATATTCTTTTGTAACCAACCCTCTTGGACAATTTGAAATAAATGAAAAAACTGGAATAGTTCGTTTGAAAAAACCTCTTGATCGTGAAACTGAAGCAGGTTATAATCTTACTGTTCAAGCTAGTGATCATGGCGTGCCTCCACTCTCTTCAACTGTATTGCTTAGTGTAACTGTTCTTGATGTCAATGACAATCCACCTGAATTTACAAATAAGATGATGTACTCTACAGTATCTGAGTCAATCCCAGTTGGATCCGAAATAGCTACAGTTCATGCAACCAGCGAAGATATTGGAATCAATGCTGAAATTTCATACTCAATTATTGGAGGAGATGAACAAGGAATGTTTGAAATATCCAGTACAAGTGGTAATTTTATTTTAGTTTCCTTAAAAATGACATAAGACTCGGTTTTGCTTTTACTTATAAGAATTTATATGCACAAAAAAATGTTTACTGTTGCCTTCTATATGTTATAACATTTGGTCACTGGATAAATTTGCGACACATAAGCTGTTAAATATAAATAATGCTTCTTAAATAAAGCTGCTAGGGACTCCCAGCAGTCCTTTTAGTATGCATTAACTTAAACTGAAATTTTACTGCAATTTGAAAGAAAGTTTACAAAGTTAAAATCGTCACCAATATAAGCGACAAAGAATAAGTAAAAGTCAAACATAATAATTCATGTCAAACATGATCATTTAATCAAACTGCTAGGTTGTCGCAGTAGTATAACTTTTAAAGTAGTGTGAACTGATTCATCACTCATCACATAACGTTGAATAAGATTAAAATAAGGTCAATTCCGTTTAGAAAAAAAACATCAATTGCTGCAAAAAACAGACTGCAGAGGCTCCAAATATGTTAGGTCCTTATTTTATTATATGAAAATTTGAAAAACATGGACACTTGCTTCTATAAAATATAATTACATTTTGAAGTTGTATACTTAAAACAGTAACTATATCAGTGGTCGGCAGCCTACATTGACTGAAGATCCATTTTCCAATTTTGGTGTGAATACAAGATCGACGAGGGGAATGGTGTGTGATGCATATTTCTGAGACATAAACGAAAATATTGCATGCACAGTAGGGTGGGGCGAAAAATAAAAATTTTTTCACATCAACTTCTAATAGTTGCCAAAAGTTGTCTTTGGTGATAGTTAGCTTTTGTGCAAATTTTGAGAAAAATCAGTTAATATCTTCAGGGGGCACTGCGATCGCAAGTAGCTTTTATAGGGAGTTTATGGCTAAAATATGAAAAAAAAAGGCCGTTAGCTAATCTCATTGCATTTTTTTATGCATAAGATATATTCATGCATTCAAAGCATATGAAATAACTCACAAAAATTATTTTACATGATATATTTATATTTCAAGCATCATAAAAGAAACAAAACAGTGAAAAATAGTGATTTTTAGGACAATATTAAGTAAAAACTAAAATTTTTTTACAAAATGTGACATAAAAGTTATGAAACTGCAAACATATGACAATATTAAACAGCATTACTTAAAAATAAATGAAATATGTTTTTAAAAATATGTACAAACGTACAAAACGTACATGATACGAAAATTTTATGTGTCACAGTTTGAGCTTTCACAAAAAATCTTTATTTTCAAAGAAAGGCAGTTCCTTTCGAGCCTTTAAACGTGCACGAACGAAACCATTCATTGTTTCTATTCCACTTATGGTCAGTGATGCATCCGTCACCAACTTTACGCTCGATACCACGGATTGAGTATGACAAGTAAATGTTCACATGTTTCAAAGAAAATGGGGTACATTTCCGATTTTCAAGTCATAGCTCGTCTTCAGATGGCATCATTGTTATGGGAGGTTCTGTTATAAGTAAAGGTGGCTAAAAATAACTTCTTGAAACATTTTTAATTTGCCATTGCAGTGGTTAATATGTCAGCTTCATGGCAGTGAATTGCTTCTTCTCCACTTAGTAGAGAATACTCAGATGGATGAATAACTGGTCCCCGTGGGTTCAACGATTTGATTGGCAAAATGTTGACAAGCTGCGAATCCCTAACTATAGGGAAATATGAGGCAGTAGAGCGCAATATGCAAAACATGCCAACTATCGACCGAGCTGACATAAGAACAGACCAGAAATATTTACTGGAAATATTTGAAACCATTATTAGTGCCAACCGCTCCATACATCTTTCTGAAACAGTACCTAGTTCGTGGGGTCATTTTAGATGGCTCATGACAGTCAATCGAATTTGCGCTTGAAAATCGGCACAGAATATCCAACAGCAAACTTAAAAATGCTAGTTTCAGTCATTGTTAAATGTGCACCTTGCTGGTTTCTCATTAAGTGCAACTCATCATGCAAGGATGGTGCACGAAACTTGTGGCAAGTTATTTCAACTAGTCGCATTATTTACCAGACGACATGTTACATGTCATTGAGCCAGTTATTCAGAGAAAAGCTTTTTTTCTTGCATATACTGAAAATATTTTGCTGACAATATTAAATGATGATCGAAGGCATGTATGGCAGTTAGTTGCTCGTCAAATTTTGAGAGTAAGAAACACCGATTATGTGTATAGTAATGACATTCACACTATCATTTTGGAGATTAACTTTTCTTCCGACTATGCAGACTTGATGAATTGGCAGTGTGAAAAAGTGCTTATAACAGAACCTCCTATAATAATGATGCCATCTGAAGACAAGATAAACGGTGAAAACTGGAGGTGTTCCCCATTTTCTTTGAAACATGAACATTGAACACTTATTTGTCATATGCAATCCGTGGAATCTAGCGTAAAGTTGGTGACGGATGCATCACTGACCATAAGTGGAAAAAAAACGAAGGATGGTTTCATTCGTGCACATTTAAAGACTCGAAAGGAATTGCCATTCTTTGAAAATAAAAAAGGTTTTTTGTGAAAGCTCAAACTGACATATAAATTTTTCGTATTATGTATGTTTGTACACATTTTTTAAAACATATTTCATTTATTTTTAAGTAATGCTGTTTAATGTTGCTGTTTAATGCTGTCATATGTTGGCAGTTTCATAATTTTTGTCACATTTTGTAAAAAAAAAATTCAGTTTTTACTTAATATGGTCCTAAAAATCACTATTTTGCACTGTTTTGTTTCTTTTTAAGATGCTTGAAATATAAATCTATCATATAAAATAATTTTTGTGAGTTATTTCACATGCTTTGAATGCATGAATATATCTTATGCTTAAAAAAATGCAATGAGATTAGCTGACAGCATTGTTTTTCATATTTTAACCATAAAATCCCTATAAAAGCTATAGTAAAACCTTGCTTTCGCAGCGCCCCCTGAAGATGTTACCCAATTTTTCTCAAAATTTGCACAAAAGCTAACTATCACCAAAGACAACTTTTGGCAACTATTAGAAGTTGATCTGAAGAAATTTTTATTTTTCGCCCCACCCTAATGCAGTTAGGTTGAAATTTTGCTGACATTGAATTGTAGGTTCATGCTTATCAAAAAATACTTGGATTCTTATTATTGCTAAAATAATGTAATGTTAGCATATTTCAAAATATTTTCAGACGTAAGTATATAGCTTGTTTCAAGATTGATAAAATAGTGATTTTAAGAAGTTTCGATATTTTTCAAATAATTCTTGGTTCAGACATTAACCTAATTTTGTTATGATAATTACTTTTTACCAATTCTACTCAGACAGGAAGCAAAGCTCAGAATATTGCCGCGATAGACTCAAAGTGGGCTCGAAATTGACCGGTCGATCGGCACCAACGACCACTGATCTATATGATGGTATTTTGGCTTCGTAGCAGACCTATCTTACGAGATCAACACAGAGAAAATGCTATCATTTCAATATTTTTTCCTGGGAATCTTTAAAATATAACTGCATTATATGATAGTAAAGACAATGTTCTTCATTAAGTTCATTAAATAAAACAAAAATGTAACACATTTCTAATCTTTGTAAAATTATTTATTTTATTTAATCTAGGTTTTTTAGAAACAAATTTCTAAATACTTTGCTCCAAATTTGCAACATTGTCACTTCTGCTTTTTGATTTGTAACATCGAATAAAACAAAGGGCCACACGGATTTGCTTTGTGGGCCAGATGTGACCTGTGAGTCATAGTTTGAACACCACTGGTGTAGATGAATTATGTATACTCTTATGAAAAAAAAAATGTAAAATTATTAATGCTGAAATATATGAACAAAATGAACAATTGGAGAGAATCAATCAACTGTTTCAATCTTCCTCTTCATCAAAATGTGCAATGTACAATAACAATGTTGGCATTTATTCAATCCTATTTCATATTAGTTTTCTTCCCTACAGAAGAAGCCTTGAAAAAGCTGTTTTCCATAGATTCTTGACAGTTCACTTCTTAACTGCTATTGACTATTAATATTTAATTGTTTTGATGCTTTATTTGCATGTTTTTATTTTTTTTTCAATTCTTTTTAGGGCAAGTGAAACTTTTAAAACCATTAGATTATGAAGTTGTGCATGACTATTTTTTGACTGTACAAGCTATAGATGGAGGATCCCCTCCTCTCAGTAATCAAGCTGTTGTAAATATCACAGTGACTGATGCAAATGACAATGCTCCAGTATTTAGTCAGCCATCTTATCGTGCAATGATTAGGGAGGATGCAACTGTTGGAAACCAAGTCATTCAAGTAATTTCCTTAATTTCCCGTTTATTTTTCTATAAATGTACAAGTATTGTTTTATTTGAAATAATCAAAATACTACAAAATTCAGGTATCAAACTTCTTGTCATATATGGAGAAGGTTTTTTTTTTTTTTAGTGCTTGAACATAATTTGAGTATTTCTCTTTTCTCAATCCTTAGTTATTATTCAGTTAAAGTACAAAATTATTCTTGAAATGCATTGTATATGTCAAGCAAAGTGTTGTAGTTGAGGCACATTGATTTAAAGGAAAAAAAAGAGTTGTGTGCTCAGTTTATGAGGGATCATAGCTAAATAGTAAAATCAGTAAATGTCTATATGTTGTGTTGGTCATTATTTTTTTTCAAATTCAGTCGGTCAAATCAGTATTTTTTAGATTTAACTATCAATGCCCTTGCAAAAAAGATGCGGACAATATAAGTTGTTTACAGTTTAAATTGAAAAGTAAACAAATATTTGTTTAGATTTCAAGTTAAAATATAACCAGCAACTTAATAAAAATGCACTTATTTTCAATAAATAGCTTAACTGTATTTTAGACTTAAAAGGAGCACATTTTCAAAGCAAAAAGATGTAACTTTAGATTTTGTGGCTTCATAAAATGCGAGATGTCTTCACAATTAATGAAATATTACATGAATACATTAATAAAAATATATACTAAAAGTGAAATAATGCCACAAAAACATTATAGTTTCTAAAAAACATGATTTTGAAAGTGCAGAATTTCATAATAAGTTTTACTTTAATTCCTTTTTTCATGGCTATTTTACTTCTAACTACAACAGTAGCTACATGAAACAAAGTGTAACTACCAACTTCCTTTACATTCAGAGTGCTCTTGAAAGTCTCTAAAACTCCAGCGATTTAGAATTAAGAATTTTAAATAAGTCGGGATTGAATATTGAAAAATATCAAGTGTTTTATCTAGGTCTTAGAAAAAGCATGTGAAAGATTTTATTAAGAGATCCATTGTTAGCAACGAAGAGACATTTGTTAAACTGTGTGGTTTATATAATTAGTCAGGGCTTTTGTTTAGTCTGCAGTTCAGCAAGTAACAAAGACAAAAAATTTCAAGTTTTGTAAATAAGTTAGGTCTATTTCACATAATTCTGAGGAAGTTCTTCTTTATGCAGAAGCTTGGTAAGACCTCAGTCAAAGTATACTATTCAGTTTTGGCCTGTATATCTGGAGAACACTATTAACTTATTGCAACGTGCTCAGAGGAAAGGTAGTGAATTTACTTCCAGATTTAAGATTACGATTCCAGACTTAACCCCTGGTGGTTTGGCAGTTCCAGAATTACATGTTAAATGGACGTGATAAGACGTCCAAAACCGTTAGGGTGTTAAAGTGCTTAATTTGTCTATATTTGATCAAATTGAGATTTAGAAGGGACACTATCCAGTTCTTTAAATTTATTTATAAATAAAGAATGTTTACGGCTGAATTTTTGCATAGATGGCAGAACCAGGGATCAATGATTTTTTTTTTTTTTTACTTTATAGCTTAAGCAATATTGCAGTATATTAAGAATAGTTCACCAAAAGCAGTTGCTACTTACATTGGTGTAAATAATTTTAAAAGAGCTCTCGATCTTCATTATGGATTATTAACAGGGCCCAGAGCCTGCTTCCGGTCTTCACTATTTAACTTGTATTTATAAAACTGCTAGACTCTCTAAAATTACTTAATTAAATTTTATTCAATAAAAAAATGCAATGGGATAACATTAGACCATGTCTCTGTATCCAGTATTAAATAAAAGTATACAGATGCAATAATTGTTAACTTCTGATTCTAATGTGGAAAAAACAGTTTACTCTGTGACTACAGATGTAACATATTACTGATTACAAAATAAATGTTGATATTATTAACATATAAATGATAAAGGTAAAATGTGTAGAAAGTATTTGAAATACATTTTATGTTATTATAAATGTTTCTATCAAAACAATTTCTTTCAGGTGCTTGCAAATGATGCTGATAGTGCCCCAAATGCACAGTTATTATTTGCAATTATTTCGGGGGATGACAACAAACATTTTGTTATTGATGAGCGTACTGGTTTTATAAAAGTTGATAAACTTCTTGATAGAGAAATGGTAAGATCGATAATTTTTTTTCTGTTCATTGTTTATACTGTATTTTTTAACTGTAACTGGCTTTCTTTCTTTAACTGTTTAACAAAATTTAAGAAGATTGTTTTTGATGCTTATAAATCTTAAATTAAATTTGAAGAAAATATTTATTTAAAGTCATTATTACGCAGAATATCTACACACTAAGAATTTCATTTTTTGAATCTTCTAACATTTCTGGAAATAAAGTTTTGTGCACTTCAATTTAAAAAAAAAAAAAGTTTGATTGTTTTTTGCCTGAGACATGCATAAATTTTTTTGCAAGAAATGTTCTTTTTTTGAACATGAAAACAGAAAACATTACTCTTAAAGTTATTGTGCATTTTACTGTGTGGGGGAGGGAGGGGGGGAGGTATGCACATTATCCAAAACAATAACTTTTTTAACTTGAAATATATATAAAGTGCTTAAACTGTAATAATGGTATTTTAAATGCAGGTAATTTTGTTGGTAATAAGAATTTCTTAGCATGTTTAAGAATCATAAAAATATATATTGTTCCAAATTTTGTTTTAGATTCCAAATTATGTCCTGCAAGTCTCATGTTCTGACAGTGGAAATCCGTCTTTGTCATCAACTGCCTTTGTTAATGTAGATGTCTCGGATGTTAACGATAATCCACCAATGTTTTCTCAAAATAACTACTCTGCCATTATCCAGGTAAAAATTTAAACTAAATACGCAATGATTGTTTGGAATGTGTATTTTTTGCGATGTGCTCTGTTTGAAGATAAACATCAGCATTCAAAATTAATGGAAATAACTAATTTAATGATTTAGTTTATTATTAATTTTCCTCTCATTCGATTATCTGATATAACTCTACCTAATTTCTTTATTTACACCTGTTTTGACTGTATTTATAATGTACTGCTATGCCATCTGTATTAAAGTTTACTTGAACCATATGCATTTGTATGAAATTGGTTTTGCATCATTGCTAGTATATTAGTGAAGTAATGGTCAAAATAAAATTATCTTGTAATTTTGGGAAAAAATCAGTTTAAAGTTTAACTATATTTAAATTACTTATATTAATGTAAATAAAATTAATAAGTTCTAAAAAAATATCATGATTCTTTTTTTCGCACCCTGTTTTAGACACATTTTTTCGGCAATTACAATGAAATAATAGATGTTCTGAGTATAAGGAATAAATATAAAAGCAAAAGGAAAGAAAAACCTGTTTTGATTGATTTCATTTGAGCTTACCACTTACGCGGATTTTTTAAAAAGTTGAAAAATTAAAGGAAAAAAAGTTAAGTGTAAAACCCTATTTTCTGTCGTTTTAAAGTGTGTATTAGCATCAATTAAGTTTTACATATTAGTGCTTAAAATCGTTCACAAATGCTACTAAAGAACTTAAAATACCAGGTGTGTTAGTATGAAACCGGAATTTCCCATAGGTGGCGCTAGATGTCGATGTAGTTAACGACTCATCACGTCAGCGGTGTCTTATTACTGTATTGATATCCGACAAAGATTTCCAACGCACAATAACACAAGTTTCATTCAGTAGCATTAGTTTATTAGAGATAAACATGTCGAGTTTTGTGCCAACAAATTACGATTCGCGGACATCACTATTTTTCTGTTTTCATCTGAAGAAAACAGCAGCCGAATCGCATCAAATGCTTGTGGAGGCGCATGGTGAGCATGCTCTCGGTAAAACACAGTGTTTCGAGTGGTTCAAATGGTTCAGAAGTGGCGATTTTGACGTGAGGAACGAAGAACGTGGAAGACCACCGAAAAAGTTTGAAGACGCTGACCCGCAAGCCTTGCTGGACAAAGACCTGGGGAAACTGTCAATACTGAACGCTACCGACAACAAAAGACCAATTTGAATCGAGCTTTGAGTGCAAAACGACCAGAATACCAACAAAGACAACACAAGGGCTTTTTGCTGCATGACGACGCACCAGCACACAAAGCAAAACGGGTCCAGGAAACGAAAGAGTCGTTCCGTTGGGAGATTCTTTTGCATGCGGCTTACTCACCGGACCTTGCCCCATCCAATTATTACTTGTTTGCATCGATGGGACACGCACTTGCTGAGCAGTGCTTGACTTCTTACGAAGCTGTACGAAAATGGCTCGATGTCTGGTTTGCCTCAAAAGATCAACAGTTCTTTTGGCGCTGAATCCACAATTTGCCAGAAAGATGGCAAAAATGTATAGATAGCGACGGACAATACTTTGAATAAGGTACTTTGTATCATATCATTACAACAAACGTGTTTTTTCTGTAGAAAAATTCCGGTTTCATACTTACACACCTGGTATGATTGCAGCAAAGTTCAATAAATGTGTAAAAAAAGTAAGTATAAATGTGTTTAATGATTAAATTTAAATTGGGATGATTAGTTGTGAGTTGATATTTGATTGTATGTATCCTTTGAATATACGTCATTTCTGATTTGAAATTTTTCATTTCAGGAAGGAAAACCTATCGGTTACACTGTGCTTAAATTTTCAATAATTGATGCCGATGCTCCACCCAATACTAGTCCATTCGCATTAGAAATAAAATCTGGAAATGATGATCGAGCATTTAGAATTGTCCAACAAGACACATCTCTTCGCACTGCTATAAAATTCAACCATAGAAAGAAAGACAACTATCTTTTGAAGATAAAAGTTTCTGACAATGGTAATCCAACTTTGCATAGTGAAACTTGGGTATCAGTCCTCATCATTGAAGAAAGTCAGTTCCCTCCCGTTGTTTCATCTTTAGAAGTTGTAATAAATTCCTTTCGTGATGAATTTCCTGGAGGTGTTATGGGACGTATTCATGCTACTGATGGAGATCCTTATGACAAATTACATTATGAAGTTGTTTCCCCATATAAAGATTTGTTCTCGGTAGACAGGGAGGATGGCACTATGATAGCTCTACCAGGACTAGATGTGGGCTCTTATAATGTGAATGTTAGTGTAACTGATGGAAAATTTGTTAGCTATGGCCTTATTTTAGTTGAAGTAAATATGGTGAGTGAAGAAGCAGTGAAAAATAGCATTGGTGTGCGGTTAAAAGATATTACACCTGAAGATTTCATACTTAGCCATCGCAAGAACTTCCTGCATGGATTGAGCAATGCTTTAAATGTAAAAATGAAGGATATTGATATTTTAAGTATTCAACCTGCTGAATCGGATAAACCAAAAAGAGATGTAAATCGTGATCTAGATGTATTATTTGCTGTGCGAAAAAGCCCTCATATGTATTATCCTGCAAAACAGCTCTTATTAAAACTGAAAGAAAAACAATCATTGTTTGAAACTGCTTCAAGTCTTAAAGTTGTTAAGGTAAGATATTTAAAACTTTAAACTATTATTCTAATAAGTTACACACATTTTGGTTGTTAACAAATGTCTGCAATGCAAAAAACTGTTCAATTTTTTTAAAGTCTGGGATGTTGCATAGTAGTAATAATTACTTACATCCATTGGATTGAAAGATACATGCTTTTCATGTATTGTGGAAAGTGACCGTAGGATTCATAACTTTTTAAAATCTGGAGTTTTTCCCCCCAGAAATCAAATTAATATTTAGTTAAAACCGCAGAAAACTTGATAATAATCAATGTAATTGTAATTTAATCACCGAGTGTGAAAACCAATCATTTCCATCAAACACCAATATTATTATTCACATCCTGAAATAATTAAAATTAGGAATTGATTCAGCAATGATATAGTTCTATCCATTCCTCAAGATTTTCCAATGAGTTAATTATGCAAATACAAAAGTAACAACCAAAATAGCTTACTCTTAAGTAATGTATATATTTTTTTATTAGATCATCAAAGACAGATGTACTACTGATCGTTGCATTCATGGAGATTGTATTGATCGGATAGTTTTAGATGAAACTTATGTTGTCAGTATCACAACAGAAACTCTTGGATATGTATCTCCTCAGCATATTCGGAAGTTGGAATGTGTGTGCAAATCTGGTTATGGAGGTGAGTTATGGAAGCGTTTTCTATTTCTTGACAAATCTTCCTGAGATTCCTCAAGTTTGGCCACTCTGATTCTGTAGCATTGCTAGGAAATGTTAAAGGGTGATCATTTTTCAGCAATGCCTTTTATTTAAAAAAAGAAAAAAAAAACATAATTTAAAGCTAGGAGAAATTAGGGTTAATTCTTCATGAAAATAAAAAACAATGAAAACATTAGTTTGTTGCTAAAGTACTAATTAATAGTATTAACTTCATTTGTTTTTTATGCATCTCTCTCCCTATTTTGTTAGTATGCAGCAATTTAGAATGGTAGCTGTAATAAAACTTGATTATTTTTTGTGCTATCTCTCTATAAAGAGCAGGTGTGAATTACACACATGGGTAAAAGAGGTAGCCATAAATTATACGTAGATTAGGGCAATAAAATTTTCAACAATACAACTTCTTAATTGTTTTCTATTTGTGTGAATATATATACTTGTTAAGAGTGGATATGATTCCATAAAAAAATCAAAAAATTGACATGAACTTCCTTCTGTTTTTGCAAGCTAGAATAGTTATGGTAATACTGTTCTTGAAACTAGTGCTAAGAAAATCTTTGCTGGCCACCTTGTCTAGTGGTCAGAAGAGTCTGACCGGGATGAGAAAGCCTCAGGCTCGAATCCCGGCTCGGGCTTGGATGTACTTTTTCTCTCCTGTCTTTGTTCTTTCTTTGTGCGAATGGGTGTGTTGTGAATGGCCGCCTGCCCTATAAACGGGTCTTATGGCGTGTGTGTTGAGCTAAACTGCACCTCCACCTTAATGATGCTCAAAAAAATGGAAGCCGTACCTATTTCTCTTTAAATCAGGTATATGTTTCTATTCAAGATCGATTACCCAAGTGGTTTCAGTAACAACAATGGAAAATCTTTACTGCTGTTTGTAATTTTCTCATTTGAATCGCAACGTATTAGAACTCAAACTACATCCAGGGCTCACCATAAGATTATTCTGAGAAAGTGGCAGAGCCAGAAAAAATTTTAGCGGGAGACATGGTTTGTTTTAGTCTTTATTATGATAAAAAAATCAGAATATCTAAGTTTTAGAGGGCATACATCCTCACATCCCTCCCCTTGAGTATGCCAATGATGTGAATTGAGTAATGTAAGCTTTCATTTCCTCAATGTTCTGTCTCTCTCTGTTCTAGCTCTGCTAGTATCGTGAACTGACTTAACATTTAACTCAAGATGTGTTTTGCAAAAACTTCTGCATGCTATCTTTTGCGTCTTATGGTCATTTTCTTTAGCTTATGTATGGGGACTTCCAGAATACTAAATTTTCTGTTTGCTGCACAAACAGAGTAAGACATTTTAAAAGGCCTCTGTGGTTGATTTTATATATCTTTGTCAGTTCACGATTGTTTGCTGAAAATACCATATTGTTCAGTCAAATAAAAATAAAAATAAATTATGTGACTCTAAATAAATCAGATTCAAAATGCATAACATGTGTAAATAAATTTGGCTAAGTTTTAATTTGAGGAGTTAAAATGATTATTTCTTATTTCTCACATAACCTATATGCTCATTGAAATGGGTTATTAATTTTTCACATTTTGTTCTCTTTTGTTTTCGTTATAACTATTTCATAAAATAAATTTATTTCTGTTCCTGTTTCTTTTGTAGGTAGTAAATGTGAAGTTGTAATTAATGAGTGTGCTCGAAATCCTTGCTCCTCGCACCATGTGTGTTTCCCACACCCATCAGATCTGGGCTACATTTGCCAATGTCCCCCTGGTAAAACAGGTCCATTGTGTGACAGAGACAAAACAAAAATATGCCGTGGCAGTACTTGCTATGAAGGTTAGTACTTAATGCATTTTGGAGTATCCTATAATTAGACAAAAATTACTACAGTAGAACCTCGTTAATTCAAACACTGCTGAAACGAACTATATTTCTCATCCCTTGTTCTATTGTTTGTTGTTTATTGTTGTGCGGATAAGATGAACCATGGTAAATTCAAATTAATTTTGAGGATCATTTAGACTTTTAAAACCAGTTCATCTAAACCGTAGTTTGTCATATCCTTATTGACAGCTTGAACAGGGGGCAACCACCCCCACTTTTAAAAGCTAAAGGCCATTGTCCCTCCATTTTTTAAAGTTATAAATTAAATTTTGATTGAAATATGATACATATGATCAATTTACCCATTTAAAGAATGAAGAATCGACTTAATAGGTGTGTTTTACATATTTTTCTTGCTCTTATTTCATAGAAATTAAATTAGAGTTTAAATTGGAGGAATGAAGTCTTATTGTGATTATCCTTTATAATTTTTAAGTCGTGTTCTGAACATTTTTTAAGTCATTTGTTTAATAATGAGGTTAAAATTCTATTGTGTAATTTCTTAAGGGGTTACAGTACCTCAAAAATGACCAAAAGACCAAAAAAATTTTTATTGCTTATTTCAAAAGTAAAAGTTATTTAAAACACTCAGAAAAAAACAGCATTGTTCTAGCTAAATTATTTAAAAAGTTATGAGTGACTTTAGGGCATACAGGCTATGTGTTCTAATGGAAAAGCCAAACTTTAAAGTGCTTTTTCTCGGTGATCAGTTTTTAGTGTTTCTATGTTACTAGAAATGCTAAGGAATTTTTTCTATTAAAGATATAACTTTAAAGCAATATTTTTTGCACTCAGGATAATATATTTAACAAAACTGTGCATTGAATAAGCGTTTTATAAATTACAAAAATTTTTAGAGTTTGTCAAACCTCGAAGAACAAAATTTTCTAAGATTTTTTTACATAAAAGGTCACAAAATATTTTCTAATCAAAATATAAGAAAATGAATGCACAGATTTGTTGAGGTTCTCCTTGTGATCATTTCGCAAAAAGAAATTTTGAAATTAGTGCAGAAACAAAAAAGCCTTAGGGTTTTAAAAAAACTGAAATTTTCTTACATTTTTCAAATTTTCAAAAAAAGTTTTCAAAATTTTTGATGTTTGAAAATAAATTATTGATTTTTAAACAAGTGCAGAAACAAATATTTCAAAGAATTAACTTTTTCACTTAAATTAAAGAAATTTGTTAGAAAGGTACTGTAACCCCTTAAAGGAAAATTGGCTTCAGGGGTGCTGTCCACTTAACCTGCCTCGTCCCCCCTCCACCTGCTTTGACCCCCCCCCCTTTTTTGATCAAACAGCTACCTATGCTTATCGTAGCAACATTAAACATAAAACAATAGGATAGGATTGGAAATATAGTTTGTTTTGCGCATGTTCAAAATAACAAGATTCAATTGTATAGGCTAATGATTATTCTAAGATTTTTCTTTCACATTTATTTTCTTTGTCTGTTTAGTTTATGTGCTAGAATTTCTGTCCATTTATGGATAATTTAATAAAAATATTTATTCCATTTTAATGAATTTTAATATCTAATATTTTTTTAAATATAGTTTATTGTTTTTATTGATTTTGTTTCCAATAGTTTTTTAATTGGTTTGATTTCATAAAATCCAGTGTCTCATTATTTATTGTCTTTTTTAATAAAATTCCTAAATGCAATTTAAATTGATAATTGTATCTAGTTTTTCATCTTAAGTCAATAAGCTTCTGTTTTGATTGTATATGTAGTGTTATTAGTGTTTTATTTATTATTTGAGCAATTTGATAGACTGAGAAATAAGTACCTTAGCATTCTATGTTCAGAGCATATAACATAACCTTGGTCCCAAGCATTGAAATTGTGGCTTGGTGGTAACATCCTGGATTTGCATCACTGAGGTAGTCCAATCAAAACCTACCACAACCTTTTAGTTTCTATGACTCCACCCTTTCCACCATGTTTTAT
Organism: Uloborus plumipes; assembly: GCA_038373865.1. Taxonomy (NCBI): domain Eukaryota; kingdom Metazoa; phylum Arthropoda; class Arachnida; order Araneae; family Uloboridae; genus Uloborus; species Uloborus plumipes. The sequence continues at coordinate 269,774 of JAXGGA010000003.1, forward strand.
ACCTCTATATTTATTTGTATATTATTGTGACCAAGTTGTTAAAAAAAAGCCAAGTCAAACAACCCAATAATTTGTTTTGCTAAATTGATTTTTAGACCTGTTTTAAATGCTCCACTGAACATTGCTAACATTTTGATTAATGTCATTGAATATCTTCTCGTCTGCAACCTGGCAGGGGTAGAAAAGAATGTTGTTGGCTAAAGGCATATGTACTTTCATTTACTTCAAATCCTTCTGTAGTATGGCATATGTACCATCATCTTTTATAAGTTAATGTTTTTGCTTTCATTTTAGCATAATATTTCCTGTTCGTTTTAAAATACCATTGATACTTTTTCATATTTTACAGAAAAGAATCCTATTTCATACAATGGAAAAAGTTATGCCCGATATTCCCTTACCAATCCATTTGAAAGGCATTTGAGTGTTACAGTTAGTGTTAGAACAGTACAAGCCACTGGTAATCTGATGTATGCTGCTGGAATACGAGATTATAGCATTTTGGAGGTAAAGCACTTCGCTCTTGATTAAAAAATAATTTTACTATAATATTGTAAAAAAAAAAAATTTTTAAATAAGACTATTTTTGTATGTATGGTGTCAGTAAAATTGTCCCTTCTGATTGACTGTAGGTGACATCATCACTCACATGACCATCGACATGTGATACCATTACTGTGACGCTGCTGTGGGCTGCAAATCTAGTCATTATAAGAGTATTTATGCTAAGATTTGCAACATAGTTTACATTTATAATAGGTTAAAGCATTTTCAAGCTTCTCAGGATAATAAAACTTCATGCAGTATGGAATTACCTTCATTAATATTGTTCAGAAAAAAATTAGCAAGGTTTTGAATAAACTCATTGAAGGATCTCTTTTCTGGAAAACTTTAATAATTCAAATAGTCATAATAGATTGTACCTGAGTTTTTCACTGGTCATAAAATATTGCAAAAAGTTAATTGTACTTGTCTTAGAATTCTGCTAGTATAAGGTTTAGCTGCCACAAATGCCTTCAAGCACACCCAAGTGCAGTAAGTTTTTTCACTTGTTATAAAATATTATCTTTGAACTTTTGATAAATTAGTTTCATTAAACTGAAGTGGTCAAAAAAAAAAGTATAAAATAAGTCTAGCATTTGTGATCTTGTCCAATGTTTGACTTTTGTGTCCTCACTTTTGTGTGACGAAGAAAATTTTTCATCTGTAAAATGCCACATTTCTTTCAAAAATGTGTTTCTAAATCTTTTTAATTTATTTATTTATTTATTTTTTATGAAGCTTAAAATTTTATAACATTTTAAGAACAAAATCTATTGATTAATGTTTGCATTTTGTTGCAATAATGATCATTTTTTTGCCTTATGTGCAGTGCATAGAAGAGCCTATTTATTACCTTCAGTGCTGCATTATGTAATTTGTCATAACCTCATGTTAAGGCTTAAATTATTCAAAATATGCAGATATTGTAGTTTCTAAATATTCATGGAATTTATATATTATTAACATGGTTTAGCATAAAAGTTGATCATTATCAAATATCTAAATTATCTCTTGCACATTCAAGGCATTTGACCTGGGACAAAAGTGAATGTCTCTAGCTTTTCTGAAAATAAATGAATAAATAAAATTAATAAATTTAGTCATTATAATAATTTGTTTTGGGGTTACTGCTTTAATATTTGGTATTAATTTCTTTAATTATGTATTTTAACTATTTTAATTAATATTATAGGTTACAAATGGATATGTTCAATATCGTTTTGACTGTGGAAGTGGCGAGGGATTAGTAAGAATGGAGCAGCTGCAAATAAATGATGGTCTTTGGCATGATGTTTGTGTTGAAAGACGAGGAAATGCTGCTGAAGTGATTGTAGACAAAGTTCACCGCATATCTGGAAATGCTCCTGGAGTTCATGATATGCTTAACTTGGATGGAAACGATATTTATTTTGGTGCTGAAGTACGCCATCATCCAGCAGTGTTTGGTTATGAAGATATTAGAATGGGATTTGTTGGCTGCATGGATGATATACGAATAGATGGTGTATCTTTACCCCTGCATGTTGCTGGTGGTAATAATGTTGTAACATTGAGAAGGTAATCTTTAACAATATTTTACTTATTTTAGAATTATTAGTTCTCATGATTATAGTACTCCTTTCTAAAATGAGCATACAGGATGCTACCAATAAAAATTTTGTTCCAGTTTATGAAAATCTGTTTAGCATCCAGATTAAACCTATATGCTTGGGCATGGCATGGAAAAAGGGGAATTAATTCTCATACATGACTGGCTTGTAAAAAACCTATTTTTATACGAAAAAAACATTATGTCAGTGATTTAAATCAATTGATTTTTTTTTTAAATCATTGATTTAAATCATTTTTGGTTGAGCTCTATAATTCCTCTGGAATATTCTAAATTTTGCTAATTTTGCAATTTTCTGAAGTCAGCAAAATGCTTCTTTCTCATTTTCGGATTTTTCCTCCTACGGTTTATCTTTGCTTGAATATTTTTACCTGCTCAAAGTTTCTTGTCACTCAATCTGAAAATCTAAAGGTTTAACCTTTGGCAAAAAGACATTTCAGTTAGTCACTTCATTTTTTTTATTACTATTCACTTCAGATGAGATTTAGCTTTTAAAAATGATCTGGCTGACAAAAGACACTATGATGAAAGTTAAGAAAAATATTGGCATTGTATGCATATTTCTACATTGTAATCATATTTGTATAAAATAGAAAAAAGATAACTTAAAATCAGTGCCACTTCATCTATCAACTCTTATAAAACAAGTTAAAGCATGTGTATTTAAATGAAAATGCAAAATATATTTTGAAAATATTTATCAAATGAAAAAATTGAGTGTGATTCCACATATGAACTATAAAAAATTTACATACTTTTTGAGAAAAGTGGGCAGTTAAAAATGGTCAACTTTGATCTTAAGTAACCACTAAATAGTTGTGGAAATTATTTTTAGAATCTTGATTTAATTTATTTGAAAAAAAAAAATCTGATTTTAGTTTATCAAATTTAGTTTAAATTAAAAACAACTAAAGTTGTTTTGGCCCCAATTATTACTTGAAATATAATGTTTATGTAATTTAAAAAAAAATTCAAGTTCCAATTCAGTTTTACTAATTATTGTAAATAAATTCATAATTGAGGTTTTTTAAGTCTTTTTTTTTTTTAAGCAAAAAAATCTTACTTAATTTTTTTTAATCTGGTTTAAATTATTTAAAAAGAATATTTTCTTACGCCCTGAAAAAAGCAATTGCTCTTACATCTTTGGCTTGGTTGAAATCTTGTTGAAATGGTATATTTCATGCTAATTTTTTATGAAATTGTGCAAATCATCCTGAAAGACTTTTCATTCATAATAGTTGACTATGATTTCCCTCGTGTGGGACAGTTGATTCTCCCCATATTTTTTTTTTTGAAATAACAACAAATATTTTTCATACTGAGGAAAAAGTTAAAGTGTCTGTTTTTCTTAAGTTAAATTTTATATGAATTTGCGCATGTCAGGTTTTTTGATTTTGTTAAAATAGGGGTGATAAGAAATACTGCCAGGGAGGAATAAATATAGGGATTTTGAACTGTATTAAATGAAGTAAAAAGATGCAATGTGGATATCCAAATTTATATCTAAAAATTTAAAAGATAGCATGAGTGTTATCAAAAGAGCTTGCAAAAGTGCAAGCATTCAGTTGAAAATTTTGGAAAGTGACCATCGGTAACCCATCCCCCCTTTTTTGAAGGACGCTCGTTAACAAGTAGTGGGTGTGACTTTCAAGAACATATAGTCCTTTTTTTATTATATTCACTAATCACTATATATCTATATGTTTTTTACTTGTCAAAGGTCCTCCTTTGATTCGTGAATTGTTTTTTTCTAGATTTGCAAATGTACAGTTCCAGTGTGCTGTTCTGTTTGATCCTGGTGTATGTGGCAGTCAACCATGTGCAAATGGTGGTACTTGTAATGCTACAGGAAATGCCTATACCTGCCAGTGCCTCGCTCGATTTTTAGGCTCTCGTTGTGAAGTCGATACAAATCCTTGTGCCTCAAACCCGTGCCTTAATGGTGCCACCTGCCATAACGTAAACAATAGCTTCCGCTGTGACTGTCCTGATGGTCTTAGTGGAAAACGCTGTGGATATGGTCGTTACTGTAATCCTAATCCATGCCACAATGGGGGAGTGTGTGAAGAAGGAACCTACGGACCATTATGTAAATGTCGTGGATTTTATGGAGATATTTGTCAGTATGATGTGAATGAATGTCAGGCAACTCCTTGTGCTAATGGTGCAACTTGTCATAATGTACCAGGATCTTTTCATTGCCAGTGTCCCTTAAATGTCACAGGAGCTCTCTGTACAGAGTTCCTGTATACTAACTCAATAACCTCAACAAAGTGGAATACTACTGTAGAAGAAATTATTGGAATAACTGTAGTAGTTGTTTTTATAATGTTTTTAGCTGTGATACTAGCCTGTTGCTGGAGGATGAGACATAAGGTAATTTATTCTATTTTCACTAGTAATAATGAGTTCAGATAAATCAAAGCAATATTTAACTAAAGTGTTTTAGTAAACAAAAATTGGATAACTATTAACTTTACAATCAGTCTGGAGCATTTTTCAACCCTGGACAATGTGCATTTGTTCTTTACATTTTTGAAAATAATCTTTGTGAAAATTTTCAAACGAATTTGTTAAATAATCTTTATAAGTTTTAATTGGAAAAAAACTAATTGAAATTCTTTTCAATTACTTCAAAAAGAAGCAAAGCTATTATTTTATTTTTTCACCTTAAATATTGGCAAACATTAATGTAATATTAATAGTGTAGATGATCAGTTTAAATAATACACACAATTAAGCACAAAGCAAAAATTACATCAAAAGATTAGTTTAAAGCTGAATGAGAGCCTCTTCATTGGTGCAATACATTCAACCAAGAAGGCTTAAGAGCTGGTCAAACCTTTGCTATTTTAAAGTGCTACATTTATTTCTCTTACGCATGGCTTTTTTCTATTTTCTCTAGTATATTTTTTTTCTTTTTAGAAAAGCTTTTTTGCTTATTATTTATTGCTTATATTTTATATGTTTTGTATTTTTTAATATTGTGTTTAACTACAAAAAGGATTTTCCACTTTTCTATTTATTCCTTGAACAAATGTCATTTTGTTTATATGAACATTGAGCACATTAATTATGAATATTTTGCAAACTCTATTTATGCACAGGAACTTAGCATTGTGTTGCACCTCGTTATATTAGGTATTAGGATATCTCATTCTTTTCTTTTGTATCTCCAAAATTTATAAAAAATTTTATACATGTTGCTTTACCTCAGACATCACAGAAAAAAAAAAAAAAAAACAACCCTCCAAAAAAGTAGTGTTTCCTTTTTTGAAGGCAACTAATATATCTTCCATACACTAAATTCCTGCAGGTTAAGCTGCAATGTTTGATTCCTATTTCACCATATAATAATAGAAATATTACTACTTTTTTTATTTTAAAAGAAAAGTTTTAGATTTACTTTCGTTTGGTTTTATTAATGAAATCGTCTTAATATGATGCTAAACTAATTGTTTTGTCGGTGCATGTCATTAATTTGTATGTTTATGGAAATTACTTTTTGCGACCTTGGTTATATCTCATTTTCAGACCTGTCACACTTTTTTTATGTCTCCTGGTAAGTGCAGCATAATGAAGGATTACCGTATTTGAAATATTTATCCTTTTTTAGGAAAGGAACATTTTCATGAAAGCTACAACAGGAATATACGCCAGTAGATGCGGATTTAGTTTTCTCTAATAGCTTTTTTCTACTTTTGCTTACACCTAGCAAGAAACGCTATTTAAGTAGGGGAATGTGGGACAAATTGAAATGGTAAAATATTGTAACAGTTTGCAGTGCCACCAATCTAGCAATATTTTAAATAAGTTCCTAGACATATAGTTGATTCATGTCGATAAATAAATAGCTCTAAAGATCAACAACAAAAAAAAAATGTATAAGTCATTTTCAAAATTTATTCTTTTGTTGCAATATTTATGGTTTTTCAAAAATATTTCTTGTCATTATAAAATAATATTTTTTTTATAATGATCATGTTAAGAATTAATTGAGGTCTACTGATATGTCCAGTGCTGTTTTACATAATTTGTGTTAGGCATATTTTGATTTTAAATATTCAGTGTAATTTTTCAAATGCACACGGGGAAAGTGGAATAATTTATTTCATTTACTGAAGCATTTATTACCAAATCACGAACATATTTCTTTATTTATTGATTTATTCACATTCTTTCACTTATTAACTCACTTATTTACTCGTACATTCACAAATTTTTTTATTCATTCTCTATTTAATTTACTCTTTTTCCCCATATGTTTATTAATGCATTTACTTGTTTACTTATTTATTTGTTTATTTTTTCATTAATAATTCATTTATGCATTCATTTGATGAAAATTACTGTAAATCATCAAATAGAAAATGGTTCATTACAAAAATATTGTATTTTTTACTTTGTGCCATGGTTTTTTGAGCTGAGACTTTTCCACCTTTTTTTTTAAGGGGCAAAATAACTGCCAAAAATGCAAAATAATATTTCAACGTACGTTGTATTACAAAATACATTATTCTTTCTCTGCACGAAAATTTTGAGAACAAATTTCCAGTTTGTACCTTTTCAAACAGGAAAGTTATCTTAATTATATTACTTTGCCCCACACTCTCCTACTCTAAATATTTTAGTAATGAAAATAAAAATATATATACACATACATGTTCTTTTAGAGTTTTTCCTGTTTCACCTGCAAAACCGTCTTTTTCGCAACTGTTTGTTCTCTTAAAAATGCACCTTATTTTGATCATTTTTGCATCTGGAACTATGCATCTAGGACAAATAGTAGCAAAAGTAAAGGTCTTTCACTTTCAGGTTAAACAGGAACACTGTGTTTATGCTTGTGGGTTGGTTTGATTATATATGTACAATAAGACTATAATAGTAACTTTAGCAGTAAAATACCTTTTTAGAAGATGTCAATATTTATATTCCATGCTTTTTCTAAAATCAAAATTGAATTACTCATGTTTTTAAACTCCATGCAAATTTCTGATTATGAATTGATGCTCGTGTGCTGAATGGTCTCAGATTTCTCAAACTCCTTTCAAAAATGCCATACAAAGGAATAGTTTTCAATTTTGGGGTTGTTGCTTTTCTTCTTTTTGCCATGATGAATAGTTATTTCTATTTATTTATTTTTTATTGTCAAAAAATAAAAAAAAATGAAGTGACCCATGAAATCCTGTGTACCTTGAAACCAAAACAAAATGCTATTGAACAATTCATGTTATTAGTGTGCTGATTTTTGAATATAACAAAGTTTAGTACTACTTGTGAGTAGTGTTAGTTAATAGTAAATTTGTTTCATCATAACTGAATGAGTTACTTATGAAATATGTCAAGTACATGTGGTGTTGATTTTTTAAACAGAGACGTCATAGAAGACCTAGCTTCCAAATGGGTGATGAGCCCGGTGCCAATGAATTCATGCTCAAAAATCCTATTATTGAAAAAGACAACGTGAAGAGAGTCAGCAAGATCAGCAATTTAGATGCTACTTTCAGCACACCTCCTCTGCCTCCCCGTCCTGCCTCCTATACGCCAAGCACCCAGGAGTCACTGAGTGTCCTGGCTAAGTTTGATACTGTCCGCAGTTATGGAAGTGCTGCAGAGGACCTCGAAAGCCATTCACCACGGTATGGGGGCCAACTGTTCCAAAACATTAGTTCTCATAAGAGCTCTCATGTTAGTGTCCCACCATCCCTCACCCCTCCTCCACCATCCAGCTCAGATTCAGATTCTCTCTTGAAAGCCGGGTGGGAAACAGATCTGAATTCTTCCAAGGAAAAAATCTATCAAGATAAAATACAGAATAGTAAGTTTTTGTATGCATGTCTGATTTCTTTTTCCCCATTACTTTTTGCTTTATTTATTCATTTTATTCTGTTATTTTATTATATTTTATCAAGAATAACATTCACTAAGTTTCAAAAGACCATTCTTGGCCATCAAAAGACATTATGTTATTTTTATTGTTTAGAATTTTGTATTAAAGGGATCAATTTCCATAAAAATTCTTCATTGAAGTATTTTCTGATGTTGACTTAAGCTGCAAGCAACATTTGTTAGTAAAAAATATGAAAAAGGGGTGCAGACTTTTATAAGCCATGTATTGGTTTCCTTGGTCCCAAACTTAAATTATGCTGGCTTTGTTACAAGATTTTGCCATTAGTGACTTAATGTTGAAACATCTTGTTTGTGAAAAATTGTGGTGTATCTTTCTAACCGATAAAGTTTGCCTCATGTTTTAAAATCATTAGTACAATGGTGTAATGAAGTGTAATAGCCAGTAGGATATCAGTTTTTCTAGCAAGGTTTTTGCTTTATGTTGCAAAGAAGTTATTATAATTTTCTTTAGCTGATCAAAAAATTACTTAAACGTAATAGTTTGCAGATAAGTGGAAACAACCAGAGGTCGATCTTTAAAAAAGGGGTATGTTTATGGACCCTTCTTAAAACCCAAAGCAAGTTAAACATACCTTTTGCAAAATTCTTACTACTGTAACTACCTTCTGAAAAGAGTTAATAAATAAATAAACCAATAAATAAAACAAACTTCATATAAATCAGCGATTTGACAACTTATTGGTCATTTTTGTACACATAAATGTGAATATGTTTTCGACACAAGTACAAGAACTTTACAACACAGACGAAAGAGATGACCAGAAACAACAAGATTTGAACTTATCTATCTCCAATGATGATCAAGAGCCCTCTTAAAACTTTTCACCCCATCCCAAGTATAAGTCCATTATACAGTTTTTTCCGGTAAGCTATTCCGAATGCCTTGAACCCCAATGAAGTAAATTGTAACTCTTCCACCAATGAGCCCTGACTCTCCTATTTGTATAGCAATTCAGTCCCCTTCATCCTTTGTTTGAGATGATCATGTCACAGATGTATAAAAACATTTTTTTTTATTCGTTTTAAATATTGCCTGAAACTGTGAGGAAAATTATCATAGTATGTTATCTTTCAGCCACAAAGTTTTACTATTATGTAACAAAATTATTCTTGAAAATTTTATTGCAATAAACAGTTTATCATATCCCAAATTAATTTTTGAACTTTGTACTAAATTTTGTTTCTGTATATGGGTATTCAGATTTTTTTTAAAAAAGAAGAAACTTAGCTATAACTTGTTTTTGCCACTGCTTTATTACCCCCACCCTCTTTTTATATCCTAGTTTAATATTCCTATAAATGTAAACATTCTAACAATTTTTTTATTTATTTTTCTTATTAATGTTTATAAAATGAATAGGACTGGCCTAACTAGGCCCAAAACCTGCTGATGGTTGTCACTTTTGTATCTGTATTCATGAAAGTCATTTTCACAAAATCCAAATGACAGTATCATTATTCGGGCTTTGGGATACTCTTGGAATACTCTCAACTGTTTAACTATATGAACTTTCAAGGCTTTCCCAATTAAGCATATTTCAACAGTGGTTATACCTGAAAATAATTGTTCACTGCAGTAAGTATATTTAAAAATGATCAGGATACCAAATGCATCTGCAGATTTATTCTTTTCTATCATGTGCAGAAGTATCAGTGTCTTGATTTTATGGACAAACTGTACATTCATGTGATTTGCAGCTAACTTTGATTTGTGCAAGGTATTATTAAAATCCGTTTAGCAATATTGCAACTATTGAAGAGCCACAAGTATAAGTCCATGTAGCAGCATGCTACTCGGGAGCCACATGTTGTTGACCCATGCCTTATTTACATACCATATATGCTAAGAACACTTTTATGATATTATTGGCACTTTGTGTCTCTACCAATGCCGAATCTAGAGGAAGCAAGTGAGGGTTTTGGCCTGGTTGATAACTGCTGTGGGATAGCAAATTCACCCTGTTTTTGTGCTTTTTTGTTTAAATTGTATCTAAAAACTTGTAGAAATGGGTAAGGTTTTAAGATTTACCCCTTCTCAGAAAAATCAAAGATCTGACATTGCCCTCTACTGAACCAAAAAAATCTTATGAAAATTTGATACCATGTTTCTAACTTAACTCCAGAAAGATTGCCAACTTCGAATAAATTTAAGAGAAAATCTATCCTGATTTAAAGTTAATATTTGGTTCTGTTTTAGTGTCTACTAAATAAACAAAGTTAAACTGTCATTACATTAAATAAATTGATTTCAGAGAAAAGGTTAGTCCTACTAATTTTCATAGAACTTTTACCCTCTCTAAATCGAATTTAAATAAATAATAAAATATGAGTAAGTTTGTCTTTGCAACTGCTGAAAATTGTTCAAACACAAATGTATATTAGGAGGGGTGACACCACAAATTCCTAAACCAGGTGTTATCAGTGCTAGGAACACCATTAGGGTGCCCAGATATCCTGGTTTTATCAGGATAGTGCTGACTTTTTAGAAGCTTGTCCTGTTTCAGAAATTGTTCTGATTTTTTTTCCTCCTGAAATTTAAGTTTTCATCTTGATTTTATCTTAACTTTTGAAAAATGTTCAGATAATCCAGTTGAAATGCATTTTCAATCCATAAGATGAAAAATTTATTGATATCTATGATTAAAAGTCATATAGTTTACTGTAAAATTTGTATTTTCTTCTGAGCTTTGCACAAAACTGCAAGAAATGTTTTATGTTATTTTTTCTGTTGGTTTCACAAATCTTTTCAGGCTATCCAAGTATGACTTACTACATTATATATTCATTCAACAAATTGTTAATCATTAACTGTCTATTTTATTACACTATTTTTTCAATTTTAAACATTAAATAAAAGTACGTTTGTACTGCTCGTATCTTAGTTCTCTTGCTTTATCTTCACAAATTCTGATATATATATACAGCCTCTTGCCTCTATAATTTATTCCAGTATGTTGATACTATGCTAAAGATCAATTTCTATTAAGTAAAGAGTTGTCTATTATTAAAACTTCAAATACATTTGAGTATATTTTGTAGGTTTATTGGACTAATAAATTTAATCTTGCGAACTGCTATTTTGTTTAAAAGCTGTCCTGGTTTCGGATTAAAGGTATCTGGGCATCCTATAAACACTTTCTTTATTTAAATTGCTCGAAATTAGATTATGTCTTATTGTCCGTTTTGAATTGTCTCAGATATATTGCTTCTTATACACATATTTTATATGTTTGCTTTGTATTTTTCTTGCTGTCAGAATGCATTTTAATGGATTTTTGTAGATCTGAATCCTGTTGTTGTGAATTTGCCAGATGAAATGGATAAATGTCAAAGGCATCATTCTGTAACGCCCTTTGATTCTGTTGTTGATACTTCTGGTAAGAAACTTCATTTCCCTTAAAGCTAATATTTCAATCGTACTGTTTAACAAATGTATTTGTGCTTGAGTTTTGTATTGTAGAACTCTAATACTATGGTTGCATTTCCCAATATGTATTATTTTACATGGTAAAAAATGTTTCATGTGCTTGTGGTTGAGCAGCAGATATGACGTGTAAAACTTTTATTTAAGTAATTCCAATAGAAGAATTTCAAAATATTTCAGAAGTATTTAATATTTTTCCCTTGGTTGTTTTATTTACCAATATTAAATACTAGATATTACTCTAAAATTAAAAAAAATGTTCAATATATTCTTAAATGAGAGCAGTCCAATACTGAAGGTACAAGACAAAATTGCTTCGACAGTCATAATTAAAAAAAAAAAAAAAAACTTGCATGTCTTTCATAAAAACTATATATTCTGTTTTTATTTTTCCTCACAACACAATCTTTGTAAATCTTCTTTTAGACTCATCATGGGAAAGTTTCCTGTAGGAGTGGGGAGGGTGTTTATTCAATGTATATTATATTGAAAAACAACAATACCACACCTATATATATAGCTATCTGAAAAGGTGCTCATAGCAACATTAAGAAAGGGAATTCCATTTCTTCTATTGTTGTTTTTATTTGTCATCCTGTAAAGAACAAAATTGCAAACATTAAACTTTGCTAAGTAATACTTTTTTGTGGAGGTTTAATGTCAGTACTAAAATGTTATTACCATCCACTGTTCCTAATCAGAGTTTGTCTTTAATAGTATGCTTTAGCAGCAAAAAAAAAAAAAAAAAACCTAATTTGTATCTCTAAATTAGATTTTTGGTCTTAACAAAAAATTAAAAAAAAAAAGAGGAACCTGTTGAAAACCATTTGGATATCCAAGGAAAGAAACAGTAACCTATCCAGTAATTATTGAAACTTAGTTCAGTAGTTATATGACATGTTCAATTTCCAATCTTGGAAAAGATTTGACTAACGATGGAAGCGTTATTTATTAATGAGAAAAACGAAATAGTTAAAGAAGAATTTTGTGAAAAAACTAAGGTCATTCTAAAATAAGAGAGATTGACATATTTCTTAGCAGTAAGTTTATGACTCACAAGCTTTTTAACTAGATTTTTTCGGCTTAGAACAAAGTTAAATACACTTTATATACTGTCCAGTAGCATCTGGGAAAGTTAATAGAATATTTTTATCTTTAGAAATGATCCTAAATGACAAAGAGCAATCTCTGGATTAGTGAAAGCTTTGGCAAACATACTGTGCCTTGTTGGGGCAAAAATAATAAATTTACACACTATTCTGTGAGAATAATTGTTTTGATGCATATATTTATCGCAAAAATGAAAAGACCATTTGTATTCTAATTTAGATATAAAAGCTTTTCATTTATCTTATTTTTTTATTTTTAGCTCAGATTTTAAGTATTTTTTATGCATATTTGCATGCATATTTTGATAATATTATAGTTCATACAATCCTGGCTCTAATAATTAGCATTGTTGAAATTTGCATATCATAATTTTTAATTTGCATTTAGTTACTCTTTATTTGCATTGTTTCTAGCTTAAAAATTTGAAGCTTCTTTATTTAATGAAAGCTCCTCTATGGATTATTATTGAACATATTTTTGTAGAATTTATTCAAAAAGTATTTAATTTCATTATTTAGGCCCTGAAAGTAAGTTTGAAAATAAACAGGATACTCCTCCCCCACCACCTAGGGAAGCATCGGTACAGGGTAAGATTATTTCATGGTGGCATGCATGGCTTAGTGATGTCCTTTAACTTCTAAATGCTAAAAGAAAATTGAATGTTGAATTTTGGTCCAAAATAATGCTCAGCATAACATTTTTTGTTACGTTGTAAGCACTTATTGGCTTTTAACTGTAACATAAAGCATTACAGCTTTGCTTGAGATATTGCAGATTTTAATCCTATTAGCTCGAACCAGTACGTAGGCTTTTTGTGAAGAAATAATTATCTTTTGTTTGGGCAACATGAAAAGAGCTCAAGTTAAAATACCCTATTCATTTATGGCTGAAAATATTTACAGGTGGGGATAATATGTACACTAGGTGAATTCGCAATAACAAAAATAAGCTTTAGAGTATATAATAAAAAATAGTGATGTGTAAATAGTTCAGACTTACATTTAAAAAAAAGCATAACAATAATACTTAAATAAAATAGCTACTAGACTTTACTGTTAATAACACATACTAAATAACAAGAGATTTTCTCAAAGATTCAAACCTAACATAACCCTTAGCATTCTAATAAGAGCATGATACACACATTATGCTCAAAAAGAGAAACAAGGTCAAACTTTGGCAAAACAACCAGAATCAACCAAGTTGCTGAAAACAATCAAGTGTGGTTGAGCAGATTAGATGAGAAAAGTATTCAATGAGATAAATGACCTTGGGTGTATATACTCTCGGCATTTGAGTTGTTAGACCTGGGATCATGTTGCAAGAGAGAAAATCAAATTGAGAAAATACATTTTAATACTAATGGCTCTTGGCAATTCAGCATAAACTCCTACTTTTTAAACTTTTTATGTGCAATCTTTCCTATGTAAAGTATGAAAAACAGAAAATCACGAGCATTAGTATTGTCTCATATTAAATTTGATATGTACAGTAAAATCCCGTTTCAAAGAATTTCAGGGCATCGCACATTTTATTCGTCATGATGAAATTCAATAGAAAATTTTAAATAAAATTAATTTCTTTGCAACTTTCATAATTCTGGTTTTGTGATCCTGAAATTGTGTAGTATATTAGTTAATAATAAGTTGTTTAAAATAGCATTATAGATTAATGTAATTATTCAAACATTATTATTTCCATATCTTTAGAGTTGAAAAGTTGACTCTTTTGCAATCATCTTACTATCGTAGAATAGTTTCCATAGCATAATTTTTTTTGTTTATTTTTTCTCCTTTTCATTCATTTCTTTTTTTCTTGGAGAGGGGGGGGGGGTTACAAGTGCGTTTGAAGCTACTGACAAGAAGTTATGACTGCTGTTGGAAAAAATGTTACCTGGTACATAACTTAACGAAGAAATAAAATTCATCCATGTTCCTAATCTTCAGAAAATTTAACTTTCTCTCAGAGCATCTTCAATGGCCTCATTTTCTGCATTTCCAGAACTTTCTTCGTCAGTTGCTAAATTGTGACCATCAGCAATAAACTGTACAATATCTATTTCCGTTTATGCATTGCAAGTTAAAACATTGTCACCTGCAGTTAAAGTTTTTTACGTTATGATTTGAGCCCCAGAAGTTTTTTCTTTTAAATTTATGATCCTAATTATTAGCCTTGTAGCAGATTACGAGATTTTACTGTAGTACTAATTTGAGCAAAGCTTAGTATGCAAGCAAGTTTTCTTGACTAAGATGTAGCTATAAATTCTAAGTAAAAAACAATCTACTAAGTGGACAGAAATACAACATGTGTTTTTTGTAAAAAGGCAAGAATTTTATTTCTGAAGAATTTAAATTAATATATGTTCTTTCGACCAAGTTTACAATACAATTGAAATTTGATTCACCTATCAAAACTAAATTTTGATAGCTTTGAATCTTTAACTAAGAAACCTTTACATAGCTTTTGTCTGTTTTTAAATTTTACAAATGGTGATTATTATAATATTTATAAATGTACTTTTCATTGCTGTGCTGCCAGTTAACACTCCGAAAGTTTTAAACATTTAATTATTGCTGTAAATGTATGCCTTCTTATTTTATTGTTAAGAGAGTTGCTTCCACAGGTCCTGAAGAATGAATCATTTTTTATAAAGATTTTGTATACAAAGAACTCAAGGTAGTGGTGAAAAATATCTAAGTAGAATCTACATTAGATAATTCAAAGAAAACATATTAAAATTTTAAATTGCCTTGACTTTTATAGAAGCATAAGAGTATTAGAAGTTGGACTTATAAGTATATACTGCATCAGAATACTGCATCAGTGCTTTTTTGACTGAAATAGGAGTGAAAAGGATAGAAGTATGGAATGAAAACAAAATTTTACCTTGTCAATATTTATTTTGAGATGAAGCTATGTAAATAATATCCTTCTAAGAGGCCAAGCTAACGTTGAATGTGTTGATATATACGGGTATTGGGTTGCATCATATTTTGGTAAGTTAGATAGGTGGCATTTGCTTTGGCTTATGGGAAGGAATCCTTTATAGAAAAAAATAAATATTTTGATAGAAAATGAAATTAATTCCGAGAAAAATGAGTAACATATCAAATCTTGAGAAGTTCATTTTAACAATAAAATGGGGGCCCCTCTAGTGCTGTGGTAGAGAGTAATTTCCTATCATGTATTGTAAAAATATTTCATATGTTTTGTCCTGTGAATAAAAAATATATCGTTACGGATTATTAGAGATCAAATCAAACAATAAAATGAGAGATAAAAAGAGCTTTTTTAATGATAAATGATCTTAATTATTTTGTGAAATTCCATGAAAGTAACCGTTGCATGTACATAGTAAGTTGCACGGGGAATGCTCTTATTGCTTATATATATATTATGCATCCATTGCTTAATCAATGTGGCTTTTTGTATTCTTATTATTAGTATAATAATGCTCAAAGTATATTCTCAAAAGCACACGTGGTTAGGTTTATGAGTATAACATTGTTCACTTTCTAAGATAATATTTTTTTTTACACTACAACGGAATACACTACCGGTCATTAGTATTTTACAGACCACTTTCACTCTTGGGGGAAAAACAAATTACTTCCAATTGCCCAGTCATCATGCACATTAGAAAATAAATAAGATCTACTGACTACAGTTAAAGTCTTCTTTTCAGTTATAGAAGCAAAATTGCAATAAGGGTGTGTACAGTCTTAATATGAAGGAATGAAGACGAACATAAGTTGTATTTTAAAGCTGAATTACATACATATAATCCCTTATGAATATGTAAATTTTTAGTAACTCCTTAGAAAATACAGCAGCTTTTGTTTCCACCAAACTGGTGAAATTTTATGCTCTGTGAGCAGTCATATATAATTCCTAAAGTGGTAGCAAGTTGCGTTTTCAAACATTGAAAAAAAAAATCTGAAATGCCAAATAGTTTTTTTATTCTTCATAACAATTGTTACATTAATATTTTCAACCTTTTAAAAAAAATTTTTTCGTTTGTTTCATAGTTTGTCTAGAAAACAAACTATGCTGTTATTATAAGTAAAAATAGAAAAAAAATACTTACCTTAAAGGTAGATTTTGCGTAATACAATTGCAAAGGCACAAACTGAACCTAATTGCACAGAAATTGGTGTATCAGAACAAAGTTTAATTCTTCTTACAAATTTTTGATAAAAATCTTTGCCAGTTCGCAATATTTTACCATTTGATAATTTAATTTGATGCATAAACTTTATTCCCCAAAAATATGATATTCAATGTATCTGTTGTGTATTGTTATTACTTTTATGTATTTCTTTTTAAAATTGCCATCACTGTATAAGTTAAATAATGATAGAAAAGCAAAAATCTTTAACTTAAAAAAAAATATGTATTCTAAAAGATCATGCTACTTTATGCTAACTGTTTTACAACTTTTTTTTCTGTAAACACGTTTTAAAATGAATGAATTGCATATAAAATCTGATGGTTTGTATAATTCCTGAAACATCTATATTAAAGGTTCATTATATCAAGAATTAATGTGTCATAAATGATAAACATTTCATTTAAAATGCTAATTCTAATATTTTCATTCTAATACTCTTATGTAAAGTAATACAATAAAAATTCTGAATGTGTTTTAAAACAATAAATTTCCTAATCATTATCGCATCGTATTTCAGGATATCACTGGGACATATCAGATTGGGCAACTCCTGATGAATGTGTGAACAATAATTTTATAGATGAATCCCCAACTGAAGGTCAAGATTCATCTAGTGTTCAAAGCACAGATTCCAATAGTGTTGTTAGCCAAATCGAGCTTGTACCTGACTCTACTGGAAGTTCAAGCTTAAAACATGATCAAAATATTCCTAGTTTGATTCCTTCGCCATCCAGATTCAAATTAGAGAATAGTTCCAGTTTAGACACTGCAAACCCAACTGGAATAAGTGAAAAGCCAAAGTTTTCAAAAAAAGATGGTTCTCCACCACCTTATTATACCCAAGAAAGTGGTAAACCTTGGACTGAGTTTTCAGATGAAGAGGATGATACCTACGGTTTTCCTAAACAAGGTGGTAGAGGATTTAGGGTAGCTTTAGAAAGTGGTGACTATGGTGCTGTAAACAGAAATGCAGAAAATCTGTACTTAGATGAATTAGATTCAGACAATGCTTCAATGTCAGATGCATCTGTTAAAGTCTGTGAACTAGAGGACAGTGAATTAGATGCCTGTGATGCTGAAACATTACCACCACCAAAGAAATATGCTTCCGTGCCATCTTATGTGTGATAAGGCCATTTCTAGAACATAATTTTCTATTGTTGAAATGTGATTTAAAGCAGTTTAGCTTAGTTCATGTTACACTGTATTCTGAATTTCATAAGTTGACAATTTGGGCCATTGAATGAGGACAGAATCTTCATTAAGTGTGTAATGAATATGGAACAACTGTCTTCATACTGTTCTGAAAATTTTCTTCTGTGCTGAATGCTTCGAACTTAAGTTTAAGGGGGATAGATATTTTTCATCAATATCCAGCACAATAAGCTTTAAAATGAGAGGTAAATCATTGAATTTGAAAAAGAAATAAAGCAGTTCTGGCAAATTAAAGAAAAACAGGCTAGAGAAATAATATATAAGATAACCGATGCTTGGGGATATGATGAATCTATACTTTTAAAATTTGTGTCCATGTATGTGTCTTTTTTAAACTCTCTTACAGAATGACTGAGCTTGTGCTCAAGACAGGTACCATCGGATTTGACAAGGTCTGAGTAAATTTTTTAGCCCAGTTACATCCCGGTGACCTTTAAATAACTGGTGTATTGAGTTTGTGTTCTATACATATGTCTGCTTGAATGTCTCAAACTTGCCAAATTAGTGAGATGTAGCCAAGAAGGCATCTTTCTATCATCTAGAAGGCATGTCTGCAGTGTTTTGAAAGCAAATGGTTGCTTTTTACTAAGAACAAAAACAGAAGAACATTAGTAAGAACAAAACAGAAAAGAAAAAATACAATTTACTAATGGGAAATGCATTCAGCACTTAAGAGAATATTATTATTGTATTGTGAGGATATGTTCCAAGTTTCCTTATGTATATTTTCATACTTTTTTTCTCATTTGTTTTCTTTATTAGTAACTTATTTTCACCTGTATTAGTAATAGCCTATATTAGTTGAACAGTACAGTGAAACTCTGGTAACTTGACACGCGAACAGCGCGACTACCTTAGTAACCTGACTCTTACTTTTCGAATCATTGATCCTATACTAATTTCAGTATAGGATCAACGATAGGGCAAAAACTCTTTAATGTGACTCACATTTACAAAGAACTCCTGTAAGTCAACCTCTACTTTCTGTTCTAGTCAAAAAAGAATTTTGTCGCTATTTCTTTTTAATCCTTTTTGAGAATTTTACCTTCTGGTTTCTTGGTGAGTCAACCAATTTTCCTTTTGGCAGAGTTCTTTAGAGGATTCACCATTATAACCCTAAGGAGTTTTCCTTCACACGCTAAGAAAGGGGTTGGAAGTGAAAAGTAAAGTGCTATGTTAAGAATACTATGCTTACCTAGAGGAAACAGGACAAGAAGCTTTTATATTTTTTCTCATTGTGTATTATTTTGCATACATTATTTCCAATTTCAGACTATTTATTTTGTGATAACTTTTCAAAAGAAAAAAAAAATCTTGTATCAAAATTGGTTTTTATAATTTGAATAGTAAGTACTAGTAAACAAGCAATAGTGAACACTAAGAATTGAAAGTTTGCAACATCGTTAAGCTGACACCTGCTCAACTCAATATATTTTTGTGCTCCCTTTCTTATCGGGTTGTCAAGGTTTCACTGTACTTTTCTTTAAAATCACTTGGTTTATATAAAAAATAATAAAAGGTGGTATTTTGTAAGAAATAGTTTGAAGCAGCTAATGCATGGCTAATGAGAAATATGTTTAGAATGCTCATCCTGAATCTTGACACATTTTGTTGACCAAAATCATTGTCAATATGCAATTTGTACAAATATGCATTATTTGTTATTATTGTATAAAAATTCAATATCTCTTGATCAAAGGGATTGATTGCTATGGAACTGAATAAGGGTCCAACTTTAACTTAAAATTGAATGATTTATTGCTGTTAAGTTTGGTACAAGATAAGGAAATGTAGCTGTTGGAACTGACTGTGATAATTTTTGGCAGCTACAGTCAACTGAGGCTTAAGCCTACAATAAAATTTTAAATCCTCAGGTGTCAAAGTCCAGCCATTTTTATACTCGTCATTTTTAGTAGTCAAATATGATCTGCATTTTATGATAATTCTCATGTTAGGAATACCAAAAAATACCATTTGTTTAAATTTTTGTACTGCGCTTTTATACTGTTTGCTTAGAATTGTGCATCCCTTGCGTTAGCCTATCTGAAGAAAAAAACATAAACAATTTGTATACTTCATAACATGAACTATATTGTATGGTGCTATGTTTATATTGCCATGATTTTGCTGAAGAACTCATTTCACTATTTTGCATTTATTGTAGAGTTGTCTGTAAATGCTCTGATGTATAGAAAATTATGTGAAACAACAATACTTGTGATAAATGTCTTTTGTGTAATAATGAACCATAATCAAACAAAATTTTAGATTTTTAAAACAAAAACCAATGAATAAAATTTTATTGCTTACTTTATTACTTATTTTATCGAGCAATGATGCTAGAATTGATTTGTAAAATATCTCTACGATTATCTATGAATAAGTTGAATAATAAATTATTATGAAAAAACTACTAATGGTGAATAATAATTTGAACTCTCGAGTACTATTTAAATATGTATATGGATGGCATTATGCAAAAAGGAGTTAACCCACAAGACGTAAAGAAATGAGTTATCCAACTCTGATGGTAAAATATGTTGCTTTCTACAGTAAGCAAAAATGATTTAAGCCCTATCAGCGTTTCATGGTAACATATCATTGGTATATTGATATAGAGCTCATGCTTTTTGCCAGAGTTTGTTAACTTTAAAGCCCATTATCTCAAAATCAGGTTTTTGTGGGTTAACTCCTTTTTGCATGATGCCATCCATATATGTTTCTGATGTTGGTAGAAAAAAAAAACGACATGAGGGAGTTGGTAGACATATTTTTGGGCTGTAGGGAGGCGGCATGAAAAATTGTGCTATTAGGGACGGTAGGGGGGGGATTTTTATTGTTAGGAATCCAGAAAGTCTTCTCTAATGATGTCAAAAATTGCTCGAAAATGTGTTTTCGGGGGACAGCCCCGATAGTTTTAAATGACAGTTCCAGAAAAAAAGGGACTTAAGAGAAAAAAGTAGTTTCAAGTAAAACGTGTGCAGCATTCAAATCACAGAAGCGCCGCTGAGGGCCAAGATGGGATTTTTGTCAGTCCGGTTGCCCCTCCCGCATAAAACTTATAAAATTTATATTGATCCAATTCCGAGACGGGTTCCTAGTTCTTGATTAGGCTGACATGGCCTCTTGTTGGCCCTGACAGGTGCTTTTCCTTATAAAGTTCTAACTCGGGCTGTATAGCAGCCTGTATTAGAGTTACTATAATCAGCTTTTGCACCAGAACAGATGAATTTCTCCTATTATTTGTACTAAATCTCTTCAAATTTTAATATTTAGCACTTACATCCCTTTGCTTCAAGGTGCTTCAATTGACTTTGAGGCTTTTTTCTGTAATCATTTTTGAAATCAAACTACCCACTTTTTTTTTTCCTACCCTTATCAAATGAAGCTTAAATTCGCATTTTGAGACATCAATTTCTAAAAATTTCATGCCGTTAGGGCATCCCTCCATTGCGACAGCGTTTAAGACATCAAACTCGGAAACATTTTGAAGAAGATCTTACTCACTAGCGTAAAAAAAAAAAAAAATAAAAACAGCTAACAACTGACTTCAATTTTACTCTTAGTCAATTTCAATCGTTTAATTCGAGTCCTGTAAATCTGCCGAACTAACCATTTAAAGCAAACATCGTAGTGGTAGTAATAGCTAGGTTGCTATAGTAGCAAACAAGTATAGTACAAAGGCTCCAGTCCAATCTGAAAAAAGAATCGTAACCTTAACCTACAGTCAAGTGAAAGCAAATACTAAACATCATATCTTAAAAAAAAAAAAAAAAAAAAAAAAAAAAAAAAAAAAAAAAAAAAAAAAAAAAAAACATGAAAGAGGGACTACACGATATTTGAGAGCCCGCCCCCCCCTCTCAAAAAATGTGGCAATTTATCATATCTAAATAAAAAAACAAAATTTGAATTTTGACATCTTGAATTCAAATTATGTTTTCATAATGTAGAATTGTGGAATGTGGGTATATGTAGACATGTGTTGTTTCTTATGTATGTGTGTGTGTGTGTGTAGGTGGTTGTGTGTCTGCGTATTGCATGGGTCCTACCACCTAAAGGAGCAGGGGCTGGTAGGCGTCCGTGAAAGTTAAGCAAACGCCGCCCACTCAATCGCATACTTCGGGGCCAATCTTAAAAAGGAACCGCGCAGCAACTGAGGTCGAAAATGAAAATAAATAAAAAATTGTCATTGCCCAATAAAAAACAAGAAAAAGATTCGTTTGAATTTTGACAGCTTTAATTCAAAGTATGTTTTTTGCACTGGCTAATTGCAATAGATGTGTGGTTTATGTGTGTATGTAAGTTTCGGTGTGTATATAGGCGTGTGTATACAGAACATGGGGTCCACTACCATTTGGGGCGGGAGCCGAGGACCTGAGGCCACTTGCAGCAGGGGTTGGTAGACCCTGGGGAGATGAAGCACCGCCCACCCACCCAGTCAGTTCCGGGCTCAATCTGAAAAAGGAACCACACAGTCGAAAATGAAAATAAGTAGCAATTTGTCATTTCTCAAAATTATGGGGGTACATGGTACATACACCTCAAATCAAATGCAATTGGTCAGAAAAAAAAAGTGTGTAAATAAGTATCGGAGAAAAATTATCCACACATATTTGAACCGAAATAGTTAATTATTGACTTTTTTTCAGTTTATAAAAGCATAAAATCCAAGTGGAACGTTCTTAGCATTGACAGCAACACTGTTCAGAAATAATGTAATATCAACTGCGTCATTGCTTTACAAACAAAAAAGCCCCTGCTTTTAAATTAGGAGAGAAAAACACACAATGTACCGACAGCCAGGTTATGCTGAGACTGCAGTTTCCTCCTTAATATGGACTCGTCATTCTGCAATAGACAGTATCCACTCTCAGCTTCAATGAGATGACATCTGCCTCCAGCTCGGTTACTACTTATGACTGATGAGTTCATAGCAAGGATGAAACTGCAGTGCCTGGATGGCATAACGAGCTGGAGAGCCGGATCCCCCCCCCCCTTCAGCTCCTCCTTTATTGTATCAATGATCATTGTGTTTTTAAACTACCATAACAGAATCTGCAATTTATGCTAAACTCTTGTCTTAGGAATGGTTGACCCCTCCCCCCCCCCTTCTCCTGTTGCAGCACTGAATATGTTTAGTAGTCTTTTTGTTGTAGTATAACCAAGCAGAGTCATGGAGTTTAATTGATTTTGGTGTGAAAGAAGAAGTCAAATATTTTAAAGCCCCAAGAGTTGGAATCTCATTTTCCCTCCAAGTTCACGATCCCCCTCCCTCCCCCTCCCCCAAAAAAGACTTATAAACCAAACCCTAACAATTTTAATGGCAGTGTTGCTATGACCCCCCCCCCCAACTTCTTGGGGAACACTCCTCGATAACTAGTGGACTCATAAAAACAAACCCAGCAATTTTAATGGCAGTGTTGCCATGCCCCCCCCCCCCCCCACTTCTTGGCAACACTCCTGGATAACTAGCTGGATAGATGATTTTTTTTTTAAATTTATATTCTAAAAAAGAACTTTAAAAACATATTTCATGTAATGAGCTAGATTAAGTTATTTTGAGCAAGGCAATTTGGGGCCCCTAAAAAGTAGGGTCCCCGGCAACGGCCTAGCAGACCTCTTCAGCAATTAGGCCCTGTTCATATTTTCCTTGTAAAACAATTATAGAAAAATGCTTCTTATAAAATTACCAAAAAAAAAAAACCGAAAAACCCGAAGGATTATTTTACTTTAGAATTTAGTAGCAATGTATGCAATAGTCATTAGCATATACCCAAGTAGCATAATCTCGTTACATCATTTTTTCCCGAAGAGTTGACATAACGTTACTTGTAACGTAAAAAGAGCGATTATTTGTCAAGTTGCATTTCGGTAATGCAACGGTTGCTTGTCACGGTTTGTCAACGACACTGAAACGCTACATCAATGACATTTTTAACGTTATATCAACCTTTATTTGCAACGCTTCATGACGTTGCAGCAGCAATCGACTTTTCACCGATTTTTACTTATGAAACAAAACTTATTTTAGCACTCCTCAATAACTTGTTGAATTTTTTTTTTTTTAATTTGAAAATTTTCATACGAACCATAAAAGTTGAGTTTGAGCTCTATTTTTGTACTTTTTTTTCTTGTTGAGTGTACTGGTACTTTTGAAAACACCAAAAATATAGTTTTTTTTTTCCTTTGAAAGAAGAAAATCCAAATTGAAACAGTTAACATCGTCAGCTTTCCAGTAATTATAAAACTTCAGCAATAAATTAAATGGGCTTCAAAATAAAAAATAAGAGTACAGAGAGAGAGGAGACTCTTCAAAATAATATTGTAGTCTTGTACTTATATTTCAGTTTAAGGTAAAAAAATAAATGAAAATAAAAAAATACTTCCATACAGCACTATATTTCATATATGCTTGCGCAAGATGCCCAATAGCATGAAGAAAATCTGCAGTAAAGGTGATCTGATGCACTAATTGAGTAGCGATTCAGTAACAATATTTCAAACTTTGTGATTAATAAACGAATTAATTCTCCTTTATTTAAGGAGACAAAATACATTAATGTTAATTAGAAATAAAATGTATCCTTCATAATTTATTTTTCGAATTTTATTTAAAAAATAACAGTTTAAAAATAAAAATATGCCTAAGGTCATTATCCGAAATTTTGCATAAAAAGGGCACAAGTTTCTAACACTAAGGCTAAGCAGAATGGTATTGGAAGTATTTTTTTTTTCTGATTTTTGTTAATTGTTTCAAGGAAAAAAAATAGCTACTGAAATAAAAAATATCTATTAAACAGTGAATTTTTAGCGATATGATCGACAGTAAAATGTAATTTAAAAGTCTCACCTCCAACTCTTATCAAATGCAAGTTTTTGATCCAAAAAGATAATAGAATAGAGAAACTGGATTTATCAAAATATACTTTATTTACAATAATTTCAAAATTAATAAATCATTCAGGCTTGTGAGCTCTGCTTAGTCTCACTGGAGCATAGTTTAGCCAGTCCTTAATATAATTTTCCACATCCAGAGCCACTGCATTCTTGCAGTTGATGTTTGCTCTCACAGCAAATAATAAAATAAAAATAATCCACATGAATAATAGCTACATTCACAAAAAATAATGCAAAAGCAGTAGCGTACACAATAATTAACTTAGGTGGGTGTATATTATAATTGTGATGAAAGACTTCTCTAGAAATGCAAATACTGTATTTCACCTTCAATCGAAAAATTGTAAGGGCTGCATATTTCCCTACGTGAACCTGTTGAAGTCCTTCCAAGAGTTCATGCGCTCCCAAAGTGTTAACATTTTATTTCTGGACTGGGAAATAATTTCGAAATAATTCTGCGGAAGAATGAATGATTTTTTTTAGGAGGGGGGATGTCAGAGAGATGGGAGGGGGGTTTAAACTTTACGAACTCATAAACTTCCCCAGTATACTTGTTCTAAAATGACAATAATACATGGACTACAGTGTTTTTTCACGAATATTGCATATACTAAACGAAATTTTCTAACAGGTGGTAGCATCAGTTTAAATTCAACAAAAAGTGGACTACCGTGGTTTTTCCCCCTGACCCTTCATATGGAATAAATAAATAAACCTCGCCTATGAAGTGTTTTTTCTCCAGTGGCGCCGACTCCATAGGGCTTGGGGGGGCTCGAGCCCCCTCAATAAAAATTTTGGGGGGGGCGGGGCCCCCCCAATAATTTAAGAGAATTTTTAAATGTATTATGCTTGGTAAAATCACAAAACTATGTTTTCCTTGTTAGACGATAGTTACTTTGTAAAATACATTCCGTAATGAACTAAAACAAATAACTAATACTGTAGAAAGCAGAATAACTGAAAACGAGTGGTGTGAATCATGAGTGTTTGCGCAAATTGTCGAGTAAAGTCTGGCGCCGCCGGCAGGCAGACTAGGATTGTAGCGATATCAAAACGGCTGACGCAGGAGCCCCTGGAATCCTCGTGTCGCTTCGCTTTGAGGCTTCGAGATATTATACGACGCCATTTCTAAAGTCCACGGCGCTGGCGCAGTCATTCTAAGTACAATGTTTCGTTCAGTGCGTGCAGCAGACGTATTTAGTATTCCGACTTAATCGTTGCAATGGATAAATTTGTTATCAAAAAGCCACGTTTGGAAGTTGATGATACTGCGAATCAACATCCGGCAATTATTGTGTCGTCAATTGCTTCGTCGTCTTCAGGCGAGAACTTTTCACAGCCTGAACCTGAGCAATCCGGGAAGGGAAGATCATTTCAGAAGTCCTGGTTGATCAAATATTCTTGGATAGAATATGAAGCATCTTCCGAAAAAGTTTTTTGCAAAACATGCAAAGAGGCAGCTGCTAAAAATCTATTACAATTTTCTTCAAAAAAAGAAGATGCATTTATTTCTGTAGGATTTTCTAATTGGAAAAAGGCTTTAGATAAATTCTGTCGTCATGAAAATACGCTTACGCATAAAGAAGGTGTTTTGAAACTGAATACTATTTCTAACCAAAGTGTGGCCTCCCAATTGAATGAACAGTTAAATAGTGATATGAAGAAAGGCCGTTTTGTTCTTGAGACAATTTTTACTACCGTTCAATTTCTATGCCGACAAGGACTAGCAATTGAGGGCACGAAGATGTAAACTCAAATGTTTTTCAATTGCTGCAACTCCGAAAGAATAACGTACCTGACTTAAAAGATTGGTTAGAGAGTTCAGGGTATAAGTGGATGTCCCATGATATTCAAAATGAGATCATTGATTTACTGGGAAAGTCTGTGTTGAGAAAAGTATTGGCTTCAATCAAGAAGACTGAACATTTTTCGATTATGTTTGACGAAACAAGTGATTCTTCGATTCACGAACAAGTGTCATTTTGTATTCGTACAGTCGATGATTCCGTAATCATCAACGAATGCTTTATTGGCTTATACGAGACCCCCAACACTGAATCACAAACATGGCCTGATTACTGAATAGGCCACGGACTAGGGCCCCCACAGTTTAGGGGCCCCCAAATGGCTAAATTTGCTGTAGTCAATGCCTAAATTTGTTTTATCCTACACCTAAAATTGTAAAGCCTCAGTACAGGGGGGGGGCCAAAAAAGTATTTGGCCTAGGGCCCTGTGTTATCTTAATCGGGCCCTGATAACAAACTCTGTTTAGTATTTTAAAAGACATTTTTGCTCGTCTTGATTTGTCAAGGGATAACTTAAGAGGACAGTGCTATGATGGTGCCGCGAATATGAGAGGTAAATTCAAAGGATTACAAAATTTTTGGATATACAACCGAAAGCCCGTTATGTGCACTGCACTGCTCACAGTTTAAACTTGGCAGTTGTGGACAGTCTTCGCCAACTTACGTCTATGAGGGATATTATGGCTTTAGCCATGAACTTAATAAACACCGTAAGGGAATCCACCAAGAGGATGGGACTTTTCAGAAGCATACGCTGTGAGAACGTCAACGATCCAGCTGGTCTACGACCCCTTTGCCCGACTCGATGGACTATGCGAGCTTCTAGTATTTTGAGAGTATTGAAAAACTTTGAAGAACTTCTAGAGTTGTTTGAAACATTTTCTGCAGAGGACAAAACAGAGGCAGGTTACAAATGTGTTGGCTATCTTGAGTCAAAATGTTACAATTCAAGACTTATTTCTTTTTAAGTCTTTATTGCCACGCAATGAGCCCAGTAGAGGACGTCAATGAAAAAATTCAATGCCCTCATCTAAGTGTGGCTGATCTGGGAAAAATATGCGAACGCTTAATTTGTATATTGAATGGAATTGGCGAGATAGTTTTGAGCACTTTTGGGAATTGTGTTTAAAAGAAAAACCTTCACAAGTTGATAGTCCTTCTCTTCCTCCGAATCGACGTATACAAAAGAACTATGAAAACAACGAAGCCAGCTCACCGCACGCTTTCAAAAACCCAAAGGAATTCTACAAAGCACTTTACATTGAAGTTTGTGAAACGATACAATCCTGCATTACTGAACGGTTTGCATCAACTGGACTCACACAGGTCATTGCAGTTGAACAAGAGTACTTGCTTTTAGTAAACAGAGGTGAAACAAGTTTTGAAAATTCAACTGAGTTTTTCAGAAATGATCTAGATATTGAGAGACTGCGCTTACACTTCAATATGTTAGCGGACATCGCTAATGAAAAACAACTGAACTTGAAAAACATGCATGATGTAAAAAATTACATTACACAAGAGCCTGCAATTGGAGAAACGTTGTGTGAAATAGTGAAGTGCATTAAGCTACTCCAAGTCGTTCCAATCACAACAGCAACAGCAGAGCGGTCATTTAGTGCCCTAAAACGTCTGAAGTCATATCTTCGATCAACAATGGGACAGAAGCGATTGAACAACTTGGCTGTTCTTCATGCCCACCGAGATGTTTTGGATGAATTGGATATCCGACCAATCATCAACGACTTCATATCCAGTAATCCAGTCAGACGGTCGACATTTGCACTTTTCTAAAGACACTCTAGCCCTAATAATGGTATTGAAAGCAATATTAAAAATCTTTATAAAATAGAGAATTAAATACATACAGAATAATATATTTCTAGTTTAGAAGTATTAGTAGTGGTTTAATACTTTACATATTAGTTACTATAGTACTGTATTATTTACTTTCAAATACTTGAATACTTTTAGGGTGAAAGACATAATGAAATTTTGACTAAAAGTATTAAGCTTACTGTATTGACTGTATTAAAGCATTAGCTTTGATATATTATTTTTATTTTATAAATTCTGAGCCTTGTTTAAAGCAAGCTTAAATTAACTATTTCACTTATTAATTTAAGTGCTAATATTGTGCGACAGCTATATATTATGTTTTATTTTTTTTAATGATAGTTTAAGATTTATTTAAATATAATTTCAGTCTTTTCAGAGCTATACATTCACTGCTCTCAAATTGTCTGTAACCACAACTGTTACTACAAATTAAATTAGCTTTTTTCACGAAAATACCGTGCGTGTTTATGTTTTGGTTCGTTTTTAAAAGCTAAAAAATGCGTCAGACTTATCGAGTATCGAGAGTCGAGTTTTTGGGGTTCTAATGTTAATCATATAACTCTAAAATTCTTTAAAAAATAAATTTAAAACTCACTTTTTTCATATAAAATTTAGAAAATTTCCCGGGGTTATGGGCCCCCCCAATATTTTTTATAAGTCGGCGCCCCTGTTTTTCTCCTTTTCCTCATTCTGGGGAAAGGAATGGGGGAGTGACTCGATGATACGGACTACTAAAAGCTTGTATACTGGTAAGCTTGTGACAACCGGTGAGGTTTCTTCTTTAATTTTTTTCAAAAAAGATAAATTAACAAATAATTAATTAAAACCTTACTTGAGCTATTACTCAGAGCTATTTGAACCTCCAAGTTCATTAAGTTGATGTAATAATTGTACAAAAGCAAATGAACTTTGAGAAAAATAATATAAAATTAATGTAAAAATGCTACATAGGATATTTTATAATTCATCTTTGGGAGTAAGGATATTTTTTTTAATGAAACAATTAAAAACATCTGCCAACCGGTATAAATTTTCCTGCAGGCTAGTGCTGGCCTGCTGGTTGAGAATCATTGCAATGGACAACATAGACATGAGCATTGCCATTTTAAAGCTACAGTAGGATCTTATCCCAGAGATAACAGTAAGATAATAGTCTATCATTGTTCAGAGACAACAATATATATACCGATACAGTGAGGTTAAATTTTCTTTGTTTAAGAGGAATTAATGTTCAACACAAAACAAAAGCAAAAGACAAAGAAATAATAAAAATATATTACACAAAATGAGGCTGCTCATTTTCAATTTTTTAAACATCTCTTTATTGTTGCAGCCTGCCCAGTTGAAGAGGACAGCCACCTCATCCGTCATCAGACACTGCAAAATGTTCCTTGTTGTTGATTTGAGCTCATGACCACCTCAGTGAGCAAGATATCTCACCTTAAAAATAAAAGGCAAATTTTGTTTCATGATACACAGGCTTAGAGTTGAGTTTCGATAATTTGCAGTCCCGGGGGACTGGCTAAAAGCTTAGAGTAATTAATAGTTCTGAGTTATAAGAAGTTCCCCACAGCCTACATGAGTTTGGCTTTGGCACCCAATAAAAACTTGAGATAAAAGAATATTAGAGTGATAAGGCTTTGAGTTCTAGAGACTTTAAGTATCATTCACAAATTTATAACTAACAAATAAGTAATTTACTGTTTACATAAGCAATAAGTTGAACAGAACCTCATTAAAATAATTCCATGGACCAGGGTTGGCAACATTTTAGACACTACGGTAAAAACCCTCGTTTAAACCACCCTATCAAAAACTTAATTTTAGTGAAATTGTATTTTGTAAGTAAATATAAAATACAGAAAAAAATCTACTAAAAATTGTACTAATTAAAAACTTAAAGTTAAAACAATTTACTTAGTGTGAACATTCAAAAATGTATTTAAAATTATAAATTTGATTCTAATCTCTATTTTAATAAATTAAACAACTGGATCATGTGTGCAGTAATACTTCTTCGATCATTAAAAGCCTGGAATCTAAATTAAAAACCTCTATTTATCAACTTCATAGCACTCTTTTGAACCTTTTTCAGTAAATTCACATCTTTCTAAATATAAAGAGATCAAAAATAAAAAGCATATTCTACACAAGGTGTTGGAAACTTCTGTACAAATATAAAAGAACTTTAAAAGTTTGTAAATTGGATTGATTGATAAAACCAAGAACTCTGATGGCTTCGCTACATTTGAAATTGCACTGTTGACTATTCATTGAATCCTGACTGAGTAGGATATCCAGATCTACTTCTTTCTCCACTTAAGTAGGCAAAGAAGTTAAAGGAATGCAAATTAAGTATGCACTTATATCTCAAAACTTGTCATCTCAAAATAAATTACAAAATTTTTATGCTAACTAAAAGTAGTTTCATGAGTAACATTTGCAAGCTACAAAACAGTAAAGAAATACCCACAGCTTTAAAAAATGTCTCTTCTGCATGAAGAGAATTATCAAATTCTTTCAGAGATGAAAGGGACTGTGCAGGCAAGTTTGGAAAAGTGTCCAAATTTTCCACATCGGTGTTTTCTTTCCTTAAAACACGTTTTAGTAAAGTCACAACTTCATTCAGGGTTGCCTGCAAATTTATCATCATATCCAGCATTTTTTTTTCTGTACCTGAAATTGCCGAAAAGAAATTAAAAAAAAAGTTAGTAAAGTGTACTACAGGTTCTTTTATAAGATGTTGCACATGGCTTAGAGCAACATCCACTGCCATGAATTACTTCACAGAATCATTGAATTTTAAACCATTAACCAAAGATAGTTCCAAATAGTTATTACAGTTTTCATCTTTATGTAGCAGCATATTTTACATTTTTAAAATATGCTCTTGGCAACATGCAGCCTATCTATTTAATAACATTGTTATATTCAGCTACATATATGTTTGATTCATTAAAATGACACCTATACTAGGCGTCATCATAATACCTAGGTTTAAAGTCTTATTTTGAATGCTGCTGTGTAAAGTATAACATTATTAAGGCAAGCAGGATCCATTTAACAAAAACAAAGTCAATATTAACAAATGACTTTTATAACAAACTTACTGGTTGGTTCATCTGTAACCATCTTAACAGAATTGTCCTTTGCGGTTAGGTGCAAGGAGCTTTCTGGCCTAGCATGTGAATAGCGAATCCTTGCTACATAGAAGCAAAATATGTCATTAAAAATTGGAAGTCATTAGAGTTCTTATATTCGAGTATACAAATCATGACTTAATTGAGGTAAGCAGGATCGATTAAACAAATAACAAAATAAATTCTTTGTACTTTTAAAGCACTTACAATTTGCTTCATGTTGATTTATCATCACAGGATTATCCACTACTGAGTACAAACTCAATGAGCTGTCTGACCTCGACTGTAAGTTAAAATAACTCCAATCTACATAGAACCAAGATATATCATATATAGAATAAGAATCAGCTCTAATATGAGAGAAATGTATTTTATATAGATATAAAGTACAAATAAAAATTCAAAACCAGTACCACAAGAAACTACTTTAATGATGAGCGTTTGATATTTCGAGAAAAATTCATAACAGTTTTTATAAAATCTATGGAAAACATAAAATACCATATTTCTTACTGAAGTTATATTTTTCTAATAGGCTAAAATTTGGTAGGTCAATGAGAGACAGAAAATCCTTTCAAGTAAAAAAAGCAAAAAAAAAAAAAAAAAAACTAATAACTTACCAGTAGGCTGAATAACTTGGCTAGGAACATTACTTGCTGCGTGAATTATTGAAGGACTAAAACCTGTAAAAAAAATTGGTGTTTAAAATATTAATAGTAAAAGATACATATAAAGAAGTGTACTAATTAAGTTACAATTGAAGCTTGTAACTAAGTTTTGAAAACTTTTAAACCAAAATATGAAGATATAACTGTTTTAGTGAAGCCGCTTGTTGAAACAAATCCCCCCCCCACCCCTCAAACAGCTATTTTTATTGTATTTTACACAAAATTTGAGAGAGAAAATCTTTTTAAGCAAAAATAAATCAAATAACTTACCAGTAGGATCATTAATTTGCCTAGGAACAGCATGGTTTGCAATTGCAGGGGAAATTAATGAAGGACTAAAACCTGTAAAAAAACAAGGTGGTTAAAATATTAATAGCAAAATATATAAAGATGTGTACTAATTAAGTAACAATTGAAGCTTGTTATTAAGCTTGGACAACTTGTTGGAAGCCAAAAACTGAAGATATAACTGTTTTAGTGAAGCCACTTGTTGAACGACCCCCCCCCCCTTTGATATAGTCAAGGACTCTGATGGAAAGGGTTATAGTTTCAACTGACAACTTACCAGCAAGCTCAATAGCTTGTCTAGGAACAGCACGGCTTGTACTTTCCACGTGCATTAATGAAGGACTAAAGCCTGTAAAGAAACTGGTGATTAAAATATTAATAGTACACAACTTTGTGTCTACCTTTTACTAATTAAGTTACAATTGAAGCTTGTAATTAAGCTTTGAAAACTTGTTATAAACCAAAAAATGAATATATAACTGTTTTAGTGAAGCCGCTTGTTGACCCCCCCCCCTCCATTTGATATAGGGCAGTAGCAGCTGACGTCATCCTGGTAGACAAACAAACACCACGTGCTGATGACAACTAAACATACTCGAAACGTCCTCTGCTTTTCTTACCGATGATTTGCTATGTAATCTTTTTTCTTATAAATTTGACTGCTATTTTAGCCCGTTCATTTTTCAGTTTTGGCTTGTTTTGTTTGTATTTCATACTGATGCATCATTTTCAACGCATCAATCATTAAAAAAAAGTATTATTTACTAAACTCTCCGTGTTTTTAACCACTGAGTAGATAACAACAACAAACTGTCTGCTAATATGCTAGTTTTGATAGGATTTTGTTGTTCTTAATGCATTAAACATTCATAAACTGTTGATCTATCCATCCTTTTTTTGTATTTGTCAGGGAATTTAGAAGTGCATCAGGTTTAAAATTTATTTTTGCTTAATAAATACGGATCCTAATTGTTAATGATCTTGACTTTTTGAATGTACCTTCCTTTTGCTTCGTCATGAAGGCTTTTACAAGACTCGGAATACATTTTACACTTTAAAAAAGGCTAAAAAAAAAAACAACTGCGCACTCACAATACCATGCTAGACATACGGTAAACATGAAGTTGCTTGTCCACCAGGAACGGTTGTAAGGTTCCGTTGCTATGCAAAAAGCACGTGGCTGCTACTACTCTATAGTCAAGGACTGATGGAAAGGGTTATAGTTTCAACTGACAACTTACCAGTAGGCTCAATAACTTGGCTAGGAACAGCACGGCTTGTACTTTCCATGTAAATTAATGAAGGACTAAAGCCTGCAAAAAAAAAAGTGTTGGTTAAATTATTAGTTAGTAAAAGACAAAGATGTGTAATAATTAAGCTATAATAGAATTTGAAACTGAGATTTATCCACCTTTATTGCCAAGGGCTGTTTTTTTTACAGGAGGAGGCAATGGCAGGTTATGAGGATTTCTTTCTTCTTTTTCTTCTGAAGAAGAAATAACTACATTCTTTCTTTTCTTTCAGGATTTTTTCTCGTCCTCAGAAAGTTCAGTTTCTAAGGACGATTTTTCCTCTGACAAGATGCATTTTTGAACAGCTTTGTCATATGAGACTAAAAAATATATTTTCAAAGCGAATAATAAATTTAACAATCAGGATATGAATTTAATGAGGAATAAAAATTACCGTAAAATCCCGAAAGTAACCCACCTATCGATTATATCCCCCCTTTTTTGCCAAAGTGAAATTACTCTTTTATCCTGAATATACTATATAAAAAATCTTGATTATAATCCCCCCCCCCAACCTGAAATTTATCAGTTAAATTTTGAAAATAGGGGGGGGGGGGGATTTTCGGGATTTTACGGTAATAAAAAAATTGATAGAATGTTCTATTGTTTCCTTCTTTATTTCGTAATTAAAAAACTTTGAATGATTAACATACCATAACTGCCCAATACTTTGATGGGATAGGATTTCCACTCTTCACCGGGTATTTCCATAGATTGTAGTGCTTTCCTCAATTTAGTCGACGGATAGGTTGGCCAATAGCAGGAATTCTCCTCATCATTCAGCCAAGCTGGGCTTGCAACAGCTACTTCATTTGTTTCCACGAAATGTACTACAGAAAACATCTATAAAATTAAAAAAAAAGAGCGGTGCTTAATTTTTTTTAGAGTATACAACGGTTATGCATTTTGAAGACAATTCTTTTCAGTTCGCTGTAAGGAATTCATTTACCTTAAGGTATTAAATTTCAAAAGTTTAGACAAAATTCAAATATGTGAATAAAAAGAAAACTATTCAACGAAATGCTTTCAAATTTCTACTGCGGGTACACAATATGGTCCCAAATACGTGTCTGGAGTTCTTATAACTATAACTGGAATCAAATTTTGGATATTACAGAAGATAGTTTTTTACATTGTTGCAAAAGTTTAGACAATAGTCAGATTTTATGCAAATATCCCTCGAAATGTGATTGGTGGAGGAAATGCGGGACTGTATTATTCATTTATAAAGTGCAGAGATTGCTGAACAAATAATCAAAATCTCAAAAGCTCTTTAGTTCTCGTGTAAAGAAGATGAGAAAGTTTTAAAGCCGAAATTTGAAAATGAACCTACTTTATTAATTTTTTGTCTTTTAAATCGGCTCTAGTATGGTAGTACATTGTTTTTTACTTTGTGGAGAGTAAATTCAGACATGCGTATCGATCAAAAAGTCCAAGAAAAATGATATTTCTTAAGGATGAAGGAATTGAAAAAACGGCTCAGACTGACGATTCGCCCCTTAATCCTACAAAACTTCAACTTGGGTCAAAAACAGCACGTGACAGCATAAGTATATGAACATCTGAATCGGAATGCATAAAAAAAAACAAAGAATTGTGCCTGAGCCTTTTAGGACAGAGTGTCCCAAATAAGCCAGATTTTAATGTGAAAAGCAGCATATGTATCATCGTGACTAAAAAATGAATGGCACTTTCTTTGATAAAAATTATTAAAATTGGGATGGCCTAGATGGATTATAATTCTTTTCACGGGACTTGAGAAATATCCAATGATCATATGCTGTGCTGCTTTTCACATTAAAATCTGGCTTATTTGGGACACTCTGTCCTAAAAGGCTCAGGCACAATTCTTTGTTTTTTTTATGCATTCCGATTCAGATGTTCATATACTTATGCTGTCACGTGCTGTTTTTGACCCAAGTTGAAGTTTTGAAGGATTAAGGGGCGAATCGTCAGTCTGAGCCGTTTTTTCAATTCCTTCATCCTTAAGAAATATCATTTTTCTTGGACTTTTTGATCAATACGCATGTCTGAATTTGCTCTCCACAAAGTAAAAAACAATGTACTACCATACTAGAGCCGATTTAAAAGACAAAAAATTAATTAAGTAGGTTCATTTTCAAATTTCGGCTTCCAAACTTTCTCATCTTCTTTACACGAGAACGAAAGAGCTTTTGAGATTTTGATTATTTGTTCAGCAATCTCTGCACTTTATAAATGAATAATACAGTCCCGCATTTCCTCCACCAATCACATTTCGAGGGATATTTGCATAAAATCTGACTATTGTCTAAACTTTTGCAACAATGTAAAAAACTATCTTCTGTAATATCCAAAATTTGATTCCAGTTATAGTTATAAGAACTCCAGACACGTATTTGGGACCATATTGTGTACCCGCAGTAGAAATTTGAAAGCATTTCGTTGAATAGTTTTCTTTTTATTCACATATTTGCATTTTGTCTAAACTTTTGAATCGCAGTGTATTTATAAAATAAGTACGAAAATAGAAATTTACACCTTTAAATACATATTTTTTGACAAAATAAAAATTAATTTTACATAAATTATCATAAAATCACATAAAAACCAAGTTTTGATTCTTAAATTGTTTTTGTATATACAAAGAACAATGTTTTTTGACTGTCACACATATTTGTAGTTGGTCTGTTTTGAAAAAAAAAAAGAAGTCGAACAGGATCCAAAAAAAAAAAAAACAGAGCTTGATCATACTTATGCAGGAAACATTAACGTAACAGTAACCATTGATATGTGAGAGAGCCAGAAAGGCAATGTTAGGTTTGACATATTTTAGCCTATGGGGGAAAATATCATCATGGAAAAAAAAAGTCCTGACAAAAATTGATGTGCTTTATCTACTGCAATCAACTTTAACCAGAGCTGGATTTACTTATAAGCTAAACAAGATATAGATTAGGGCCCTTGTTAGTTGAGGTTGAATTCAAATTTAAAAAAAAAAAAAACCTTGAAAAATGGATTCTGTTTTAAGTGCTTGATAATTTAGAAACTTGAAAAGATGCAGTAATAAACCTTGGGTTTCAAAATTTCTAACAAATACGAAGGGGACTAAATTTTTAATACATACAAAAAGTGCATGCTCACTTCAATTGAAAGTGAAACGAAGTTTTGATCACTTTATCCAAGGATAGAATCCTTTAAATTTTGTGCTTAATTGACATAGTTACGCACAATATGTTTAGATAAAGATATTACAGGAAAATCTATTTATTAAAGAATAATATTATTATTAAAATAAAATGAAACTTTTAAAAGTATTGTACTATTTCAATATATCGCACGCCTAGAAGAATACTGTCACAACTCAAAAGTCGAAACTCCGAATGTTCAGAGATGTACCCAGAGCCATGATTTAAAAGTCAAAAAGAAACGTTTATTTTAAAAGCATTATGAAAGCAAATGAGCCGAAATGATCTAACCTAATGTATGATAGACTGCACTATTACTAATTGCTTTAATATATCAATTCCTTTTCCCCATCTTAAATTTTTCTGTTTTTGAGTTGTGACAGTATTCTTCTAGGCGTGCGATATATTCAATTATTTCGATAATTTTTTTAAAAGAAAGCAAACATATTTGTTTTTTTCAGGCAAAAGCATACATTTAAAAACAATATCTGATAATGAACAACATCTTAACTTATTTTCAAGATTAGAAACTAAGAAAATTCCCAAACTATTTGAAGAACAAGGATAGTTATAAAATTCCTCCTTTGAAATAAACATTTCATAAATTATAAAAATATCTTTGTCACAAAGAACAAAGTTTCTAATCAAAGCAACAGATTCATTTTTTTAAAACACACAGTTATCCGAATCTTCTAAATTTAAAACAAACATTGAAAGGTTCAACTGCCGATATTGCTTTCCGGCAATTCCATCAATGAGTGGCCCCATAGAATGTTTTCTTTTCAACTCTGTTTGTGTGGGCGTTGCAGGTTTTTTTGAGACAGATTCCAGTTCATAGCTCAATACATGAGACAGAAACTGACCAATATCTTCAAGTGAATAGTTCTGGGGAAGAAACTGACCAACGCCTTGAAAAAGAGAGTTCAGTACCTGAATTTTCAGGAAGTAATCAGGATCTTTTAATAGTAAAACAAAGTAGTGAAAATCAAGAATTTCTTTATTTTAAAGAAAGAAAAGCAAATGATAATATAAATGATGACTTAAGAAATTGGGCTTTGAAACATCAAGTTGCTCATTCAATAATTAATGACTTGCTAAAAGTTTTGCGCCCTCGTCATCCATCCTTACCAAAAGATTCTAGGACCTTGCTAAATACACAAAAAAAAAAAAAAAATGCCTGAAATAATTAAATTTAATAATGGTGAGTATGTTCATTTTGGCATTCGAAATGGGCTTGAAAGGGCCTTGGACTTGAATCTTGTTAAGAACGAATTATTTATTGACATTAATGTTGATGGTCTTCCAATATTTCGAAGTTCTGGAACTTGTTTTTGGCCACTGCTAGGCAGAATCAAAGACAAGCATGACATATTCATAATTGGTGTCTTCTGTGGATCAGGAAAGCCTAATCCTTTAGTTGAATATCTAAAGCAATTTATTACAGAAATAAAGGATCTAACAGAACACGGATTTCTGTATAAAAATTGCTTTTACAAGCCTCAAATCAGGGCCTTCATTTGTGATGCTCCTGCAAGAGCATTTCTAAAATGCATTAAATCCCATACGGGATTTTCTGGATGTGAAAAGTGCACAGCAGAAGGTGCTAGATTCAAAGACAGAACGGTTTTCACTGAACTCTCTTTTAAAGAACCGATGATAGTTTCACCAACATGAATGATGAAGATCCCCATCGTGAAGTCTCTCCTTTAACATCTCTTTCTGTTGGCCTAGTGAGCCAGTTCCCTTTGGACTACATGCACCTAATTTGTTTAGGTGTCACTAAAAAAATATTGTCCAATTGGTTTGAGGGGAATTTAAAGGTGAGAATTCCTTTCAAAAAGTCTGTTGAAATCTCGAACAATCTCCTTAAATTCATCCCTTATATACCAAGAGAATTTAACAGAAAGCCACGAAGTTTAAGGGAGTTCAAAAGATGGAAAGCCACAGAGTTTAGGCTGTTTCTAATTTATACTGGCCCAGTTGGATTACGAAACAGAATTGACTCGGCCATTTACCAAAATTTCCTGCTTTTGCATGCAGCCATCCACATTCTCATTCATCCAAATCCGGATATTTCATTAGCAGAAAACATGTTGCAAATTTTTGTAAGTCATTTGCATGGAAATTTGTGGAAAAGAATTTCTTTCATACAATGTACATAATTTGTTACATATAACGGAAGATGTAAAAAAATTTGGCCCTCTTGACAGTTTTAGTTGTTTTGATTTTGAAAAATTTTTGGGGCAATTGAAAAGGATGTTAAGATCCTCTTATCGTCCACTTCAACAAGTTACTTACAGACTAACTCCCAAGTTGCTGCTGCTATCTTCGGACATTTGCACACGTTTCAGCATGTTTTCCGTTTTTATTTCATTACAGCACTTCTTTAGTTGTGCAGCAATAATGCGAGATTTTTTTCTTTTCTTGGACTGTGAAGTTTTAAATTCAACATTCATCTAAAATTCAGACAAAAGTTGAATTTTTAGTTATCTGACATTTAATATAATTACAGTCAGATTTTATATTTTAGTCTCAATTTTTTATTTATTGTATATTCTTATCGTATAAAACTGAAAATTTTACTTGCTTTAAATAATCAAAGGTTAGATATCAAGAGCAGAAATAACTCCATTTAATTTTGAATTAGGTAAGTTTAGCTTAGATGATTCAATCGCTTTTCAACTATTTGCAGGGGAGAATGGCAGACAACGCAGCAAAATTTTGAAGATACCAAGCTTGAAATTTCCCTCCCTAGACCCAACATCTCTCGCTCGACTCCCCACTTTGTACACGAGCCACTGCTATATGCGTGAAGTTTTTGACCATAAGAAGTATCTAATATCTTTAAATGAGCAATTCTTGTATTTATAGAAATAAAAAAAATTATATATTTATTTTTTTGATATATATATTATATATTTTGGATCTCGAAAACGGCTAAAACGATTTTGATAAAATTTTGTATTTAGATAAAGTTATGGTTTCTGAGCTCATCTACATTGGCATTTTTTCTGTAAAAACGCGAGTTTTCACAAAAAATCCCGTTTTTGTGCCTTCATTAACAGTTTTAGAAGCTTTCTTTCGCCATGTTCTTTATGATTACTATTATTGTTACTGTTTCATAGCAACCACGTTTTATTATAACAATGGATTTCATATTTAATCACATCAGCGTAAATTAAAATTTTTATGGTATTTGGCAAACGAGTTTTGGCTTCGTTACAATTGTTATTGGTTTTTGAAATGTTTAAGAGATCGATCAAATTAGATCCACCATATAGACAGGGCGACGCATCAAGCTTGAGTTGGATCACTTTGGATCCATTCATTAACTTTTACTTTCAATTTTTTTTATGGTTGCCGAGCTAGAGTTACCAGAGTAAAGTTTCAGGCATTGCCAAATGCACGTGCCGCTAATCATTGCTCATGGTAAAAATTTCCAAAACGCGATACTTGCCAGAAAAGAGGTCTTAGATTAAATTAAACTTATTGTGGTGTGATTTTATGTTGCACATTGTTTAAATAAGGTTGTGGTGATGATGACTTGTCCAAATAAAGTTGTGTTTTTAAAATAAATTACGGCTGTTTCAAATGCGTAATTGCAACCAAGGGCATAAAAATGCTTTTCAAGTTTCTCTAAATACGAGTAAGTACTTCGAACTTTAGAAAAAAACACGATTTTACAAACCTCTTTTTTCTTAACCTAGCTTGGCTCGATCACCATGTACTATTATTTACACTGGCGGAAAAAAAATTCCCAACACCAAGAAAACATTACTGTAGAGTAATGAAATTTGGGTAATGCAATTGTCTAGTTGACATGTTTAATTGATTAAATGTACAAGATCACTGTCTGATTTAAACTCAAGAAAATGCTGTGCAAATGTGAAATTATGTTAATTTAATAGAGGGTGTAACCTCCAGAATTTTGAAGGCAAGCCTGAAAGCTTGCATGCATTATGTCACACAGGTGCCGAATGTCACTTTGTGGTATGGAGTGCCATGCTTGTTGCACTTGTTGTGTCAATAATAGGACCGTCATTGCTGACTTTGGATGATGCTCGAGGTGCCGTCCAATGATATCCCATACGTTATCGATTGGAGACAGACATGGTGATTTTGCTGGTCATGGTAACATGTCAGTACTCTGTAGAGCACATTGCGTTACAGCAGCGATGTGAGGGCGAGTGTTATCCTGTTGGAAAACTCCCCCTTGAATGCTACTCATGAAGGGCTGTACTACTGGTTAAATTACCAGACTGACGACAAATTTTCAGTCAGTGAATTTGGGATAGCCACGAGAGTCCCCCTGTTGTTGTTAGAAATTGCTCCAGAGTCCATGACTCCAGGTGTGGGTCCCGTGTGTCTAGGCCGTAGACCGCTTGGATGCAGGTGGTCCCCTGGCCTCCTTCTGACCAATATACAGCCACCACTGTAGTAGAGGGGCTATGGTCCGAAATATAGCCGGAAACTGCATTTTGTGATAAAAGTATGAAAGTTGGTGTATATGTAGACAATGTATTTATAAACATTTTTAGAAGGGGAGCCATTCCGAAATCTCCACCCAAACCCCTCCGGCGGCCATTTCTGGTCAAAAAGTCCGAAATTGCTTTTCTTATTTCTTTTTCAAGAAACACCTTTTTTATCATCTTATTAGAGTTCAATTATGTTGAACAAAGATTAGAAGACCGTCAAAATAGCTTAAAACCGATTAATTTTAATAGTACTCATTAAGAATTCGTTTTTTTTTCTAAAAAACTGAAATTGATCAAAATCTTCCAAATTGTTTTCAGGGGCCGGTTTAAGGGTGTCCAACTATGTATCTGAAAGCACTATATTAAAGAAAAACAATTTAGTTGCATTAAAATCCCAGCAATCCGAACCCCAAAAATCCGAAACTTTAGAAAACCCGAGCATATTTTTTAAAACTTACTCATAAAAATGTATTACAAAACTGAAAATAAAAACAGAAATTAAAAATCATAAGCAAAACTAGTACTTTTTCAAAACTTAAAAAAAACCGTTTGAATTGTTCCTTAAGAATGAATATTTATCTTTGATTAATTAAAATAAAACCAGTTTTCTTTATGGACGAAAAAAGTAATAAAAAAAACTTTAAACATTTTGAAAAAAAATACGCAATGTCATGGAAATTTCACTCACATTCAGCAGGATTATAAGTTACGCTTGCACCTATAAAATAGGGGGGAGGGGGAGGCACGATCATATTTTTATACAACTGCGAAATTCTAAAGAAAAAGCTTTAAAACAAATTTCAAGTTTTTTTCTCATTAAACGATTTGAGGAGTTTATTCTCTCTAAAAGATGAGAGAAGAAAAAAAAAATTGCTGTAATAAAAAGTTTAGTGCTGTGTTAATTAAGCAACTTCTCTACTACTTATCATATTGTGCTGTTATTGAAAAGTAACCCTTTATAACAAAAGAAACAACTGAATTCCAATATAAATCTGAGCAAGCAACTATATACAATGATTATGTGTAATGGCTATATACAAGCTGATTTTTCGTAATTGAACTGGCTAGTAATTTACATAGATATATAACATTTTCCATTGCAGAATTTACACATTGGTGCACACAGTCCATTTTTGAAGCACCAACAAGTTTTTGAGAGCAGTTTGTTTTACACTTGCATGACGTAAATTCGCTTAAGACCTCTTTCAAGAATTCATTTGTTAATTTAATCTCTATGAGAAGCATTTCTGACTTATTTAATCCATCAAAATGAGATTGTGGTGGTTCCTTCACTGAAAGATATGCTGGATTTACAAATAATGACACCTGATGTGGTAACTGAGGGACCTTTTTAGAGGATGATATTTCGGGAAATATTAGAAGAATTTTTGAGCCTTGCTGCTGAAATGACACATGCTGAAACATTGAAATGCTTGTTCTATGGAAAGAATCCTTGCTTGTTGTACTACTAGAGTTATAATAATAATTATCGTGCGTGGCCGGTGTAAAAACAAAGATTCTGAAATGTGAGGGAAATGTAGTTTTATATTTATCAATTTGTTTAACTGATGCTTTGCAAAGTCCAGTAGAAATCTTTAGAAGCCTTGAGTAAGAAATGAAAAGTTCCAAAATATGCATTATGTCAACAAGACTTTTTCTTCTAGTCTGTTCGTGTACTTTAATGGCCAAATAAACAGGTATTGGTTGTTCCTTGTTTACTTGATGCTTGATAGTTTGCTTTGTTAATTTGTTTGAAGTATATATGTATGCATATTAAATACAACTGACAAATTGCAAGTAATGGTTGAGAAGGAAGACCATCAATATTGCAAGTACCATATAACAAGTTATTTAAAAGGACGGAAGAACAGGATCAGCAGTTTCTTGCTGACTCTTCAAATCCGCCTTCGACGCTGGCAGTTGACTTTCAAATGCATGTCCTAGTGGAATTCACTATCATGTCACTTGCGAGAGCATCTTCGAAACTGCTAGTACTGGAGACACATATTGATTCACTTACCTTTACAAACTAAAACATCTTCAAAGCCTGATTTCTCTGCATGCATATGTCCATGTCCGAAGTGTAATAATATCTTTACTCTAAGCCCGGTATTGTCAACCTTATTAGCAAATTTATTTTCGATTGATAAATTGTGTTGTAGCATAAGTCTTCTATTCCTTCAGAATAATGTTTTAGTAGAACGAATATTCTGAAAATTGGATACTTATCACCTTTGTTTACTCTAAGATTTTGCAAGTAAGAAATTACTCGGTGTAGGGCAATTAATTCAATTCGTGAATAAATATTTTCCTCAGAACAATCATTTGCTGTCCTTCATGAGTGATAAAGTTTTACGAATGCAAGTACGGTGGTACTTGCATTCTTGAGCTATTATGTCAGCTTGCGCCAACTCAGCAGTGAGCGTACTGTCTGCTTTTACCAACACGTAATTTCGCATTTTCTGTCAACTGATTTCGTCAGAACTAGATGTAACTCCTGTCTATTTTCACCAGGCTTATCAAAAAAGAAACACAAATCTGGAAAGGATGAAGTGCATTTCTTTCTCTTCTGCTGAACTGAAGACTCTTCAAAATGTTTACTTACGTGGCACTCTTCAAAGTTTTCCTTTTTTTTTCTTTCTTCAGCTCTTCTGACTTTTGTACTGTTATACCTCAAGATACAAGATTTATGCCACTTATCCCTCTTTTCATTAAATTTTTCCGATACAAATAATTCTTCAAATTTAAATCTACCTACATTTACGAAGTCTGATAATTGCCTAATTTTTGCCTGTTTTGACAGAATTTCGAACATTGTTTCATAACCTCAGTACAAGACTGATACATTTAAAGTTGCTTCAGGGCACAATAGATTTTTTTGGAGTTAATTTCGAACAGAAAATAAATCTAATCCAGTAAATATCTGTTGTAATAATTTTGG
This sequence comes from Uloborus plumipes, assembly GCA_038373865.1. NCBI lineage: Eukaryota > Metazoa > Arthropoda > Arachnida > Araneae > Uloboridae > Uloborus > Uloborus plumipes. The sequence goes on from JAXGGA010000003.1 coordinate 314,268, forward strand.
TAAAAACAACATTTCCTGGGGTTGTTTTTACCAAACATAACCCCTGGTTGCCATTTAAACTTTTAAACCATCAAAGCTTTAACCATGCCATTTAAATTTTTAACCATTAAAGTTTACCATTTAAACTTTAACACTTAAACAAAATTAAAATAAATGCATTTAAAACAATACTTTTGAACATGTAAAACCACAAGACTATGAGAAACCGTAACTTATAAAAATATGAGCATCTTTCCTAATCTCGATCCATATAAATAGCATTTACGGGAACATATGAACAATAACACATGTTACCAATGATAAACATACTGGAAAATATTCGTCACCTAATGAACTACCATATTTGAAGAAAAAAAATCAGCAACGGCAACAATAATCAAAATTAGAGGAAAAATAAATTTAAAACTAAAACTTTAAAATTTCTGAAATTGAAACTTTAAATTGTATTTTGGTAGAATCATGCTATCTTGACATTAACTTTTCCCTCAAGTTCTTGTGCTTTTGTACCCTTGGGGAACATTTTCGATGATGTGTGCTTAGTCATAAAAATGAGAGGTATCATGACCGGATAATTGGACGGTTCGGTCAATTAGGATCCGGATAACCGGCACCCTACTTTTTTTAAACATTTATTTAATGTATATTTACATTCTTAAACCATTAATGCATTTATGGGGGGAGGGAATTCACTTCCACGAATTTATTCTTAAAAAATATCGATTTGCCAAAAAAAAAAAAAAGCATTTTTGGGTTGTTCTTTTTAAAATTAGTCTCTAAGTGGAGCTTTAAACGATAAAAAATACAATAAACGCCTATGTAGTGACATAGCCAATGATTTAAGAAGAAAATAATAATAATAATTACAAAAAAGCGCTATTTCTAGTTTTGGACCAAAAATGGCCGCTAAGAGGGGTTTGGGGGGGATTTCCGATTGGCTCTCCTTCTAAAAATGTTTTTTTATACATTGTCTACAAACCTACCAAGTTTCATGCTTTTATCACAAAATGCAGTTTCTTTTCCCGTAGCCCCCTTACTACTGGCACTAAGGCAGAATCTGTTTTCATCAAAAATTACAACAGATCTCCACTCCGACCTCCAGTGAGCTCTGTCTTGGCACCACTGCCGTCGAAAACAGCAATGGTTTGCAGTCAATAGAATACCGGCTACAGGCTACCTGGCTCGGAGCTGTCCTTGAAGTAAACAGTTTCTTACCGTTCCTTGGGTCACGACGGTACCAACTGCAGCTCGAATGTCAGCCGCAGATGCAGTACGATGCGCCACAGTCGTGCGCAAGATTCGGCGATCTTCCTCCTTAGTCGTGCCAGGTGGCAGCTCGGAACTCGATCTTCTTGAGGTAGTACCATCTCTTGACCATAGCTTCCAATAATCATGCATGGTGGAAACATTCTACCCCAATTCTTTCTGCAATATCGCAAAATGAAAATCTACCTTCTCGTAGCCAAACTGTACGACCTCGTTCAAACTCGGTGAGCTGTTGATAATGGCTTCTTCGTCTTCTTAAAGGTATTCCTGACTAACATGAACGCAATTCGTCAAATTTCTCGGAAAAATAATACTCACGAGCTTCACAACACGCTTTTAAAACAAGCCTTATTTGCATGTTCTGAGTGACGCCAGCTGCGCCACACTTATGCGCGGAGCGCGAAATTTCAATCGATGTCATCTTTCAGTTGTATAAACACGCCTACCAAATTTCGTTTATCTAGCTCAAGTCTTTCTTGGTGTTGGGATTTTTTTTTCCGCCAGTGTATATACAAACTAATTAAATTAAGCTTGGCTCGATCACCATGTACTATTATTTATATACAAACTAATTAAATTAAGCTTGGCTCGATCACCATGTACTATTATTTATATACAAACTAATTAAATTAAGCTTGGCTCGATCACCATGTACTATTATCTATATACAAACTAATTAAATTAATCTGTGCAATTAAATTTAGTAACTGTAGTGACTAAATTTTAATTGCACAGAACTTTAACGAAGTTTTACAACAAGGGAGAGGGGTAACCAAACCGATTGACAGGAGGCAGATCTCTCATGCATTTAACTAATCTCATTTTTTTTTTAAATTTCTGATTGAAGAGAAATTTCTAATGTTAAGGCTTAAAAATGTTGAAATCAGTTTATGTGTAAAATAGAGCAGTTAAGATCTGCATTGAAAATCAATAGATTTTTTATTAATATTTATACTTTTAGCAGATGAATCTCTCACAAAGGAATTTTTAAAAATTTAACGCTATCCTTGCCTCCTTGAAATTTTAAAACTTTCACCCAAAAATAAATCAAGGCTGGCTTTGAAACTGAAATCCATCGTTTCTCTGATCCACTAGAGTTAGAGATTAACGTAGATTAAAGATGAGTTTGGGCTCAATTTCGAAAGACTGAGCAGAAAACTTTCAAAAGCAAAAATAATGAAAATAAAAATAACTAATTTTTAAGCAGATCAAACAAGGTTAAATTGGTCAATGGGTTTTTCAGCTAAGTGGGCAAGAGGTCCTTTTTTTAAAATAATTTCAGCAAAAGAAATATTAAAATCCTAGACACTATGAACTCACACATAGACACAGGCAGAAAAGGAGCTAGATAGCTTTTAGTTAAATGAAGTTAATAAGATTTCAATTCAACATATATTACATACAATTAGAATTGACACATTTTAAAACTGCAAATCAAGTTTTAATAGTATAAATAATTAAAAGATTTCAAGTATACATTATTTCAATTTTATTTTTTATGTCCTTTTATTTCGATCAAGTGAGTGATTTAAATCAAGGTAGGAGTGAAACTAAGGTGATTTAAATCAAGGTGATTTAAATTAAGGCTATTTAAATAAAGGGATTTAAATCAAAGTTATGTAAAAAACCGAGCCCCTGTTAAGTAAGGTTACGGAGTGTCGGAACACTTTTAGGATCAAGATCATTCAATTATATATATATATATATATATATATATATATATATATATATAATTGAATGATTTTAATCAATTGCTTTTGTCAAAAAAATATCATCTTTATTCAAACCGATCAATATGATCTATATCGACGTGATTTAAATCAACGACGATAACCCTATCATAGGGTTATGGACTCTAAGAAATTTCCAAAGTACTAAAATAAGAAAAGCATGTTTTTAGAACTAAAGACTAACCAAAAAGAAAAAACTTCACTAAAAAGTAATGCAGAATACATACCTTTATTTGAATCTAATTGACTGATTGAGATAAATTGACAATATGAAAACCGATCACGAACAACACAACAGCCGAGAATCGACAATGAAGAATGCAAAGATTTCCGCTAAAGCGACACTAGTTGAGATGCCAGTGGATGTAGCAAACAACGATAAAGGCCCGGTTTCCTAGGAGGGAAATCGCTGATCTCTGGCGAGGCGACAGACGCCGCCGCCTTCTGCGCATGCGCCTGAACCGCAGATTGACGTCGCTTCAAGCCACGCTCCAATCATACTGGTTCTGATTCCAGCGTGCGTCACGCCCTGCGTTGGCGACGATTCTAGGAAACCAGCCCTAAAGCAACGTGATTTTGCGTTGTCTTTCAGCATGTTTGTCAACGTTTCAAGTATAATTAATTTGCCACGATATGTTGCGTTGCAAAATTTTGCTTTTGTGACGAATCTTCAAAATGAATAAAACAAGGTTTTGAAGACACTTCAAGTGCATTTTGAGAGAAAATATTGAGATAAAAAATGTTGAAAATATCAGAAATTTTGGGAATTTGAGCTTAATGCGCGGCCTGAAATCATATTCTAAAATGGTTTTAAAAAATTCCTTGTATATTTCACACCTTTTCCTTCCATTTAATAACCACCCGTCACTAGCTTTATCATTTGCAATATTTTAAATTTTTTTTTTGAAAAATGTAAAGAAAATCAAAAATTTCAAAACTTTAGGTCAAATGCGCAGACTAAAGATGACGTTGCAAAAGTAAAATATTTTACAGAATTGTTACTTAGCCTCATTCACAGTTCATGAAAGGTACCCGTTTACGAAAATAAAAAATTCATTTTTTTCGCTCCACCCTAATGCCCATTGCTGTAGGCTTTTATGTATGACGAAATATTTCGTCATACCCAGTTAACAGGTTAAGATAGTTACTAATCTAAGTAAATAATATGATTCGTCATATTTTTGTCATTGGTACTAAACACATAATTTAATTGCATATTTTTATATTGGGTAGTGTTCAATTATTCTTTTAACGTTTTTTTACTTATGTAGCACATATACGTTGGCTTCAAATGAGTCTAACTTTTTTTTAATAGTTGCATATAGTTACTAATCTAAATAAATAATTTGATTTGTCATGGTTTAGTACAACATGGGTACTTATCTAAACACATAATAAAAGTGCGTGGTATTTTTATATTGGGTATTGTGTTGAATAGTACATTTATACAGAGGTAGCCCGTGCAACGCCGGGCCACGCAGCTAGTTTGTCATATTAGTGCACATTTTAGTCCCTGGCAACTCAGATTATGGTTTCGAAAAAGGTAGACAACCTTACTAAGCTATAAAAGTTTATTTATGACGATAATTTTTGGAAACTCGATGAGGGTAAATTTGCACAATTTTGGACACCTTTCGGTTTCTAACAAATTAGATTCAAGATCCGAAAAATATAGACAACCTAACTTTAGGGTTTTATTTAGAATTTTGACTCTTTGTTTATTAAAGACATTAGGAAACTCGAACGGGGCAAACTATTCATTTTTGGGCATCTTTTAACACTTGACAACCCTAATTAGGAATCCGAAAAAGGTAGACAACTTTTCTATAGGGTTTTATTAACAAGTTTTACTGTTCATTTATGATAAACATTTTACGAAACTCGATGAGGGTAAACTTATCCACTTTTTGGACACCTTTCAGCCCCTGAAAACCCTGATTAGGGATCCGAAAAAGGTAGACAACCCTATATTGTTTTATTTACAACTTCTACTCTTCATTTATATTAGCAGTTTTTGGAAACTCGATGAAGGTAAATCAGTTATTTTTTGGCACTTTTTAGCCCCTGACAACCCTGATTAAGGATCTGAAACGAGTAGAAACTTTTACTTTAGCGTTTTATTCGCAACTTTTACTCTTCATTCAATTTTAGGATACTCGATGAGGGTAGGTCCAGTGGTTGGAAAAACTACATTTCTGTTGTAGTTAACTACAACTACAACTACTTTGTTATAAATGTAGTTAACTACAACTACTTTTCTTAAAATGTAGCGACTACAAACTGCTTTTGAATTGTAGTTGCTATTTCGCTAATTTAAAAAAAAAATAAATAAATAAAAAGCATACACCGTTTGAGGATTGACCAAAAAAAATTCGAAAAGTTGTTTACATTAAAAAGTTAACTCATTTGAATATGGAATAGAACTAGGAATTTTCTTTGAATTTATTTGTTACTCTTCTTTTTTGTTCACTTTTTTTTTTTTTTGCTAAAACTTGTCCTTTTTAATTTTTTTTTACAATTTTTACGAATATTCGACATGAAAAGCTGAAAGATTGAAAGAATTCAACCTTCATTTTTTTTTTTTATTTCTTGTCAGGAAATATTTAGGAACATGAAAATTATTTGAAGGAATGTAAAAATTATGATGCCAAATAAACCAATGAAATCAAACAGATAGAATGTATTTCATCAAAATGATGTATCTAAGGATATCAGCTCATATTTTTATGTTTCTTATTTCTCATTGCGTCCGCTGCTGTATTCATGCAATATTTGCACCAGTCAGAGTCAATTAAACCTTTTTTTTTCTTCGTTCTCTTTTTTTCTTTAATTTTTTTCATTTATTTGATTGTTTTTTTTTAATTTAAAAATAGTTTCCACAAATCGCTACAAACTACTTTTTTTTTTATCGCGCTACTCACTACTCTACTTTTTTTTTAAGTAGTGCGCTACACTTCTAACTACTAAAAATGTAGCTACTACAGTAGTTTCGCTACTTGTAGCGCGCTACTTCCGACCACTTCACTTCACACTCTCCAGGGTCCCCCGTACCTACCACAGCTTCGTGGTTTAACCGGGATAGGGCCCTGAAGAGCGCTCTGTTCTTAATTTTGAACCAGAACCTAGGGTCGAGCAAACCCTAGGGCCCAGCACCCCCAGAGGTATCGTTTCACTTGGAGGACTTTGTGACCACGACATTTTTAACGCCTCCCAGCCACCATTAATCAAGGCGGTGGATCTTTGATCGGCTGGGTTTCGAACCCGGGTCCCTCCGGACACGAGTCCGATGCCTTACCGATCGGGCCACCACGGCCCTTACTTCCGACCACTGCGGGTAGGTCAACCTTAGTGGGATCTTGGACTATCCTTTTCTCGTTAGTTTTTTGAAAACCTCCAGGTTGAACAGTTATGGGTGTGTGTGTGTGTGTGTGTGTGTGTGTGTGTGTGTGTCTGTGTAGGGGGGAGGGAAAGTCTTACCCCTAATCTGTGGTAGAATCGTCCGGCCATTTTAACGGTCCAGTCCGGCCAGTGGCGTAACGTAGGGGGGCAAAGGGGGCACTCGCCCCGGGCGGCACTTTGCTAGGGGCGGCACTTTGCTAGGGGCGGCAAATTCTGCAACAATTTTTTTAATTAATATTATTTTTTATGACAAATTATGCACAACTAAATCTGCACCAAAAGCTTTTTTATCCCCTCTCCCTTCAAATCAAACTTGTCTGCATGCAGCATGCAGTCCGTTATCACTGGCACATGGTGTGGGACAAATATCAGGAAATTTTGGAAGCAATAGAAAAACTGACAGAGAACGGCGAAAGCTTGAACACTCGGACAGACGCAGGAGCTTTGCTGATTGCAATGCAATCATTTTCTTTTCTGTGTTTTTTAGGCCTATGGAAGCCTGTACCGCAGGAAGTCAATGATGCGCAAATACAAGTATATTTATAAACAGCGGGCTCAGCTTGTATCAGTGTGCATATAAAATAAATGCATTGCAGATGTTACTTACAGAGAAGAGATAAGAACTTATAGAGGGTGCTATAAGTTATGCGAAAACTTTGTGCGAAGATCTCGGGAGTTCAATGGATCGTCCCAGAAAAATAACGAAGAAACATATGTTTGGGGATGGAATGGAAGCAAAGATGCTGCCCTGACATATGAAAACGAACTGAGAAGAAAGTTATTTTCTTCTTTAGACAAAATAATGGTAGAAATTCTGGATAGATTTAAGCATTTACAGAATTTGGCAAACAAGTTTGCTTTTCTCGTTCCAGCCAAGCTGCTAGACGTTGAAGACGGCAGCTTTGATTTAGAGCAGTGATTCTCAACGGGGGCGATACCGCCCCCCGGTGGGCGGTGGGAAGATGTTGAGGGGTGGTGAACATATTTTGGGCGGCAGGGGGGCGGTGGACAGATTTTGAGCTGTAAGGGGGCGGTGGGTATATTTTCAAATGTGCTTGTGAGGACATTTTTCATGCGGGGGCGGCAGGAAACCCTCATCTCTTATATTACCAAGAGATAGTTCAAAAATTTATTTTCTGCGAATATCCCCCGAACCCTGACTTTTCTCCTAACGTCATGAAAGATAGCCTAAATAGTGTCGATAGCACTTGAATTTGAGAGCCACCTAACTTGACCGACTTTTTATGTCGTTAGAGCCCCCAACAAAATCAAAGATAGGTAACAATGCATTTTTCATGGTGCAATGTGAAAAAAATTTAGCGTTTTTTATACTTCAATTTTGGAGAACGTTAGAAGAAACTCTGACTCCCTAACATTACTAAACTTAACCTTTAAATAACTTCAATTATGAAAAATCTTTATAAGAGACCTCTTTCTCCCTAGTTAATGTTGCCAAAAATTCTTTAAAATTACGATAATTTTAAATGTTTTACCGGCACGGAATCTGAACTTAAGTCTCAACACCACGAAACCTAAAATTAAAGAAACCGAATTTTTAAGACTTCGTTTTCAAAATAAATTTCGGGGGATATTCTCGATATTTCACCGCCGTCTTTACTCTGATGTCGCCAAAGGCATACTTATAACTTTTGTTAGCTTATCTAACATTCAAAACAATAAATTAATTAAAAAGAATTTATTTCAATCAAACTTATCTCTTGATTTGTAAATTCAACTTATACCAGATTTTTTTTAATTAAAACTTGATTTAAAATCTTTAAAGGTGACAGGTACGGGCCATAGTTTTAAGTCTTCGTCCCACCTGAGAAAAATAGAACGGTTTTGTTGTTGTTGCCTTTCCGCACTAAAATCCCATATCCGTACGTAATAAATAGGGAATGCGGATTGCATATAGTTGCAAGCAAGTAAGAGTTAGACAGTTTGGGATCGGACTGCTCAAGGAACTATTTGAACGTAATGTATTTTTCAAAATATATTGGTTTTCAAACAAAATGTTGAAAACGGTGCATTTTTTTTCAAACCGTGTTGTTCTTATTTACCTTAAAAATGATTCACTCATTTAATGGACATATTCTGGGCACTTGGTTGTTACTGTCACAGCTTTTCAGAGGGGGAAAAATGTCCGCTTTTTCTAAAAATATTCTTTAAAAAAAAAAGCGTAAGTTTTTTTACTCTATAGTCATTTTTCAACTGTCTGTTTGGGCAAATTTATAGAGTTAAACTGGTCAAAAAAAAAAAAAAAAACCTACTCACCCCCCCCCCTCTTCCACTTTTACGTCCGTCCGCAAAGGGGGCTCTGAAAAGATTTTCAACCCTAAAGGGGGCGGTAGCTGTAAAAAGGTTGAGAACCACTGATTTAGAGCACTTCAATAGCGATGTTGATGAAAACGAATTCAAGCTTGAACGAATGAGGCTAAGGACTTTCGCTACTGCCACGGGTGATATTAATGAATTGATGAAGTCAAGCCCACTCAATTTATTAAAATATATAGTGGAAATCAGACTAGAAGCCTAATATAATCATACTTCTCTGAATCTTTCTCTCGATACCTATTAGCAATGCCAGTTATGAGAGAAATTTTTCAAAATTGAAATTAATTAAAAATTACCTAAGATCAACCATGAGTACCCTCAGATTATCCAATCTGGCAATTTTGGCTATAGAGCATGAAACAACTGACTCAGTCGATATTGATAGCGTTGTGAAAGATTTTGCTATGATGAAAAGTAGAAAAATAAAATTTTAGGTGAAGCAGTTTTTTCTCTTTTTTTTTCTTTCCTTAAAAAAAAAAGAAAAAAGAAAAAAAATAAGTATAAATATATCAGGTATATTATAATTACAGCTTTTTTCCTTTTTCAATAAAAGATTTAAGAAATGCTACCAGTGTATGCTGTTTAATATTATTCTGCTTAAAATGTTTTCATTTAGGGAAAATATTATCTCTCATATTTCCGTAATTTTAGAAAAAGATTTTTCGATCAGCACTTCCTGTTGTAGGATGAATACATTAAAATGTAAAACATGGTGTGGATTAAAAAAAAGAAAAAATCCTGTTTTCATTCAGTAAAAAATTTAAAATGTCATCATTTCTCGGGCGAGAGGGGGGGGGGGCAGTAGAAAGGAGAAGGGGCGGCAAATATGGTGCATGCCCCGGGCGGCAAAATCCTACGCTACGCCGCTGAGTCCGGCCGTGTATACGTGACAAGAATCAAGAATGTGCAGCTCATGTTCACCAAATGCAGGGTGCTCCCCTCCCCAATCGATGCCCAATAGCCTATTCCTAAACCGTTAGATTTTGGCATATAGCACAATTGGTCAGTGAGGGAGTGACAAAAGAACGTGGGGACAAAATTCACATTAATGATATTCAAGTTAATACTTAAAAAAATAAATTAGATGACTGTCATATGATTGTCCCTGTTTAAACATAAAGTCAAGTTATTAGAAAAATAAATAACACATTTATACTTTTGCATTGCAAAAATTAATTTTAATTGTTGAAATCTCGTGTGGGGGCATTAGGAGGGAGTGGCAAAAGAATAATTTGAACTACAATATTAATTAATCTATAAATCTCTGAATCATAAAAACTACCATAATAATTTCCAACCATCATATTATACATGCTTGTTAAGTTTATTTTAAAAGCAATGACAATATAATGAAAGTTAGGCTTGGGACATAAATTTGGCCTGTTTGAAGAGAATCGCCCATATATTGAAATGACGTCCTAAAGTTTTCGGAAATCGTGATTTTATTAAACTTTGTAACTTTTGCCAAAGAAGAGTGGTTTTTTTTAGCTTAATACATTAGCGTGGAAAGAGCATTTTCTTAATTTCTAGAACCGTAGAGCTGTATAAAAAGTTAGATTTTGTAATTTTTACAAAATTAAATTATTTCACCCGAACTTGAAAAGTCACGATTCCTACCAAAATTTAAAAGGTCTGTGTCATTCACAACACAGAGGAAGGATGGTTAAAAATTACAGGGTGGTTATAAATTACCGTGAGGTGTTTAGAGCCAGCCCTCTAGCGCGCGAAGTACTGGGCGAAATTTTGTCAAATTTCATGGGCACACATCTTAGACCACGGGATTTCGATTTCTGAAAGAAAAATAAATAGTTTAAAAAATCGCCACCAGGGGAAATTTTGGCGCTGTAAAAGTGTATTACGGTTAATATCGCAATTTAAATTTTAAAAAATGCTATACAAATAAAATTCGCTTTGAAAAAATTATTGTTGTGTGCAAATGAGGTTTAATATGATCGTCGTAGAAGTTCCCATTTAGAAAGAAAAAAAGTCACCACGAAGCAAATAGCGGTGCAGTTCACCAAATAAATGTAATAATTTGCATAAACGAGTTGCATTTAGCGATCATCAGTATAAAATGACGGACTGAGAGAATTCTCATCATTCTGAGCCCAGAAAGTTGCCTTTAGATGCATCTTACCTAGAGGGACTGTGCCTTGTTAGTGAAGTTGTATTACCAGCGAAATGAAAATGCTTATGCATTGCACTGAAAAGCGTTGTGTATCAAAGAAATGTTTCTGATCTCGCAAGTTTAAAAGATAGCAAACTTTTAAAGTCAGAGAAATCAATTCTGATATGTTACGAGCAGCCGTGGAAAATGCATCTCTTGCAACTTCACAATGGTGATTATATTGAACCACATTTTGGATAAAAAAAGTCATTTTTGCAAACAAAATGGATGCATAATTTGTCAGTAGCATTTGATTCTTCGATAATCAGAGTAATACACATTTGCAGAGTCAAAATTTTCCCCTGGTGGCGATTTTTTTAACTATTTTTTTTATTTCAGAAATTAAAATCCCATGGTCTAATATGTGTGCCCATGAAATTTGACAATACTTCGCTCAGTACTTCGCTCGCTAGAGGGCTCCAAACACCTCACGTTAATTTATAACCACCCTGTACATCCATGCCTGAGTCGGGATTCGAACCCGGGGCCACCGCATCACGGTCACGCCTCTGACCACTAGACAAGTTTGATGGCATTGCATAAATTTTACATTAAAACATTTGTGTTGAATGTAAAAATTACATTTTACATTCAATACATAATATTGGATTTAGCGGGGTATATTAATATTGGATTATGAGGGGAAATATTCTTTTTATCTACCTCACAAAAATTATACCACTTGCCTAAAAGTACAACAGTAGATTATTAGCTATCTACAAGAAGTGCTAGCTATAAAAGTTCCTGAAATAAGCTTAATAAACTATGAAATAACACATTTATTTAATATATTTTTGTAAATGCATAGGAAAATTTTAAAAAATGTTAGTAACTTAGAAGCTAAATTACGAAATCTTTGTTTTGTGACGTCTTGTCCTGCATTAGTTTTTGAAAAAGTCCATAACATTAGATTTTGCACAAAGAGCTTTGAGAACATTTTCGTGTCTCTTTTTCCAAACTTTCAATATCATTATAATCAACACAAAGTTATTATTCTCATGGCCACCGAGAGCCAGGTGAAGCGCCATCCTCAGAGCCTGAATGATTGCAGTGATCTTCGCGGTTTGGTTTTTGCCCTGAATGACGTACGTGTTTATTAATATTAAAAAAAAAAAATACAAAAACCGATCACATGATCTTGGTTACATATGTTCGACAGGGGTGCCCATCCCCCCCCCCCCAAGCCCAATGGCGCAGATTTCCCCCAAAATGTTTCACAACCCTCTTGTGGTTTTTATTTTTACCCCTCTTTTTTATTTATTTTTTTAAATTATGATTATAATTATTTTTATAATAATTTTTAAAGTACTAATTAATAAAATAAAGGAATAATTTAACCCATTAATGCCTGACATTTTTATGCAATTTGTTAGTAATGAATTGAAACAATACCAAAGTAATAATTGAACACTATTCTCATTGAAATGTTTATTTTTGGTAAATTTAGACACTTTTTGGACCGTCCCTAAAAAGGGACGCTAGGCATTAATGGGTTAAATTAAAAAAAAAAGAAATTAAAGAAATAATTGAAAAAAAATAAATTAGTTTTAAAAAATCTCCCCCCCCCCCCAAAAAAAAAAAATTGATGGCGCAACTTACGACATATTCCCCTGCTTCATGTGGGCACCCCTGATGTTCGGAATACTCTTGTTTGCATAAAAATTGACAAAGATTGAAAGGGATAATGTAAAACAGAAACATCAATGGGAACAAAGTGGTAATAAATGTCCAAATGGGATCTTTATCAGTTTGATCGTCGCGTCTCTCCCTCCATAAAACTTTTCTACATCGATTCTGATCCGGGCCCTCTTAAGGGCCGGATCCCTAGTTTTCAACGAGGTTGACATGGACTCGTCAGCTCTTATTATTCCCCGCACTAGGGGCTGTAGTTTGGTGGTTGCGTTTTTTCCGAGAAGAATTTTCACATTCGAAAACTTTTTAGAACCCTCTATTTTGTTCTTTCAACATTGTTTATAATTTTTTCTTTAAAATCGTCTTTTATGTTACTTATTTCTTTTATTTATTTAAATTTAATTATTCGAGAATTTTCTTAGCATTTTTTTAAACAAAAGCAAACTAGTCTTATTGGATTGTTCGGGGTAGTTAAATGTGGATCTTTAACATTTTATCTCGGGGAAACATTTTGTACTAGAAAATTTTATTCTTATAAGTAAGGTATTGTTCACCCTGCTTACCTAACGGGTCCTGTGTGTGGGTATGACAAGATCAAGAACGCAGGGCCCGATTAACTAAAAGTGAGGCCCAAGGCCGACAATGCTTTGGAGGCACAAGGCCGACAATGCTTTGGAGGCCCCCTTCTATGTTCTGCCTATTTAAGTCAACAAAAAAATCTTTTAACTTTTTCGCAGTGGCGATACAAGCCTTTTTGGGGGGTCATTGTATATGTAGCTCTGCAAGGACCTATGTAGTTGCACTGTATGCATAATGTCTAGTCTAGCCCAGATACTGATTTTTTATATCCATTTTAGCTCAAGAGTTTAAAAGCTAATTGTCAAGAAAGAAATTTTTTGACTTACTTATTTAAATACTTTTCAATTTATGAATCATTATTTTTGCCTTAAAAATTCATAATTCTTTAATGCTGTGCATCAGTTTTTAGAAAACTAGGAAGATGAAGCCCCAGTCCCAAGCCTAGTTAGCCAATGCCATAATCAACCCCTGAAAGAATGACCCACACGTTTATGTCGTTTTTGCGTGACATGTGGGCATGAGTGACAATTTGTGACTAAGACTGAAAAAAGTGCGGCATCTTTTATGCACAGCCCCTTCTCTGAAAAGAATGAGCTGCATTCACACATTCAGTGTTGGTTTTGAGTGAGAGAATAAAATCCTCTCGCCTAATATTAGTTTTGGACTTGATTTCCGATATTCTCGAGTTGGGGCGCTCTCATCGGCCGGTGTGAATGAACTTTCAGGGAGAGTGCCGGACTGGGAGACTTCAACTACCCGTAGAGAAACAAAGATTGGATGATATCGACTTTCCGAGCAGGATTTCGGGTGAGACACTTATTTCTATCATACTCCAAATTGTTTAACCCTTTATGTCCCAAATTAATTTAATAATAAATTTTAATATATATTTTTGTTTTTTTTAGTTGAAAATACATCAAACAACATATATATCGAGAAATTTTCTTTTGAAAATCTCGGGGGTCTAAGGCCCCCTACGCCTAAGGGCCGCCTAAGGATTTTATTTAACCCTTTATGCCCGTTGGGGCATAAAGGGTTAAATAAAATTAGAACATTAACATAAAGTAACCGTATTTCGATGATTCTTTTTCAGGACTCTATATGTATAACTTTTTCCAAAAATTTTATTCCTCTTTCTTTTTTTTTTTTGACTAGTAAATTACTCTATTGTTATTGTGACGGAGGTGGTATATTTCAAAATATGCAGATAAATCTGGATTAGCTACAATTTTTTCTCGTTATTTTTTATATTTAGTTTCAATATAGTATACCTCTTGGAAGTAAAGAATGAGTATGAATTTTATTTAACCCTCGTGGGTCCCTCCAATTTCAGTTACACTCAAGACCCTTGGGGTCATAAACGACCCCATTGCTTCCTTTAATTAATTTATTATGATTATTGAATGTTACATGCATTATTTAAGTTCACACACTTTTTAATGCTAAAAAAATAAAAATAAAAAGACACAATCAAAGTAAAATTTAGTTCATGCATTAAAAATTAAAATTTTAGAGCAAAACTTACAATAACTGTAGATTTATTTACAACTGTTACAGACCTGAAAAAACATGATTTTTTGCAAGTGAATTTCAAACACTTATGACATTTTTCGATGCATTTTCTGTCCAGTTCTCTGGACAAAAGTTGCAACGTCCTCTTTTTTTGGCATTCTGGGGAAGTGACCCCAAGGGTCTTGTGCGCAAAAAATGCAATTCGGGAAAAATAAAACACAATAATTGCATTATTTTGAATAGAAAACTAGAAGAATAAAAACAACAAAATGCCATTAAAAACAAATGGTTGATTAACAAGATGTATTAAACAGAAATTGCATTGGGGTCACATATGACCCCAAGGGACCCACGAGGGTTAAAATGGAAATATGTAATAGTCAGTTACGTCTGTGTGTCATCATTTTCAAACTAAGTGAACTTTAATGAATTAATATTAATTACGAGATTCTCAAATAGTTTGTTTCATGCTTTTGTTTTCTACTTAAAAAAAAGTTATGTGTGAAATTTTGCATCATTATATAAAAAACATTTTTTTTGGGGGGGGGGGGGGCTTTTAGCTCAGTGTGTTAATTGCTCAATGAAAAAATTTCACTTATTTTTGCGAGGCTGCGAATAAGTGTACATCTCTTAAGCTGTATTCCGAATTACTGCTTTAATTTTATTTGAGTTTCTAATAAGACGATTTCAAAAAGCTAACATTTCATTCCGCAAGTTCTCTTCTTTTCTTTCTTTCTTTATTTTTTTTTGCATTCTTTGAATACAAGATTTAACTTATCTTAAGTCGTTTAATTTAGCCTTTACCTTTCTTTTAAATTTTGAGCACGGCAGTAGCTAGACTTTTGTCGGAGACGGTGTTATGCAAACACATTTCTCTTGAAATCTATATGATTAATAAAGCTCAATTTAATTCGAATATTCTATTCCTTTTGGTTATAGTAAGTTGTTTAAATGAGATTGCTGTTATAAGGACATTAACACAAAAAATATAAAGGATGACGTGTCTGTGAAATGAGGAAAAAACATTAAAGCAATGAAATAAAATGAAGAAAACGTCCGACTTTTACACTACATAATTTCCCCCTATTAAATATTCGAAGCGTTTTCAATAACTTCAATTCAATTTATTTCAACCAAGGCGATGCAAATCATACACAAAGAACAGACGTAATATAAGACAAACACAACATATAAAAGAGCACAAATACAGAAAAATAAACGTCAAGTACATAGAACAGAAAAAAAGCCCTGATTAAGTACATGGGAGTAAAAGCTATAAAAAAACAGCCTGACGAACTCCCACCACTCAAAAAAAAAAAAAAAGGATCACATTTAGGACTACTTAACAACATATATAATACTTTAAACTTAACAAAATATATAATATTTTAATAACTTAAACGTAACATACATGTAATATCTTAAAGTAATATTTTAATTACTTAAAATAATAGACTCGCGTGCTCATACAGTCACCCCCCCCCACCCCCCAGAGCAAGTAAGGCATCTAAGCCTCAAAACCACACTAAGATGCTGTCATCCTACTGCTGCTCTGAGGCGACAATATGTGTGCATTCAAAATAATGCTTCTTAAATTCCTTTTTTGACTCGTATAAATGTTAAATCTGTACCTCAGAACCAGACTAACGTAAGTCCATTTCCGTCATTTTTCGATAGAGGGGAAAAACGATTGTCGAATACATCGTTTTTCCCCTCTACTGAAAAATGACGAAAATGGACTTACGTTAGTCTGGTTCTGAGGTACAGAAATGTCTAATTAGCCACTTAGCTCAAAGAATTTTAATGTGTTTATTTGCAACAGGTATTAAAAATTTGAAGAGAAAAAGTTGTATTTTCTTTTTGCAAGAAATGATGTTAGTTATAACAATAAAAAGCATTGAGTTTTGTGAAAATTTTCAATTATAGTAATTTAACTTTTCAAATAAAATTTTGAAATAATAATAATAATAAATAAATAAAATGGTAATTATCATTATATCAGAAAAAAAAGTTTAAGATAAAGCATCTTTAGGAATAATTTTGAAAAATTTCGGAGGGGGCTTAAACCTTAAAAACCGACCCCTTAAATACGGCCCTGGTTTTGAGATTAATTGTTTGGTTTAACTCTTTTTTCCCCGACGGGACTTAGAAGTCCCGCTTACATTAATTTAACATTATGAATCCTAAATGGCTGGAATCATGCTGAAGTTCTTGAGTACCACTCCTTCTACTTCACTGAGAGGCCGACAGATGGTGCTCGCGATCAGAAACCGTTTTCTTGAGGGCCCTACGCGTAGGGGGCCTTAGACCCCCAGAAATTTTAAAATTGTTATGATAGCTAAAAATATTTTTTGATGTGTTTGCAACTCAAAAAAAAAATATTTTTAAATTCATTGTTAAATTAATTTGGGACATAAAGGGTTAATGTAAAAAAAAAAAGTTAAATTAGAATAAAAACACGAATATTCACATTATTATTAGAATCTGCGCGCGTCTGTCCATTTGTCCGAATGTCTTCTCCATTAGGGTGGAGCGAAAAAAATGAATTTTTGATTTTCGTAAACGGGTACCTTTCATTTACTGTGAATGAGATTAAGTAACAATTCTGTAAAATATTTCACTTTTGCGACGTCATCTTTAGTCTGCGCATTTCGCCTAAAGTTTTGAAATTTTAGATTTTTTTTAGATTTTTCAAATTTTTTAAAAAAATATTGCAAATGATAAAACTAGTGACGGGTGGTTATTAAATGGAACAAAAAGGCTTGAAATATACAAATTTTAAAAAATCATTTCAGATTATAATTTCAGTCTGCGCATTAGGCCCAAAGTTCATCAAATTTTCAGAAATTTCCGATATTTTCAATATTAGCAGAAATTTAATAACTCAATATTTCCTCTCAATATTTACTAAAAGTGCCTTCAAGACATTTTCTTAATCATTTTGTTGTTTCTTTGAACTACTAAACTCTATGCTTGCTCATTGAAATTACACAGGACTCACCACGAGGAAGTGGCCGCACTTTGGATGCCACTCGCGCTCCCTTTGCTTCCAACCGATGAGAGCACACATTTACATTTCTTAGACAAGTAAGAAACAATAAATTGTTTCTTTGAGTAGGAAATTGTTTGCATTGGTTTTGATGGATGCACTACAGAGACATTAAAATAAAGGTGTAATACGGAAACTGGAAGAAAAACTTGGTAGACCTCTGTAATGGAACATTTGCCAATTACATTTGAATGAACTTAATTTGCTGCATTTTTTGAAAAAGCTAGATGGACCTACCAGTGGACCAAAGTGATTTTCGGGCCTGTTAGACGAAGCTAAACATGTTATACTTTCAAATCAGTTCAATATGAACCTACAGAATTTGTCATTGATCAGATTGATTTTGACAATAAAAATGGTTCAAGTACTGAGCAATAGTAACTTCATGAGATGATCAAGGTAGTTTTGACTGGGAAAATATCCAAAAAAATGTGAAACAGAAGTCCAGGACAGCTTTCCCTAGTCAGATGTTGACTACAGCAAACAATCTTTAGACTATAATTTTTAAAAGAGTTCATAACTTTCGCGGGTAAAAGTGTCCTTGCTCTTTTAGGATGAAGTACAGACGTTACTAATTTAGCTATGAATTTGTGAGAGATTTTAAAGATTATCTCTCCGGGAAAAAGCAGAAAATTGTATTCACATCTATTCAAAACAATGTATACTTTGCACCCAAGAAATATGCTGTTATCAAATGTATGTATGTCTGTTCCTTATACAAATCCAGTTTTCGTCGGATTTTCAACAAACTTAGCACAGAGGTTCCCTGATGCATTAGAATTCACATAGGCAGGGGTTTTGAAATTAAAAAAAAAATCCAAAAAGCCCAAAATTCAAATCTTTTGTCTCAAAATGGTCATTTTCTTATAATTTTGAATAGATAGAGAAAAAGAAATAAGACTTTAAGCACACAAATTGATAAAATGTAACACATTTAAATACACTGCGATGCAAAAGTTTAGACAAAATGCAAATATGTGAATAAAAAGAAAACTATTCAAAGAAATGCTTTCAAATTTCTACTGCAGGTACACAATCTGGTTCCAAATACGTGTCTGGAGTTCTTATAACTATAACTGGAATCAAATTTTGGATATTACAAAAGACATTTTTTTACATTGTTGCAAAAGTTTAGACAATAGTCAGATTTTATGCAAATATCCCTTGAAATGTGATTGGTGGAGGAAATGCGGGGCTGTATTATTCATTTATAAAGTGCAGAGATTGCTGAATAAATAATCAAAATCTCAAAAGCTCTTTAGTTCTCGTGTAAAGAAGATGAGAAAGTTTGGAAGCCGAAATTTGAAAATGAACCTACTTTATGAATTTTTTGTCTTTTAAATCGGCTCTAGTATGGTAGTACATTGTTTTTGACTTTGTGGAGAGCAAATTCAGACGTGCGTATCGATAAAAAAGTCCAAGAAAAATTATATTTCTTAAGGATGAAGGAATTGAAAAAACGGCTCAGACTGACGATTCACCCCTTAATCCTACAAAACTTCAACTTGGGTCAAAAACAGCACGTGACAGCATAAGTAGATGAACAACTGAATCGGAATGCATAAAAAAAACAAAGGATTGTGCTTGGGCCTTTTCAGACAGAGTGTCCCAAATAAGCCAGATTTTATTGGTAAAAGCAGCACAGCATATGATCATCGGTTATTTCTCAAGTCCCGCGAAAAGAATTATAATCCATCTAGGCCATCCCAATTTTAATAATTTTTATCAAAGAAAGTACCATTCATTTTTTAGTCACGATGATACATATGCTGCTTTTCACATTAAAATCTGGCTTATTTGGGACACTCTGTCCGAAAAGGCTCAGGCACAATTCTTTGTTTTTTTTATGCATTCCGATTCAGTTGTTCATCTACTTATGCTGTCACGTGCTGTTTTTGACCCAAGTTGAAGTTTTGTAGGATTAAGGGGCGAATCGTCAGTCTGAGCCGTTTTTTCAGTTCCTTCATCCCTAAGAAATATAATTTTTCTTGGACTTTTTTATCGATACGCACGTCTGAATTTGCTCTCCACAAAGTCAAAAACAATGTACTACCATACTAGAGCCGATTTAAAAGACAAAAAATTCATAAAGTAGGTTTATTTTCAAATTTCGGCTTCCAAACTTTCTCATCTTCTTTACACGAGAACTAAAGAGCTTTTGAGATTTTGATTATTTATTCAGCAATCTCTGCACTTTATAAATGAATAATACAGCCCCGCATTTCCTCCACCAATCACATTTCAAGGGATATTTGAATAAAATCTGACTATTGTCTAAACTTTTGCAACAATGTAAAAAAATATCTTTTGTAATATCCAAAATTTGATTCCAGTTATAGTTATAAGAACTCCAGACACGTATTTGGGACCATATTGTGCACCTGCAGTAGAAATTTGAAAGCATTTCGTTGAATAGTTTTCTTTTTATTCACATATTTGCATTTTGTCTAAACTTTTGCATCGCAGTGTAGGAGTATTTTCCTACAAAGATTACGATCAACAATGAATTATCCATTTAAGGCTCAACTATTTCTTTTTAGCATGAAATAAGTTTTTATATTCCCATGTGGATAGAATTCATTCAAATATTTTTAGAGCCATGTTGTATTAATAAGCACTCGGGCAACGCTGGGAAGTAATCTGGTTAGTTCATAAGAGAGAGCATATAAATAAACTTGTTTTAAATCGTATTATAAACGCTCAATCTAGAAAACAAACAAGCAATCAAGTGAGAACGCTTCAGACCCCAAAAAATAGACAAAAATCTATTTCCATACATTACATACATAAATCAAAAGTTAGTATACATCGATATGATTTCTTACCATGATGTGGAAATTACAAAGCTACCTTTTACAGGTAATTTAACAACACAATATTTACAAAGATTATGGAAGCTGAGAATTTAAATATTACTGAATGCGCTCTTTTTAAACTGCCATTCAAGACTTAATCAGTTGAAAGAGCTGTCAAATAGGTCACGAGCTCTTCAAAATTGGTATGTAATCACAGGAAAAGAAAAAGTTTAGTAAAAACGAGGATATCTGACAGAAATATTTGATCAATTTACGACACAAAGGAACAATTTAACTATGAAAGACGTATCTAAGAAATGTAAATACATGCTTGCATTGGTTGGAAGGAAGGGTTCACGTGTAGGACTAGAAGTGCGGTCACCTCCTCGTGGTGAGTCCTGGGTAGTTCCACATGAGCTAGCGAAGAGTTGCAGGGTTCAAAGTAATAACAAAATGATTTAAAACAAGTTTGAAGACACTTCAAGTGAATATTGAGAGGAAATACTGAGTTAAAAAATGTCGAAAATATCAGAAATTTTGCGAAATTTGATGAACTTTGAGCACAATGCACGAACTGAAATAATCTGAAATGGTTTTAAAAAATTCTCTGTATATTTCATACCTTTTTCTTCCATTTAATAACCACCCGTCACTCGTTTTATCATTTGCAATATTTTTTAAAAAAATTTGAAAAATCCAAAAAAAATCAAAAATTTCAAAATTTTAGGCCAAATGCGCAAACTAAAGATGACGTCGCAAAAGTGAAATATTTTACAGAATTGTTACTTATCCTCATTCACAGTAAATGAAAAGTACCCAGTTACGAAAATCAAAAATTCATTTTTTTCGCTCCACCCTATTCTCCATATCTTTAGATCGCCTGTCTGTGCGGTAAGAGACAGGAAATCATTCCGCTCAGTCTCGTACTTTTTGAGCTTTAAGTGAGAGAGGTATTATTAAATCAAATCTATGAGTATCGAAATATTGCTCTGTAAATAACAGCACAATAATACTAACAATGAAAAGAAGTGAGCTGAAATCTCAGCAAAAGCCTTTTTAACCCTTTATGCCCCTGCTGGACTCAGAAGTCCCGCTTACATTAATTAAGTATTGAGTCATTCATTCCATGTCAAGTGTACGAGGCGTCCCCACTCGACTCTCTCCGATTTTGATGAAAATTTTTTTGGATGTACATATAAGACTTGCATGAAACCATACCAAATTATAGCTCTATAAGCCTTATGGTTTAGCCAATAAAAATTATTGAACAAAGGCCTCTTTTTCGTGTCTTGAAAAAAAATGACCAAATCGTCATGTTTGTGCTTTTATTACTCGCTACCTAAGACGATTATCAGGCTCAAATTTGGTGATTCTGATCACTGTTTAGGGTAGAATAGCCTACTTGTGTAACGAAAACTCCATACACTGTAGATTTTTTGCAATTTGCTGCCAAAGTTGGTAAAAAATCGTATTTTGGTAAATTTTGATCATACGTTATCAGCTTGTATCTGCTGAGAGAATGACTTTCTGAAGCTAATTCTTTCCTCGTTTGTAGCCTGATAGTTCGTCCGAAAGGTGTGCAAGTGGCATCTCGATAGCTCAAATAATTGCTGAATTACGCGAGTTGAAATTCCAGTTAAATTTCTTTTTTCTCAATTTTGTCTCAATTTCAAAGGGCAATATCTCAAAAGGGTCATCTTGGATTTCAATTTTCTTTACATCATTGGAAAGAACACACTTTTCTTAACTAAAAAACGTTATTTTTATTTTTGAGACAAACCAGTTTAAAGGGATATTGCAGGTCAAAAATGTGTACGTCATTCAACGTGAAATCAAAGAAAAAAAGACATAGACCTCAAAAGTTGATGTTAATTTGCTCTATTAAAATTTACAGGAGCTATTGTACTTATGTTCTGATAAAAAAAACTTTTTTAGATGTTTTTGAACTTTAGTTTTTGTGTGCGCATCCGTAAAAACTCAAGAAATGGCAAAAAATAAAGTTTCGTTTTTAACAAAAATAATTATATTCTTATCGCTGCTATAAGAGCTTGAGTCTTTTTCTATGTGTTATTTTAAGCTCTTGAAACAGAATTTCGGATGATACAAGGCCGTATCCAGAAAAAAATTTCGGGAGGGGCCCAGTTTCACATTGCCCAAACACATATACATTTTGTGTGTGTTATGAGTCTAATTTTCTAGCTGACCCGCCCCCCCCCCCTACGATGTTTGATGTGTGTGTGTTTCATTTTTTTATTCTTATTATTTTCTTGAACTGACCTCTATTGGGGGTAGGAATATCAAGAGAGATATGTAATGAGAACTTTTTTAAGTGTGGTAGAATATTCGTAATTTTAGGGGTCCGGGGGTTTCTCCCCCGGGCAAATTTTTGAAAAAAAGTTTTAAAAATCTGCATTTTGAGGCCTTATATGGGGCGATTGGGACTTCAAAAACATGTTGGAAAAGTAGGCAAACAACAATCTCATACATTTTCTGCATTCTTTTGCAAATTAAGATTAATTAAAGCATAAAAAATGTTTAGTTTAACACATGATTAACATTAAGTGACAGAGAGGAAGGACAAGAGAGGTGAAAAGATTAACACATTATCACTTGCTTACATCGGTTTTCACTTTTGTTACATAGTAGTTTTTGATCAGTTCTCCAACTCACCGACAGACACAGCACTTAGTAACATAAAATAACCAATTGCATAAAACACATAAAATTCTTTAAAAGAAATAGTGTAGATATTTAAAATATAATTAATGAGAGAGTAACATTCTGGCCATTTAGTTAATTCATAGTTTAATTATTTGATAAGAAATAGGATTGAAGCACTTTTAAAGGAGTTTCAAAAAGGTATTTAATGATTTTCAAAGACTCTAGAACAGTTAAAATTCTTTAAAGCATTTCATTTGCACTTTCCAGTCTCTGACGTTTTAATAGTTGATTGAACAGTCTTACGAAATTGTTAAAACTTTGAAAGACACATCTTTTAAAGATTAAAAATAGATATTGAAAAATACTTACAACGACAATTTCTTTTTCAATCACTAGTACTGCAGAAAACGAAAAAGAATACAGGTAGGGTAATATTTTTTCTCGTGCTTAACATATTGATAAAGGAATCAATTACAAAGTAACTTCTAAAATACTGAATTAGGTAAATGAATAGTTAGAAATGAAACATGTGTCACAAAAAAATATTTTTTAAAATGTGCTACAAAAAAATGCTGGAACATGAATTTTGCATTACGCAAAATATTTTTTTAATCAAGGAGCTGAGTTTCGCGCGACTTGAAGCCCAACTTCCCCCCCCCCCCCCCATTTGTGTTAGAAACTTTAAAATTCAAGGTTTACAGCTACATGTAACAAAGTTTTCAAGGTTTTTAAGCATTTGTAAATAGAATTTTTGTAAAGTAACTTTTGTCCAAGATTGGTGAGCATCCAGCAAAGCAGAGGGTCTGTGAACGTATCCGTTTTTGTGTGGGCTTGTTGATTGAAGACATGTTTAGCTATTAAAATCCCTCGAGGGTTACAAATGCTTATAAATGGGAACCAACAAAGTACCCTCTTAATTGAATCAGGGCGGTAAGAAGTAATCTCAGCCTAGTCGGAAACTAGGGGCCCGGCGATTAGGGGGTAAAAATCTGAGTGGTGTAAGTTTTATGGGGGAGGGGGGGGGGCGCCGATCAAACTGACAAGTAGCTTGCCTTGAGCCTGAGCTGATTTGGGAAAGAGAGCTGGATGGAAGTGCTAATGAGAGTCTTGTTTTCAAGAATGTTTTGCAGCTAATGAGAATTTGAATTGTCTTTTTTTTTTTTTTTTTTTTGTACTTCTTCAAATTTTCACTCGTTTAATAGTTGAAAGGAAAAAAAACTTTTTTTTTTTTGCCTTTTGAAATTAAAAAAAAAGAAAACTTTTTTTTTCTGTTTTACATTATAAAACATTTCGGGTTTCGGGGGGGGGGGGGGGCTCGGGCCCGTCAAGCCCCCCCTCTGGATACGGCCTTGGGATGATATGTCACTTGGCAAGGTTGTAGGTCATTAATGTTTCAAGGTCATAAAAAGCATTTTCCCATTTTTCATCATTTTTGTTTATAGGCAAATTGCAATCATAGGCTGAATATCTATACACATCCTCGGCAGTATAATGAATGGATTTTCAATTAATACTTATCATATTTTCAATTACTATTGTTATCATTTATTTACACGGTGGAAATAATTGCAATATTCAACTCTATCGAAAACTTTCGTTATCGCATTTTAGAAAAATGGCTCTGCAGTCCTATTATACACTTATTTTATCACGTACGTACATACCATATTAACTGTTTTATTTATTATTTATCTCATTTATTAATTATTTTTATGTTTTTTTTTTTGAAAAAGGAAACAATGCTTTTTATGACATTAAAATATTAATGACACCTTGCCAAGTGACATATCATCCGAAATTCTGTTTCAAGAGCTTAAAAATAACACATAGGAAAAGACTCAAGCTCTTATAGCAGCGAGAAGAGTATAATTATTTTTCTTAAAAACGAAACTTTATTTTTTGCCATTTCTTGAGTTTTTACGGATGCGCACACAAAAACTAAAGTTCAAAAACATCTAAAAAAGTTTTTTTTTATCAGAACATAAGTAAAATAGCTGCTGTAAATTTTAATAGAACAAATTGACATCAGCTTTTGACGTCTATGTCTTTTTTTCTTTGATTTCACGTTGAATGACGTACACATTTTTGACCTGCAATATCCCTTGAAACTGGTTTCTCTCAAAAATAAAATAACGTTTTTAGTTAAGAAAAGTGTATTCTTTCCAATGATGTAAAGCAAATTGAAATCCAAGATGACCCTTTTGAGATATTGCCCTTTGAAATTGAGACAAAATTGAGAAAAAAGAAATTTAACTGGAATTTCAACTCGCATAATTCAGCAATTATTTGAGCTATCGAGATGCCACTTGCACACCTTTCGGACGAACTATCAGGCTACAAACGAGGAAAGAATTAGCTTCAGAACGTCATTCTCTCAGCAGATACAAGCTGATAACGTATGATCAAAATTTACCAAAATACGATTTTTTACCAACTTTGGCAGCAAATTGCAAAAAATCTACAGTGTATGGAGCTTTTGTTACACAAGTAGGCTATTATACCCTAAACAGTGTTAGGAATCACCAAATTTGAGCCTGATAATCGTCTTAGATCGCGAGCAATAAAAGCACAAACTTGACGATTTGGTCATTTTTTTCAAGACACGAAAAAGGGGCCTTTTTTCAATAATTTTTATTGGCTAAACCATAGGGCTTATAGAGCTATAATTTGGTATGGTTTCATGCAAGTCTTATATGTACATCCAAAAAAAATTTCATCAAAATCGGAGGGGGTCGAGTGGGGATTTTCTCGAAATTTGGGACACTTGACATGGAATGACCCTATTATGAATCCTAAATAGAATGAATCATGCTGAGGCTTTTGAGTACCACTCCTTTTACTTCGCTGAGAGGCCGATAGATGGTACCTGCGACCGGAAATAGTTTTCTTGGAGCCCTTAGGGGTATGCCTTAGACCCCCAAAAATGTGAAAATATTTATGCTCGATAAAAATGTTTTTTGATGTATTTGCAACTCAAAAAACCAAAAATATTTCTAAAAATTCATTGTTAAATTAGTTTGGGACATAGAGGGTTAAGGTATACAAAGCCAATATTGCCCAAATTTTCCGGGGTAAGATAGTGAATTTTCTCAATTTACTTTCTATGCATTTGTGATAATTTGTTGTATTTAGTACAGTGACCTGGATATTGTTCCGTTTCTGACGATTTGATTCCTCAAAGCGGCTGATTCAATTAACCACTGATTCAATTTACCCCTGCCCACTGCATTCAGGATATTTCATCTTATTTAGTGTCTGTGATATTTCTTGTGATAAAAGTTAATTAAACTGAATAATAGTTCACCTAAAATATAGTATATATATTTTGAGTAATGTTGCTAATTATTGTAAAATAAAAGGTTGTAAAATGAGATCAAAATATTTTCCAAAACCAATGAGCGTTTTCCAACTTGTTTTACTGATCAAACGGTAAATTTTGACATATCTAGCTGGTTGAAAAAAAAAGAAATATTTTCACTCCACCCTAGTAGGGGAGATCGGGGCAAGATGACGAGCCGGGCAAGCTGACGAATTTCGTATTTTTTTCATTTCCCGCTAGGTAGCAGCCTCAACTGGTCATTAGAGATTCTTCTATCTATTCTTTGTTCAGCAATAGTATAAAGTCGCTAAAATCACCATTTGCAAGACAGTTCTGAAGTTGTTCTGGTTTACCGCTACAGTGATCTAACTTTTATCCATGTGCAAATAAGCTCTGATGCAAATACAGGTAAGATTTATTGCTTCTCATTAGTATTAATGTGTACCTTAGTTTAAATTCTACCTATTTATATGAATAAACACCAAATAAACGCATTTTGTTAGGGAAATAAATACGAATTCTCCAAAAATGGCAGTCTGGGGCAAGATGACGAAACGAAACACGGAGCAAGATGACGAGCTCGTCATCTTGCCCCATGTTTCGGAATTTATGAAACTATGTTGCCCCTTCTATTAAGTTCTTCAAATGCTTATTTATAGTTATACTAATATGTATACTAATGAATATAATAATATATTATACTAAGTCCCTCATTCCCCCCCCCCTTTTCCGAAGAGCAAGCTAATTGTTTGTTAATGATACATATAATGACATTTCAGATATGGTTCGACATTACAAGAAGAAATCCTCAAGAGGAGAATGGAGCAAAGATTCTATAGTGTCAGCTCTTGAAAAAGTTAAAAAAGGACGTATGAGCTGCCGCAAAGGCGTTTAACGTACCTGAAGGTCTGTCCACTGTGCCTAATAAGCTGCCTATGGTAATCAGTCCTACAGGATCCAGAAGAGTTTCGCATATTGTTAAAGCAAAAAGAGGAAGGAATGTAACAATAATTTGTTGCATAAGCGCCACTGGCTTTTACCTGCCACCTTTTCTGATTTTTTCCAGAAAACGAATGCGTCCTGAACTTATCGAGAAAGCCCCACCAGGAACTGTAGGTCACTAATGATAATGGCTGGAGCAATGAGGATACTTTTTTCTCTTTTTTGCAGCACTTTTATCAACACGTAAAATCAAACAAAGAATCTCCTGTTCTGTTGATCATTGATAATCATAAATCCCACATAACTTTGCAGGCTATATTCTATTGCAGAGAAAAATTCATTATCATTGTTGGGTTGCCTCCCCATACATCACATCGTCTCCAAACTCTTGATGTGGCGTTTTTCGGCCCATTGAAAAATTATTATAGTCAAGCATGTGACAACTATATGGTCACTCATCCAGGGCAGACCATCACAGATAAAAATGTTGGTGAACTTTTGAGGATAGCTTACTTTAAAGCCGCAACAATTGCAAATGCAGTTCAAGGTTTTCAAGAATGTGGGATCGAGCCGCAGAATTCTCTTGTATTCAGCGATCGTGATTTCACTGCTTCAAAAACAACTGATCTTGATGCTGTTAAAGAGGGAAGTGAAAATAATAGGGCCAACCCCCAGACCCTGTTAGTAAAAAAAAACACAGATAAAACATCCAGTAGATACAGAATTGATGACAAATTCTGATTCCATTGCAGAAAAGAAGCTTTTAAGTGTTTTTGATTTAAAGCCATTGCCAAAAGCACTACAATGTGGCGAAAAAATTAAAAACAAAAAAATGAGTTCAAGTATCCTTACGAGCTCACTCGTCAAAGAACTGCTAGAAGAAAGAGAAAAAGGATTGTTTAAAAAAAAGAGGACAGAAGAACGTAAAGCAAAAAAAAGGAGTAAGAAAACTCAAACTTTGTTCCCTTAGCCCGAAGTCAGAAAAAATCAGACCAAGCAACCCAGTGGCATGAACTTCAAAGGATGATGTAATAAGATGTCCTGCTTATAAAGAGGAATATTGTGATCCTCCAACAGAAGAATGGATCCAGTGCTGTAAACGCCAAGAGTGGTGGTATCAGGACTGTTCCAATTATGAAAATGGCATTTTTATTTGCGACTATTGTTAGCTGCACTACTAAACCCTTGTATATATATACATTACTTTACAATGCTTAATTTAATGCTTTCTAAAATGTAAAAACACATTTATCATTTGTTAAACCATGTAACGTATTTAAAAGATAAAAATTTCACACCTTTTATAGCGTCGTCATCTTGCCCCAAGGCGAAAGTCATCTTGCCCCGGTACTAGGGCAAGATGACGAATTGTTAAGCTTATGAAAACATAAGAAAATCATACCTTTTTTTTAATTTCAAAAAATAATTGGTAATATATTTTAGGCTTCACTTCACTTCACTTCACACTCTCCAGGGTCCCCCGTACCTACCACAGCTTCGTGGTTTAACCGGGATAGGGCCCTGAAGAGCGCTCTGTTCTTAATTTTGAACCAGAACCTAGGGTCGAGCAAACCCTAGGGCCCAGCACCCCCAGAGGTATCGTTTCACTTGGAGGACTTTGTGACCACGACATTTTTAACGCCTCCCAGCCACCATTAATCAAGGCGGTGGATCTTTGATCGGCTGGGTTTCGAACCCGGGTCCCTCCGGACACGAGTCCGATGCCTTACCGATCGGGCCAATATATTTTAGGCTACAAAGGACTACTCTAACGCCTCATATAAAAATAATTTTACCATCCTTAAAAATGAGTGAATAATAAGCAACGTTTCTTAGCATCGTCATCTTGCCCCGGTCTCCCCTACGTCCTATCAGGATGCTTTCCTTAATTCGTTTTTGATAAAAAAAAAGGAATTATTCTCTTTTAATAACCTATTGTTTAAATCATTTTTAATAACAACGTGCACTATTATAATGTTTTGGTGAAATTATACAAGGTTATACAAGGTGTATTGTGTAAAAGGAGTATGTATAATTTATACACGTTGTATAAATTATACAAGATGGTTAAATAGCTTAAAAGGTTAAAAAAGAAATTTTTCAACACGTTCGATGTACGAGTAAATTAATATCTAATACTTCTGTACTTTAAGTCAATTAATTGGTTTTAAGGGATCTTTCGGAATATTGCAAAGGACCCTGATAGATTTTTAGATGGGTGAGGGGTACTTCTAATTTTTCATTGCCCTTCTAAACACTATTTCTGTATCCACCCTTGGTCCTTGGGGGATGACGTCACAGAAGAAAAATTGCTGAAGTAAATTATTTCTACACTGTAGGAAATGGAGTGGAAATAAACGACTGCAACAGAATTTTCCAAAATGCGGTAAGATTCCCAAAAGCTAAAACCAAAACCAGGAGCACTTGTGAATAGTTTTAGCACAAGAAAATTCAAAAACGCGATTATACGGATAACAATACGGAACGATTAGAAAGCAATTTATTTCATAATTTTTAACGCAACTTTCCTACCCATTCATCTGGAATTTAAGTCAAGGGCTAGTTTATCTAGCTCATTCAATTCCCGTTTTAGCGGAGTCCCTTACCGCGAAAATCTCGTTTGAACGAAGATTTTGGTCCTCACTAATTCCAATGACTTAGGAGCAATGTCAACATTCCCAATACCGATATACTGAAATTTCGTTACAACTAATGATTTCTCAGGTCCTTTGGACTTTGTTAAAGCGGGATATTATTTGTATCTCAATTAACTTATGTTGGTTAGCGTTAAGGCTCAAATATTAAAAAAGTTTCCTGCAACTTTGACAAATCAAAATCTATACCTTGAATTCAACCAGCATGCGTGTAACTGTCGGTCAGAATATGAGGGACTAAGGACTGTCGTGGTTAAACTTTTCAATCGTTTAATTTGGCGAGATATCTCTTAATTGTTTGGAATTAAATTTTTCCAGAACATGATAGGGTGTGGAGAAACGAAACACGTCGTTCAGCCGGATTGCTTATTTTACGGAGGTTTCATACTAAAAACAAACAAGAACCCGCTTCCAAACGGCATCTTTTGACATTTAATGTAAGAAGCGCTATGTGTCATAATTTAAACTGATACTTAGACTGTTATCAAAACAACAGACTATCTTGTGCAGTTATATTTGAGCAATATTCCACGAAGACAAAGGAAAACTTGCGCAACGATTGTTTCTAATAAATGGGAAGAAAGGACGAACTTAAATGTTTCAAGAGACGGGAGACTATTTTATTACATATCCTTTACTACGTATCTTGGTTTACAAAGGTTGACCACATATTTTTAAGACTTCCATTCCTAAACGTTTACGGAAAAGAACCCAAAACCTCCATTCCGCAAGTATTAAAAATCGTCCAAAATGCTTTCTTTAAACTTCAATTTTGAAAATTTACAGTGGTGAGTCGATGAAGAGAGGGACCAGCCCCCTTTCCCAAATAGCCTCTTTGTGTCCTTTCCTGTGAGACGGTGCCATTAAAATAAAAACAAAACCCCTACTAAAAAACGCGCCCTATTAAGTAAAGAATTTCCGCATTCCCCCCCCCCCCTGATTTATATTTTAGCATGAGAAACAAAAACTGATTTACTCAAGACTCTCAGTGAGCGCATCTCATTTTTGTTTTAATCACCTTGCAGACTAAAAATCCATATTCACGCAAAACAAGTTCGGAGATTTTTTAGCAGAGAAGGACAGTTGTCTCACTTCCACCACATCGCCTTAAAACGAAAACAAACACCAATTCACACTGTCACACTGTCTTAGTCCACTGCCCAAGGAAGTAAAAGCGAGAAGCTTCCGCATTCTTTGCCTAATAAGAAAAAAAATCTCTTGGCACACGCTTGCAACGGTATTGTTCTCTAGGGAGATCAATAATTGTAATAAAGGAAACGGAAGCTCTCTCAAGAAAGGCCACACCCATTCCAGGCCCTCACGATATGTCACGTAAGTTGTGACAGCTGAGTCCCCGAGCCATTCAGATGTCGTGAGTGCACGCACATCCAACAAAAAAGACCTTCTTAAAATGGGCGACTCGAGTGGTACTTTAGTACTGGACTTCTTACGTTCTATCCTCATTACACTCGATTACCATTTTGCTAATCATTACTACGGACGTAACGGAATTTGAAATCGACAAAATATTACGTGAGTACCATTCTGAACATTTTCTACTTGATGTCAAGATGAAAGTATGAAGGGGTAGACGGAGGGAAATATGACGGTAAAAATCAAGATTGGGAATTTTTTCTGATTGTCAGTTTTTGCGAGTGAAAGCAATTTTATTAGCCGCCACTCTTTTATTTTTCTTGTCACCACTCTTTTTTTTTTCTAGTAGCCACTTTTTCTGCTAAGAAAAAAGTAACTAAAAATAAAAAAAACGAAAACAAAAGCTTTGAATTGCTATGAAGAGTTAAAATCCCCAGTTTAAACAAACTTTGACAAAACTAATGACATTAAAGTTACATGTATGATCGAGCGTTAATTATGCAATCAGAAAAATATGTTATTGGGCTGAAGTTTCTGAAGATACAAAGAAAGATTAAAATAAACTGAAAATGGATATTGATCTCAAAGTGAGGATGGTGAGAGAGGCGACCGTTTAGAGAATGATACTTAAGTTCTCATTTCATTTTATTCAATCGATATATGGCGAGTGGCAACCACTAATATTAATCTTTATATGAAAGCATAATTTCCGCTCATTTTATTGGTAAAGATGTAACAAAAACATAAAAATCTCCAAAACCAAAGAAAAATATTTGATCCGATGCACTTATTTTTTTTTTTTTTTTAATCAAAGTAAGGGGTTCCCTATTTATCTTTTCTGCCCCAGGTTTCAAATATTTTCTTTTATTTTTTCTTGTTTTTAGTCATAAGAAAGCATTTTGATCTAACAACGGCATTAAATAACTTTTTGTCTTTTACTGCTAATCGAGAACCTCTAGATATTGGAATCGAATCATAACAGTATTTCTTATGTGATGTATCACTTACATACTGCGTCATTGCGGTATTTATCAGCCATTCCCCGTTTATGCTAGACACAAGATTTTTTCTTTAGTTACTGTACCAACAGATTTATTATTTCTATTACATGATTATAGCTATTATTTTTAATATGATTATTATTATCATTTCGAAAACAGTTCAGTTGTCACTTTAGTACTTTTGAATCTTGTTTTTAGTTTGCTTACCTATTCCTCAGACTAATTTTAATTTTCAATGTCTACTGTTTTGTCATTGCATTTGTCTCAAAGGTACAAAAGTTTTAGAATATGCAAGGAAATGTGGAGTTAAGGAGAATAAAGAAGCAATGTGAAACTGTAGAATGTTTTATAATAATTGCAGCGCCACCTATCTGGAAGTGTTTCAACTATATTATTAATCATGTTGCTGATTCCAATCGAAAAAGTTATGTCTGTAGATTAACGTACATGATACTACGTATAAGTTTCAAACTTTGGTATTTTCATTATAACACTGTGTGGTATATGAAAAATAGTTCTTTTTTTTCATAACGAATTTTTTCGTAAACTGAGGAGTAGCTAAACTGGAGGGTGCATGGTCTGTGGAATTCACACGGTGGAGGCGGTCATGTTACGGTGGAGGCGGTAATCATGCAGTGTCATTTGCTTCCTGTTAACATCCATCCCACCGATTTTCTTTCATTCCTCTTTTATCTCTTTAAAAAAATATTTCTTTGATAAATAAGTCACAAACAAAGATGATAATTAGTAAATTTACTTTATCCATTTGCCTCTTAAGATAAGGAGCTCTTTGAAATGAAATTTACTAATAACCACCACACTGAAAAGAAGTCATAAACAGGGATGGAAGTTATGTCGCACAGAAAATTTTGTCTGCTGTGAGGGCAATCCATCACAAATTAGCTGAAGCTCTGAGGTTTTTTCAGACATCCACTTCGCAAACATTTAAGCATTCAACTTAAAAAAAAAGACATACGCTACTAGTCTGTAAAAAAAAAAAAAAAAAATCTATAGCACCTCTACAGATTGTACCGCTCGGAAGAGAGATCGAATGCTAAGACGATGTACTAATAGCCTAAGTTCAGTTCACAAAAATGAAACTTAGGGAAAAGGACCCAAGAAAGGTTTGAGAAACATGCATGCTACCCCAACTATAGTCCCACTTTGAGGAAGCAAGTCTCTTCCAATTTGTATACAGTCTCCAGAAAACAGTTCAATTCGTCAATCATCAGAGAGATATTTCTTGCGGGAATGAGATTTTCAAAAAAAAAAAAAAAAAAATCAACGTTATGTAGGAGCTGTCATTTGCAGGAGAAAGAAACTGAAGATAATAATTTGCTGACCATGTGAAAAATAGATATCGGTAGCGCAGTTAGTTGGTATCTGCGAACACGGAAACTTTTGTTGAGCAGGTGAAAGTGACGAAGATGGCAATTCCAGATGACTCATTACAGCAGAAACACAAAAGAAATTGGTTAACTAACTCTTGTGTCTTGGAGAGTTTTTTACTTTAAAGCTTTGTTCAAAGATATGATTTTTCCTTTTGTGCAGAAAATTCCCTTTCCGAGATGAAGGGTGACAGATCTGTCTGAAAAGAGTGACATGTCGGATTTCGATGTTTGGGACCTCCTCTTGTTCGGACCGAAACTAAATACCCCTCCAGAGGCCACTTTCAGGTGAGATATTTTATTTTGTGTTCATTGTTGAAGCCAGCAAATGAAAGATGTCAAGTGTACGAGGCGTCCCCACTCAACCCCCTCCGATTTTAATGAAAATTTTTTTGGAAGAACATATAAGACTTGAGTGAAGCCATACCAAATCATAGCTCCATAAGTCTTATGGTTCAGCCAATAAAAATTATTTTGTAAAGGCCTCTTTTTCGTGTCTTGAAAAAAATGACCAAATCGACAAGTTTGTGCTTTTATTGCTCGCGACCTAAGACGATTATCAGGCTCAAACTTGGTGATTCTAATCACTGTTTAGGGTAGAATAGCCTACTTTATTTAACGACATTTTATTTTTTGCCATTTCTTGAGTTTTTATGGATGCGCACACGAAAACTGAAGTTCAAAAATATCTAAAAAGGGTTCTTTCATCAGAACATAAGTATAATAGCTCCTGCAAATTTTAATAGAACAAATTGACATCAACTTTTTAGGTCAATGTCTCTTTTTCTTTGATTTCACATGGAATAACGTACACATTTTTGATCTGCAATATCCCCTTGAAACTAGTTTGTCTCAAAAATAAGAAAAACGTTTTTTAGTTAAGAAAAAGCGTGCTCTTTTGAATGATGTAAAGAAAATTGAAATTCAAGATGACCCTTTTGAGGTATTGCTTTTTGAAATTGAGACAAAATTGAGAAAAAAATTTTTTGACTGGAATTTCAACTCGCATAATTCAGCAATTATTTAAGCTATCAAGATGCCACTTGCACACCTTTCGGACGAATCATCAGGCTACAAACGCGGAAAGAATTAGCTTCAGAAAGTCATTCTCTCGGCAGATACAAGCTGATAAATTATGTTCAAAATTTGCCAAAATACGATTTTTTACCAACTTTGGCAGCAAATTGCAAAAAATCTACAGTACATAGAGCTTTTGTTACACAAAGTAGGTTATTCTACCCTAAGCAATAATCATAATCACCAAATTTGAGCCTCATAATATTTTTAGGTCGCGAGCAATAAAAGCACAAACTTGACGATTTGGTCATTTTTTTCAAGACACGAAAAAGAGGCCTTCACAAAATATTTTTTATTGGCTGAATCATAAGACTTATGGAGCTATAATTTGGTATGGCTTCATGCAAGTCTTATATGTACATCCAAAAAAAAGAAGTTATCAAAATCGGAGGGGGTCGAGTGGGGATTTTCTCTTCCCAAATAAAGGTTTTGGCTTTGAGAAAAAATATATATATTTCTTGTAGCATTGCAGAAGAAATAATGCTTAAGGTTAATTTTAAAAATAAAAATTTTTTTACAGCCAAAACCTTTACTAAGGAACTTTTGTTTTTAGTTTTCCGAAAATTTAAAAATAAAAGTGCACATGACGGAATTTAGAAAAAAAAAAAAAAAAGGTTCAATTAATAATGATGTAAATATTTAAGAAAATCCAAGTCAAAAGGGCGAAAAACGTGTTATGTAAGTGTAATATGGATATAACAGAAATTAATAATGGAAACGAAGGTTATCCTATATATTATTTCTCTAGCCTGTTTTCGGTTACCACGCCAGATCTCTCTGCCAAGTAATTTTGAATGTTAATTAAAGCCGAAAATTCTCCCCTATTATGAAAATCACAAAGCTGCATTTTTTATTTTAGATTCTTCTCTTATCGTTCTGATCGATCTTAATTAGTTAATTAGTCAGTTTAAAAGATTTCCACAAGACCAGTCATTGAAGGGAAGGGGAGATGGCAATTATACCCGGAGCTCTGGTACACACATTTTGTTATTTCTTGGCTATAATATATACTATGCCCTCTTTAGCCCTGAAAAAGTTTGCATTGAAGGGCATAAATGCGCATTCCTAAAAATGAATGGCCATTTTTCGTGAAGGTCGGGAGCAATTGAGAGAATGAATTCCCTAGCGTTCCCAAAGTTCGCCACTTATCGTCGGTGTATCTGTTGCCGTGGTTACCATCATGGCAACAAACCGGCCTGGGGATCATGGATATGATGGTCACGTGTTGTTCTTCCCTCAAAAATGGCAGTGTCACTTGTTGGTGTCTTCGAATAAGTGAACGTTTTCATGGCTTTTAGAAATGTACCTCTCTAACGATAATACTTTGAAACCGAAGCACAGAAGAAAAAGCAATTTTTAGATCCCGGGAATAGTTCGGGATGTACTTAACTGGAAGATTTCCGAACGCACACCTACTTGGATATGTGGACTACGGCAAGGTCGGTACTTATTGTTTTGTATCTATTTTTGGAACCTTTCGAGTGCTGTGTGAGTCCTCTGAAATTATTTCAAGCTGGGGGCTTTAGGGGGACAAAAGTTAATATATAGTGCGCCCCCTTCCCCTTCCCCAAAGAAATGCGATTGGACAAACTAAATATTCACAGGTAATAGTAAAATTACTATTTGTAAAAAAAACCAAGACAAATTTTATCAAAACAATTTGCATGTTGTTAGAGGACATATGCTTTTAAATAAGAATTTTTTTTTTAAATAAAGCAAAACTTTTTCTTTTCTTCAATACAAATTCTTGTATATACTTTTGGTCAATATTTCTATTGAATGTCAAAGTTTATGTAATCTCTAGCAGGGGCCTCCACAGGGGGGATTATGGGGCAAGTTGCACCATCAAAACTTTAGGGGGGGGGGATTTTTTTTAACTAATTTATTTATTTATTTAAATTATTTATTAATTTATTTTTTAAATTAAATTATTTACTGATTTTTTTTAATGAAAATTATTTTTTTTTAAATTTAAGTTATTTCTTTATTATCATTTGTTTGTTTATTTTGTGTGTGTGTGTGCGTGTGTGCGTGCTTGGAATGTCTGGAAGGGAAAAAAAGCGATTCTATTCTGCGCATAATTAGTGCATTTAAAAAATTTAAAATTATATATATATATATATTAAAAAAAATACTTAAAAAAATATTTAAAAATACAAAAAATAATATTAAAAAAAATAAATAAGTAATATTTAAAAAAATAAATAAGTAATATTTAAAAAACAAATAAATGATATTTTAAAAAATAAATAAAATAAAAAAGAGGGATCAAAATCACAAAAGGGTTGTGAAAAATTTTGGGGGGGGGGAATTTGCGCCATTGAACTTGGGGGGGGGGGATGGGCACCCCTGATCTCTAGAAAATGCAGGGCTTAATTTACATGTTAGCTAACGGGACTATATTTGTTATTTTTGTCAGTTAATCTTTTCATATTAGACGGATTTGATATTAATTTTGGCACTAATTTAGGCTCTAAATATTATTAGGGCTCCTCAGGCCCGTCATTTAGGGGGGGGGGGCTTTAAGAAATCAATGTACTAACATGAGTGGGTATAGTTTTTCCTATTTTCCGATGAAATGCATTTCGTTTGCACCCTTTGCTCGCCCCCCCCCCCCCCGCCCGGAAAAACTTGAAATGACGGGCGTAGGGCTTCTATACTTTTGTTTTGTAACAAACTAGGTCTTTACAATATACCTAATTGCTATTCTGCCAGATTGTAATATAATCCTTATCAAAATGTAAGATAGTAATGTATCACAATGAAATATTTCATTCTTCAGTGACAGCATTAACGAACAGCATAACGACATCTTAGCATTAACGAACATTTTTTCTCTTGTATAAAACTAAAGTCTAAAATCTGAATCCATGTGTATGTGTATCAAAATTGTTCCATTTTCACATGCAAATTTTTCATTTATGGTGGATTCATTGAGTATTAATCTATGTCATGCGTTAAATTATTCCAGCAATGGAATTTTCAAAAGAATGTTGAAGTGCTAAAAGAAAATGCCGTAAACCATAGTTTTCTGTCATTTATGCTGTATTCTATCTCTGTGATTAATATTATGCGTTTGAAGAAAATCACACACAAATAATGCTTCTTCTCATACTTTGGAAGATAGAAATTGTATTTATTTTTTCTTGAGTCTTATATAAGCAAGGTAAGACTCTTCATTATCTTCAAAATGCGAAAGTAAACTTAACACCAATGACATGAAATTTTGACGATACTTTTCACTTCTTTTTTTAGTCTATCTTTCCGCAACTCAAAAAGCAAAAAAAAAAAAAAAAAGAATGATTTCTTTTTCGTAAAAGTAGTTCAAAAAGAGAAAAGTAAGATAAATTAATCATTCATAAGCAAAACGAGTACATTAGGGTGGTCCTTAAAAATTGAACTTTGGAAATGTTTATAGGGCACAATCCCATTTTGGTTTGTTCCACAACCTAACACTTCCATGAAAATTTTAGACTTATAAAATGATTTTCAGGGATCACTACCGAGTTTCAAAGTTTTGAAAATTAAACATTTTTTCAATAATTTGAATACATTTTTTATCGAACTGACGACTGCATTAAAAAAATTAATACCAACTACTAAATAACGTGGAAGTTCCTCTTTTACAAGATTTAACCCATCCCCAACTTCAATATTTGGATGTGAATTTTTATGATCGTAGGCTGAGAGTGCAAGCCTTCAACGGCTATTGTATTGCCCAAAGCGTAAGCGTAAGGAAAAATCCATCCGAATGCAAGGTAAACAAATCCTCTATTCAATGTCTCAGAATGAAAATCAGTGAAAACAGTGCTCTAGATTTGAAAGATTAATCCTAGCTAATGTTCTTTTGACTTTATTGGGACGGAACATTTTTAGAAGGCTTTGTAGGTAATGACAGTGTTTATCGATATAAAACTATCTACCAACAATAACTTTAAGTGCCAAAACTTCATTTGGAAGATGCAATCACTTCAGTAGTTTACGAAATAATTAGAATCCATGCAAGTGGTCGCGGGTTCGAGTCCCGCCTTGCCCATCGATGTTATTTCATCCTCTCTTTGCCGTAAATCTGTCCTGTGTTTGTCAGGAGGCAAGGCGCATAGTACGCAGTCCTCATATATGTCGAAGCTGATGGTTACTGTGTTAAAAAAATAATTCATGCATAGTATGGCTCAGGTAACGATGCTTGACCTTGGAGGAGCTCATTTAAGTTTGGGTCAATGGGTCAAGAGAAGAAAAATTCTCAGATTTCTCTAACAAAAATAATCGATTTCGCACACAACTCTAGTCGCTTTTTCTAAGCACTGTTTTAATTCAATTCTTCAGACAAAGTTTTGCAATAAACGAACATATATTACGAGTATCTAGACTTTGCTTGTTTGGCAGTTCAAAATAATTTCTAAATTTCTTGTATTTTCGAAACAGTAAATTTCCTTTCCTATCCACCGAGAGATGTAATACCCTAAGAGCTCTGAAGTGTATTTCTCGCATTTGAAAAATCCTTTGAGAAATATTATGGGGATCTCTAAAATAAAATTTTACTGTCATCTCCGGCTCAAACTAATCAAATTGATTGCTATTGTACTCAATAACACATGTTGCACTTGTGACAACTTTAGCATGAATTGAAACATCAGATATGGTTGTATGAAAATTAGTTGTTATTGATGATGAGTATTTAATATTTTTTGAACATTCAAACTTAATTATCGACACTCCAGTGCCTGCTGATAACCAAGTTGATTCAATTGCATCTGCCTGAAACATAATTTCACGAAAATTTTAACACCTAGCTATCCGGAGAAATAAGATATACTTTATTTATATTTTCTTCTATAAAGACACATGATCATTTTGTGATGATCACATGATGATGAATCCCCCCCCCCCACCCCATATTTTTAAGTAAAAAGAAGTCTCCTGGAGCAAAAATCTTTTTTAATAAGGAACTTTCTGTCATTCTAAGATTTAGTTGCTTACCAGAAAGGGTAAATCACAGTAAATCCTTGTCCCTCTTTGACTAGAAGATTTGGGGTTAAAATCCTGATTTTTCAAGCAGTTTCCTTTAAATAAGTTTGAATTGGAACACCAGATCACAAAGTGCTTTGGTTCACCCCGCAAATCCTTGATCTATGACATTATAAAGATTTTTTTTTATTTTTACGACACAATTAAAAAATGTTGTCTATTCTAATGTGGTACTCTGTTGCTTAGATATATGCATTATTAAAAAATACCATTCTTAGGTTTGCAATCTAAAGAGATCTGTACTTGCATACTAAGTTTGCTGATGATGAAAACCGGATCTTTTTTAGCGTTCTACTTGCAGCCTTGCTCATAAGCAAATAGTGTTGCCAGAAAGACAAAAATATTTTTTTTCTACTTTTTATGATATTTACGTTTCTAAAACAATTTAACTACCAAAAGTATCCAACGGTACATTTAATAAAGCATTTATTTGTATGGTCAGGAATTTTTGCTCCGAATCATCCCGTTTTTCCGATACACCCCGTTTTACGGAAACCTTCAAGTTATTTAGCGGTTGGCATTGACTTTTTGATGTATTTATCAGTTCGGTATAAAATCTGCAGAAATTATTGTGAAAAAATTGTATTGAAAAAAATGTTTAATTGTTAAAACTTTGAAGCTCGGTAGTGACCCCTAAAAATCATTATGTAAGTTTGAAATGTTCATGAAGTCTTATTTTAAGGCATAAACCAAAATGGGAGGGGGCCCCTTTAACATTTCAAAAGTACAGTATGGATTACGGGAAAAACATGGAAGGAGTTAAGCTGATTTTCAAGCAAAATAACTGGAGAATTAACCAGATTAAATTTTTTTTATTATTCACTATTTCAACCGCAGTGTTTCCTCATCAGGACGATATGAACTTCGAAAAAATGGTGTTTCAACAGGTGCTACATGACAGCAAATCACCTACTCGTTACGACAATTTTTCCTGGTTCCGTGATTGACGAAAAATGTAACGTTTATTGGCCGCCAAGTTTTGAGACTTAACACATTTTTTTTCTCTCGAGTAAATCAAGTATATGCTGACAAACTACGAAACCTTGACTGCAAACAGAAACGCATTACTTCTGAAATTGAACCAAATATTTCGGATAATTAAATCAAAAGAACTGCGATCGACCATTTGACTGACAATGATGGTTCAATTCCCTATATCTATTTTATAAAAAATTAAATAATAAAAAAAACAATTATTGTTATTTATTGTGCTTCACTTTCATATTGAATCCGGCATACGGCATACTTGATTTTTATAATTATTTCCATTATAATAATACAGGTGTACAACGTGCTTAAAATGTTGATTGGTATCAGAAATGCTTCAACAGATTATTTGCTTCCTAATACGTAGCCGTATAATGGCAAAAGATGTCAATCTTCGTCAAACAAAACTCGACGAATCCACTTGATCTTCCTTTGAAAAGTATAAAAAGTTAATGGACCTTAGATCGATTTTCGATACTGTAGATGGTCTCTCCAATTTCTAAACTAATGCTATAAATTTTTTTACGACCGAAAATAGCTTCAATATAATTTAAGACAGAACTTTTGTAGTTAATATCTGGTAATGGCGAAGATAAAGTATGGCGAGATTTATAGCATGGCGTAAACAAATCGAGTTTTAAGGAGACTTTGATTTCCACTCGCATTCGTACATCACCGACCAGTCATCGGATTTCAGTTACAAGTCAACCATATAATGCTGTTATGAAACAACAAACATTTGTATTTATTGTAAAGTATGATAACTTAGCCCTTTAACCGTTTTATTTTTTTCCAGAATTCGGTTCAAAACATGTCACATTTTTTATTGTATTTATTTGTTCATTTAAAATTTACTAGCATTAATGAAATAATCAGAATTAAAAAAAAACACACAGACAACAGACGGCTAATTATCATCTAGTGGACAGCTAATTTATGACTAAAAATTATAAAGATACGGACAATACAGTGAAAGCGAATTAGAAATCATTGCCCGTACGGCGTACAGCCAAAACTTGGAAGGGGTTAATGAACATTATAGGAAAAAGTTAATTAGGGTCACAGTTGGAGCAATAAGAAATATAATTTCAATGTTTCAATTTAAGATCCTTCCCCCTCCTTTTGACTGAATTGAGATATAAAAATTTGCGTATTGTGTCGAAGACTACTCTTTGAAAACAACAGGGTATGAAAAAATTGACTTTGCGACTGCTTGTTAGTGAACGAAATCTTGTTTCTTTTATCTAGCGTGTTTCCTTTAGCCCCCAGTACTAGGGGGTAAATGAAAACACCTTGTTAATTTCTCCATAAGGTTAATATAGGTAACTAATCGTACTTTCTACACCATCTGTTGTGCGTCGTTTCATTGGAGTTGTTCTTTTTTCTGAAAAATTGATCACCTTGACAATGTTTACCATCTTTAGAGGCAACACGCAATAAAAAAGTGCATTTGATTGAGTTGCGTTAGATTACTTTCACATAGTGTTCCAACGCCAATCCGCTCTACTCCAATTACACACTCTTTTTTTACTGAGTTTCCGAAAAAGAGGCAAACATTGTCAAGGTCACAGCTCAACTTACCAGAGGAGCACTATAATCGAGTTTTTTTCCCCCATGTTTCCCATATTTCCTTTCATCCCAACTGATCCTAATTTACTTTGGGTAGCATCGCATATTACAACCATCAAATGCTAGTAAATTCAATCCTTACCATTGAAAATAAATTTACTTCAATGTTTCGACAGTAAAATAATTCGGGCATTTTAGTTCTGTCAAACAAAATATGCTTTACATATTTTTGAACCTTAAGCTATATTTTGAACTAAATCAACTGCGAATCTTAACCAGCTTTTAATTTTAAAACTAGTGAAACCACATTTTGGAAGTGTATTAAAAAAAAACTTTGATTTAACTCCTGTAACGATTTAAAAAATCCCTAGTTAACTTGCCTGCTTTATCCCTAGTTAACTGTTTAGAGGAACATGAAGTTTTATTTTTTTTAAAAAAGAGAGAGATGCACGGTAAATGGGATAAATCCGATTTTCGAACAACTTAGTGTAACAACTTGATTTTATGGTTGGCGTGGTTAGAATGAAAGTGGTGTAAGGAATCCTAACTTTTAGTTTCGAGAAATTGAAGGTTTAGTTAAACCATTGGCCGAAAAATTAAGAGTGAATAAATTCAAGAGAAGGATTTGTATTTAAACATAACTACTTTCATTGTCATAATAATGCGTTACTTTTTATCAGAAGTTGCTTATCCCTTGTTTTAAAGTAAAGAGGAGTAACACCCCTCGTTATATCGCGCTTGTTGAGAGACAGCAAAAAGGCGCAATAGTATATTCTAAAACACGATATAGCTGAAGTCATAAAAAGTAATGCGCGCCCGCGATTTAATTTACGTACAAATTAACGACACATGCACCTACAAAAAGATTTTTCATCACGTTAAGACGATTTTCTTAGTAAAAACGAAAGAAAATTACGCTACCGATTTTTCTTTTTATATTTTAATTATGGTGGAATACGAATGGAAAGTTGCAGTTTAGTAATGAATTAATAATTTGGATAACACGTCATTTTTGTTCATTGATTTAATAAAGAACATTCTTTTTTGGAGAAATGTAATTTTTTCAAGGAATGTCAAATGTAAAAAAAACTTTTTCTTAAAAATATAATATTTTGTGAGCAGGGCCGCGCCAAGCCTGATCGGCGCCGTCGTGCAAACGTCTGCTGAAAGCCTTTTCTCATTGTCCACGGAAGTACCAGTAAGAGGTTACTGCGACCTCCCCTAAAAATCCCTTATTCGGCAACTTTTGTCCGATGATTCCAAAACTTTGATTTGATTGTTTGGCAAAATTTGTCGTTCTGTTCGGCACAATTTCCTCCTTCCGAAGTTCGGGAAGCCCCTGACAGTGGCGAATGGAAAATATAGTTAAACGATTAAACTTAGATTTTATAAACAAATATAATGTCAAAAAAAGGTTTTGCATTAAATTTATTTTAAACAACGTGTAAGCATTTCGTGCATAGTCAAAATCTACACTTAATGACATTTACTAAAGAGTTACATATATTTTAGTTTGAAAAAAAGCAAACATTCGAAGCATACAGTGGAGCAGCAAAGACGGTTAGGGTTATTAACACATCACAGAGGCCTTTTAATACTGTTACCAATCCTCACCAATCCTAATACAGTAGTGTATTCACATGTAAAGACTGAT
This sequence comes from Uloborus plumipes, assembly GCA_038373865.1. Classification (NCBI taxonomy): domain Eukaryota; kingdom Metazoa; phylum Arthropoda; class Arachnida; order Araneae; family Uloboridae; genus Uloborus; species Uloborus plumipes. The sequence continues at coordinate 358,382 of JAXGGA010000003.1, forward strand.
TCAAGCCAAAAAAAAAAAACACTCCAGAATATAATTCTGCCTGAGCTTGTGTATATGTTTATACTAAATGCGTTTTATATTAAATACACTACTTGACACTGTCATTTTACATTTATGAATGAATTAATTTGATATACATTTGAAAAAGATCATGCCAAATATATTTATAAATATAAATGAGTGAATACATATTTCTTAATTAGTTATTAACAGTAAATTATGTAAACACATTATGTATTTTCACAGCCTGCATGTGATCCAATTACAAAGCATGCAACATGCACAAAATAAGTAAAAAAGAAAAAAACTGATTTTACTTGAAGTAACCCTTTCTTATCGTTGATTCGTTATTATTTATGAATTGAAGGGGCAAGTGGATAAAGGTGATATGTAACAATTTTTGAAAGACTTACTTTTTACTATGGATGAAGGTGATAAGGAAATATATATATTTTTTGAAAGCTTTTTCTATAAATTAAAAAAATTGTCACGTACCACCTTTATTCACTTGCCCCTTCTATTGTGTTTGTGAGTTAACACAATTTAACACACATGACAACTGGTCAAGTTAAAAGAATCTACAGTTTTTATAGCTTTAAGGCATGCATACGGCCGATGCGCCCTCTTTGTGGTTATGCAAAGGATTTAATATTCCCCGCCATTGAAATTACAATTTCAATACAATATTACAAAACAAATACAAATAATCATATAAGAACAATTCAAACAACCTTTACTCAACAATAAAATAGCAAACAATTTTTGGTTGCAAAACTATACTTATTAATTTAAATATTTTCTTCCCTGGAAGAATGCAAATATCCCTAACATTTCTTGTTAGTGTATTTCCACTTGGGAAACATAATTTTACTACCCTTACTCGATTATCACGACCAAGGTTAGTCTCAATAATTCTACCTACACTCCATTTTGTTGACTGCAAATTTTCTTCTCGAAGTAATACAAGAGTCCCTACCTTAACACCATTTTTGATAAATCTCCATTTATTTCTCTCCTGCAAAGGACTCAAATAATCCTTTTTCCACAATTTCCAAATTCGTTGACTAAATTTAGTAATTTTTTGCCACTTAGAAAGGGTATTTTTATTAACTTCAATTAATTGTGGTTCAATAAGGGTCGTGATAGGTCTGCCAATCAGAAAATGCCCCGGTGTTAATTCTTCAAAACTGTCCATGTGGGAGGACAAAGGTGTGAGAGGCCTGGAATTCAAAACACCTTCTATTTCGGATAAAATTGTAATAAATTCTTCTAACATTAAATTTTGATTGCCTATCACTCTTTTTAAATGGAATTTGAACAACTTTACCCCCGCTTCCCAGATGCCACCAAAATTTAGTGATTTGAGGGGAATGAAATTCCACTTAATACTTTCTGTTAATAAATAATTTGATAAATTTTCATCAGGGATTCTAACCATTTTTTGCAATCTCTTGATTTTACTATTGTCCCCAACGAACGTTTTAGCGTTATCAGTTATACTTTTTGAGCATTTTCCCCGTTTGCCGAAAAAAAACCGTTTCAAACTTGCTATAAAGGCCTGAGTAGTCATATCAGTTACGAAGTCCAAGTGTACTGCTTTAGTACTAAGACAAACATAAATAACAACATACACTTTATTTAGTATACCTTTCCGCACCCAGTTACGCTAAACGGATAACTGGGATTAACCCGGTCTTTAGGTAATTCAGCCATGATTTGATTAACGGTAACAGGTCTATTTTTGAAACAGATTACGCAATTACGAACAATTTTCCTACAATATTTTCTGCCATTTAGCAGCCAAAATTTCTGTCGGACTTGACATAAAAGAGCTTGGGGACCTATTAAGATGAAAGTTTCTCAAAATTATACTCGTTAAATGATGTTTTACAGGTAAAACCATTGGATATTTGGTTGCATGAGATAGTCTCCCCCTACCCTCATTATTTTTTTTAATCCAAAAACACATTCAAAGAGGAAACCTTACTCTTTTTGTGCACTTGCTTACCATTTGCTAACCTTTCAGTTCATCAGAAAACTCACCTTCCTGGAGAGAACGTATTAACCAAATTTCTGCGTTAGCACATTCATCAATAGTTAAAGGACCTAATTTCTTGGAATTTGGATTTTTATAATTATAAGCAAACCTGTAAAGAAAACTCACAATACAAATAAGTTTTACATATTCATTTGATTTATCAAGTATACGATTAAAAAGATAATTTTCCTTTGTTGCAATCAAGTTGACGCATTGTTCATTATTTGGCTCACATTCTGAATTCTTTTTTAGTTTCTTATAAACTGATCTTTCCTCGGGCACCACTAAAGTCTGATCAATGGAAGAAATGTTCACAGATTTTAAGAATGTAGGACCATACCACCAACTTTTATTTCCTAAAAGTTGATCAACACTGATACCTCTCGTCAATGGATCACATGGGTTGTCGAGACTTGCACAATAGAACCATCTGTCGGGGTCCGTCAATTCCTTAATTTCTTTCACACGGTTGAAAACAAAGGACTTCCATTTTCTCGCTGAACCCTTTATCCAGTATAGAGCGATTTGCGAGCCTGACCAAAAATAAGCCGTTGGGGAAATTTTTCTCTTTAATACTTCTACGACTTCACTGGCTAGCCTGGCAGCAAGTAAAATTCCTAGAAGTTCCGTTCTTGGAAGAGTAATTTTCTTTAGCGGAGCTACACGACTCTTAGATGTAAGAAAGTTCACGATTACCCTTTCCTCTGTGATCTTATAAATATATATACGACGGCACCGTAAGCTTTGGGACTGGCGTCGGAAAAGGTATGTAGTTCGAATTCACAACTTGAATATTCCGCACCATAAAGAACGTTTTGGATAATTTGAAGGTTTTCCAATTTAGGAAGTTCCGAGCACCATCGATTCCAAATTTCTAAAAGGTCATCTGGTAGCTCAGCGTCCCAAGAAAGTTTTCGAATCCATAATTCTTGGAATAAGCACTTAAGTCTGATAGTGTATGGTGTCACAAATCCTAGAGGATCGAATATTCTTCCAGCTACCTGCAGTACAAACCGTTTTGTATTTCTTGCGGTTATGATAAATGTGAGCAATTCTTTTATATCTAGTGAGAAAGTATCCGTTTTAATATCCCATGGCAGTCCGAGAACCTTACACGGCTCGTTACAGTTATCTGATAATTAACGCGGTAAAATATCAAATCCTCGTTCTTCCCACGTTTTCATCAACACTTCATCGTTTGAAACCCATTTCCGTAGATTTATGCTTGCCTTCATTATGTTATTCGCTCCTATAAAGATATTTAACGCACCATTTACACTGTCTGCACCAGTGACAAGGTCATCAACATAAAAGCACGTATTTAGTATTTCGGTAGTTACAGGATAAGCTTCTTTAAATTTCTTGATGTGTTCCTTAATAGTGGCGGACAACTAAAAGGAACTCACATTTATGCCGAATGTCAGACTTAAAAAACGGTAGACCACTATTTCGACATTGTCATTCTTGGTAGGATCTTGCTTCACAAAAAGGAATCTAACAACATCTTTATCGTTTTCATTTAGCACGATTTGCAAAAAAGCACGTTCTATGTCTGATAAAATAGCAATTTTGTTTATTCTAAAGAAAATTAAGAGTTGAAAGACATTTGGATTTAAATTTAGACCAGACCAAAGACAGTCATTTTGTGACAATTGACCTACATCGTTTGAACTTGCGTCAAAAACTATCCTACATTTAGTATAAATACTGTTACAAATCTTGTAAATAGTTGTGGTTTTTCCTGCCTTGCTTTATTTTCATTAGTTTTGGTTTTATCTGGCGACATGTTGCAAATGTATCTGAAGATATCACTTTTATCATCTGTATACCGGCCCTGAAACACTTTGTAGTTTTTACACTTGCCCTAACTTTGATTAGCGTGAAGACATTTTCGCGTGGTTTTTCTTTTTATCACTAGAATTTGTGAATGGATTGTTCAAGTTATGAAGGAAACAAAATATTCCGGGTTTTTCTAGAATATTGTGGACATTTCTTTCCGTGTATAAATAGCTGGCCTTGAACACAAGTCAGTTAGTTCTTTTCAGATTTTGATTCCTGAGAGTGCTCGTTTTTATTCGCTTTGGGCGAATGTTGTTTTTGCTTTTGTAATTTCTTAATTACTGTTCACGTTAGATACGTGGTGCTGAGTTACTGTTGAGAGTACAGTGTACTGTTTTGCTACCTAATTGCTGGATGTTTACCAATTGTTTCCTGCTTTATTGTAAATAGTGTACATACTTGTAAATAAATTTATAGTTACTTCCTCAAGATTGGAATGCTCATTTGAAGAAAGTTGAAGGTGCTACGGACTCGTTACAATTTTGGCGCCCAACGTGGGGCATCTTCAAGGACTTTCTTGGAACTTTCTGTGAACTTGGACTTTTCTTCCTGAGGACTTTTTGACTTCAGAATTTTATGGTGATTACTCGAGCAATGGAGGAACAACTAAACAAACTCCTTGATGCTATCAACGCTGTTAAGAATGATATGGCGATTATGGCTACTAATCAAGAACAATTAAAAAATGATCTGGCTACTAATCAAGAACAGTTAAAAAATGATCTGGCTACTAATCAAGAACAATTAAAGAGTGATTTAACCGCTAGCATAACTTCAAGTCAAGAAGAAATTAAGAATGATTTAACCGCTAGCATAACTTCAAGTCAAGAAGAAATTAAGAGCGATCTAACGTCAATGAAAAGTTTGGTGGAAACTAAATTTATCAACATGGAAAATAAAGTGGAGGCTCTAGAAGATCGAATCACCACAGTAGAAAACCACGTGGAAAAGAAAATTAAAGAACTTGAATCAAAGTTATCAGCATCCTGCAACAACTCAAATGACTGTGTAGCTGCAGCTGGAACTTCTCGTCCATCCATCAAACTGGCCACGTTTGACGGGAAGACCTCGTGGAATATTTACAAGAAGCAGTTCCTCATTGTTGCAGAAGCAAATTCCTGGGACTCTTCCACGAAAGCCTGTCAACTTGCAGCCTCGCTGAGAGGGGATGCAGCTGATATACTACAGACCTTCCCAGAAAACAAGCACCATGACTTCGAAGCCTTATCATCGGCCTTGGAGCTTCGCTTTGGCGAATCCTGCCAAAAAGAATTCAGCCAACTTCAGCTCAAATCCCGACTCCAGAGGGCTGGAGAGACTTTTCAAGTTTTTGCAGCAGACGTTGAGAGGCTTTCCCATCTCGCCTTCTCGGACTGTCCTTCGAGTGTTCGCGATAGCCTGGCCCTGAACTACTTTATAGACGGAGTGCGAAGTCCGGAAATTCAGACGACTCTCCGGATGGCGGACATCAAAGATCTTAAATCCGGTCTGGTCTACGCAATGAAGTTCGAGGCTGCACAACAAACGTCCCGCAAGGATCGCCATTCAATCAGGGGCGTGGAAGCGAGTGCTCCGGATTCGCACTCAACTTGTCTCTCGGAAATTAAGCGGCAAATCAACGAGATCTCGGGGACCCTGAAGAAGATTACGGCTCGTAAAGACCAAAGTAGACAACCACTGAAGTGCTGGAAATGTGGCGGTGAGGGCCACGTACGAAAGAACTGCGAAGCCCGCCAAGAAACAGGAGGGAAGAGCACCTCTCCCTCTCCAGCTCAGGAAAACTAAGCAATGGCAATCTCGCGGGGCGGAGGTCGCCAAATTGGAATGAGCCCCATCCCAAAGTTTTCCAGATTTCCTCAAGAAGTGGCGGCTGCAACGGACTCTTCATTTACGCATATGTGAATGGGTTTCCCTGCGAAATGATTGTGGACACAGGAGCCAACGTTACCATCATTAGGCCTGATGTGGCTCGTCAATTTGGACTCAAGATCTTATGGACGCCGCCCTGCGTTACTCTCCAAACTGTAACAGGTGTCAAAATCGAGACTGAAGGAAAAGCGAACTTAGAAATAATGTTCGGGAGCGCCACTTACCATCACACGGCATTCGTCGCTGACATTACAGATCCCTTTATTCTCGGACTGGACTTTTTGAGAAAATTTGATTTTTCTATCGACTTTAAAAATAATGAGCTGCACTCGATGAGGGAAGACATAGCAATTTTCAATGCTGAAAATAACTTAAAATCCGCTCATCAAATAATAGCCCAAACAGATTTATTGATTCCCCCAAGATCAGAAATACTAATACCTGGCTCCATCAATGAAAACAACAGCTTTAAATTCGGCCTAATTGAATATCCTAACCAGAGTAATAGCCCAAAAGGAGTACTAGTGGCATCTACACTTGTGGACCTTTCAAGGAATGCAGTTCCTGTGAGAGTCGCCAATGTAAGTGAAAGACCGAGGAATATCAAGAAAGGAGAAGTGTTGGCAACTTGTACTCCCGTAAACTGCATCATCAGAAGAATTGATTCCTCCGAGCTGTGTCTTCCGAATCCTTGACTTCGAAATGAATTGGGAGTGCACCATTATCGAAGGATCAAAGATACGCTGCGGAAAAATTGGTGGGCAACTTCAAGCAGGTGTTTTCATCTACATCCGAAGACGTTGGTCGCACGAGTTTAACGCAGCATAGGATCGACACTGGAGATCATCCCCCTATCAAGCAGCATCCAAGACGACTACCGTTCGCCAAGAAGGAAGAGGTTGAGATCCTCTTGAAAGAGATGCAGGAGAATGACGTCATCGAACCCTCATCCAGTCCTTGGGCATCCCCTATCGTCTTGGTCCGAAAGAAAGACGGCTCCACCAGATTTTGTGTTGACTACCGACACCTGAATGACATCACCAAGAAGGACAGTTACCCTCTTCCACGGATCGATGACACTCTGGGCACCCTTTCCAGAAACAAGTGGTTTTCGACCCTGGATTTGAAGAGCGGCTACTGGCAGGTGGAGATACACCCCGACGACCGAGAGAAGACGGCGTTTACAACCGGACAAGGCTTGTGGCAGTTTAAAGTGATGCCCTTCGGCCTCTGCAATGCACCAGCCACGTCCGAGCGTCTTATGGAATCAGTGTTAAGAGGACTCTCTTATGAATCCTGTCTTGTCTACTTGGACGACATCATCATCATAGGACGCAGTTTTGAGGAACATTTGGCTAATCTTAGGAAGGTGCTGCAAAAGCTTAAGGAAGCCAACCTGAAGTTAAGCCCCAACAAATGTAATTTGTTCCGTCGGGAGGTGAACTACCTTGGTCACATTATCTCTTCTCATGGTGTGCGAACAGATCCGGATAAGGTATCCGCAGTCAAGAATTGGAGCCGCTCCGAAAATGTTCATCAGCTGCGAAGTTTCCTGGGGCTCTGCACGTACTACAGGAAGTTTGTGAAGAATTTTTCCAACATTGCACGACCTTTGCATAAGCTGACGGAGAGCAAACAGAAATTTGAATGGTCCAAAGAATGCGAGGATGCATTTCTACAGCTGAAGGAGGCTTTAACATCAACGCCTATTCTCTCTTATCCTCAGCCTGGAAAATCCTTCATACTTGACACTGATGCGAGCCACGAGAGCGTTGGAGCTGTTTTATCTCAAGAAATAGACGGTAACGAACATGTCATTGCCTACTGGAGCAAATGCTTATCCAAGTCGGAGCGAAATTATTGTGTCACGAGAAAGGAATTGCTCACCATAGTTAAAGCTGTAGAACATTTCCATCATTACCTCTACGGCCGTAAATTCCTGCTCCGGACTGATCATGCCTCTTTAACTTGGCTGTTGAATTTCAAGAATCCAGAGGGCCAGGTAGCCAGGTGGATACAGCGGCTCCAGGAATATGACATGGAGACTAAGCACCGAAAAGGTTTGTCACACGGTAATGCTGACGCATTATCAAGAAGACCTTGTTCCGAGAACTGCCATTATTGCTCCCGAATTGAGAAACAGTACGGGACGACAATCCCTACTGCCTGTCAAGTTACTGCTACTTCATCATCTTCAGATCCTGATCCATGGAGTGACGACCAAGTTAGAAAAGATCAGCTTGAAGACCCAGACCTAAAGCCTATCATAGAGTTAATGGAAAAGGACAGTCGGCGACCTAGCTGGCAAGACATTTCTATCTACAGTCCTGCAACGAAAAGATACTGGGCTCTATGGAAATCTCTCCAGTTGCGAAATGGCGTCCTGTATCTGAAATGGGAATCTGACGATGGTAAAGCATTCAAATGGCAGTTACTCCTTCCCAGATCAAGAATTCCAGACGTTCTAAAGGGATTGCACAGTAGTCCGACTGGAGGACACTTTGGTATCCTGAAAACCCTCAACAAGGTTCGAGAGCGCTTCTTCTGGAGCAAGGCGAAGGATGACGTGGAGAAGTGGTGTCATTCTTGTGACGCCTGTGCTGCCCGTAAAGCACCGAAGAGAAGAAGCCGCGGGAAGCTACATCTTTACAACGTAGGAGCTCCTTTCGAACGAATCGGGATCGACATTCTTAGTCCTCTACCGAAAACTACTGATGGGAACAAATACATCCTCGTTTCCATTGACTATTTCACCAAATGGCCCGAAGCATATTCCATTCCGGATCAAGAAGCTACCACTGTAGCAGAGACTCTAGTCCAGCATTGGATCTCGAGATATGGGACACCTTTGCAGATCCACTCCGATCAGGGGAGAAACTTCATCTCTGCTGTGTTTAAGGGACTATGTAAAATCCTCAAAATTGAGAAAACTCGAACGACACCACTACACCCACAATCGGACGGCATGGTGGAGAGATTCAACAGGACAATCCTTAATAATCTCTCGCTTATGGTCTCCAAAAATCAACAGGATTGGGACAAGACACTTCCTCTGTTTCTGCTGGCCTACCGCAGTGCTGTCCACGAGACCACCGGATATTCCCCATCACAGATGCTCTTCGGCCGAGAGCTTCGGCTACCTTGTGATCTCGTCTTCGGTCTCCCTCCAGATGCGCCTTCATCGCCTGAGGAATACGTCCAGGATCTCCAGGCCCGGTTGGAGGACGTTCATCACTTCGCGCGGGAGCGAATCAACATCGCGACGGAGAAGATGAAGACCCGATACGACACAAGGTCCACTGGTCATGACTTTCAAGAAGGTGACAAAGTATGGCTATGGACTCCCACCCGACGTAAAGGTCTGTCACTCAAATTGCAGTCGCATTGGGATGGACCTTACACAGTTCTCCACCGGCTGAACGACGTCGTAGTGAGGATCCAGAAGTCATCACATTCAAAACCTAGGGTTGTCCATTATGATCGACTAGCCCCATACTATGGCCATAGTTCGTAAAGTAAATCTAAAGCTACCATGGTAATTTGTTTGTAAATTTTGTATATAACTTTTGCCTTTAATTGTCTGTAATATTACTTCATCAATGTTATTATTTCTTTCATGTTCTCATCGTTATTGTTTATCATGTTTATGATTGGTCATCATGTAATGTGTGCACCTGTAAATTTTCCCTTGCTTCCTTTCTGGGGATTGTACTGCCCGGGACGTGCAGTCCTTAGGAAGGGGGCAATGTTACAAATCTTGTAAATAGTTGTGGTTTTTCCTGCCTTGCTTTATTTTCATTAGTTTTGGTTTTATCTGGCGACATGTTGCAAATGTATTTGAAGATATCACTTTTATCATCTGTATACCGGCCCTGAAACACTTTGTAGTTTTTACACTTGCCCTAACTTTGATTAGCGTGAAGACATTTTCGCGTGGTTTTTCTTTTTATCACTAGAATTTGTGAATGGGTTGTTCAAGTTATGAATGAAACAAAATATTCCGGGTTTTTCTAGAATATTGTGGACATTTCTTTCCGTGTATAAATAGCTGGCCTTGAACACAAGTCAGTTCTTTTCAGATTTTGATTCCTGAGAGTGCTCGTTTTTATTCGCTTTGGGCGAATGTTGTTTTTGCTTTTGTAATTTCTTAATTACTGTTCACGTTAGATACGTGGTGCTGAGTTACTGTTGAGAGTACAGTGTACTGTTTTGCTACCTAATTGCTGGATGTTTAGCAATTGTTTCCTGCTTTATTGTAAATAGTGTACATACTTGTAAATAAATTTATAGTTACTTCCTCAAGATTGGAATGCTCATTTGAAGAAAGTTGAAGGTGCTACGGACTCGTTACAATACTTTTTTGCTTGAACACTGCATGATGTGGAAGATAAAAAACAGGTCTATCAATTGCCCTTGCAGGGTTTTGAACTTCTTCAATAATTCCCTTCGCTAAATATTCATTCAAAATGTCACTATACTGATTATACAAAGTCTTATCACGTTTCATTCTTTTGATTAGACCTTGAAACTGCTTTTCTGCTACCTGAAAATTATCGTTTAACTCCCTCCAATTTTTCTTCCAAGGAATACTAACGTCATACCGCTCCTGGTTATAGCGTACCGTTTTATTAAAGACCTTTAAGGCGGCGTCTTCATCTGAACGTTTAAATCGTCCTTAATGCCAAAAGATTCAAGAGTCCAAAATCCTTTCAAGGCTTCTTCAGTTTTATCCTCTATCACATAACATTTTTAATTGTTATAGTTTTCTTCATTGTTAAGTGTTCCCGTGGCAATCCAACCAAAAACTGAATTTTGCAAAATTACCGAACTGTCTCTTACTTTTATTTGTCCCGTTTTCAATAACTCATAAAATATATTTCCACCGAATAAAACCTGAGCACGCTGTATGTCGTATGTAAACAAATTTTCTTAATAAAAAATATTCCTCTTAAAATCTTATTGAAAACTAAAAACCTATACTCATGAACTGAAACTTAGAAAATATTATCAAGGATTAATGGCGAAACGATAAAACTTAAACTAACGTGGTAAAATGTTGTATGAAAATTTCAAATGTTACATTCAACTCAGCAAGTTTCATAAACTTAAGATGAAAAAAATATATAATAAAGTATCAAGCATGGAAAATATTATTGTACAAATGTTGAAACGTATTGAATTGATTTAATTAAATGAATTACTTTGATTAGACTGAAATAAATTAAACTCAACTGTGAAAATAGTTTGTATTCAAGTATGAAAGGAAATGAGATTCGAAAATATAATTAAAAGAAAGTAAAATTCAGAAAATGATAATGATTCGCCCTAATTAATACTAAGAGTAAATTCTAATATTTTGCTCGTTTTTTGGAAATAATTAAATTTGGTGAAATTAAAATCGTAGTTGATTGTGAAAGAAGCAATTTCGATTACTTGAAAATATAAAGTGGGGAAAAATAATTTGTAACTGCTAAGAAAAAAAATACTGAAAATTATATTGAGAATCATTTAAACTTTCACTTGATTGAAAGCATTGGTGGCTCAATCGACAAAGCGCGCTGTCAATTAAAGCATCAATGCTTTTTGGACCTGAAGTTCGAAAGTTCAACACTCACCTCGTGTAAAAATAATTGAAGTTCGAAGAAATTTTTTTTTTTAAATTTGTGACAAAATATTTTTCTCAATAGATGGCGCCATGAGCACCTAAAATAAAATTAAATTCCTTAAAATATTCAACGTTTAAGAAAAATAAATAATTCTGCCGACAGATGGCACCACGATCGAAATGTAAAAATCGAAACATTGGTAACCATAGCAACATTCCAAAACTTTGGATGTTGCCATTCCAAGAAATCAAAACTTGGGGTGTTGCCATTCTGGAAAAAAAACTTTGAATCTAAAATTTATTGTATTCACAAATTGTGCTGGAGAGTATAAGAAGTCCGTGGTTCAGGCCGTTTGTGCGCTCGTTTGGTAAGCAATAGAAAACATTTAGGTTCGAGTTCGAATCGCCACTTCGGGAAATTGTCTAAGTCCGAAAAAAAAGAATTAAATTAGTTCACTCAATAGATGGCGCCACAAGCATCTAAAATAAAATTAAATTCGTGGAAATAATTAAAATCCACAAAAAATAAATAATTCCACCGATAGATGGCGCCACGATAAAAATGTAAGATCAAAACATTGGTTGTCATAGCAACCTTCCACAAGCTGTTGCTATCCAAAAACTATAAAAATTTAGGAAGCGGTGGCGGTGTGCGCACCGCAATGCGCAACATCTTGCGCATTGCCTCGCGGTGGCGGAGGAAGATGCGGTGGCGGTGGCAGGAAGATTGCGGTGGCGGTGAGAGGCAGGCTGCTACGGTATTGCGGTGGCAGGCGGCTATAGCTGCATAGCCACCTGCTGGGGCAGAACCGGCCTTTTTACATTACTTTCCAGTTTAAAGCTGAAAAATGCACAGTAATGAACCGTAAAACCAGCAATTTTACTGTTTATTACTGTAAAGCAGCAATTTTAGTTTATTAGTGTAAATTTAACAATTTTACACTTTATTATTGCAAAATTGGCAATTTTTACAGTTTATTACTGTAAAGCAGCAATTTTAGTTTATTAGTGTAAATTTAGCAATTTTAGTTTATTATTGAAAAATTAGCAATTTTTACAGCTTGTTACTGTAAAACTAGCTGTATTATACTGTAAAAACAACATCTATCTTTTACAGTGCAGAGCTGAATGATTTTGTCGCTCCAATGGCGTGAGGGAGGGAGGGGGGACGAGGTTTGTGGGTGCACAATCCAGTTAAATAACACTATGAACACAGGAGAAATATATTTTATAGTTTAATAAGGGGGTGGAGGACACACTTACAAATCTTGCAGAGGGCGCCCCAAATTCTATGTAGCTACTGTGCCGCACCGTCAAAAAAATTAAAAGTTCAAATTTTCCGTTATTTTTAAATTTGGATCTTTTCAATCAGTAGAACTCGGCAGCCTTTTTGACTCTGGCGCCGTCGTGTGTGCCGCACGACTTCGCACACAAACATATGGGCGGAGCAGCCCTGTTTTCCCAAAGGAAAAGCATGATATATTTTAATGATATATCCTGCAAGACACAACGTAAGTCTCTAAACTTCTTCAACTCTTTAGAGTTTTTCTGCATTCATTGAATTCTCCAAACATGCAACTAACGGAACATTCAATGTAACAAAATCGAATAGTTGATCGCAGGACCCGGGTAAAGGAATTTGATGACTTTTGAAGTTAAATTGCGATTCAAAGGAAAAAAGACATACATAAGACACGTGCTCCACCTGGATTTAACTTACGCAAAATGTGCATCACATGAATTTTTCAATAAGAAGTTATCTTAGAGTTAACGCAAACTCCTCACCCGTAACACGAGATTTTTCGCGGGCAAAGAGTTGGGCATAGGTGTAATCTTTGTTATTGACTACTAAATATGACTTCGTGAATGGACTTTCATCCCTTTAGCATCACTGAAGGCGGAAGTCACACTACCGTACCACTGGAAAACTTGCCTTGATCTTGTGTATTATTACAACTCCTTGCTTCCTATTCACTTTTTTCACTATAACTGTTAAAATTAATTAAATATAATAACCCTTAAGGTCGCTTGTTCATCGAAAGGTAGTAAAGATGGGAAGAAAAGGAAAGAAATTCTTAAAATTAATAAATAGATACAAATTCCTTGAAACGTTGTCTCATTCTCTTATTGATCATTCATGTAGTGCTTCGTAACAGCATTTTACGTCCAATAGCAGGGTTTTTTTTTTTTAATGTTTTAACAACTTTTTTTTTATTCTTTAAAAACAATACAAATTCAGTTCTTTTTGTAAACCGTAATGTATATTTAGGAAATGGTTTAAATCAGCGATGTTTAAATTGCTATGTTTAACAAAATACATTGCTATTTCCACGCTTGTCTTGGAACGCATCCTTTGCTTAAGTTGAGACTTCACTGTTTACATTATGTATTTTAATTACATAATGTTTTCGTCCATTTTGACAGGGCTATAAGATTATTCCGCATGAAAAAGATTTCCTGCGTATTAATTTGACCTTCTTTGACAAAATTGAATCCTTTGTGCGGTTTTACATCGTAAGAATCCAGGTGCCTCCGTCTGGTGGAAAAACTGGGTATCAAAATTCTTGTGGCAATGGCATTCGCCGATAGAAATTTCACATGAAGGACTGCCAGCAAAATTCTTGTCTGTACACAGTCTTCAACAGGCGAGAAACTAGCTCTACCCCATTATAAAACAAACAAAGCAGTGAAAATTTCAATCTACATTTTAGACAAAAGTAAACTTATGACAAAAAACTAAGTTCAAGAAGTTGTTCTAACTACCAAAGAAGTCCTGAATTGTCTCCTTTTTTCAAGGAAGGAACGGCGTCACCTGACTCCAATGATGGAAAAGTATGAAAAGTTGTCCAAGATTGGAGAAGGCTCGTACGGCGTAGTTTTTAAGTGTCGAAATAGAGAAAATGGCCAAATAGTTGCTGTAAAGAAATATATGGAAACCGAAGACGATCCTCTGATCAAAAAGATTGCACTCCGAGAAATCAGGATGCTCAAAGTAAGTTGAAAAGTTTCTTTAAGATGTTTTTGGCGTACTCTTTCGCATTGGCGAAAAGAATTTCAACCGATATTTCTCAACGTTGGCGTTGCTTGACAACGTTAAACGTTCCATAGTTTATGACTGCTAAGTGGTTAATGCTGATAAAATCTGAAATCGAATGCATTATTTTAAAGCTAATTTTACTTGCTTTCGTTTATCACTTTATGTTTAACTAACGTAAAGTACAGTAAAAATATTGCCTAGACCCAAACATCCAAAAAGAAAAAAAAGGGTTTCATCCTGTTGCAAAAAGTTCTATACACTCCTAATAAGAACAAGTAAAAAATATGCATCGGGTATAAAAATGGCGGACATCGAAAACCACTTCACTCTTAAACTAGCAAAATAGATATTAAGAATAAAAGATCTCTTATTAGCTGTAATTTGCGTCATGTTGCTTACGTTGTATACTTAAAAAAATATTAAGAGATGGGGCATTCCACGTCAGTTCACCCGGTCATGTAACCCATATCCTCGGATTGATAAAATTTGGTGTATTTAATATTTTTATGGTGGTAAGTAACCATATGAATTCTTTTGCCCATATGTGATCTGGTTTTTGTTTTACAGGCCGTCAAACTTTTCAAAAAATTGCATTTTCTGTCAACCGCTAAGCCTAATCTGCATGTATACGTATCTCTTCAGTAAATTGTGACGGGTGCAGA
This sequence comes from Uloborus plumipes, assembly GCA_038373865.1. NCBI lineage: Eukaryota > Metazoa > Arthropoda > Arachnida > Araneae > Uloboridae > Uloborus > Uloborus plumipes. Next base: position 373,432 of record JAXGGA010000003.1, read on the forward strand.
AATCTTTCAATATTTCCAAAAATTCTCAGATATGTTGCTGAAAGTATGAGGATTTAAAAAAAAAATACTTGAAATTTATATAATATAATTTTGTTTGAATAAAATTTGAATAAACTACGACAAGCATTTTTTTTCTTGTGCAAAACATGAGTTTACTTAAGTGGCATTTCACGAAAAGGCGGAGGTCCTATTCAATAATGGAAGCATTCGAAATGAGCCTGAAGGTGTGTTCTATCATTGCAAAGAATAAAATTAGTGGTTTTTTTCGTTTTCTTGTTGCTGTTGCACAATATACACATTTCAGTATCAAAATTTTTGAAAAAAAGTTCTAGTCATTTTCCTAACCTAAATTTCACTGAAAAGCAAACATACCTTTATTTTTAAGTGTATTTACAGCCCTATTATGCTACTTAAAAATCATCTTAATCCCTTATTAAGCAGAAAGAAAAGTGAGAAATAATTTATGACTCCCAAATTAAGTTGTTAAGTTCAGAAAAATATCAGATGTAGAAAAAAGATGTGCAAAACATGAATTTACTTTAGTAGCTTTTTATGAAGAGGCGGAGGTCATATTCAATATTAGAAGCATTCGAAATAAACCTAAAGGTGTGTTCTATCATTGCAAAGAATAAAATTAGTGGCTTTTTTTCGTTTTCTTGTTGCTACTTGCACAATATATACATTTCAGTACCAACATTTTTGAAAAAAGTTCTAGTCATTTTCCTAACTTAATTTTCAATATTTTTTGCGTAAAAGAAGCATTGTTCATGCTTTTGTAGCATAAAAACGTATTATATTTAGTTTTAATGAATTATAATTGTATTGAATGTGCGAAGAAGAGATAGGATAGCACAATCTTTAAAGTAAAAATAATAATTAAAAATGTGAGTTTCTGAATATTATCGGATTGTTTGTCTTTGAAGTGTTTGTGTGATCCTGTTTTCAGCAAATTTAAGGAATATACTGTTTGATATTTTAACGCTCAACCTTCCTTGCATTTGCGCATGTATCAGGTCTCTTCTTATTTTATCAAAATATGTGTCATAGTGATAAGAGGGATAAAGAATGTGAGTGGATTTTCTATTTTGGTTTGTTTGTTTTTCATTGGATTCGCTTATCAGGAAGGTTGGTTTGCGCTGAAAAATAATAATAGGAGATAATTAAGAAGCTAGAGCCCCGGACAGACATAATTCAATAAAAATAAACTAGAAATTTCAGCATCCAGTTAAGAGCAAATACAGCTTTCGACACTTGCTATTGGAGTTTAAAAGAAAAAAATTGAAAATTTTCAAGTAAGTGACTATGCTGGATTTGAAGCAAGACTATCTTTTACCTAAGAAAGGACTATTATCTTTACTATAACCAAGAAATGGTAAGATGTTAGATGAAATAACTACGTCAAACGGTCCGTAACATAAGATTCTGGAAGATGTTACTATTCTCTTCAAAAGGAGATTGAATATGTACAAAATAAGTATTCCGAATATTTCATGATAACGTGACTTCAACAAGTACTGTCTGACGTCGAAAATGCAAGGAAGGTCGAGCGTTAAAATATCAAACAGAATATTCCTTAAATTTGCTGAAAACAGGATCACACAAACACTTCAAAGACAAACAATCCGATAATATTCGGAAACTCATATTTTTCATTGTTATTTTTTCTTCAAAGACTGTGCTATCCTATCTCTTCTTCGCACATTCAATACAATTATAAATCATTAAAAATAAACATAATACGTTTTTATGCTACAAAAGCATGAGCTATGCTTCTTTTACACAAAAAATATTGAAAAATAAGTTAGGAAATGACTAGAACTTTTTTCAAAAATGTTGGTACTGAAATGTATATATTGTGCAAAAGCAAAAAAAAAAAAAAAAAAAACGGAAAAATGCCACTAATTCTGTTCTTTGCAATGATAGAACACACTTTTAGGTTTATTTCGAATGCTTCTAATATTGAATATGACCCCCGCCTCTTCATAAAAAGCTACTAAAGTGAATTCATGTTTTGCACATCTTTTTTCTACATCTGATATTTTTCTGAACTTAACAACTTAATTTGGGAGTCATAAATTATTTCTCACTTTTCTTTCTGCTTAATAAGGGATTAAGATGATTTTTAAGTAGCATAATAGGGCTGTAAATACACTTAAAAATAAAGGTATGTTTGCTTTTCAGTGAAATTTAGGTTAGGAAAATGACTAGAACTTTTTTTCAAAAATTTTGATACTGAAATGTGTATATTGTGCAACAGCAACAAGAAAACGAAAAAAACCACTAATTTTATTCTTTGCAATGATAGAACACACCTTCAGGCTCATTTCGAATGCTTCCATTATTGAATAGGACCTCCGCCTTTTCGTGAAATGCCGCTTAAGTAAACTCATGTTTTGCACAAGAAAAAAATGCTTGTCGTAGTTTATTCAAATTTTATTCAAACAAAATTATATTATATAAATTTCAAGTATTTTTTTATTAAATCCTCATACTTTCAGCAACATATCTGAGAATTTTTGGAAATATTGAAAGATTTCTGCACCCGTCACAATTTACTGAAGAGATACGTATACATGCAGATTAGGCTTAGCGGTTGACAGAAAATGCAATTTTTTGAAAAGTTTGACGGCCTGTAAAACAAAAACCAGATCACATATGGGCAAAAGAATTCATATGGTTACTTACCACCATAAAAATATTAAATACACCAAGTTTTATCAAAATCCGAGGACATGGGTTACAAAATCCCGTTTTCCTGGGTGATTTGACATGGATTGACCCAGCTATAAACATGTTTATTTTTTCTCTTTGTGGAATAATTTTAGTTGATTCACGTTTCTATCGTTTATAGTTTAAGTCTTATTTAGACATGCAAAATTTCTGGAAATTTTGAAGCCGCGGAAAAAAAACGTTTTTTTTTCTGCTTTTTTCCGGAAAAATTGGAAAAAATGGAATTTTTTTTTTTAATGAATAAAAATGAAGTTTATCAATTACATTATCTTATATACAAAACTGAAAGCAGGCTAAATAACTATAGATATATATGTATTATCTATATTATTTGTCCTCCTTAGAAAAATGTACAAAACTATTTAAAAAACCTATTTGCTTTCTAACTGGTGGTAGACTTCTAAGTTAATAACACCAAAATTATTCACTAGTCAAATCATCACTTAGCAGTAAGTGTGTTATATTTATAAATTCTTAAAATCATTTTCTTTTTTGTAATTTGTGAAAGTTTAAATGAGAAGTTGTTTTTCTTTTTCTGTAAAAAGTTTGTTGCATTCAATTACATACATATGTACACATACGGACAGTTTTCTAGAAAGGTGACATTTTGCAGTCAACTTTTCACAAGGAGAGCAGTTTCGGATTTCTTAGATACGCAATAAGTGTGCTTTGGTTAAATTGTAAAAGTTCACAAATGAGCTTCATCAATTTCAGGAATATTGAGGATTACATTTTTAAATTCGACACATTTTATGAATGAACGTTTTTCTTAATTTTCATTGATTTTGGTTCATGAATCAATTGATTAATTAATTCTTCGTTAAATTTATTATCTGAAATCAAAACAAAGATACTAAAATGATTGAGTATTGAATACTCATCAAATAATTTTTCAAATGAGATTCGACAGATTAAAAAAAAAAAAAAATCCAAAAAAGCAAGCATCAAAAATATTAGAAATAGTTTAATTAGTAGCATTTATCCACTTTATTTTTTCCATCAGCATTTACATGTTTATGACTTTTGGACTGGATGGTACTGATATGGATGGTTATGACACGGATTTTAATGATATTTTAACGTATTTCACCTGACAAGATATGAAATAGAGCAGCTCCCTTCGTTAAAATTTTACATATCTTGAACAAAGGCTCCCCTCCCAAGTAGCACACTTCGTTTTTTAAAGTTTGTAAAATGGTTATTAACATTGTAACAACCGTTTAAAAACTTTTATGAAGCGTTTAAAGGTTATTTGTGCTACCTCGGCTATTACAAGCATAAAAAGAACAAAATTACATAATGTTTAAAGTAACTCATAATGAGTAAGAGTGGTAATTATTGATGTTTTTGTCTCTTCTAGTTACATTGCTATTAAGTAGACTTAACCGGGAAGTTAAGATGTTTTTGCACAAAAAAAACTTCTACTAATAAACTAACAAAGCTGTGATGGTTGTTACTAAGAGATTAGGTTAACCCATTTATGCCCGGTAGCCTAAAAACGGGACGCTTGTTAGTTACAGCATACAAAAACCTGTAATGGGTGTATCATTTTACTAAAGCTGTTTTTCACAAGTAAAATAGTTCTTCTTCTTGAGAAAACCAGTTAGAGTCACTATTTGAACAGCAGAGTTTATTTATTGACAGCTATTTTCAGACAAATAAGCAGTGTTGGGCAAGAACTAAAAAAATCAACTAAATTTTCAATCGATTGATTAGTTGACTAAAGTAATCTGACTCGCATTTAGTTCAGATTACTTAAAATTTGAACTATTTAATTTGCAGACGATGATTAACGTTAGTTCAAACTAACTTCGTTAGTTGGTGAAAAAAACTAATTTAGTTCAGATTGATTTAATCAAGACTAAATTAGTCAGATTAATTTTAGTCAGACTAAAAGTAATCGCACTAAATTCAATTTGATTAAAACTAATAAAATTGATTTCAGTCTGAGTAATTTATTTGCGATTAAGTTCAATATAGGTATTTAAAGTATGTACTTGTAAACAGGAGTAGAAACGAGTTAACACGAGCATACTCGTGTGGTGGATAATATTTTTATTTCTGCGCTTGTATACATGCATTTACATGCATGTACGAATAAATTCGGGTATATATGAGTACACATGAGTATATACGTGTGAACTCAAATATACTCGTATGTAGGGGCATATTTGTATTTCTGCGCTTATATACAAGCATTTACGTGCTTATAAGAGTAAATATGAGTATGTACGAGTATATACGTGTAAACTCGAGTATATACGAGTTAACACGAGTATAATCGTGTGTTGGGGATAATTTGTATTTCTGCCCTTGTACATAAACATTTACATATACAGGGTGTCCACTCCTATCGTGGACCAATAGCTAATTTCTAAACCGTTAGAGATAAGCATATAGTTCATTTAGGAAAAAATCTCCAAATTACGAAAGGAATTTTGGGTCTATTCAATGTTTTTCAAAAAGTCAAATTTTGAAAGAGTTACGAAATTTAAATTTTTATACAGCCCCCCAGTCCTATCAATCATATTTAGTAAAACATTCTTGACACTGTAACGTTTAAAACTAAAAAAAAATCACTCTTCTACCACAAAAATTGATCGAGTTATGACGGTTTAAAAAATCAAGATTTTGCATCATTTCATGACGTCATCGAGAGATCGCTTAAGAGACCGTATGCGAAATCCTTCAAAATCTTATTCTAAGACTAAATAAATGAGCATTATTTAGCACAGTTATATGCATGTTGTCTTGTTCGTTAGACGGTGACAAATAAATATTAAAACTTTAACTTAAACATTTTCACCAATTTATGTTACGGATATTGTCCTATGACGCTTTTACATTTGCAGTCAGAAAAGTAGCACATAACACTTTGGGGCACACAGGGGCATTGAATTCTCTCACAGCTTGCGTTATCAAAGTTAGTGTTTTCATGTGAGATATTAAGCATAAAAAGAAATTTAAACGAATAAAAAGCATTATAATGTAAATATTACAACTTTCTGAATATTTTTCTTCAAGGAATTTCAAAATTTCCTATTTTCCTCCCATTGGAAATAAGGCTTTCCGGGGGGGGGGGGGGTGAAAGAAAAGTTTTTTTTGCCGAAAATTTCCGCTTTTTTCGCTACCGCGTTTTTATCTCTAGTCTTATTATATTTGTTGTTTTTTTCTTCTTTGGATGGACAAGTTAACCCTACACTGCATGATTTTTTGTTCGTTGAAAGACATATATGTTTTTTAGTGCAATAAGACAACATTGGATCACATTTCTAAAAAAATTATTTTGAGGATAGATGGTTAATACTTGCTTTTTATGCTTGAGTTGCCTTACGCATGGTCATAAGGAAAAATAGTCCATGTATCCAATTGGCAACGCTATGCAGTGTAGGGTTCTAAACTCTTGTTGCAAAATACACGTCATCTGGTATTAAATAAAATTGTAAACTCATTTCAATCTTATGCTTTCTTCACACAGAAAAACATTTTTCATCATTTAGTTTTACAATAAATTCCTATTAAATTTATGGACAATAAAGCTGGATTTTCAAAACGGAAATTCGGTTTTAAAGCACATTTTTTTTTGAAATGGATGTTTTAGGCATTCGTTTAAAAGTGGAGATAGCTCCTTCAGCATGCTTCATCGAAAATGTGGGGAATGCATTTGCTTTTTTCCGTTGCTCATTTTTTACTTACAGAAGTTGTGGGGTGTGGGGGCTCATAGCAAGTGCGTGTCTTCAATACGCATTTTTTACCGTTGCGAATTTGCTTATTGAAAAAGATTACATCCCATAAATTTTACACATTGCAGATGTGATTGCAAAACAGTGTCTTTAATTAACTTCCTAATAAACTATGATATAGTTGAAATGGCCGGTGCCCCCTTCTTTAAACCAGTTTGGAGACAGGTTTTCCAAATTCAGAGATGACTTGCCAATATTAATCACCGGATAATAAACCATCAACAAATCGGCTGATGATTGGAATCAATAATATTTTATTGGTTTTGTTCATTGTCAAAGACCTCTGTCGTATTGTCTTTCAAGCATTCAAATTAACCACAAAAGAGTTTGATAGGAGCCTCGATTTGTTGAGATTGACTTTTTCACATAGATTTAGAACATGGCATATACATGCATTTACATGTGTGTGTATGCTGCATTAGAAATGTTTAACAGGACGTAGTGACATTTTGAAGCACCCTGTTGCGTTTTTGGTGAGTCCTTTTGGTTTTAAAACATTCTATGCATTAATTCTTATGAAGGAGAAATAGACTCTTACTAATACATTTTTTTTCTGTTTCAGCAACTGAAGCATCCCAATCTAGTGAATTTAATCGAAGTCTTCCGGCGGAAACGCAAGTTACATTTAGTATTCGAATACTGCGAGCATACAGTATTAGATATTCTTGAAAAGCATCCGAAAGGGTAAGACATCTTCTCTGAGAGACTTAAAGAAAAAAAAAAGCTTGTCATTTGCTTTCTTAATAAAATTGATAATTAAATTATACAATAATAATTGCCATAATGTTTCTTTTCCTTCTTTAAAAAGAAATTCATTATGATATGTCAAAGTCTTTTATTTGGCTTTCCTTTGCAGAGCTTTACTTTAAAATTTCTTGTTTACAACAATCGTATTAATTACAGCTCCAACACTAACCAAAGAACCCTATTTTTAGTATTTAATACGGTACGATCTCTTCGCAATTGTTTATTTTCAAAGAAGTTTGAAAACGTTGATCATAAGATGAAGAATTATACAATAATGTCTTTTAGTTTAAAAGTTTGAAAGGACGAAATATCTTCAAAAAGACGAAATCTTAATTTTGATGCTGCCCGCATAGTTGTTAAAAAGTTTTACTCATTCAAAGCATAATACACAAAAAAATTAGCTAATGCACATAAAAAGTTCACGGAAATATTTAATCTCGCAAAAATCTAGTTTTTGCAACGGTAGTGCCAGTTCTTAAATAAATAAATGTAAAAAAAAAAAAAAAAACTGTTAACCTCAATTCTTGCAGATAAACTTGCAGATGCTTCTGTTCATTGAAAAAAATTAACTTATTCAGATACAGTAAGTACCTATCTTGATTATGCGCCATGAAGATTACACGACGCCGCCAAATGTAGAAGTAATTATACTTTCTGTAAGTCTTAAACAAAATGGTTGAATATTTTATATTTTATTTCTTACCTCCTTTCCTTTAATCTAAGCGTAGAATCCTTGTTTCCACAATTGGTAAAATTTAATAAATTTAAGTAAATTTAACAAAATATGAACATTTGAATTTTCTTAAAATCAACTTACTTTAGCGAGCAGCTCAGGGGAAAAAAGTTGGACTCTTTTGCATTGGTCGATAAACTTGATCGAATAAACCTTGAAAGTAACTTTTTAGATGGGATGGTGGTCCCAAACCCATTTTTTGCTAAAACCTTTTGTAAAGCAGAAAGTAACATGTTAACATAAAACCTTTTGATTTGTAATCAGTGTAATACAATTTGTTACCCTCGTTGCTTTTAGCCTTAGAAAATCATATGTACAGTAAAAAATAGGGGTTCTCGTACGCAAAATCAGATTCCGTGCTCATTTTACTTTGCATACAGTCCGTTATCAAACTTACATTTACACAGCTTGATGGAAGACTTCAATCCATGTCGGTTGCCTTCTTTCTTTACTTCTTCTTGCCCTCGTTTTCTTGCACTTATAATAGCTAAATAATGATGTGTGTTTCGATTTTTCCACTCTGACTATACATAATTCTCACCTCTTCTACATTATATCAAATATTTTTCAGGGTTCCAGACATGCTAACTAAAAGAATAATCTGGCAAACTTTGCAGTCTGTCAATTTCTGCCATGAGCACAATGTAAGTGCTTTAAGTGTCTTTTGCTCAGTATGTTTTTCTAATTAGAATTTAAACGTGCTTATTACCTACATCAGAGTGGTCATTTCAAATTTTATTTTCATACTTTAGTGATATTCTGGCCTATAAAAGTTTTTTCAACTTAATTCCTTGACTGCGACTGATTTCAGAGAATTTATAACTTATTCATATTTTTTACGATTGCAAGCAATCTAGCTGGAAGTTGAAAACAGTTGTTTTTACGATACTCTCTGGAATAAAGTAGAGAATTTAAATGTTTTTAGCTCATATGAACTGATCAGAAGTAGCCGTTGGGACTAAGTTCAGAACAAAGTACTTAACGATAGATTCAAAAAAAAAAAAGGGTTCGGAAGAACGAAACGAGTAAAAAATTTAGTTACTAAAAAATTTTTTTTTTCCCGTTTTAAAAAAGTACAAAAATGAGAAAACATCAAATATAGAGCATCATTAGCGACTTATATAATTATGTAGCAATTTGTTTTCAATCAGTTTACACTTGGAGCAACTTGTCATTAGCAAATCGAAATGAACGAATGAATTACGAAATGTTATAACTCATAAGTGCACTGTAAAACACAAAAAATGATCTGCTCACTTTGCTTGTTGCAGCCAAATCACAAAAAATCGGTCACAATCTAGCAGGACGAAAAAATAATGCACGAAAAGTTTGTTCACATTCCGATAGCCCAGAATTTTCACAAAGGACACTTTTCTGTCCACATTAGTTTTCGCCACTCTACTGTACTGATGTTGACTTTTGATAAAACCCTTTCTGTCTGGTGAAAACTTATATGAGATATTTGATACAGATAGGACAGAATAGCTGACTTATCGACAACACGAGACAGGAAGTTACTGTCTAACATTTTTTCGCGAAACCTCCGTCGCTTCTGCGCACGCGCCAAGTCTCTTCTGACTGGCTCGAAATAGGGGGGAAATGCAACGAGGAAGTAGCATGCGAACAAAAATTGAAAGCATCAGGAAGTGCGCATTCTGAACCTATCTCCCCTTTTTCAAATGGAAGCGTTGTTTCTACGCTGAATGTAACTGGAGTTAAAATGCTATGTATCCCGTTTCTCTGGCGAGAAAAGTTTGTTATAGCTAGAATTGAAGCAACTTAAGACAGTAGTATAGTGCTTCTCTGGCAGGTTGACTTCCAATAAGGACAGCGTTTCCTCTTTTTCGGGTAATAGGAAGGGCAATTCCACGGTAACTTACATTACATTTCGACCAACTCTTATGCATTTAGTACCTCAGTACAGACAAATTTTGTTGTACAAATCTTGTATGAAAGCATTTTTTGAAAATGACAGTTGAAAGCAAAATCAAAATGTAAAAATATTCGATGCATTTAAATTTTATAAAATCTAGCAGTCAAAGATAAAGCAGTAACTTGCGTTACACAAAAAGGGAATGACATAATATGAAAATTGGTTCTGAGGCAAATTTCTGCTCTATTACAGCTGTTTTATTGTTTGAAGCATAATTTATCAGTTCCTTATAATGCTTAGGAATATATTTTCATTAATTTTAAAATTTATTTCAAAAATTGAAAATTATGGGAATTTTTAACTGGGTAATTTATGTTACAATAACTTACGTTACAAAATTTACTTACAAGCATATCTTTATTACAAAAATTAATGAATGAAAATTACAGCTTAGTTTAGATCGAAACATTGAAAATTAACAATTATGAATTAAATTTACAGACATTTAATATCAAACTCAATGAAAAATCAAAAATATTACATAACATAAGACTTAAATCTATACTGGCTGCTGCTATTAACAAGTTCAGGTAATTCAATTTTTCAAATCATTCTTTCTTTCTTATTATAAATTTCATCTGTCGTTACTGGCCATTTCTAATGGGTTCCAACAGCAGCCATTACTTATATTTTAAACTCGTTTTCTTCAATAATCGTCACAACTCAAGGATACAATGTATTTTCGTACTTTACCACACACCATTCACCAGCTTTTATCTCTGTTTTTTCTTCTTATTCCTTAAAATACTTAACTAAACGTAGTTTGTTAATTTCTAGTTCTTAAATGGTCATTGTCAATGTGCGGATCTTCAGAAAGTATTTTTGATAAATTTTGCTTTTTCTAACATATTTCAATACCATAAAGAGGGACTTATATTTAAAAATCTGTAATATCCACATGACTTTTCTCATAACCCTTCTACAGCGCATCTTTTCTGCAGAGTGTAGTGGCATTTTAATGCAGAATAAAATGTATTTCACCTGTAAGAGATAAAATATTTTTGTATTTGTTACTTCTAAAACATATTTGATAACTTTAAATCATAACAGAAGTCATTTTTGAATAATTTATAGTACATTACTCCTAAATATTCTGAATGCAGTGATATTGTTTAGAGAGAATTCAAATCTCAAAAGCCAAAAAGAAACATATGATTTATAATAGAGGTGTATTGTAATCTTATTAACAAATAGAGACATTTTAAGAAATATGATTAATTTAAATTAAGTAAATACAGTACAAATACAGTACAAATACAGTACAAATTCAAAAGAATTCTTGCATAAATTACTCCTACTTACCACATAGGTTTATTTCACAATTTACTTTCTTTATGAATACAAGTATTTCAGTTCTTACTTGGGTAACTTACATTACCTGCATATGTTGGTAACCTAAGTTACACGTTTTGATTGTAGCACAAAAAATTAAATAGACAATATTAAAAAAAAAACTTTCACTATTTGCTTAACACACACTTATAAGATAGAAAATATAGCATTGTTAACATTGCATTGCCCTTTGTTTATGCACATCATAAACTTTAACATGTTTTTGGTAACTTATGTTACATAGAACAGTGCATTTTTAAAGTTAACATAAATCACTTTTTTTACGTGAAAACACTCGTTTTAGCAATTTACAATATTGAATTAAAGTGTAATAATCAATATTCTTCCTTTAAAACAGTTATCTAAAGAAAAAAATTGAAACTTACCAACGTTGAAAGATTGACCGTTTGCTTTGCCAGAAGTTAAATATTCCATTTCCAACTTCAAAGTGCTGCCAAAACTAAAAATACTACATTCTTGACAAAAAATTAGTATAAATAATAAACTTCTAACATTTTTGAACCGAAAAATATGTAAAACAGACGCACTGCTGTAATTTGATTTTTCCAACGCTTTTCCACACTTGCATGGAATTGCCCGGAAGGGATTATTCGCACTGAATTGAGTTATGTTTCATTCATAGTCACTTTTCAACAGTATTCCAAACCAAATTTGCGGCAATTACCCTTTTTTATGACTCGAAAAAGAGGAAACATTGTCAAGGTCATAGCTCAACTTTCCAGTGGAGCATCATAACTAATATCACTACTGAATCATTGCAACACTTGTTAACCGATTCCAAAACCGAATAATGTCCTGGAATACTTTTCTGAGGGGAGGAACTACTGACCAGTCATTGCATTTTCTTGCTCAAATCCTCTTCATTCCTCAACTACACTAAAATTAGAAAGCTGGTCATTGTTCTTATTTATAATTGTATATTGTGCGTTCTATATTTCCTTATTTTTGCTTGGAAAAAAGGGAAAGCTGAATTAAAAAAAGTTACGTTTCAAGTTCTGATGTTTCACGCCTATTCTCATGTCGGTTAACTTTATTCATAAATCAGAATCGTAAAACATTCTCATTTCAATAGAGTATTTTTCTATAGTATGAAATCATCTAACGATACTTATTTCTTTCAGTGTATTCACAGAGATGTCAAGCCAGAAAATATTTTGATTACTAAAGACGGGATTGTGAAGCTATGTGACTTCGGTTTTGCTAGAACGCTAAGTATATCTTTAGTTGTTAAATATTATACGTTTTTAACCACTAGTATATGGACGATTCTCTGTAAACTCGTCATTTTTCACACGAAATCTGTCCGGGCACGGTTTTTTGAAATGTCCGTATAATTATAACACTATTGCTCAGAAAATGAATCTATTACTTTGGTTTGAAAGAAGGCCAATTGAAGTCTGTTTTTCTGATAAATCATGATAGGGGGTAAGTCCCCCGCTTAGTATAACTAGGCAGGGGACTGTGCCAGGTGATTGTGTTTTTTCTCTTTGTTGCGCAATATCTGCAAAACTATTGGAACATAATTAGTTTTGAGACGACCTATAAATTTAGGCACAAATCGTGGACAGAATAACTAATATGTTTTATAATTAAATTAATTGACATTAATAAAATCACTTCCCAGAGGACTGTTTTCGCAACGACCCTCATGCATACTTTCATCACAAATGTGGCTCTTAAACTAAGCAAAGTAGCGTTTCAACACCGTTCTCAGTGATTTCGGCAAATTCACACTGATTACTTTAAACTTCATGCCAAAAAGAATTTGCAAAAGTTAGATTTTTCGTATTACAGCTTTGAATTTGTTGCAGGGGACTGTTTGAAAAAACTCCGGACAGATTTATCTGACAATTTTAAGTTTTAGAAATACGTAATTATACCTTATTTCATAAGAAAAATATAGCTTCATTATTCTATTTTTAGATATTAATTGCCAAATTTATGTAGTGTTAATAGGTTTTTTGAAATACTATCTTTAACAGTTAGACAATAGGATTGGGACCGCCAGGGGATTGTGTTTTTTCGCTTAGATAATATCTAGAAAAAAATATTAAATTGTTATCACTCCAAATACAATTCGTCCACAAAGTATTAATGGTTTACTTGTATTAAGCGAGATAATTACTTTATTACACTTTATTAATTTTAAAATACTCAGTCCGGACAGCCAATTACCAGTTTACAGAGAATCGCCCATATTTCATTTGTTGCGTATCGTTGTTACCAGTAACAGTAAATTAGCAACAGTAAGCTATCTAAGAAGGGTAAAACATTTTCTCAAACCCTACTTTTGCCCTGAGATGACCATGTAATGAAATTACTTTTTAAATTGAAACAAGCAAATTAACAAAGCAGCTGTTTCGTGTACTGGCAAACCTGTTTTTCAGCGATTTAAAAAATATTCCATAAGCATTCTTATTAAAAATTGAGACTTTTTTTTCAGTTTGTTCAGTATTTTTCAACGTAGAAAAAATTACTTTAGGTCTTTGTGTCGTTCTGCATAATATTAAAGTGTAAGAAGCACATATTTTTCAAGTCTCATAACTTTCAATTTCAATTATTATAATATATTAGCATGCTTTTCAGCGGCTGTTAACATGGCTTTCGAGAAATAGTTCTCAATTTCAGAAATTGCGTAGATAATGCAAGAGATAGGTATGCCTTTTGGAATACGTTAATAAGTACAGCACTCATTCAGTTGTCCAGTACATAGTAATGACTCTCAAAAATACCTGCAGGCAAATTCAGAATTGAGGAGTAATTTAGCAAAAGGGAACGTATTCACTTTTTAGAAAAACTCGTTTTTTGGCATTTTCTATATCTTTCAGATGACCTTAATCAACCCTCCCCCCCCCCCCCAAGCTCCAGAAGTCCAAACACAGGGAATCCATAATTAGGGCAAAATTTGCCTTTTCGTTCAGAAGGTAACAAATATATCCCTTACAATTTCTTCAAGTCATTTCGAACAAAAAGAAACATATCCTGATTGAATCTTTTGCTGAACGAAATTTCTTTTTTCTACAAAGCAACGAAACATCAGCTAAGTGACTGATGATCAAAAAAGGCTACATTTAAAAATTGAAAACTAATTTGATTAAAATTAAAACAATTAGAGACTGATACTGTATGCGACATATGTTGTGTCAATTATATTATGTAACTGGAAGCATTTAATGTAATTAAGGCATTAAAATTCATGTGCATAAAAATACCATATTCATTTTTTTAATGAAGGAGAAAACCACGTAAAATGAAGTCGAAGGACACTTCGCGTTTTTACTAAACTCAAGATGTTTGAACGAATGGAAGGTAATGAAAAATTGAGGAAAGATCTAGAATATTTTAAATATGAGACTATTTATTTATTTTTTTGTAATTTTTAAACAAATATGAGTACTGTATAAAATACATATAACACCGAAAACAAATTGTCAGCTTTTAAAAATAAATAACTCATAAACAAATTGATGCTTAATTACTAGATATACCTAGAACGAATCGCTAAAAAGTGACTAAACAAAAACCTTTTTCAGCGCTTCCTATAATTTAATGAATAAGAGCTGTTATCTGAAATTTTTTTAATACTAAATGTGAAGAAAGATAAGCCTTGAGTATAATTGTATTTCATTTAAGAAATCTTACTCAAATACAGATGAAAAGGGTTTCAAGATTGTTTGGTAACTTCCAGGTCCTGGGGACAACTATACGGACTACGTTGCTACACGATGGTACAGGGCACCAGAGCTTCTGGTTGGAGAGACTCAATATGGTCCTGCTGTGGATGTGTGGGCAATTGGGTGTGTCACTGGCGAGCTTATGAGGGGAGAAGCACTCTGGCCTGGAAAGTCGGACGTAGATCAGTTGTATCTTATTCGAAAAACTCTTGGTAAGTAGTGCAATAACTCAATACATTTTGGCGTCCAATAGAGTTTCCGGTGACTAATACATAAAAGAGTGAGTTTCGATCTAGCAGGGACATTAAATAACCATTTTACCCTTTATGCCCGACGGGACTCAGAAGCCCTGCTTATATTAATTTAGTATTATGAATCCTAGATGGCTGGAATCATGCTGAAGCTTTTGAGCACCACTCCTTGTACTTCGCTGAGAGGCCGCGACCGACTGTAACTGCAATCGGAAACAGTTTTCTTGGGGGCCCTAAGGTGTTGGAGGCCTTAGACCTCCAAAAATTTCAAAATTTTTATGCTCGGTAAAAATGTTTTTTGATGTATTTGCAACTCGAAAAACCAAATATCTTCTTGTTGACAGTGCCAGCAAACTGGTAGCTGAAATTAAGTTTGTACACTAGCCAGAGTTCGTAGCATTGGTGAGGTTCAACTCGTTAATTGAAGGAAACAGTGAGTTACTGTCTTTAAGCCAGGGCTAAGGCATAATTACGTGAATATTCCCGACAGCTCGGTATTATTTTATATTAGGAAAAAGATTGCTATATGTTTTTTTGACCTCAAACGTCGTGTTGTTCCTCTTTCAAAATGGCAGTCTGCCATTGTCTTGCGTCCAACCAGCCTTTGCTCCTCCACCATGTAGGAATGCCATGGAGCGGTACCGACAGTAGTGACGCTATCTGTTCAGTTGATCGGTAACCAATGTAGCGTACGTCTATATGTCTCTGGGGAGGCCCGATCCCGGATCCTTCCTGATGGTAACCGATTACTTTATTCACAGATTCAAAGTGACTTGACGGCTCTGATGCAAAGTTGGATTATGTGCTCTCGAACGAACGCCACACACTTATTGCAATTTGTCATTGAGGAAAACAATTTTAATTCGAAATGCCAAAATTCATTTTTTTAAAAACTTTTCGTCTTAACTAACATAATAGTTAGTTAAAACGATGAAAAACTAGTAAATCAAATACACTAGTGTGTAAAAATTAAAGGTGAAGGTGAAAAATCAGCATATAGGCCGAACGAAAAGACAGCAGGGTGACAGACTGATTATCGACAATAGTTAAGTACGTCAGCACATGCGATTAGATGCAGTTCGACATGGTGGAGAGTGTCGGAGGAGGGGGGAGGGACGATACACATTTGCCGTATAAACTCAGTATGTTTGAATGAAAGATTGTACTCCGTATATCTGTTTAAACCACGGCGAGTTTCTATTTCAGGGCGAAATATCGAGCAATGGGTCTCTTTGGAGACATCAGGATGTTTTTACATGCGGTTGAATCATTGGAAAGATTGAGGATGATTGAAGTGTGAAAAGTGGCTGCTGAGCGGTATTGCTCTTAGCATCGTTTCACAACGTTAGATATCATTTCTAACTAAGAACAGCTGTTCGACGGTTTGGCGGTGGTTGTCCAGTCCACAAGCAAATACGGCAGCAAACAGCCAGTATATTGGCCTTCTGGCAAAATAGAAGAAGCGGTAAATAGCGGGAGAAATAGTAAAACACATACAACTGACTATTGAATGACCAATATCGTGTCTTACCTCGACCAAGAGGCAGCACAGTTGATGGTCAGTTTGATGACCTCTACGGTGTGCACCATAAACGTCTTTTCACCGAAGCAGTCGGTTTGTGTAGGACCAGAAACTCTCAAATTTGACAGATAGTATCATGGGTCTGGTACTTGGTCTGGATGAGGGTGGAGTTAGTTTGAGTGGATATTTTGAACTTATATACATCTGGAAAGACCCACAATAACGCCATCAACGTGATAAAAAATTAACTGTTTAAATGTCACGGAGTTCTCGCTTTTTGAGGCGTCTTGATTCGTAGTCTTACAGACATTCACACCCTTAAAGGAGATTAAATCACTGATGCTCACTGTTATGACGAGAGTCTCCGTTCTTCTGTGCGTCTTTTTACGGGTCTGCCGTTGATTTTAATTGGTGGCAAAACCTAACCATATCTCACGGCTACTGTCCAAGAGCTATCTGAGACCGCTAATACTTAAAGCAAAGATAGGATCTAAACCCCATCGAGTATGCATGGAATTTTCTAAGCTGACCCTTGGCAGCAGATAATTTATTTCCAGTAACGATTCCGGAGCTGCAATTGGTGATACATGAGGTATGGGCAGCAATGCCTCAACAACTCACTGACGTTATCACATTCGGCATCTGTAGCCCATGTAAATCCTAGACATTTGTCAGAGTTCATATCCTCTACTAAAGGCTGTATGTTTCTTGTTGAACACTTGCTACACGAATGTTTCGACTTTCCGTCGTATTGTGCTCCATGCTACTTTTTCAATAAAGTTTTTTTATACTTTAAATTTTTTTTGGGAAATATTGCTTAATGCTTACCAATGTTCTTACGTCTTACGTACTGAATCTTATGACATTATTTACACTTATTTGAAAAGCTTTTGTACTACGTTATACTGAGAGAACCAGCTTTAATTTTTGCACACCAGTGTACTTAGTTTGTGCTATGCTTTTATTGGTATTTTTCAAAAATGAAATAACTTTATTTTGAGTTCTTCTATATTATTGCATTTTATTCATTTTATTATAGCCTGTTATTTTAAAGACAATTGGTTTCATTGCTTATTTCAGGCGACTTAATACCCAGGCATATGCAAGTGTTTCGTGCGAATGATTTTTTTGCTGGAGTAACGATACCTGAGCCAGATGTTCGGGTAAGTATTTTAGGATTAAAGTTGGATGAAATTCCTAGTTTTAGAAAAACTAACTTTTATCTCAGCACAGCAGTTTACTGCTAAATGTCAAATTTTTATGCCATTCACACAGGGAAGGGGGAGTACCGTGTCACTCAATATGACGGTCACTTCTAGTATGAAGTACTTGTATTTTCAAATGTACATACATTCGATAGTTACGGAGGTTATCGGAAATGGCTGTCTGTATGTCGTGAACAGAAACAGGGGGCAGAGCTGCAGTTTTGGGGGTTGTAAATGTTTGTTTCAGTTCCATTTTTTTATAGTGCTACAGTGATCAGGTCGTATAGTTCATATACGTTGAAACTTGAAACTATTACTTGTAAGTTATTATTTTTCTATATTAAAGTTCAGTATGTGCTTTTGCAAGTATATCTTCGATTTGAAGCGTAAATATTGCAAATAATTAATACTAAAAATCAGATAGGTCAAAGGCACAATGGACGAGCAATATCGAGCAAAATACACAATATGGGCGAAGCAAGTTTTTTTTTAATTCATAAAAGGACATGAAAACTTCATTTCTGATTTCTGAGGATTCAACAAAATTTACTACTTGTGCAAAACCTTTTCGTCAAATGTATTCAATTACTATATCCTTCTTAAATTAACATTCATGTTGCTTAAAACCTTTTCTTGAACAGTTTAACAGGGCATTTCTGGAAATATTAAAATTGTCAATTATATAGTTTTGCTCGCACAATTAAGCTGTCGAAAAGTTTGATCGTGCGATCCATCTTATTTAAGTATATGATGAAATTTTTATTCTCTCGAAAAGGCTATTCATTTCCGTATCCAGCTAAGGTAAAATTAGCTACGTTTTTTTTCTTTTTTACATTATGTTTTAAAACGTATATCCTTAACCGAAGTTTACTAAAATAAGAAAAATAAGTCACTTAGTCCGTTACAGTACTGAAAGAATCAATACAGTTGAGAATTCTGTTCATAAAAAATGTTACAACATCAAGCAGATTGTTCTTTCTTTTTTTAAGCAGGTTTAAAGTAAAGCTTTATAAATGTCTAGATTTACCTTAGATAAAACCTGAACTGTCATTAAGTACTGGAGATTAACCAAAATTGTTTCTAAGGTTGTATAGTTGAACTTAGTTTCAAAAACCGAACTCAAGGGAAAAGTTCAGCTATTTTCTTCACCGAAAGATAATTCATGAAACGTTATTCAAATGATTTAGCTTACTAAATGGTACATTTTGTCTTATATTAGAACGTAACACAACTCCATTTTAGTTATTAAAAAAAACTGTATAATCCCTTACGATTGAGTAAATGTACTAGTAAACCATTTGCCAGAACCAGAATAGTACTAAAATGCAACTGTGACTTTGCTAAATTCTTAAATTCTCATTCTAAGTAAAATGTCTTCTCAAGCACTTAATAAAGCAACTGAAAGATTTAATGTCTTAAAGATTGTAATTTTATTGACATTCTTCTCTTTTAAGTACTATGCTAATAAACGATAAGTATTCAAAATGTATTTGTTCTATTGTACGTTTTTTTCATGAATTGCTTTGAATTTCATTGCAACTCATAAGAAAAACGCAGTTAAGCAAGTTATATGTATTAAATATAGTGTTTTTTTTTCACGTTATAAAATACGAGTGTTATAATTAAGCTGAAACAGATATCAACAAAATGTATAAGGTTTAACTCGAGTTTTTGAGAGAGAAAAAGATGGATCCATGTGCTTGAAAATTAAACTAACGAATACAAAACTTGTTAAAAAGGTTTTTGGACTGTTTGAGATACTGTACTTGTTAAAGTCGTCAAAAATGACTCGGCATTTGTGAAATTAAAAACTTTTACATAACCTCCCACTTCTTTCCTTGTTGATATCTTTTATAATTTTGGGGCAACGTCAGTTTCTCTCACAGTGATTTTTTCACTCACGCCAATTTCTGGGGTGAGCTACGTCAAGGAGCATAGAAAGAAACTTTTGAAACTTGGTCAACTGCTTTTAAGAAATATGATCAATAAGAGCCTTTGTATATTAGGTGGTACTTAGATTTTAAAAACAGTCGAGAGTCAATTAAAAGTTTCTACGCGAAAAGCCATTAACATCAACTGAACAACTATCAGAATAAGGAATTCCCCAGAAAGAGCATTGTCCCATGGTTTGTTTTGCATAAGGGCCTCTGCTGTCTTTAATCACCTTAACAGTTCAACTAGGCCCCCGACCACCTTGGGAAGGAAGAGCCAGGGACGTTATTTCGAATTTCACCAAGGGATGCATACACAATGTAAAATTTACCAAAAAGTGGCAAAAACCACGCCCACTTATATGCCAATACATTGATTTCCCAAAGTCAGGGGGGGCAATTGACCCCCCCCCCCTAAATGACGGACCTGGGAAGAGCTTAGAAGCGATAAATGATTCAAGGAAATCTGACATTTAAGTACATTTAAGCATCACGCACTGTCTTCTAAAATAGAAACGAAGTTGGGAAATGTGTGCGCATTAGACAGCGAATGCATTGCAGGGGGTTCATTTTAAGTAAGTTGGAACTAGTCACAATTTTAACCTAGAAAAGGCGATCCCATAACTTCTTGAATCGACTTCGCCAAGAAGCTTTTTTGCTACAACTTCATATCAAAAGATCATACCTAGCGCTCCGAAGAACCGTCAACCCGGGTGAATCGGAACTTGTAAAGTTTGAACATAAAAAAATTGTTAAAGAGTTTTTTTTTTTTTTTTTTAAAGTTGGTTTTCTGACTAGAAACTTCTGTCTTGTTTTAACCTTGAGAATTTAAGTAAAACCAAAACATTCTTAATAGCTTTTATTTTTGCTATACGTAATAGTTTAAGCAGTGTCCCGATTCACCTTGCAGAAAATGGTGAATTGGAGCACATGGTATTTGATTTTTTGGGATTATAAAACCTGCGTCTTAATTAATATGCATGCTTTGTTCTTGAATAGAATAATTTCGGTTGGTACGTTCAGCCGATAATTTTGCAAATTCTTGCTTTAGTTTATATCTTTTTTTTTCTTACCAACACTTTGGTTTGCCGTTCATACATACACTAGCACAGTCATCCTATATCTTCTGAAGGAAGAGGTGTCGTAACAGGTCATACAAGCGTATAAACTAACACACCAGGATTGTCTATATGGCCTAAAACTAAGGTTAAATAAATTGAACCTACTTTTAGCGCCAGTCCACCAGTTCTCACATTTAATTTTCATAACATTCTAACTTCTTTTCTCTTTAAAAGCCATTTTCTAGTTCATATCCTTTTTACGCTACGCCCTTTAAAACTACGCTATAAATAATCAATCCTAGAATGAGAGCGAGAGATGGATCGCCCATCGTATACAATCTTTCTAGCTCTACAATAGTAAAAAAAAAAAAAAAGCACGTGCAGAAACGTTAACACAGATAATTCAGAGTACAGTGTGCTAACTCACCTAAAATGGTAGACATAACCCTCGTTTGCTTTCAACTTTTTTTTTTTGTCTGGTAACCCTGATCAACTTCTTTCGGCAAAAGATGCAGAAAAAGCTTATGACTAACTGAATCGGTGAGTGCAAAAACAACGTCAGTCAAGAACTTCAAATTGCTCAGGAGAGAAAAAAAAACGTCTTGATTCTAGCATTGTTTCTACGGTCAACATTCAAATACCAGGCCCCGTATCTTTCAAAGTAGTAACCTGACTGATGTGATTTTTGATATCAACATGCAACTTGCCTCCCACAGCTCGTTTCTATAAAAAACGAATTTTCAAATTTTTGTGAATGATGTTGTTTTTGCTCTCACCGATTCAAACTCTCCAGGAGAAGATGCCCGCTTGTTATGGCCAACCTCTTACCTCCTAGATATACATTCTGACTGCGCTGGTGAAGGGTAGCAATATACAGTGAACTCTCACTTATACGCCGCCTCATTTATGCGCCTTTTTCACTTATACGACGATTTTGAATGGTCCCAGCATATTCCATAGCAAAATAATGATAGTATCGTTCGTTTATGCGTCGCTCTGAAGATAAATATTTCACTTATGCGCCGAATTTTCCCTAAAATGTATGAAAATTTATTTATTTTCTTTAAAAAACAAGCATTTTTCTTTACTTTCCTCTTTAATCTTTCGCCTTTATTGCTCACGGAAGGCATTTTTTCTGCATGAACTACAGTTCGGAGAGGGACAATTATCTATTATGCATCGTTTTAAAGGGAACAGTTTGTAATTAGGTATGCTACAACTTTTGTTTTCTCTTTATCATTATAGCTACGTCACAGTAATTGCCAAGGTGTAGTCAGTGGCGTATTTACGTATGGGCTTAATGGGCTATAGCCCAGGGCGGCACGATTGGAGGGGCGGCACTTTTTCCATGTAAAGTGAAGACCTTTTTTTTAGACAGTAGGGCGGATCGGTCGCGAGAATAATATCAATTAATTGAATTAAATACTGTTCTTTATTTAATAACACTGGAATGCTGGTGGAATTTTTCATACACAAGCATTGAACCGCAGGGGAAAAAAGAAAAGATAAGACAGAAATAAGACTAGAAAGATGAGAAAAAAAGACTGCGAGACAGTAAAAATTGTTCGTTAAAACCGGGTCTTGCTCGTTAAAAACGAATTCTGTTCCATAAAGTTTAACATTGACCCAACAAAATATTCTCGTTTCCCTCGTTACATCCGAGCTCGTTATAAACGAGTTCGACTGTACTCATTACACATTTTTAAAATTATTTTATCGTTTATTTATTGATTTTGTTTTATTTTTTCTAAAATATTTAAATGAAACCATGATCCATTTCAATAAAATTTTGTACACCAGTCGAAATCAGCCTGTACAAGAAAAAAAAAGCAAATTTTATGAAAAAAGAATTTTAAAACTATTTTTGAAACGAAGATGTGAAGATTATTCATTTCAATAACTTTTAAATTTCGAAGGAAAGTTCTTAATGTAATTAAGTACTAAAAATGTTGATTTATAATTATGTAAGAGCAGATTTGTAGTAGTAAAAGTTGAGATTCGCAAATGACGAATTTTTACCCATTGGCTGGTTGTTAACAACCGACCAATTTTATGTTTAACTATCTGTGTGGCCGGGCTTTGCACGGTTTACCTTGAAAATACAGTTTATGTCAAGTAATTAAAAAAGTTTTTTTTTTTTTTTTACAACTCTAAAATTCAACACCTCAAGGGGGGGGGGCAGTTTCAAAAGCCCAGGGCGGCCTTACGTACAAATACGCCTCTGGGTGTAGTAATATGTCCCTTTTCTATAGAAATATTCTTATTCTCTCTCTCATTAGAACCTATGTTGAGTTTTAGTCCTTCAAATAGGCTTCTTCACTTATACGTCTCTCTCACTAATGCGCCTTTTTCTGTTGGTCCCTAGAGCAGGCGCATAAGTGAGAGTTCACTGTATATATATTTCTATTTATATGTATCTTTAATAATTTTCAATATTATTTTATTGCAGGAGAGCTTAGACAGCAAAATTCCAAAACATGTACATGAGCATGGAGTCGACTTCATCAAGGTGATATTATTAAATTCATCATTACAGTGTTTCAAATTTTAACCAATTACCTACCCAAGTAGCACACTTCGTTTGTGAAAGGTTGTAAAATGGTTATTAACGTTGTTACAACCGCTTAAAAACGTTTATAAAACGTTTAAAGGTTATTTGTGCTACCTGGGTACAAATGAGCCTGCTCCAAAAACTTACAATTTCACTTTTAATTGAGGGGTTTGTCATTTGCCTGTTGCTCCGCTTGAGATACTCTATTTCCCTTCTAGCTTGGAGATTCGAATTTTAGGGGTTACAGGCTCCCCCGAGAGATGAACTCAATAAAATCTATCACGAAATGAAACCAGTCATCCTGTTCGAAAAACAACTATGGCTATATTTTTCTAAGCTTGACTTTTTTTATAAATTAATGTCTTCTTGAAGCAGTACTTACAAACTTAAAGAATAGGCTTAATGCATAATTAACCCTATATTTAAGTTATATGTCATTAAATAATAGTTTGAGAGAAAAAGCGTCAATTTAACTCTGGACGACGTTTGCATGAAGTTCTCACAAAAATTCAACAACAGTAAGAGTAAAATAGATTATTGCATACAGGCATGTGATTTTTTCCGTATATTCATAGAATTCAGTTTTTATTTTTGCTGGTGCAAAACAAAATCTGTTGAAAATGAGGAAAAAGATTGGCGGGCAAAAGTAAAATGATTTCGCACTCAACAAGGCGTTCCTTATAAAATTTTAACTACATATAAAATAGAACATCTGCCTTTAAATTTCATGTACCTAATGGAAATTGTGGGCTAGATAGAGATAAAAACCTATGAGAGAACGTACCGCTGGGGATATTTGTAGTTTTCAAAAATTAGTTACCTTATTACGTACACTAATTTTGTAGATTTTTATAAGTATCACTTACATTGACGGATATATATGAAGGGTCAGGGGGAAAAACCACGGTAGTCACACTTGATTTATTTTGAGAAAAACGAAATTTAAACTTTACGAACTCATAAACTTCCCCAGTATACTTGTTCTAAAATGACAATAATACATGAACTACAGTGTTTTTTCACGAATATTGCATATACTAAACGAAATTACACTTATTTTTCTAACAGGTGGTAGTAAGCTTCGGGCGGGTCAGTTTGTTGTTACTCTTCCATGAGACTCAATTATGCCCCCCCACCCCCATATGCACTCCAGAATTAAATCCCTAGTATCAATTTAACCCTGAATCTATCGGTCCAGTTCTTCCTATATATATTTTCAAAAATGTTCGGGTTTTCTTTTACATTACCATTACATATGTGTTCACAAATTTTTTTTTTAATGATTACGTTTTTAATTTATAAGGAATGATTATCACTTGTGTGTATCTTTTTTCTGATCTTATATTGTTTTTGCAGAGGTGCCTGGACAAAGATCCACAAAAGCGATACACATGTGGTCAACTTTTAAAACATCCTTACTTCGACAATTTTAAAATCCCTGAATTAGATATCATAGATGACCCTCAAAGGTACAAAAGAGAAAAATCAAAGGTACTCGTGATTGCAATTACCTAGTTTTAATTTATTGAAAACCCTGCTCTAGCTTCAAAAACTTTAATACTTTCATTTGTCTTCCCTTATTCACTTCTCAACTCTAACTCACTCATACTTGTGAATAAGTGTGAAAAAACATAACAGTCGAGAGAATAAGAAATTTGAATCATTTCATTTTGCAACCTAAGCACACATTCGACTATCATTGATCTAACCAGGAAACCACACGACAGCTCAATAGTGAAAAAAAATAGTTGCAATCGAAAGAGCATTGTAAAATATTTTCTGAAGCAAACATTTTTTTTTCGTGTCTCCTTTGTTGAAAAATACGAGGTTTAAAAGTCTGCCAGATTTCAAGAAAAGTCGCCAAATTTAGCTAGTTTCAGTGAATAATGGAAAACATCTTTCACACGGGATGAAGGCGGTGAAATTGCGAGATTAATTTCTCTCATAATTTGGCTCTTTTCTTAAAATTTTGTCAAGTTTTAAGAACTTATGTCTCGATAACGAGTAGACGAGGGAAAATAATTTATGCGCCAAACATGTCTCGAAATGCTCTTTCAATTGCTACCTAGTTGACCTTTTTTCGATACTGCACTAGTGTATTTCCCTGGTAAAAGGCTCATAAACATTTGTTGCGCGCACACACGCACACAATGCCTTTAATACAGCGTAGTTAAAATTAGAAAAAAATATCTAAGCAATTATCTAAAGTCTTATCCAAATTAAAGATGAATTCTCTTATTCCCTGGCTTGAATTCGTTGGATTTAGTTAATAAACTTAAAGAGCATGATCTACCAAATTTATCGTGCAAAATTCTGCATAAATTGTGTTGTACATGTTGCCTGCCAGCTTGAGAAAAATTATTATAGTTTGGTCTCATCTATCTATGCTTCTACGTATTTATAAAATAATACTTTTTTTGTGTGGTACGAATGTTTTATTTTACTCTGCATGAAAGTATCTAAAGTTACAATTCCTTAAACAGTGGTTCTCAGCCTGGGGCACGTGCCCCCTTCCGTAAACTATTTTCAAGAGAGTCGTGAGTTTATAAAAGATTAAATGTAAAAAACATGCATTATTCAAATTTACCCCTCAAGAATTTATCGCCCCCTTGCAGGGGCCGAATCGCCACTTCGCCCTTAGGTTGGGAAACACTGTGCTTTAGTCAGAATTACTTATCATGTATAGTTGAACCGCGGAGAGATTGCGGGTCGACTGGAAGCGGAAACGGATCACTTCATGTAAAAATAGGTTGGATTAGCGAGAACGCGCCACTTCACTGCTTACACATTGTTGCAGATCCAACCCATTTCAAAATGAAGTGTTTCGTTTCCCCCTCCAGTCGACCAGCCATCTCTTCGCGGTTTAACTATAGATTAGTATTTGACCTAAGTTTTACTCATTCCTTATGTTTTTCTTTGCAGTATGGACAATATCAGTCTCTATTGTTACCACAGTTACCGAATCAAACAAACTGTTTATCTTCACCAGAGTGTAAAAATTATCCCATCTCTCGATCGACAAATCGATTCGACCATTTGCCAAATATTTGACCGTTTATCCATTCAACAAATCATTACTACTTTAAATGAAATTTAAGAATTTTTGAATGAGTCCAACAAAGTAGGACTCCATTCTTCCTGAGCCTGCACCAAGTTTTCCTACAAAGATGTCTTCGAAACAATAAGATCTAAACTCATGAAATAAGCAAAAATAGGTTTTTTGAATTCTTCCCTCTATTCAGTGCTAGTCTATAATTCTATATCAGAAGTATTCAAGTATTCAAGACTAAACCAACATTTTGTGTTCCAGCTATCATAGACAAAATCAGAAACACTAGCAATATATTATTTAGGATTTTCAACGTTACTCTAACTATAACCACTGCATTTAAAAAATGAAATTATAAAAAGAAAAGACTCCATTCAAGCAAAATTTATGAGACAGAAAATATTCTGAATATTGCACCATTGAATATTTTATCAATAAATAATTTTCAGAAAGAAAAGAAAGAAAAAAAAAAAGTTTTTTTTTTTTTTTTAATATAATTGTAACGTTGTAATGGTTGCCAATACTTTGAATGATACACACGGCGTTACGCCAATATTGAGCTTAGATTTTGCAAGTTTTGATATAGTAAACTAGAAGCGATCAAAAAAATAAAGTCAGCTATGCATTCCTTTAAATACAAATGAAAACAAAATTAAGTTTATTTGCTCAGAAGTAAGTGTTTTTGAAATGAAAATAATTTTCCATCAAAAACTAACTGCACTTGCATTAATGAAGAAAGTAAACAAACAAATAAAAATATCCCTATGCACAAAAGAAATTCCTGTTGAAATCAATTAAAGGAATAATTATGAATCCGTAATGCATAATGGAGTCTAAATATAGGGAAAAGTTTTTATTTATTCAATAACTAATTGCTTTGAAGACAACATATCAAGAAAAATTAAAGTACAAAATTGATTTAGTAAGAAGCATTTATGTTTCGTGCAGCTGCTCGATAACGACATCAAAAAACATTAAAAGAGTACAATTATGTTTTAGCTTAAAGCACGTTTTTAAGTTTCGTTTTTGAATCAGTCGTATACATAGGATATTTGGGCTGAAGATGCCAATTTAAGATGAATACTTATTATATATTTTAAAAGTAAATGAATGAAGCATTTGCTGCTTAATTTTCTTCCACTCCTCTGAATAACATTTAAATGTTAAAACATTACAAATATTTCTTAGCAAAATTAAAAAATTTCGAGTTTTTAAATTGTGTTTAAGATTTTCTTTACTTTTAACAAAAAACAAAGAGAAGAAAAGAAATGAAGAAAGAAAATATGAGCTCAAGGATTAAAAGGGACTAGAAAGTAATGTGATCTTTCTTCAAACACTAAAGTTTTAGCAATATTTTATTGTTAATCAATAGTGTAATCACATTCGTTATCAACAATTTTTGCTATATAGTAAGCATATTTTTTGCCCCAGATAGATAAAAATCAATTAGTTTTGTATCAAATATTTGGAGATTATATTTTGCACATCAACCAAATTTTTCAGCTTTTTGTCACATAGAGACCAGAATAAAGAGGAATTACATAATGCACTGTTGGGAAAGTGTAGTCTAGGATTGTGAACATAGAACGCATGGTTTTGAAACATGATTATACAAGACTACACTGCTCAAAACAAACTCCAAGAAATGACAAAACCAGCAATGTTCTATTTGATTTCTCTTTAAGGTCACAAGGTGACAAAAAACTTAAAAATTGGATTATGTCCAAAATGCTATATCACGACACTGCATTTCAAAACCAACTGATTTAATTTGCACTTGCAAAAAACCACTAATAACGAGGGTATTTATATCACTGATTAAAAATAATTATTTCATACTTTGAAAAAAAAGAAAGAAATTATTTTCCAGTGGTCCTAATAGAACTTCCAAACAATACTATTATTTTACAACTAAAGGACATTTTACGCTTTTCGGGGATATAGTAAGAAGGTGATTAAAGCCATAAAGATGCAAACTATATTTGATATAAGACTCATGTAAGAAAAACATTTCAAGAAAAAAAAGTGTTCGTCGCGTATTGCGAACTACGCTGTTTGAAACAACAGCTTACACTTCCAAACCAACTGTTCTTCAAATAAATAATCATTTATTTTCTTCCATCGCATCAAAGTACTAACAGCATCATCTTTTGGTCAAAAGCAGAGGCGTACAAGCACGTTGACATACAAAATGAGTTAGACAGGTTTAACATTACACAGTCAAGTTTTGAGTTAGATATTACACAGGTTTAACTTCTGTGAGCCAGACAAAAATCTGGAAACGATGTCTACACATTACGTTGTAAGCCTCTGTTCCAAAACGTCCTGGTAAAAACGATGAGTGCAACTATGAAATATTTTATGTCTTCAATTTCTTACCCATTACTGAACTTATGTGTCCTCATCATCATAAACAACTGAAGGGGCAAGTGGATACAAGTGATATGTAACTTTTGAATTTCGCCGATTTACACAAATTCAAACTACTGTGTGTTCAATTGTGTTAACTCTCAAACACAATTGAAGGGGCAAGTGAATAAAGGTGATATGTGATTTTTTAAATATCTAGAAAAAGCTTTCAAAAAGAGAAATATTGCCTTTTCACCTTCATCCATGGTAAAAAGTATGTTTTTCCAAAATTGTCACATATCACCTTCATCCACTTGACCCTTCAACTTTAAATATTAGTGATAAAATGTACTGGAGATCAAGAATAAACTTGTAAATATCTTGATCTGTGAATGCGCACAAATGATTGAGATTCCATGTTGCTTCCGAAGGATCTTTGACTGCAACTACATGTAACAGAAAGTAATATTTCATGAGTTTTATTTCGTTTTTCTTTTTAACTGTATAACATTTGCGTTGAATTATTTAACGGCATTTTAATAAACTCTATGTGCTTTGTTGTGAGATATATTTTTGTGAAACATTCAGAAACATACATAAGAGTCAAGTCAGGAAGTTGTTCTTATATAAGCTATTATCATATGTGTCGTTCAATGGAAAAGTGGTGTATCTAGATGTAAATGAGTTTACCATGCCTTATGTTAAGCAATTTTCAAATTCTGCCTTTAGAAAAAAAATGCAAGTGTTCAGCTACTATTAATCCTTAGATATTTTCTTGTACTTTTCTTCGCTTTTATACTAAAAGATTTGACTGAATGTGATACCTCTTAACAAACGAGTACGCGTTTTAAAATATGGAGATCCACCACGTTTACAGTGGACGACACATTTCTGTGATAAGTACAGCATATCCATAATTTATTAGAATTACTTGTTGAGAAATTAGTTTCAAAGTTAGGCTTTAAATATAGGGGAAAGTAGTAATAGATGAGACACTTTTCTTTCTTTTTTTGTAATTTTTACGATTTATTAGATAAAAAAGAGAAAAACCTAAGAATAGTTTCAATGCACGAAGGTAGATTGGTAAGTAAGGTCTAAAACAGTATAAAATATGTTTCCGACAAAATTAACATAATAACAGAGGTATCAGATTGAAGAAAATTCATTACTCTTACTACATAGTCACCAGTAACAACTGCATATTTATTCGAACTTTCAGTCTTTCCATGACAAACTGAAATTTCCGATGATTGCACACCCTTCTTACAGGCCAGATTTGGCATCATTGTTCTCTAGACTGAAGGTGACTTTGAAAATGCAACGTTTTCAACGGAAGCTGAAGATCAGACATTAGACAACCTTGAAAAAATGGATACGCGGTCAACCGAAATCTTTCTCCATGAACGGAATGACGAAACGGATAGAACGTTTGCAGCTGTTATTGGCGACTATGTTGAAAAATGAGTTCACAATATGAAGAGTGATAAATTCCCTTTAAACGATGCCTCTGTTATTATTTTACCCTGTCGGAAACTTATTTTGGATACATTATTTATCAATTGTCCCCCGAATATTCAGCACCATAGGAAAAATTTAAAAACATTTAAAAAAAAAAATCACATGTAATGTGATCAACAGTAAAAAAAAAATACAGAAGTCCATTGTTTTCCATTTAAGCCCATCTGGGGGTTTAATTGGTTACTGAGGGTAACAAGTGGGACACTTTTAAGTTGAGAAAAACATCGAGCAAAAATTATTTTGCTCGATAATTATACTACTGCTTTACTTTATACTATTGAAGATATTATTTATCAATTGTCTCCTGAATATTCAGCACCATAGGAAAAATTCAAAAATATTTTTTTTTAAAGTCACATGTAATGTGATCAACGGTAAAAAAAAATTACAGAAGTCCATTTGTTCCATTTAAGCGCATCTGGGGGTTTAATTGGTCACTGAGGGTAACAAGTGGGACACTTTTAAGTTGAGAAAAACATGGAGCAAAAATTATTTTTGTTTATATGATGAATGCTGACACGAATAAATGACGGAAGAACATTGTGTTGATTACTTAATGAGAAAAAAAAACACATTCTATTCAAAACTTGTAGTATAGCATGCCAAAGAAAAGACTCTTGTCTTGAAGTAATTATATACTAAAATATTATCTAAGTATTCTAAAAAATAACATACGGCCGATTTACTTCAAAACCACCTCTATAAAAACAAATGTTGTCTGTGAATAATTAAGTAGAACTGTTAATTCAAAAAGAAAAGGAAAAACGAAATTTCACACAATGTTTTTCAAACGAAAAAAAAAAGACTTCAGGAAAAATTAAGTAGGCATGAACCACTTTTTCTCTAGTCGGTAAAATATTTTAAAACGGATTGAGAGCTGGTTTAATTATTAATCTTTTCAAATAGCTCTGCATATTAAAACCGCAAGAGAAGGCACCTCAACTGCTATTGGAAGTCGCTGCCCACAATTTTAAATCCAGCGGTGCAAAGGCATTAGGATAGCTTTTTGTTTCTTCATTTTTTAAAAATTATAATAGCGCATTTCCAACTATGTGCTAATCTGAAACAAACCTAATTATTTTTAAATGACTCATTCATAAAAAACTTTAATTTTGATAAACAGTACTATTAGTGTAAAGCTCTAAGGAAACGTGCCTGGAACCATAAATTCCGATTCAAATAAAGCATAGAGAATAGGTTTTTACTTTAATTATTTTTCTTTATGGTACATGGCTGCTTATAGCCAAGCGAGAGATTATAATCTGAGATCCAACTTAGCTTTACCTACCCTCATCGAGTTTCCTAAAAAGTTATACATAAAAATATGGATAAACATCTCAAGTAGCACACTTCGTTTTTTAAAGGTTGTAAAATGGTTATTAACGTTGTAACAACCGCTTAAAAACGTTTATAAAACGTTAAAAGGTCATTTGTGCTACCTGGAATATTCCTAACACGAAGACATATGGCTAACTAAACAAAAAGGATTCAATCATAGGGTTGTCGCGATTTGAAGTTCCATTAGTTGAATAAAACTGCAGTTTTTCTTCCCGAATCTTTCAATTTTGCAAGAATCTAGTTTATCTGCAGTTTTTTGAAAATTGAAAGCAGATCTAAATCTCTCACAAATGACACTTATTTGGCTCAACTCTATGTGATTAGCCCTTTATGTCCAAATTAATTTAACAATGAATTTTTACATACTGTTTTGGTTTTTTGAGTTGAAAATACAAAAAAACATATTCATCCAGCATAAAAATTTTGAGGGTTTAAGGCCCTCTACGCATTAGGGTCCCCAAGAAAACTGTTTCTAATTGCAGGTACCATCTGTCAGCCTTTCAACGAAGTATAGAAGTGGTACTTTCAAGTACTAGCATGATTCCAGCCATTTAGGATTCATAATACTAAATTAATGAGCGGGACTTCTGAGTCCTGTCGGGGCATAAAGGGTTAAGAAATGATGTTCCTTCCTGAATTATGTGCTTTTAAAAAAATCTGCAATAAAACTGCAGAAATTTTGCAGCTTTGGGCTAAATTTCTTCTTTAACTTGAAGATAACTGCGGAAAATCTGCAAAACGACTCCATTAATGAAATTTTAAAATCGCGACAACACTATGAAAGGATCACTTTTGCTTAGTCAGCCTTATACCATCACGTTTATAATATTTTTATCTACATTTTCATATACACTGCGATGCAAACGTTTAGACAGATGGCAAATATGTGAATAAAAAGAAAACTATTCAACGAAATGCTTTCAAATTTCTACTACAGGTACACTATATGGTCCCAAATACGTGTCTGGAGTTCTTGAAACTATAACTGGAATCAAATTTTGAATATTACAAAAGACATTTTTTTACATTGTTGCAAAAGTTTAGACAATAGTCAGATTTTATGCAAATATCCCTTGAAATGTGATTGGTGGAGGAAATGCAGGACTGTATTATTCATTTATAAAGTGCTGAATAAATCAAAATCTCAAAAGCTCTTTAGTTCTCGTGTAAAGAAGATGAGAAAGTTTGGAAGCCAAAATTTGAAAATGAACCTACTATATTAATTTTTTATCTTTTAAATCGGCTCTAGTATGGTAGTACATTGTTTTTTACTTAGTGGAGAGCAAATTCAGACATGCGTATCGAACAAAAAGTCCAAGAAAAATTATATTTCTTAAGGATGAAGGAATTGAAAAAACGGCTCAGACTGACGATTCGTCCCTTAATCCTACAAAATTTCAATTGGGTCAAAAACAGCACGTGACAGCATAACCCAGGTAGCACAAATAACCTTTAAACGTTTTATAAACGTTTTTAAGAGGTTGTTACAACGTTAATAACCATTTTACAACCTTTCAAAAACGAAGTGTGCTACTTGGGAAGTAGATGAACAACTGAATCGGAATGCATAAAAATAACAAAGAATTGTGCCTGAGCCTTTTCGGACAGAGTGTCCCAAATAAGCCAGATTTTAACGTGAAAAGTAGCAAATGTATCGTCGTGACTAAAAAATGAATGGTACTTTCTTTGATAAAAATTATTAAAATTGGAATGGCCTAGATGGATTATAATTCTTTTCGCGGGACTTGAGAAATATGCAATGATCATATGCTGTGCTGCGTATACCAATAAAATCTGGCTTATTTGGGACACTCTGTCTGAAAAGGCTCAAGCACAATTCTTTGTTTTTTTTTTATGCATTCTGATTCAGTTGTTCATCTACTTATGCTGTCACGTGCTGTTTTTGACCCAAGTTGATGTTTTGTAGGATTAAGGGGCGAATCGTCAGTCTGAGCCGTTTTTTCAATTCCTTCATCCTTAAGAAATATAATTTTTCTTGGACTTTTTGATCGATACGCATGTATGAATTTGCTCTCCACTAAGTAAAAAACAATGTACTACCATACCAGAGCCGATTTAAAAGACAAAAAATTAATAAAGTAGGTTCATTTTCAAATTTCGGCTTCTAAACTTTCTCATCTTCTTTACACGAGAACTAAAGAGCTTTTGAGATTTTGATTATTTATTCAGCAATCTCTGCACTTTATAAATGAATAATACAGTCCTGCATTTCCTCCACCAATCAAATTTCAAGGGATATTTGCATAAATCTGACTATTGTCTAAACTTTTGCAACAATGTAAAACAATATCTTTTGTAATATCCAAAATTTGATTCCAGTTATAGTTATAAGAACTCCAGACACGTATTTGGGACCATATTGTGTACCTGCAGTAGAAATTTGAAAGCATTTCGTTGAATAGTTTTGTTTTTATTCACATATTTGCATTTTGTCTAAACTTTTGCATCGCAGTGTATAACGTATTAGGAAACTCGATGAGGGTACCTAAACCCCAAGTTGAATCTTATACTATTAGTCACCATGTCATAGGCGGCTCGTACAGGGGAGCACCCCCCTCACGTCCAAAAGTAAAGCGATATTGCCCCCTAACTTAAAGTTAAAAAGCAATGTTCAATTAAAAAATGATTTTTTCACTCAATGGATTGATTTATTTCCTAAAAATAATAGTTGGATATTCCTGGAAATAGACTTATTTTGTGTTATTTCATAAAAATGGAACTTTGAATCGAAAGGGGAAGTCTAAGGTGGCCACAAGTCTCGATTTTTGAGGCACTTCTTCGACATTTTTTACAGTTCAATAAATTAGTAACGTAAAAATCATATAACAAAATTTTGCCAAAAAAAAAAGTTTATGCAGATGCTGCCCCCTCCCATTTCTTCATCCCCCACTTTTTGCACCAGCCACTATGTACCATGTTATCTGACAATAAAACACGCAACTTTGGTAAATGTCATTACAACATTTTCACGAAAAGCAAACATTTCATATTACTCATAAAGCAGAGCGACCATTTCGTAAAACAGAACACGTGATATTTTGATTGCTTGTCTCACCTTCTTAGAAAATGACACCCATCGAAGAAAATCGTAGCAGAAAAAGGATTTTCAAACTTTTCCCCGAAAGTGTCGAAATTTCGAGTCTGTAGTTAAAATCCGATGGAAGGCATTAGGAGAGAAAAGTTTCCAAGTTGAATGAGTAGCATGAAAAGAATCGAAATGTGAGGAGGATTAGAGAAGATTAGACCAGATCGATCTTTTCACTTAACGGGATTTGAAGCCCCTTTCTCGATACATAATAGCACAAAAATGGATGCAAAGATTATTTTAGTAATCCGGAGAGTTTTATCCATTTAAATGCATACGCTGTCTTTTAGTATCTTTTACTACTGCAGATTACATTGAATTTCATGAATTTCGTCGGGCTATGAAAAAAGTTCACAAAATCAAACACATCGAAAACTGGAAACTGAATAGAACGAATATTTCGATGGCAAGTTCTATCAACCCTAATTAGATATTTTATTTTTTGTTTTTGCGCCAACTAACAAAAGCGTTTAACCCTTTATGTCCGAACGGGACTCAGAAGTCCCGCTTTATTAATTTAGTATTATGAATCCTATATGACTGGAATCATGCTGAAGCTTTTAAGTATACCACTCCTTGTACTTCGCTAGGAGGCCGACAGATGGTACCTGCAATCGGAAACAGTTTTCTTAAGGGCCCTAAGGCGAAGGGGGCCTTAGACTCTACTGGACCCTACTGTTTTCAAAGTTTGATAAATTAATACATAAAGGGTTTAACAAAAATATTTATAAATTCGTCCAGTAAAGTCTGTTTTTTTCCTCTAATGGCAGGTACAAAAGACAATTCTGACAGTAAACAAAATAACTAACTAATGAACAAATAAAAAACGATAAAATGACAGAATGAAAAGTCTATGGACCTACCTATTCGGTCTCTAACCTCCCATTAACTTTTTGACGGTCATGCCCGAGATAGTCTCGAGCACAGCTGGTTTTCGAAAATGTCACGCCCAAGTATTACTCGGGGTATTTTTTTTTTTTTTTTGAGTGCATCGTATTGTTATACCCGAATATATATCGGGAGACTTGTATTTTGGCTTCATCTCTTTGTTAAACCCGACTGTTTCTCGGGTTTGTGCTTGGAAGTGTTAAAAATCAAAATAACTTGACAGTTAAAGGGTTAACGCTCCCACAAATTCTTAGAGCCAAGCGCAGTGCAAACTTAAGGTAAATACAGTGAACATATTGTTGTAATTTACAAAGCGTGCAGTTTGGGTCTTTGAAAATATTGATATAAAGCAAATGCTTAGCAAGACAGTCTTGTCAAGTAGCTAGGACAAATTCAACTACTGATTTCATTCTTGGCCAACCGGAGATATGTTGAATACCTATTCACCAAGTTTTCAGAGAGCTTCTAATTAACTCTTTTTCCATGTTATTTTTAAAAATTGATCATTAGCAGTTGGTAATATAATCTAGCTTTGAAGAGATGGCACTTAAGTCAGCCTTTTATTAGAATCGTTCATTTTTATGAAGGGGTGATAAGTAAAGGAAAACTGAAGAACGGATTCGCAAATATGTTATTGGTTCTAGCATAGCTTGAATACTTCACTCAATTTAAGAAATTAGCCAAAGAGGAAAAATATTTTAATTTTGTGATGTCGAAGCAGATGTCTTATTGGACAGGTCATATTCTGAGAAAGTGGGTGGGCTTTAGTTTTACCTCTTCGAACAGCCATTGGTCAAAGACTGCAACACCTCCGATACTTAGTTTTAATTAAAAATTTACTAGAGTAGGGTTGCAATAAAGAACGTAAAGCTTGTCATTTTTACTTTTCCGCTAACCAAAAGCAGTTACTGCTGCAAATTACATTCCAATATTTAATAATCACATAGTAAAAATATATTTGGAGCATTAAAAAAATAAAATTCAATTGATTCTAAAACTTTTAAACGTTAGTCATTGAAATTTCGTACGTTATTCTTCATAATAATAAAACAGTAAATATCAACAAACTTTGACCAGCAAACGATAAATTAAAAATTAAATTCTCTCGCTCAGATATTTACTGCAATTTATATTGTAATAAATTACAATGTAGTAAAAGACATGTTACGGACGATAAATTTAGAATATTTTGCTATAAATGTTGCCTCTTTTTCGGCCTCATACGGTCCAAGAATTATTTCAATTTTTATAAAAAATGTCACATCGCAAAAATTTCGCTAAAGTCAAACATGGCACACACGTCAATGTTTTCCTTCTCTACCCATTTTAAGGAATGGACTCGTTTTCTCACATGATTGACAAGTGCCATCTCTTCACGGTTTTATTTTATCTCTGTACCTTTTTTGGCAAGGAAGTCTGCGTTTTCCTTCCCCTCCACTCCACAGTGGGCTGGTATCATTTGGAGATATACATTATTACCCAAGCAGCACACTTCGTTTTTTAAAGGTTGTAAAATGGTTATTAACGTTGTGACAACGGATTAAAACCGTTTATAAAACGTTTAAACGTTTTTTGTGCTACCTGGGTATATGTTTGTCCGAAAGACACTTAGGAGATTGGCAATTCCCAACGGCTACCTACGTAAATAAAGCGTATAGCCCCGAAAATAAAAAAAAAAATAAATTTTTCAGTAGTAATGTTCTCTATGATTGAGCAGACGTCAATATCACGGAACCGCTAAGCGTTTCCAGGGTGCACGATGAGGAAGTGAATCTACGTTGCACCCCTATCGAAGTCTTCTGACCAATTTAGACTAATTAGACGAAAGCAGAGACGAAGGAAGATAAATTACAATTTTAATGAAAGAGACTATCTTACTTCCTGACATGCCCCGTCCCAAGCCCGGGGGGAGGGGGCTGGGGGTCACTGCATAAGAGACATCTCAATAATATCTCAGACATCTTAGTTATCTCTTTATTTTATTCCTCAAAACGGTGCGGGCTATTTACCAAGTTTCGGCAACTAGATGTGTATTAGAAAAATGTATTTTTGCAGTTTTTGCTGTTAGGAAAAACGGACAGAAATTAATATTTAAAAAAAGAGGCCGATGAAGCACTACAATTAGTTTGCGCAACTTTTATGTGACAAAAGTTGATACAAAAGCAATTATGGAACTTTTAATGCACAAAATGGCTCAAATACATTTGGAGCTGGTTTTAAACAAGAATCAAATGCTTGGAATGAGTACGATAACTGTTCGGACGAAGAGTAGCTGGAATGTATTTTATTTTATTTTAAAATACAAACACCATAAAAAATGGTTAACTTGAATGTGTTTCTTAATCTGGGTTGATAAATTAAATTAACTTACACGCGGAGATAATTTGTGATAGCTACAATTCAGCTTTTTTCAAATTGCTTCAAGGAAAAGACAACAAATTAATCCTTTTCGAGGAATTTTGGAGAAAATGAAGACTGAAGTGTCATTCAACTATCTTTTTAAAATTTAATTGTAAATCTTTTAGTTTAATTATTTATAAAATATAAAAGAATAAAGTTTTCAAACGAGAAAATTAAAAGAAAAAAATTATAAAACATAGTTCAAAAAGTGACAAGGAAGAAAAAACGTTTTCAATTTCTAAAATATGAAACCTGGAAAAAAAGATAAAGTAAGAACTAGATTTTCATTTTTTCTAGTTTAGTTTTTTACTATTTTTTCACAGTAACAATTAACTTCATGTACTTTTATAATTAAAGGGGCAAGTGGATAAGGTGATATGTGACCTTTGAATTTCGCCGATTTACACAAGTTCAAATTAGTGTGTTCAATTGTGTTAACTCACAAGCACAATTGAAGGGGAAAGTGAATAAAGGTGATATGTGACAATTTTTAACTTTCTAGAAAAAGCTTAAAAAAAAAAAAAAAGAAAAAAAAATTACCTTATGACCTTCACCATGGTAAAAAGCAAGTTTTTCCAAAATTGTCACATATCACCTTTATCCACTTTCCCCTTCAATTAAATAAGGAAGCGAAATTTGATCGTCGTTATGTATACTCAAAAATAAATTAAAGAATGGCTTTTCTGAATCAAATCTATAACTAATACAATATTCTAAGTCTTTCGATTTCTGACATCAAGTTTTCAAACAGAAAAAGTAAAACAGTTCCGAAAGCAAAAACATTTTTGTCGCACTAAGTACAGCTGCTTATTTTCTATGACTGTGTGCTAATATATCCGAACAACCTCAGTTGAATAATAACGCAGGAGGACTCGTTATTATACCGCACAAAAATACACGAAACGTAAGTTCACTAATTGGATGAATATAAATACTAGTTTACCAAGTCTAGAAACTCGGGGATCTTCAGATGATATCCTATTACTTAGCGACACAAGATTTTTTTTCCTCTCCAACCTTAATCAATCAAGGCACCCAAATGAAAATGTGACACATACGCTAATGGCTCTATTCACCAAAGCGGAAATCGGAGACCAAAGTTCTACCATTTACCAGTTTCTTTCTCTAAAGAAATTATCATATATCTTAGCTTAAGGTTATGATTTCAATCAACGTCTAGTTTAATTCATTAAGTTTCATATGCTTCTGGACGCAGGGATTTTTTTTGATGTATCAGCAAAATAAGGTGAAATACTTTTTCATGCGTTAAATTCTCAATTTATAATTCCATATATACATTGATATTTGATATTTGAAAAGGGTTTCCTTCTTTGAATTTCGTCACATGAGTTCTGCATTTAGTTTTTGTTCCCTATAAAAAGGTTTTCCTGTTTGAGAAAGATGCATTTTCTGATTTTTTTTTTTAAACTTTTGAATCAGAAATACCGATTATTCATAGGTTTTGAAAATAAAAACCCTCTATCTGAAATTATGGGAATTTTAACTTTGTAATACATCAATTAGTTTTAATACGGTAAATAAACATAGAAAGAAGCTTACGATTGTTTACTTTTAAAAGTTCCAAATGACATTTTATCTTCCTAATAATACATTTTTAAAAGACGATTTTTTTGTTATATAAATTAAGTTACATAACCTGACCATCTAAATATTTTTCATCAGCACTCATGAATATTAGGATGGAGCTGAAAAAACAAACAAAAACTTCAATTTTTGAGTAGCTGCAGAACGCAAGAGTGCGATTAGTGAAGATTAGGAAAAAAAAACTATTAAATATGTCTCTAAAATCGGATAAAATCTCCCAATCGTGGAACAAGCCTATAGGCTGGGGAAACGAGGAGAATTTTGCAGTTTCTTTGAAATATTTTTTACATTTTACTCTAACGTTTTTCTAAAAGGCTTGAGAGGTGAAAAGTTCAAAAGAGCAATTCCACGTGACTCACGTTACAATTTGAAGTGATTTTACAAAAGTAAATTTTATATATATTAAAGAAATACCATGCCTGATTTAAATAAAGCTGTTGACAGTCATCTGGTATGCAGTGAGAATCTGTGGATGTCAGCATTTTAAATTTCAACAGAAATAAATGGTGTTTCAACCTGAATTTAACAGCGTGACTCACGTTACAAAAAAAAAAGGAACTCAAGTTTTCTGGGTAATTAAAAACCTAAGATTCCTGCTCTTTCAGAATAATAAAATTTAAAAACTGCTTTTCATGGCACAAAATATGTTTCTAAGTTGTGATATATACGAAAATTAAGTTCATTTTGCAGTCACTAATTAAGTTATTCAATATTTTGAGTGTGACTCACGTTACATAGTTTCGTGACTCACGTTACATCTCCGTTTTAGTCCTTTACTTTACATCTTATTTTGAAAATTTTGTGTAGAGATTTTACCTAAATTCAATTAAACTTGATGCTTAATGGCTTGTTTTCTTTATTTGATCAGTTTTAAATACAGTAAAACCTCTCCGAGCGGTCACTTTTACAAAGCGGCCACCCCTCTTAAGGACCAATTTTTCGCAGCACGAATTTTTTGTCCCACTGACCTAGGGTTAAAATTCTTAACAGCTGCCATCTAACCCCTCTGAACGGTCACAGAGTGGATTCATCATTTCAATTTTCCAAAACATATGTTTGTCTTTTTTTATACTACTTCCCATATTTTCTCTGTGGCTGCATTGTACTGATTTCAAATTCTCAATTGATACATCTGGAAACTTTTACAGAATATAACACACCATTACATTTCATCTGATACCAATCATAACATTTAATGTTGCATAATGGCTGTAAAATTAGTTGACTGCTGTCAGAAGTAGGCTCTTCAAAGAACTTACTTTTCTCATCCACGACTACTGATGAATAGTTAAATTTTAAGCATCTCAAAAGAGAACAAGTGATATGTTGATCTTGCTTTTTAAAATTTCTCTTATGTTCCAATTTTATATGTATAAAAAAAAATTCTCTCACTCAAGCTAATTTTTTAAATCATTTTTGTTTAGATTTTCTTGGGATAAATAATTTTTTCAGCATGAGTTCAGTGGACATTGAAATCTTCTTTTCAAATGTATATTACATTTACGGATGAGTATTGAGTAACTCACTTATGACTACAGTTTAACTGTGAGGTGAATTAACGGAATTTCTCCTTGTTTTGGCGAGTCTTCCTTAGTGTATTTACATATTTGTGTACTTTTTGAAGCGATATTTAAGAAGTTTGAATTTAGTCAAAATTTCCTTTGAAAGTTTCATATGTTTATTTTTCAGCTTATATTGAATTGCTAGAGGCAATATCCTTAGCTTTTCGACTTTTTTCGTTAGACATTCTTTCATCCAGAGACAATGTTTCTGTTTACATGCAATTTACTTCCCTTCTTGCTTTAATTTTTCTCGGCACCTTTTCTGTCATACTGCGGTTACTCGTTAAATATTTAAAAAAATTCTTTTACTGGAATGAAAAACCTTTCTTAGGTACGGAAGAAAAATATGTGCATGCATAAACACATGCTACACATTGGAAAGCTGAGGGCCAAAACAGGGACCCAGGGCACTAATTGAAAGATTATAAAACACTAAAAGAATTAAAATTACGCTATTTATATTTAATTTTATCAGTATTATTAATTATATATAGGTGTGTACAAGTGTTAACCCTCCCTTTAGACCCTAAAATACCATTAGGGCACATTAAATACTTTTAAGAAGTGAATATTAGCTTATATTGGCTGTAACTCACTTTTCGCGTGACTCACGTTACAAAATAAACATCCTTATTTTTTGAATAAAAAAGCAAAAAACTCTTAATTGGCCGATAATTTCTTTTTTGTAATATACATGAGTAGGAGAAACAGGAAAAAAAATTTCATTTATAAGCTATAAAATTTGGAAATATTAAAAAAATTAAGTTTTCGTGACTCACGTTACACAAAATTTAATGGTTTAAAAACTACTTAAAAAAATTATTTTAAGAATAAATTTCAAAATGTACTATAAATAATTGTTTTCTTATCGAATAAATCTGCCAGGAAAAATGCAATTAAATTGTGGAAACATTCTAAACCAATAAAATATGCTCGTTTAAAATTGTGTCTAGCAGAGAGAGACTTTCACAAGATTGTGAGCTCATATAACAAGTTCTCTTACAAAAAGAAAATGATTCGACTGAAGTTACCTTATTCTAATTTGTAAACTTCAATCAATATAGAGAACGTACAAAAAAAATTAAGACAATTTTTCAACGTTTTTTAACACCGAGTTCCCATGTTGCCTGGAATTGCTCAAAAGCATTTTTAACAAGTTAGGATATTCATGGGGGTATATAAAGAAAGTTCCTATACTATTTATATTTATTCAAGTTACTTTCACAGACATAATTAAATTTCTGAAGATACCATCATTGTGTATAACTTCTTGATATAGTAACAAACAATATCGGTGGTGCATCTTCAGAAATATAAATACAGTCAACTCACTTATACGCCGCCTCACTTGTGAGCCTTTTTCACTTATACGACGATTTTGAATGGTCCTAGCACATTCTATAGCAAAATAATGATAGTATCGTTCGTTTATGCGTCGCTCTAAAGATAAATATTTCACTTATGCGCCGAATTTTTCCTAAAATGTATGAAAATGTATTTATTTTCTTTAAAAAATAAGCAGTTTTCTTTACTTTCCTCTTTAATCTTTCGCCTTTATTGCTCACGGAAGGCATTTTTTCCGCATGAACTAGAGTTCGGAGAGGGACAATTACTACTATTAAAATCTGCCCGCGTCTGTCTGTCCGTCTGAAGCTTAAACTCCTCAAAAACCGCTAAGAGTAGAGAATCAAACATAGTACCATTCGACTCGAATTTTTCTAAGGAAGACAATAAGACTAACCGCGTAATTCTACGACGTCAATTAGCTGAGATACTAATTTCAACGTTAATTAAAGTTTTGCACTTTTTAAAATTCCAAAACATTTATTCCTTTTCGTTGCCATTTTGAATCAAAACTTCAAATAAATTTCTTGAACTATTTAAAATTCCAAGACTTTTATTTCTTTCCGTTGCCATTCTGAACTAAAACGTTAATTAAATTATTGAACTATTTAAGATTCCAAGACATTTATTTCTTACCGTTGCCATTTTGAATAAAAACATTAATTAATTATTGAACTTTTTAAAATTAAAGAGTTTTTTTTCCGTTGTCATTTTGAATACGTGTTACAACAAAGTTCTAACAATTGTTTTTATTCTAATTAATGACTTATCTTTTTTCCCTGGTACCATTTTGAAAATGTGTTTTTAAATAAAATTGCAATTGCTGTTTCTAGAAGGGACTTTTTTTGGCTGCGATCCAAATATTAAAACAACTTTTTCATTTAGAATTTTGCAATTAATTTTACATGAAGAAAACGGTTTGGAAATAATTGTTTTTGGTGATGTATTTTATTTGTT
Source organism: Uloborus plumipes (assembly GCA_038373865.1). Lineage (NCBI taxonomy): Eukaryota > Metazoa > Arthropoda > Arachnida > Araneae > Uloboridae > Uloborus > Uloborus plumipes. Next base: position 416,982 of record JAXGGA010000003.1, read on the forward strand.
ATTTAAGGAGACTGCTAAGTATGCGCTACTTGACATCGTCTTTATTTCTGAGGAAGCATGTGCAAATAATTCGATTGACTTTTTGATGCAGGGAAGCTTTTTAGCGAGCCGCTTTAGCCGGGAGTAGTTTGTTGAAACTTTCCTCGCTACTTTAAAGGCCTTGGCAGTGAGTAGGTTGTTTTAAACTTTCCTTACTACTTTAAAGGCGAGCCGCCTTGGCGGCGAGTAGTTTTCTCAAACTGCCTTCACTACATTAAAGCCCGTGCAACGCCGGGCCACGCAGCTAGTTACTACTATTAAAATCTGTCCGCGTCTGCCTGTCTGTCCGTCTGAAGCTTGAACTCCTCAAAAACCGCTAAGCGTAATGAATCAAACCTAATACCATTCGATTCGAAATTTGCTAAGGAAGACAATAAGACCAACCGCGTAATTGTACGACGTAAATTAGCTGAAATATTAATTAAAACGTTAATTAAATTCTTTGCACTTTTAAAATTCCAAGACATTTATTTCTTTCCGTAGCCATTTTAAATTAAAGCGTTAATTAAATGGTTGAACTATTTAAAATTCCAAGACTTTTATTTCTTACCGTTGCCATTTTGAATTAAAACGTTAATTAAATTATTGAACTATTTAAAATTCCAAAACTTTTATTTCTTTCCGTAGCCATTTTAAATTAAAGCGTTAATTAAATAGTTGAACTATTTAAAATTCCAAGACATTTCTTACCGTTGCCATTTTGAAAAAAAACGTTGATTAAATTATTGAACTATTTAAAATTCCTAGACATTTATTTCTTACCGTTGCCATTTTGAATTAAAACGTTATTGAACTATTTAAAATTCCAAGATATTTATTTCTTTCCGTTGCGGTTTTAAAATAAAACGTTAATTAAATTGAACTTTTTAAAATGAAAGAGTTATTTTTTTCCATTGTCATTTTGAATACGTGTTATGACAAAGTTCTAACAATTGTTTTTATTCTAATTACACTGTTCGACAAAAAAAACCTTTGAAAATGCTTCTGGCATTTTGAAGGCTGATTCTTATGTAAAATGACCCCCTGAATCCGAATATGACCCCCGTTTTCCCCCATCACGTACCAATTTTTTTTAAACCGCCCCCCCCCCTTTTTTTTTCATTTTTCCTTAGTTTCAGAGCTATTATATTTTTTTGGAGGGGGAAGGAGCCTTATATTCACCCCTAAATTTTTTTGGAGGTCAAGAGAGACTCAAAGTTTAAAATCATGAGCACCGAGAAAAAATCGGGGAACTTGGGGGGGCGTAGCCCCCCAAAATATTTGAAAAATCACCAAAAACGATCTTTTTATTCTAGTTTCTTTAAAAACACCTTTAAAACATTTTTTTCGGTGCAGAACCAGAGTATAGGATCCGCTCCTATGGCTCCTGGGTCAGAAAAAATTTTCACGCTGTAAAATTTTTTTTTAAAAATAAAATAATGCTCTAAAAATCGCACTTTGCACTCGAGTTTTAAAGCAGGTCTTCAGCCAAAAAAACAAAATTGTGGCTGATTATTATGTCAAATGACCCCCTATTTCCAAATATGACCTCAGTTTCCCCCCTCTACCCCCTCTTTCCAGAGAGCTCCCCCCCCCCCATTCAGAGTCATTTTACTAATTCGGAGGGGAAAAGTACATTACGTAACCCGTTAACATAATTCTAAAAGGCAACAGAGGTTCAAAGTTCAAAATCATGTGTATGTGTACCAAACATATAAACTAGGGCGGTATAGCCCCCCCCCCAAAAAAAAAAAAACTTCTCCTGTTTTTCTAAGAGACTTTTTAAACTTTTTAAGTTTTTTTGTGAAAAATCAGAGTATTCGATTTTCTCTTGGATTGTTGTGTTCGAAATTATTTCGCTTTGCAGAAAACAAATTATATTATAAAATAAAAAAAAATTATAATTATAACTACTATAAATACTATAATTATAATTTATAGTATTTGGAAAAAATGGGTCACTTTGCAGAAGAGTCAGCCGGAACAGTGTCTTCTTTCATGCGGACCTGCGATGCTACTGATATGCAACGAGCCACCCTTACAAGAAAAAAAAAATATTTTTTTTTTATTTTATAATATAATTTGTTTTCTGCAAAGCGAAATAATTTCGAACACAACAGTCCAAGAGAAAATCGAATACTCTGATTTTTCACAAAAAAAAAAAAAAAAGGTTTAAAAAGTCTCTTAGAAAAACAGGAAAAGAAGTTTTTTTTTTTGGGGGGGGGGGGGGCTATACCGCCCTAGTTTATATGTTTGGTACACATACACATGATTTTGAACTTTGAACCTCTGTTGCCTTTTAGAATTATGTTAACGGGTTACGTAATGTACTTTTCCCCTCCGAATTAGTAAAATGACTCTGAATTTGGGGGGGGGGGGCGCTCTATGGAAAGAGGGGGTGGAGGGGGGAAACTGAGGTCATATTTGGAAATAGGGGGTCATTTGACATAATAATCAGCCACAATTTTGTTTTTTTGGCTGAAGACCTGCTTTAAAACTCGAGTGCAAAGTGCGATTTTTAGAGCATTATTTTATTTTTAAAAAAAAATTTTACAGCGTGAAAATTTTTTCTGACCCAGGAGCCATAGGAGCGGATCCTATACTCTGGTTCTGCACCGAAAAAAATGTTTTAAAGGTCTTTTTAAAGAAACTAGAATAAAAAGATCGTTTTCGGTGATTTTTCAAATATTTTGGGGGGCTACGCCCCCCCAAGTTCCCCGATTTTTTCTCGGTGCTCATGATTTTAAACTTTGAGTCTCTCTTGACCTCCAAAAAAATTTAGGGGTGAATATAAGGCTCCTTCCCCCTCCAAAAAAATATAATAGCTCTGAAACTAAGGAAAAATGAAAAAAAAAAGGGGGGGGGGCGTTTAAAAAAAATTGGTACGTGATGGGGGAAAACGGGGGTCATATTCGGATTCAGGGGGTCATTTTACATAAGAATCAGCCTTCAAAATGCCAGAAGCATTTTCAAGGTTTTTTTTTTGGTCGAACAGTGTTATTAATGACATATGTTTTCTCTGGTACCATTTTGAAAATGTGTTTTTAAATAAAATTGCAATTGCTGTTTTTAGAAGGGACTTTTTTTGGCTCCGATCCAAATATTAAAAGAACTTTTTGTTTAGAGTTTTGCAATTAATTTTACAGGAAGAAAGCGGTTTGGAAATAATTGTTTTTGGTAAAGAATTTTATATGTTATTTAGGGAGAGTGCTAAGTACGCGTTATTTGACATCGTCTTTCTTGAAGCATGTGCAAATAATTCGATTGATTCTTTGATGCAGGAAAGCTTTTTAGCGAGTCGCTTTAGCGGGGAGTAGTTTGTGTAACTTTTCCTTGGTGTTTTAAAGGCGAGCCGCCTTGGCAGTGAGTAGTTTATTGAAACTTTCCTCGCTACTGTAAAGGCGAGCCGCCTTGACGGCGAGTAAACTATTTAAAATTTTCTCATTACTTTAAAGGCGAGCCGCCTTGGTGGCGAGTAGTTTGTTGAAGCTTTCCTCGCTACTTTAAAGGCGAGCCGCCTTGGCGGCGAGTAGTTTTCTCAAACTGCCTTCACTACATTACAGCCCGTGCAACGCCGGGCTACGCAGCTAGTTATCTATTATGCATCGTTTTAAAAGGAACAGTTTGTACCAGGCAACCAACAAAGTTCTTGCGGTTTTGAATGTTAATAAATAAAACACAAAAAAATGGGTTTAAATTAAATTTATTCAGAAAAATAATCACCATCAGCAAGTATTAACTTTCCCCACCTAGACAGAAGACCATATATCCCGTTTTTATAAAAAGTTGGGTTTTGAGAGTTAAAAAAGTTTTTCACCTCGTTTTCCAAACCATCTCTATTTTGAAACCGCTGATTGCGCATATGGCTGTCTATTGCCAAAAACAGGTGGTAGTCACTTGGGTCTAGGTCTGGTGAGTACGGAGGGTGGGGTAGAACTTCCCACTGTAATCGTGCCAGAGTTTCTTGAGTGATTCTTGATGTGTGTGTTCGTTTCACTCAATTCATGTGGTACCCATTTGCTTAGCTTCCATCGTTTCCCAAGCTGGTGCAAATGTTTACGAATAGTTTCATCACTCACATTGAATCTTAAGGCAAGTGCTTGACATGTCTGACTTGAATCCTGCTCGATTGCCAGCTTGATCTCGTCGTTGTTGACCGTTGATGGTCTCCCGGAGCGAGGTTCATCTTCCAGATTTTCATCCCCCGAGGCAAATTTCTTGAACCACTTCTGACCCATCCGTTCAGCTACAGTACCTTCCTCAAAAGCAGTGCATATCTTACGACAAGCTTCTGCAGCTTTGGTACCAAGTTTGAACTCATAAAGTAAACAAGCACAAATTATTGTGTTTGACACGGCCATACTCAACCACAGATTTTTCACTTAAATTCAAAGTAATCAAACTAATCAAATACTCTAAATAATACTGCATTAAATAAGCTTTAATTTGTATACAAAGATACCCCCACCACTTCATTCTGTTTACTCAATATAATCCAGAGAAGTAAACAAATAAAAACCGCATGAATTTTGTTGGTTGACTAATAATTATGTATGCTACAACTTGTGTTTTCTCTTTATCATTATAGTTACGTTACAGTAATTGCCAAACTGTAGTAATATGTCCCTTTTAGAGAACCCCCAATAGAAACATTCTTATTCACTCTCTCATTAGAACCTATGTTGAGTTTTAGTCCTTTAAATAGGCTTGTTCACTTATACCTCTCTCTCACTTGTGCACCTTTTTTCTGTTGGTCCCTAGGGCAGGCGCATAAGTGAGAGTTCTATGTATACATCAAGCTATGTAGCGTAAAAACAAATAATGTTTTAACCGCTGAAATACTTTACAAAGAAGTAATAAAAACTAGATATCATTCAATGTACTGAATGTCAAACTACATTACCAAATTTTTTTAAAAAAATTCAGAAAAATCGCATTTTAAGATCGAGCTGAATTTGGGAGGAAAAAATATAGCTTTCATCGCAAATTTATTGCGAGCCTGTCAAACTGAAAAAAAAATCCATTTTATACCTTATAGCTCTATATTTGAAATCTTTATGCCTTGTAGAAAGTATTGATGGTATCCCAGGCAACATATCTGAATCTTTTTTAACGTGTTTTCATGGGTGCTGGATTCAATTTGTATGATAAAGTACATTTTGGATGTCGTGTGAAAAACGTATTCAGTTATGACAGAACGCATTTCGGAGTGTCAAAATAGTTGTGGGTTTGACACAGTAAAAGTGTAAATGCTGAAATTGAAAACGGTTCAGATGAAATATATAACGAATTTTGGAATTAATTATTTTCCACTCATTTTTGAATTCTTAAGTTTTTTAATATTAACATAAAAATAGATACAACAATATACTGTTTTGTGGACCATTTTCTATCATTTTTTGATGATTTTTAAGCATATCTTCCGTACTTATTGAGACAAAGGGGTAACGAATTTACCCAGTTTAAATGCACACCACAGAAGTATAATCTCATGGCTAAATAAAAAATGTAGATAGCAAAAGTAGGGGGGAGGTATTTTTTTTATATGGTACAACGTTGTGTACACGCGCGCGCGCATGCTTTTTTGTTTACCAAATTTGTATACTAATATTTTTTCCATTAAAAATGCCGGTTGAGTTCACCCCGGCATCATTTCGTCACTATCACTCGTACATGATCAAAAACTCGATTTATGAAAGGTTGTTTTTGTTATTATTTAACTTTATAAAATAATTTTTTATCGCTTTTTTGTTTATTGAGAAATGATAAATTGCTGTTTATTTTGGACCTCAAACGTCTTTTCTTGTTTTTAGGTTTACGCGATGTCTGCCAACGTGGCGCATCCTAGTGCTTAACCCCCCCCCCCCCCCGGGACGTAAATACGGCCTCTGCTCCTTCGGGTGCTGGCACCCATGTCCTACGCTCACACACACACACACACACACACACACACACACACACACACACACACCTATCGCAATTCGGCATCGCGAAAAACCTAATTTAAATTCAAGATGTGAAAATTCACTTTTTCCGGAGATATCTGCAGGTGTTTGTTGCTCGATCTCTGCATATCTTTATTTATATTTGCTATTTTATATTTATTAAAAGGTGATTCATTTATTATTTTATGTTTATTTGTTTATTTTTCTTTCAACCTCAAACTGTAAATTAAATGGACAAGACGGCTTTTGATACTATAAGTAGGATATACGTCAAGAACAGAGGTGCTTTACAAAGCCTCAGTTCGGAGGAAGCACACTTGTTTGATCACGCTTCACTACTGACGGCGTCACCCCCATAGTGTTTATATAATCAAAAACGGTTTTTACGACACAATTTTTAAAAGTCGATGTAACCTCCCCAAAATTTCCTTGTATGACAAATTTTGTCTGACGATTCAGCAATTTGGGAACTTAATTGTAACTTTACAATTTTTAAATTCCCGAATGTGCCTTTTCATTAGATGTAAGGGAATGTAGATCGTGTTTTATAGTTCGGCAAAGGGTGGAGTTCCATTCGACAAATTGAGAATTTCCACCCTCCCAAAAAGTTAAGTTCGGGGCGTCTTCTGTGTGCGTATGAGTTTGGGTTTTTTTTTTTTTTTTTTCCACCTTTATTTCTGTCATAGATGTGATTGCTTAAAAAAAATCTCTTAAGAAACTTCTTAAATACTTTTCTAATGATTGTACAATCGATTATTTAAATACATGTGAAAAACAGATATTCTTCGGAGTAAGCATACATATTCAAGCAGACCAATTACTGGTACGTCTATGTCTATTATTGGAGCGTAGAGAAAATAAATATCTATGAAACTGATTAACGCTTTTGACTATTATATGTATTAATAATGATGTATGAAAGTCTGAACTAAGGCGGATAAATAATTTTATGACAGAATTCTTGAAAATTTTATTGTAACTGACCTTAAGTTCTTAAGTGGCTCATTTTTACACTTCCCTCATATTTCAACTGATTTCACATTTGCAACCATGGCAACAAAGCAATATTTAATTTTTATCTCTATAAAAATTAATTACGTGCAAGTTTATTTTTGATTTTTCTTTATCTTGGTCTGATTTTATATTCTACCTGGTTTCTAAATCCTGAAATATGAATATGAGAAAAAAAAAATTTTGTGTGTTAATGCGCTTAAAAGGAGAAAAAAATGAATCAAAATCAAAATTTTAGAAAAAAGGATCGAAGTGCTGTAGTCAATTTTTTTCGAAATGAATTTGTATAAAATTTTTGGAAAACCCTTTGCTTTGTCTCTGAATTATAGTAAAGATAAGGATACAAACAGTAGGGGAATGAGGGGCAAAGTGAAATAGTGAAGTTTACTTACCTGCTTCAAAAGGAGAAAATAGGAAATTTGCTCTAAAAATTATTGTACACAAAGAAGAATTAATGTATTTTGTGATACAACTTTCATTGAAATATTATTTTTCATCTTTGGCAGTTATTTTGTACTTTCAAAAAAATGTGGAAAATGCTTACCGCAAAAAAATCATGGGGCAAAGTGAAAAACAAAATATTTTTGTTATGAAAAATTTTCTATCGACGATTAAGAGTAATTTTCATCAAATGAATGCTTAAATAAACAAAAAAATATATTGTTAATGAAAAATAAACGAATAAGTAAATAAAGGAATTAATAAGTGGGAAATAATAAATGAGTGAATAAAATCGAGAATAAATAAGAAAATGAGTTAATTTTTCACTTATTTACTCCCTTATTAAGTAAAAACATGTAAATAAATTACTAAAAGAAGAAAGACGTACGTGATTTAATAAAAGAATGAATAAGTAAACGAAATGAACTAGTTCACTTTGCCCCGCTTGCACTTGACAAATTACATTGAATATCTATATATACAGTGCGTCGCAAAAGTTTAAGCACAACCGAAATCTTTTGATAAGAAGAAAAGTATACACCTAAAAGCTTTGAAATTTTTACTGTAATTAAACATACAGCTTACAAATCCATGTTTCGAATTTGGAAACAATTCATAGAAATTAAAACACGATTACATGATAAAATCAAAATTTTGCTGTAGCAAAAGTTTAAGCACAAAAACGGAATACATATATTTTAGAAAGCATAAATGTCTTTTAGTAGTCTATGGTGTTACCGTTGCATCTGATGAGTTCGAATATGCGATTTTTCATCGATAGCACGAGATGATGAAAGGTTTCGGGAGTTAATCTGTACCAGGCTTCCTCGATTGCAGATTTAAGCTCTTGAACAGAGCGCAATACTGCTTCCCATTCTGGTATACGTCACGTGTGAGAATTCCCTAGAAGTTTTCTATGGGATTTAGATCCGGGCTGAGTGCTGGCCAGTTCATTACACTAATATTTTGAGAAGCAATCCATTCTTTCGTACTACGGGAATTGTGTATTGAAGCGTTGTCTTGCTGAAAAATCCAATCAGGATCACCTAGGACTTCACCAAATGCTTTCTCAGGGTATCTTGATACCTTTCTGATTTTTGTCTGCCCTTTAGAAAGCTAAGAGAAGTTTGTCAGTTGAAGCAAAAAGCGCCCCATACCATGACTGAGCCACCACCATGTTGCCTACTGAATACGCACTTCGAATCTTTCCTCAAGTCACGCCAGTAGTATGAGAACCCATCTAGACCGTCTAAATTCAATTTTTTTTCATCAGAGAACACAACAGTAATCCATTCGTCACTATAATGCATATGATGCTTTGCCCACTGCAGTCTTGCTTGTTTGTGACACTTTTTCAGAAAAGGTTTGCGAGCTAACTTTTGCTTTTTGATAAATCCTGATTCTTTCATTCGTCTGCTTATGGTATCACGTGATAATTTTGTTACAAGTCTAGTTTTTATTTGACTAAGTGACAAATTTTCAGTTTAGGCCAGTTTTTTAATTCTTCTATCTTTACGAGAGGTAGTTTTTCTTGGTCTTCCTGAGCGAAACGCAGGTTTAAATTGATTCCCACGTTTCGAAACATTATAAATACCACGTTTAGATCGATTTAAAATCACTGAAATTTGCATAACAGAGTTATCTTCTGCTTTCAGCTTCCAGAGTTTCAAAACTTCTTCAGACGAGAACTGTAGTGACTTCGGCATTTGATAACACTTTAAGCCATTGCTACACTATATAACTCGTTCAAAAGAACCGCACTGGTTCTTCACGCATCACGTTTCAAGAGATATTTGCATAAAATCTGATCTGTGTATAACTTTTGCGACAGCCAAAAAAATATATTTTGTATTTTCTGATTTTCGTTGCGGTTATATTTTTCAAAACTTCAAACACTTAATTAGGATCATAGTAGCCACTTACAGTATAAATATGAAAGCATTCTGCTGAAAAGATTTCTTTTTATTCAAAAATTTGCATAGTGCTTAAACTTTTGCGACGCACTGTATATAAAATCAAAGTTTGATGACGTCATGAGTCGCGGGTCAAACGCTCTCCTGGAAAAATTACGCAACGTACGATTATGAAAATTGGTACAAAATTAGTCCTCATTCTGATGATGTGCAAGTTGTAGCCAAAAATTTTAAATTCACCCTAAAATTTAATTAAAATTAGGTAATTAAAAACTTATTACTTCCTGTTTTCGTACTCCAAAGGAGCAGTTTTTGTAATTGAAGTGAAATCAACTGCAGATTTCTTCCGTGCAAGCACATTGTTTTGTTTTTCAAAGTAAGTAATTTTATTTCATTTTTAGCTTTATTGTATTCACTTCTTCAGATGATTACTTCTTTTTTTGATTTCCTGAAACTTATATTGGTTTTTGAGCAATAAGTTTTCCTCTCTATTATTTCATTTTCTAGGATTATTTATGAAAAAAAATTCTTTAAAATTTGCAAAAGTACATTTTACAGTGTTTGGATAAGAAGCAGTTAACTTTGTATACGACATTTTTCTAATAAGTATTTTCATACAAATTTATTAATTTACTTCTTGAAATTTCTATTTTATTTGCATATCATCAAAGGGTAATGTTCTTTTTGTGTCTAATTTAATACATATGATTAATATGTCTTGGAAAAAGGGAATAATTCGATAATCGGGAATCTGGCTCGGCTGTCAAATTTTCGGCGGCAATAATTTGGTTTTAGTGACATTCAGTTTACGTTTGCGAAGGAAAGATTTCCCTCGCATGAATTGTCGACAAAGATTTGACACCAATAGGGAGGATACCCAGATCTTCAGCCAGATTTCCAAACGCCGAAATCCCGTCTTTTTGTTTCTAATTTTCCACATAGGATTAATAGTTAAAAGTAAAATAATGCGCCAACTAAAAAAAGCCACTAAGTATAATGTGAGAATTTCTTTTAAAAAATTCACCAAATCAACTTTAGAAGTTCCTATTGTTGAAATCTAATTTAAAATTCAAAATAGGAGAAAAAGGGGGAACCATGACGACGATGCAAGCTTAAAATTTTAATTTTCGCCTGTAACTGAAAAGTGCCTACCAAAGATCTCAGTTATTGAAATATTCTCAAAAGCATTACCGAGAACAAATCTTACGAGCTTTTCAAAATATTGGTCATTCCAAAAGTCTCATTAAAATGTAAAAAATTCGCCAAATAAATTAATTGGACCAATCAAAACCCATCAGAAGTTTTGATGGATCGTTCCAAAAGGGTGGATTATTATTATTATTTTGCTATCTAAATGCAATGAAGGCATAACTAAGTTTTTGAAACAAGAAGCAAAAAAGTGTGAGCGCTTTTAAATATTGTGGTAAGATATAAAATACTGCCAAAATGAAAACAATGATGGTAAATTTTTTGCCTATTTGGCATGCTCGACTAAATAGTTATCTCTCATAAAATTCCACAAAAAGTAAAAAATAAAGTTTAACTAAAATTAACAATAAATCAAGTAAATAAAATGGCCATTAGCTGAAACTAGAATTTCGCTCAAATTGAAAATAACTAAAAAAGATTAGTCTCTGTTAAGCATGGTAAGTTTCGCCAAGCGGGAACTGAACTTAGTTTTTTTAATTTGTGCATTGTGGATACAGCGACAACAAGCATGGTAAGTTTCGCCAAGCGGGAACTGAACTTAGTTTTTTTAATTTGTGCATTGTGGATACAGCGACAACAGTGAAAATCCTTTAAATTTTACCACAGGCAAAGCCGTGGCGGGTAACTCTAGTTTTAAATAAAAAAAGTGCCTAACATAAATGAAACAAGGACTGCAGTGGATATCATTAGACCTCAATTGATAGTTGAAATAATAACAAAAATGTATCATTTTATAATAGAAAAAAATATTTTTTAAAAGCCACTAATATTACAACAAAGGTATTAAATTTTAAAAATAGCTGGTATAGTTTTTTTCGATGATCTTTGGAGCTACTTATTTTTTGACAGGAATCAACTATATGTCAAGGAACGGTTAAAATATTGCTAGATAGGTGGTGCTGCAAACTGAAAATATTTTACCATTTCAATTTTCCCCATTTTCCCCTACATGCTTTCGAGGTGTTTATTTTAAAAATAGTTAGAACTTCCTTTTAACTTTTCTTAAAATTATTTCTTTAAATCTTAGATACCCTGAATTATCTCTTTCTCTGAAAACTCTCGATCCGAATTAAAACAAATAAGGCTTCGATAATCCAAAAAAGTAAATTAATATTACTGCAACGCATGCCCATCATCATTTATGAAACATTCAAGTTAAAAAGAAGTGTTGTTATTTCCTACCATGATTTAGAATCTTCTCAAAATATAGCAAAGTTCTTAAAAGGTTTTCTGGTTGACATCATAAATCTTAAATAGCTTTACGAGGCGATTTATCCGCTGGTTTGGTATCTAACTTTGAAGAATAATATCGGGAAATCAGTCTCAAAAGGAGTTTCTGGCATTCGGTTTTTTAAAAAGGAAAAAATCAATGATATGATTTTATAGAGCCATTGTCCACCGTAGAGAAAATTAGCTTTTGTCGGATGTCTGTGTATCCATAAGCTCACATTTTTTTTTTGCATTGAAAAAAGCGTTCCTTGTAACGACGAAACACGTGTCTTCAGTATCCCTGCTTATTTATGCATTCTTAACGTTGTAATTTTCTCTACATGTATTGCACAAGGGTATTTGTAAACTTTATTGTCGACCTTTTGTAATTTGTTTTTGAGAATGCATTGAAATGCATATTAAGAAGCGATTTTGTCTACCTAGTATAACCACTTCAGTTAATTAAATACTGTGAGCTCTTACTTATACACAGCCTCATTTATGCTCCTTTTTCACTTATACGACGATTTTCAGTGGTCCCGGCACATTCCATAGTAAAACAATGATAAGTTCATTCGTTTATGCGTCGCTCTAAGGATAAATATTTCACTTATACGCCAAATTTTTCATAAAATGTAAACAATTTAATTTATTTTCCTAAAAAAGAGCATGTTTCTTCACTTTCCTTTTAAATCTTTCGCTTTTATTGTGGTATTTTTTCCACATTAACTAGAGTTCGGAGAGGGACAATTATCTATTACAGATCGTTTTAAAGGGACCAATTTGTGATTAGGTGTGCTACAATTTTTTATTTCTCCTTATCATTGTAGTTAGGTTACAGTAGTTGCCAAACAGTAGTAATATGACCATTTTCTATAGAAACATTCTTATTCATGCTCTCATTAGAACTTATGTTGCATTTTAGACTTAAATAGGCTTGCTCACCTATGCGTGTCTCTCACTTATCCGCCTTTTCCTGTTGGTCCCTTGGGCCGGCGCATAAGTGAGAGTTCACTATAAATACAAATTTTTATGAGGTATGTGTTTATCAGGTCAAATATAAAAACATTTTTTTCGGGTTAATTCAAAAACTATATATCATGTACTAATGAAATATCAAAGCATCTAATGTACAACAAAGATGTTTTACAAAGATATCTTTTGCGCAAGCGCTGTGAAAATTTATCTTTTTCAACTCATAGCCCGTTTTTCGTTTATTTAGTTTAAAATTTTTGCATATAATTTAAATAACATATAAAAAGGACTAGCAAGTTTCGTGCATTTAAAATGGAACCTTATGAAACGGTCAGTAAAGAGTGTATGAAAAAAAAAATTAAAACATTCCCAAAAAAAATAACATCTTTATGATTGTGAGTAATATTTTTAAGAAACTATGCGCACAAGTCAAACACAACGAAACACATTTTATTTTCTTAATTCCATGTTCAAATCTGCATTCTTCGATAAAAGGTGGCCCTAAAAGTAACCATAAGGTAACTGACTCCCCAGGGGAGTGATTGGCATCTAATTTCGAAAAACTAATTTTTTTAGGAAGTATATGCAATAATTTTTTTCATAATATTAGTTTAAAAACATTCGCTCAATGGTTTTCGTATTTACTGATGGAGGTTCCATCGATAATACGAATTACCTCCTTTCGCTGTTTATTCTATTGCAAAGGTGTGTTAAAGCGGTTGAAAGTAAGATATCATTTTCAACAGAGAGAGAGTCAAATGAATAGCATTTTTAATCGAAAGTCTAACAAATGGGGGTTTTCGGATCTCTCAAACTCATTCATTCATTCAAACGCCTTGAGCGTTTAAATTTTAAGTGGATGCGAAACTCACGATGGGGAAATAAACTTTTCTTTCTCATTTCCTTAGTTACTTGAAATCTCAATCGTTAACAAGCTGACTGAAAGAAACAACTTTTCACTTCAGAGTTGCGAAATAAATAAAAAAAAGTCTTCGTTCCCTTTATGTGACTTATTTCCCAAACTCTAAACATAATGCGATCTGCCGAACAGCCGCATTCCTTTTCTATCGAAGCATTAAAAATGTTATATCTCAAACTAGCAAGCATTCAAATAATTCAATTATATTCCTTGAGCTCTATTACAAAATCAGCTATATTTGCTTGAGTTAAAACCGTGAAATATAAATCATAATAGATACCATTCAAAACTTTTAAAGTCCTCCTCTGTCTAAGAGGATTATACTCGACATTTCATTGCATTATCGTGCTCCATATTATCTTTCCCTGGTTGATACTTTACGCAAAACAATGACTTTATTCCAAACATTTTTGTAATTCCTATTTTAAGCTGAGATTCCTAGCTCTTTCTAAAGTATTACGAAGTACTTTAGAGATATTTTAATAAGCCATTTGGAATGAGAACCTTTAATGTATTGTCCACAATATATTCCTAGACTCCAATAGATCTTGTGAACAAACACGCATTTTGTAACTTTATGGAAGTGCTTAACTATATCGCTTTTTAAATTCTGGAAAGAAATTACGCAGATAATATAGCTGTTACCCGAATTTATTTAACAGGATCAAAAATAAAAAGGGAGTGAATTAAAACCAACCAAATTATATAATGTTTGAAGACAAAAACATCCAAAGCATATCAAAATAAGGAACATATAATCACACACATAAAAAAGCAATCATAAAAGATGTAGCATAAAAGCAATGATATTTTAACTGACTTAAAAAACAGAAAATTTGACGAAATGTTTTACTCAGTTAATAGTATGAAGTAAATAATTAACATTTATAATAATTAACAACAATTACCATAACTCTATGAAGTAAATAATTAACATTTGGAGTTATCTACTCTAAAACAGTATTCCTACCGTAAAAATTTTAAGAATACGTCTGCATATTCTACTGCAGCAGTGTCTCTGTTGCATAAGAAGCTTAAGGAGTATGTGTAGAGGAATTTTAGCTTTGAAGTTTTAGTTTGAAAATGAAATTGCCTTGGTTATAAATTGTCAATTCCTTTTACTTTTTGACTAATACTTCACATTTGTAAAGCAAAAATCTCTAATTGCATCAAATATCAAATCTTTTTCTTAATTTCTATAATAACACCTTACATCGTTTTCCAAGAAACGATTCAGTCACGACAGTAGCAGTAATAGAAAGCTAGAGTCAATGACATGTGCCAACCGCGTACTATTAGATCTGGCTTTAGGAGGATTGGGATAGCACATCCGGGTGAGAAGATTTGCACAGCATTCTGAAATTAATGAGTCTGTATTAACTTGATAACATTAACGATTTTCCGTCAATTTGCATGAACTTCTCAATATCATATCTAAAAATGAACCACTACTTAAATTTATCAATCAGTTATGAGGATAAAGCTGCATAAGTGATTTTCTCATTAGAGAACCAGTTAAATTGCAGTCGTAGATAAGGTTAAAAAATACCGTAATAAATAGTTTCGAATTTGTCTTTTCTTATAAAAAAAAAAAAAAACCACATGTGAAAGTGGTTTAAATCGACGTTCAACAATTTGCCGATAGACAGTCATCATAAAACGAAACATCAGTAGTGTGATTCTCCAAAAACCTGGCATTTTCCAATCACAAATTCTGTCAAAATAAAATGCTTGAAAAAATCTTAAAAAAATGTACTCACTCTTTTGTTAGGAACTTAGGAAGAGAAAAGTAGAGGGAACTCAATTTAAGTGTATTACACCCCTCAAAACGGTCAAATGTTTGACAAGAAGCACTAGGAGAGTAACAAAACTATTTTCATCATCTGGTTATCCATCATTTTCAACAATAATGAAGAAATTGCCTGAATCAAAAAGTTTTTTTTTTTTTTGCTTGACAAAATAAAATCAAATTTAAAACCTCTCTTAAAGGACACACACCCCTGAAAGCGGAGGCATTTTTTTAATCCCAGTTTATATAGGTTGTTCTCATATTGTTCACTCAAAATAACTTACACTCTGAATAATCGACAGTTATTTAGTAATATATACATGTAGTTATCAAAATAATGGAAACACTTGAGATTCATAAGAACAATCTACCGTTCATCGCAAAATAAGCGATCAATTGTTCTTTAACTTTACTCATACAAAATATAGACTTCACCGGACATTTCCACATTGAAATTAAATCACTCATGCATTTGGGGGACGACAAAAAGGGGGGGTCAGAAGAAAAACCTCTTTTTGAACATAACTCTTCGAAAATAGCTCGGAATCAGCTATAAATTTTAGTAATTAATTAGCATACTATGTATAATTACTGTACAAATTTTTATGAACGTACCACTCTTACTTCCGAAGATATGAAACATTTTTTAAAAAACGGCAATTTTATTTGAAGGGTTTTCGCTCAGAACACGCAGAGTTTTTGATCAAACCTTATCAAAACTTCAGGAAATATGACAAAATACAAGAGAAAGAACATACTAAAACGGTAAATAAAAATATTAAAAATCCGATGAGATATGAACGTTAAAAGGAAATAATTTTTCACGGCGCATGCGCGAACGGCAGAAATTTATAACTACAAAAATATTGTAGCCTGGTTTATACTGCATCTTATAAAAAAAGTTTCAGTTGAATATCGTAAAAATTGAAAAAGATATCAGCGATCTAGTGAGCTGTAATTCATTCATTCGCAGACAATACATAAGTAGTGAGGGATTGTCCACAAATAGAGTGGAGACAATCGAGCATTTTTTTCAATGTTAAATTGTACACAGTTTGAAAATTTATATTCGGCATAGAAGTCACATTTCGTCTATTCGGCCAAAAAGACCTTACACGTAGGTGGCCAAAAGTATCCGAACACCCCCTGAAACGTTGGTTTTGAACGATGGCGCAATCACCTTTAATTTAAAAATAGCTCTTTGTGGACAATCCCTCACTACTTATGTATTGTCTGCGAATGAATGAAATACAACTCGCTAGATCGCTGATATCTTTTTCAATTTTCATGATATTCAACTGGAACTTTTTTATAAGATGCAGTATAAACCAGGCTACAATATTTTTGTAGTTATAAATTTCTGGGAGCTTTAAGGCCTAGGAGACCTTAGACCCTACTATTTTTCAAAATTAGCTAAATTAATTTGGGACTTAAAGGGTTAAAATAGTTAAAGAGAAATGGGTTAGACTAGTTGTATCGGTCTATATTTTTGAATATGAAGAATTATTTTCGTTCTTTGTTTTTTCGACTATTTTTATAACAAATTGGAGTAAAAGAATCCCTGTATCCATTTTACGTCTATATTAAAGAAAAGTTGATAGGTGAGAACATAAGATATATGCATTTTGAGTGATTGCTATAGCATGACGATAGAGAGGAGGCTGTGAACTGGAAGCGGAAACAATAACCACTTCATTTTGTATTAAGTTGGATCAGGAATAACACGTAAACAGATTTAGTTTTGACTTTTCGCACGATCTTGATGGCCCTACCTATTGCAAAATGAAGCGGTCCGTTTCCGCTTACAGCTCACCATCCACCTCTCCGTAGCCAAGCTGTAAATGATAGTTTTAGAATCAAAAACATAAATAAATCAGAGAAACTATAAATTGGTGTTATTTTTTGTTGGCTCTTTTTGCTCTATAAGAGGATTTTTGCCTCCAGCTTGTTTAATTCCTATTCCATGCTGATGAGTGCATAATAAGCACGAAACTGCAGTCCATGGATGGGATAAAGGAGCTGGCAGTGTATTGCATGTTTCTGCCTTAGCCCTGGCTTAGGGGCGGTTACTTACTGCTTTAAACTATAAGTTGTTTCAAAATTGTATTCACTTTAAATTTAAAGTACTTTTTCAGTTTGAGATAATTTGCACAAAATATCTTGATTTCACATTATTTTGAAAGAAAAATGCCACCACTTGTATTATTTTAGTGCAATCGCTGTCATTCAGTAAGGCAGGATCTCGCGGTTAAAAGATTTAAACTGAATTATGACCGAGTATGTAGCTAAAAGAAATAGTTATAATTCACGCCTACTCGCTCATCAGTTTTGTGAAGGAAATAGAAAGAAACGATTGAGTGCAAGTCAATGCTCGGAAAAGATCCCCTTGTCGTTTCAGGATCTTATCCTTCATTTCCGTTCCTTTTCCCTGAATAGAGGAATTATTAGACTAAAAAATGTTATTTCTTTTTTCGGCAGTGAAGAATTTTTTTTTCAGGTAAAGAGCTTTGAAATGCTCCTTTTGAGTCTTGTCCTTTGTCAAGTCTCGATTTTTTGAGAGGCAGAAAAAATAAAGCTCAAAGCTTAGCAAAGTTTTGGAAAACAACTGACATAAAATAATTATCAGAACTATGAGAAACTACCATTTCTGTGCTATGTTTTAAATAAAAATTATGTTTTTAAAAAGAAGGAAATGAAATGAAGAAATGATGAAAGAAAGAAATGAAAATGAAAGGAACCCATGCGACTTTTCTATGTCAATCGTTGTCTTTTAGTAAGGCAAGATCTCAAGATTAAGTGATTTTAATTCCATTATTTAAATACTTAGCTGAAAGACATTGTAATGATTCAAGATTCTCGCTCATCAGTTTTCTGCAAGAAATATACGGAAACGATCGAGTGTAATCCAATGCTCAGAAAATATTTGCTTGTCATTTCAGTTTCTTATCCTTCATTTCCGTTCCTTTTCCCTGAATAGAGAAATTATTAGACGAAAAAATTTACTTTCTTTTTCCTCCTAGATGGAAGCTTTTTCTTTCGTTTCTTTTTTTGAGGTAAAAAGCGTGGAAATACTCCGTTTGAGTCTTGTCGTTTATCAAGTCTTGATTTCTTTAGTGGAGAAAACGAAACTTCGAAGCTTAATAATGTTAAGAAAAACAACTTGCAAAATTGAAATGAAAACTGCATGAATGGGACTCCGAATTCTTTTAATTCATGACAAAAATTGAGCAACATACTTTTCATTACTCAAGACAAAAATAATAAAGGCAATCGCAATGTGTAAATCACAATTATACTAATAGCAATTTTATATATCATTTTTAGCCCGTTTTTCTGTCACCACGCGATAACTTCCTAACTTCTTTATCTAAGTTATGATTTACTCCCCATTTTGAAGCTTATCGTGCCGACTATTAAACCATTTATGCCCAAGTTTTTTTAAACAATTTTTATCTGCTTAAAACTCTTACTTGGAATGGTTTACATACATTTTAGGCTTAAAATATATCGCCGTTGCCATATTTATTAAGTTATTTAACGTCCTGTTTATGGAATATTTTACCGATATGTCAGAAAAATACGCCCTTACTTGAGTCTACTTTTGTAAAGTAATATTACAGAAGGCATCTCTGATCAACTTTAAGCAAATCATTTTAAAATAGTTTAATTTTATGAAAAAAGAGTTCGCAAAAAAAACTTACTTTCCGTGGCTACCCATACTGGATTGTTGCTTGACTGATTGTCTGAAAATAGCTGTCAATAAATAAACTCTGATGTCCAAATAGTGGCTCTAACTGGTTTTCTCAAGAAGAAGGACTATTTAGCTTGTGAAAAACAGCTTTAGTAAAATGATATACCCATTAAAGGTTTTTGTATGCAGTAACTAACAAGCGTCCTGTTTTTACGCTACTGGGCATAAATGGGTTAAACAAAAATAGACCCACTGTCTAAAAATGATTTTGATCTTTATTACACATTACTTCAATTAATAAGTTTTCGATAACTAAGGTGCAGTGAAGTATAAAACAAACACGTTTTTTTTTTTTTTTTTTTTTTTTTTTTTTGTTTTATGGTAACAGTACAACTGTGGCTTAAAGTCCTACAATGAGTTTTGATTCTATTTTTTTTTTTTTTAATTTGGATCAAAATTTGCCGGTGAAAAAAATACGCCCATTTCATTTATTTTTTTCTTTCAAATTTAATATTACTACTATTCTTATTATTAATATCAGTAATAATAAATTTGAAAGAAAAAATACATGAAATGAAAATGAAGAAAATTATAGAAGCATGTAAATAATTTCTAAACAATGAAGTAAATAAACAAAGTTTAAAAGAGAACTCAACATTTATACACAGGAATATCAAAGAATTTAAAAAGTTAGAGACACCTATATGGGAGCCTGCACTTTCTTTGGAAGGTTACCTACCTACATTGACCGTTGAAATTCTTATCTCAAATAGATTTGTTTTAAAGAAGAATATCCCTTTGTGTAATATGACGAAAATAGTCGTAAGGCTTGGAAATAAATAAGCACAAAACTGGATTTGAAAATTTTACTTGGGCAGAGGAAACTTCTTTGCGAAATAAATTAAAAGTGCCAGTACGAATGAAATGGTCACTATAAAAATCAACACAGTATTTAATGTAAAAAAAAAAGTGCAGGACATTTGCATGGTAAATTTAAGAGGAAAAATTGATTGAAAAGTTTCGCACGAAATAAGCAAAGTTAATGATAAGTAACAAATGCAAAAAAAGTTCTGTGTACATATATGTTAAGCCCTGAGTATGTGACGTTCTCATAAGATTCTCAGTTCCAGACACATATACTCTCGAGAATTAAGGTCTATGTATCTTCTTAACCCTGTATCAACAGGAGCCGGTTTCTTCTATGCCGGTGCTATGATATGAGTAGCAATTTTATTCTGATTGATATTTCTCTTCTTTTACTTGTAAATTAGATGTAAAAAACTGACTATCTTAACTTTTTAAAGACTGAATTTTGATTGGAATCTAATGAACGTAAGGCTGAAATGAGTTTTTTTTTTTCGATTTATTTTATTTACTCAAAAGTTACTTTTTTTTGCTACATGACTATAAAAGTACCGTAGCTGCAGCTTTAGAAGGTTTTATGTTCAATCTCCAAAAAAACTTTTATCTTCTCTATATTGTCAATTCTGGTATAACAATATGCTAAGCACGCTAATGACATTAATGAAAACAAAAATTATGAAGTAAAAAACTTGCAAACGAACCATCGTGTGAGTTCCGAGTTACTTGTAAATACTTGGACCAGAGTTGACAAATTTTGCTCTATTGAGAAACTTGTAAGTACATTTTAGAGATGGAATATGCTCATATGTTCAACTGTGCTTATGGATCTTATCTTATAGGCTCTTATGTACAGAACTAAAAGCTTCAATTATTTTACAAATTATGTATTTACAGTGAAAACGAATTGCATTTTTTTTACAAGACAAACGTTTTTCCAAGAAAAAAAAAGACAATAGACCTTATCCATGACGCTAAGAAATCAGCGTCACTGGTTCATTTAAATGGCGATTAATAAACCACTAAGTACAGACGTGAACAAAAAATACAATAAACTACTTAAAATGTTTTCTAATAATGACCTAATCAACTAAATACGATGCGTAAAAAAAGCAAGTAAATGATAGGCCATCATTGCTTTGGGTAAACTTTTGAACAGTACTACACCGATGGGATGAGTCGCCTTGCCTAGATGCATAGAATACCTGTATACAGGCCTAGTTACAAATATATTTCTAGCACTCGTTAAAGCATTCTTTTCTTTCCACAATGAAGAGGCAGTCATTTCATCGATTTCTTTCTCATAAGTGCTCTGAACTCGAAAAGCACTGAAGTGTTACTGAATAGCTAAGTAAACTTGCGCATCATTAAGTGGATGCCCTAACAAGTACTCTCTAAAAAGATTCGGGATTTTCTGCACCTTAGAAAGTGATGAACACTTTTATTTTTCAAACTTAAAATTATTTTCATTACTTTTTTCCTTTACTTAAAAGAAAATGCATTCTTTTTACCCCCCAGGCGAATCAAACGGGTTGTTTTGCTTCAGCGTCATTTGCTTTTTTTTTTTTTTTTGGACTATTGAGTTGTTTTTGATCTGCGTACAAACATTCAACAGCTTTCATACTGCAGTCAGAATTAAAACAGAGTAAATAGTTTAAAAACTGCCGTGAAAAGTACATATAAGTGGTCTGGAATTGAAAGGACTCTGTTTATTCACTTTAAAGAGATACAGCTGATAATAAAAATATAGCTGAATTGAAGATAAACAGTTAGGACCATGCTCCACATCAGCGTAAAACGCGACCGAAACTGAAGGCAGAAACCGAAAATCCGAGTACTTTCCACAGGAACACCATTGAATCCATTTTACGCTTCTGCCTAATTTTTCTGCTTTACGTCAATGTGGAGCATGGCCCTTAATGAAGTTAAAAATGCAAGACAACGTGTCCAAAAGTACAAATAAAATGTTTAAAAAGAGTTAGAGTTTTCTGACGAAAAGCAACATGCTCTAGGCCCAGATAGGCTGGTGTTCATCCGCCTTCATCATCCGCTTCAGTTTAAGTTGTTCCAGGTGCACAAAACTCCACTAAAGTAGTACTTTTTGCTAATCTCCAGGTTAGTTTGAAATCTGAATAGCTTAAAATATTTACCCCTTGTCCCGCTTTCTATACAAAAAGTTAACCCAATAACATCATTCATAATTCAAGCTGATACATGTCTCCTTTGGCTCTCCTATGTTCAAACTATGAGAAACTCACGCCTAGCATTATGAGGTGATTCATGACATCTTAGATTTTTTTCCGAAAATTTACCAAATGTTTATTATCTTATTGAAAGACCAAATCCAGAATGTTTTGTTCTAAAGTTGAGTTGTTTATTTTTAATGGATCCCTAAAGGTGAAGGTGCGGCCTCAAAAATTAAGCGGATTTTCAAGACATGAAAGTTGCTGTGAGTCAAAACTCTTACCAGGAACTGTTGAACTCCAATTTTCTTTTTGTATATGGAATACAGAAGGTTCAAACTTGACAAAATTAATGTTAAATTTGTGGTAAGTTGTTGCCGTATGGTCAGTGAAGACCCTCAAAACAAGGCATTTTTGACGTTTTTTAGCGTTTTTGAGCTCCAAAAACAGCTTGTACATTTCAGTTGCCATGGCAAAAGTAGGGTCGTTTGAAAGACCAGTGTAAGCACTTTAAAATAATGTATAAATAACCGAGGAAAGTTCAACGTGCTTTTAGTTGCGTAAGGCCGAAATATGAAAAATGTCATATTTTACCGATTTTCAAACGGTCATAACTTCTTATGCCAACAACATATTGAAACATTTGCTTTGCCAATTTCATACTCTATTCTTTGTCTTAACAGAACAGCTGAGTCCTTTGAGGCGAAATGCTTAAAACTTTTTTACAAAAAATGCACAGGAAAAAATACATTTTTTGTAAAAAAAAAATTTAACATTTCGCCTCAAAGGACTCAACTGTTCTGTTAAGACAAAGAATAGAGTTATTATACATTGGCAAAAAAATATTTCAATATGTTGTTGGCAGAGGAAGTTATGACCGTTTGAATATCGTGAAAATATGACATTTTCCATATTTCGGCCTTACGCAACTAAAAGCACGTTAAACTTTCCTTGGTTATTTATACATTATTTTAAAGTGCTTACTTAAGTAAAAAGTAGTGTCTTTCAAACGACACTACTTTTGCCGTGGCAACTGAAATGTGCAATAGGGTGGGGCGAAAAATAAAAAGTTTTTCAGATCAACTTCTAATAGTTGCCAAAAGTTGTCTTTGGTGATAGTTAGCTTTTGTGCAAAATTTGAGAAAAATCGGTTAATATCTTCAGGGGACGCTGCGATCGCAAAGTTTTATCATAGCTTTTATCGGGATTTTATGGTTAAAATATGAAAAACAATGCCGTTAACTAATCTCTTTGCATTTTTTTTACTCCTAAGATATACTCAAGCATTCAAAGCATACGAAATAACTCACAAAAAATTAATTTATATGATATATTTATATTTCAAGCATTTAAAAAGAAATAAAAACGTGAAAAAAAGTGATTTTTTTAAAATATAAATATATCATATAAAATAATGTTTGTGAGTCATTTCATATGCCTTTAATGCATGAAAACATCTTTTGAGTAAAAAAAACGCAAAGAGACTAGCTAAAGGGATTCTTTTTGATATTTTAACCATAAAATCCATAATAAAGCTATGGTAAAACTTTGCGATCGCAGCGCCCCCTGAAGATATTAACCGATTTTTCTCAAATTTTGCACAAAAGCTAACTATCACCAAAGACAACTTTTGGCAACTATTAGAAGTTGATCTGAAAAACTTTTTATTTTTCGCCCCACCCTAATGTACAAGCTGTTTTTGGACCTCAAAAATGCTGAAAAACGTCAAAAATGCCTTGTTTTGAGGGCCTTCACTGACCTTTCGGCAACAACTTACCTCAAATGTAACATTCATTTTGTAAAGTTTGAACCTTCTGTATTCCATATACAAAAAGAAAATTGGAGTTCAACAGTTCCTGGTAAGAGTTTTGGCTCACAGCAACTTCCATGTCTTGAAAATCCGCTTAATTTTCGATGCCGCAAATTCACCTTTAGGGATCCATAAAAACTAAACATTCAACTGTAGAACAAAACATTCTGGATTTGGTCTTTCAATAAGATAATAAACATTTGGTAATTTTTTGGAAAAAATCTGAGACGTCATGAATCACAGGCGTGACACTCTCTCAGATTCTTACTCTTAAAAAGCTTCCGTCTTCTTTTCTCAATAGTCAAGCCCGTCTCCGACTTAGCAGCCCTGATTTTAACTACTGTTTCTTAATATCATTTTACTGCTCTTTGAAGTGAACTTTTAGAGCTCGTATGATTTGGTATCCATAAGTCCATATTCGGTTTGAAGATGACAAAGAAGTGGGGTCATTTTTTGTGATAAGACTGTTTGTTAATCATTTCTAATTATTTGTTACATTCGACGCAAATGTCATTATTTTCCATTTTTTTTCAAACTCATTGATTCATCGCGGCAGAAAATTAAATGCTTCTTTCATTCTATATAGCCATTGTTCAGCAGAGACATATTTCTCATTCAAATCATGAATGCGCATTTAGTTATTAAAACCGATGTTTCTAAGAAAGTACTTTTGTGCTGTTACATCTTTTCTCTCTCTCTGGCCTTTTCTTTAGATACTCTGTTTCAAAAGTTTCCATTATCATTCATTTGCTTGGTTCAGAGCTTCTTTAATGTTGATATAATCCGTTTAGAGCACAAGTGAATTAAGTCACGCTTTTTGAAATTTGTATTTACACCATCAGAACTATTTTCAACCACATTTTACTTGTTGTAAAAGTAGTGTAAGTCAATATTTAATGATTTGCCGACAGACAGTCATCGTAAAAAAGAACATCGGTAGTTTTTTGTGCAAGAGTGGCTACTAAACCAAGTTTTATCGACATGTACCATTTTTGATCTTAATAGCTTATATGATGTTTGAACGAAGATAATAAAAGATAAAATATTTTATTTCTTAATTAGTTTTTAAGCTTGCACAATAGAAAAGTCCATTCATCCACAACATTTCGCATTTTAATAATTTATTTTACTTAGAACATGTCAGAAATGTTACTCTCTTTCCTAAATTTTTAAACCGGTCTTACCACTTACTGATACTTCATAAATACGTACGTTAAATGAGTGTAACTGTGGGTATGCTGATATATTTGTATACTATAAAGGGAAAGGTCCATAAGCTTTTTTATGAATTATTTTTTGTCAAGATTATTTCTCTTTAGAACTACACAGTTATTCCATTTTGAAACCGGGAAGGGGATGTGATCCACAGTTCAACCCTTCTTAAACAGCTAGTGCCATGCGCTCCCTAACTATGATCATCTTGGTAGATCAGCTTTTTTTTGATATTCTTTCATTGCCAATGAAATTGTTTATAAATACATGTGTAACGAATGTTTCCGAGTACAAAATGTTTATACTTAACACTAAAAACTAATTTGCAATTATTTTTTTTTTTTATATCGTCATCTCAGAGTAACAGTAAGACATCTTATTCTAGAAATAATAAGATATTTTATACTGTTGTTCTGGGAAGAAGATACGAATGTTTTGAATTTTAGTTTCTATACTTGTACATATTCTTTAATACCGTGAAATTTATTTTTTATTGTTGTATACATTCCATTACTGCGAAATTTAGTTTTTAAGAGAGTTTCACTGAAATACTTGAGAGCAGAAATCAAAGTGGTGCCATAATAGTATTGATGGAGTTGACTGGAATAAATTCAACTTCCGATGCAAAAGTATAGTTGAACTGGGAAGAGATGGCGGGTCTACCGGAAGCGGAAACGGACCACTTCATTTTGAAATAGGTTGGATCTGTGAGAACGCGTAACCAGTGAAGTCGTGCGTTCTCCCTAATCCAAAATGAAGTGGTCTGTTTCCGCTTCCAGTCGACCCGCCATCTCTTCACGGTTTAATTATAATCAGAGCTAAAGTTTAGATACACAGGATGTTTATAAACAGGAGTTTTGCGCTCAAAGAAAATTCAGTGAAAAAAATCTATACTTCCGATTTAAACATCATTATTTTTATATTTTTATCCTGACCTGAAAAAGTTTTTATTTTTTCAGCATTAATCCATTCATCCCTATGTGTTTATTTTCCTAGCTCTGAGGAGATTTAGAGGACTTACAATCTTCCGTCAGACTCTATCGCAGCGGTTGGGTAACATAAGTCTCTATATGGATGTAAACTGCCATATTATAACTGGCAATATGTGTTAAAACCAAAAATTTTAGGAGGCTAAACATCAAAGCCCTTTCCTTCGTCTCGGAGTTTTTCCTTTGTCATCGATACCATTAACAGTTTTCAATGTTTCAGCGCCACCTACATGCTATTACACCGTATTGTACTAAGGAGAAAAAAATTGAAGAGAAAAGAATGAAAATAAAAGAATTGTGAATAAGTCTCAACAGTTTTTTAAAATAATTTCATCTACCAGTGTAGGACTTTATAAGAACTATGGAGAATAATACAGTAATATTACTCAATAATTGAGGTGTCGAGTATCAAACCCAGCTCAATGCATAAATTTTCAAAAGTTTCTTTTTTTCCTTCAGCAGTTAGGTACTTCTTGGTTAATACTGTCCCTCTACTAAGTTACTTAGAACAAATCCCTCTCAAATAAGTTGAAAACTACTATTAGTAACCGATCTTATTTCAAAACCAGCTCAATACAAGCTGTTGCTGAACCACTACTAGCAAAACGGACTGATGACATCGACAGCAATTTTACAATGAATGTCTTAATCAACTTACGCTGTAATTTTACCTACAAACACACGACGTAAAATTGAGATACACATAAAACTAATTGGACTTTGGAAGGTGGGAAACTGAAAATAAGTAAGGCCCATTCATTTCTAATTGTTTTTACAGTAGAGTCTCATTTATCCGGACTAATAGGAGATCCAGGTCTTCTGCATTAATGAAAGTACGGATTAAACAGTTGACTTATAAATTGAGCCGAGGCACGTGAAAAAAATACTGTACTCAGTAAAAATTGTATTTTTAATTCAAGAGAATGAAATATAAAACTGCGTAAGAGAAAATTACAAAAATACAAAATACGCCCTGAAAAAAATACATTACTGCGCTAAATTACGTTATGTATATCTAAATGATGTCCGGATTAAGTAATGTCCGGTTTAGTAGGGTCTGGATTAGGTTTTGCTGTATCTGAAAATGATTGAAACAAAAATGAAGTCTTACATCAAAGGATACTTCATTTTTGCTTTCTTTTTGAAATTAGCAATATTGCCTAATCATTTACAGGTACAGTAAAACCGGATTAATCCGGACTCTATTAAACCAGACTTTGCTCAATCCAGACAGCAATTTAAATGTACGTAATGTGTAAATTAAAGGCCAGTTAGAGTAATAATGTACTTTTGCATGCCGCATTTCGTTTTTTGGCAACTCATTTTTGTAATTTTCTTTCTTGCAGTTTTATATTTCATTCTCTTGAATTCAAACAGAGCCGATCCTAGCAGGTGTGCAGCTCGTGCACCGCACGAGGGCGGCCAAAGCAAGGGGCGGCCGCAGGCCGCATGTAGTATTTTTTCTAAAGAAAGTGTTTTCGAAAAAAAATTGAAGCATTCCCGAATGAAAAAAATAATAAATAACTAAATAAAAATTGCCAGAAAAAAAATGATGAGTGGCCTATCGTCGAACTTTTCTCACATCAAGTTTTTTTCCTTCACTACCTATGCGCTATCTTTGAGTCAGACTATGTACTTGCACGTGCGGAAGAGCGGAGAAGCCGCCTCTTTTCCCAAGACAGTTCCCAAGACAGACCCCGATCAATGTGATCCATTTTTGCAGAAAATGTGGTAAAAACTAGCCTAATTAGCATTATCCAATAAAAAAGTTATCAAACGAGTCTGTGATACGTAAATGTAGGTTTGCGTCATCCGATACGTACAGAAAGCACTTTGTGGAAAACGAGTAACTTAGTAAATCTCTTCGATACAACGTTTGATTTCAGCGTGTAAGGGCTCAAATCGGTTTACTATGACTTCGATGTATCATTTGGAAGAATCTGTGAACTGGTGACTCATCGGCCGTTTAGAAGCAGGGCAGCCTTTCACGGACGTAGCGAGATGTCGGAACATTCCATGAGAGACAGTCTCCACATTATGGAAACAGTTTCAAACTGAGGGAATTGTTGCAAGAGGCGTTGGGCAAGGCCGTAAACGAATGACAACTGCTGCCGAAGATTGATATTTAGCATTAACTGCCTGTCGTAAACAGGAAATCTACTGCTCGACAGTTAGCTTCAGAGCGTTTAGTCGCCACTCGAACTGCTGTATCACGGCTGACGGTATACAGAAGGCCTAATGCTGCAGGCCTTTATGCTAGAAGGCCAAGGGTATGTGTTTCACTGTCCGCACATCAAAAGAGGGAACGCCGGAATTGGTGCAAAGCACATCAGAACTGGAGAGAAAACCAATGGTCCCATGTTCTGTTTATTGATGAGTAAAAGTTTAGTTTTACAGGTGATTCTAAACGAGTTTGCATGTGGAGGGAGTCAGGAACACGAAATCATCCCTCAAACATTATGGAACGTCACCGTTTCGGTCGTACTGGTGTGATGGTATGAGGGGGAATAATGATCAATGGACGTACACCTCTACCAGTTTTCGACAGTGGATCTGTGACCGGCGAGAGGTATCGGGATGCAGTGCTAGAGCCTTATGTTAGACTTTTCATATGTGCATATTTACCTGACCTTTTATTTATGGACGAAAATGCTCGTTCAAATCGAGCAATGCTCATTGACGACTTTCTTGAAAGTGAAGGCATCGGATACAATGGCGAGCAAAGTCTCCTAATCTGAATCCGATAGAAAATTTATGGGACAACCTTGAAAGAGCAATTGCACGTAGATCTCATCCTCCTCGAACTGTAAAGGCTCTGAAGACGACATTATTTGGAGAGTGGATCTTAATTCCCTAAACTGTGGTTAACAACGTTTTTGCCAGCATAAAAACACGTTGTGATATGTGTGTACAAGTCGGGGGAGATCATATTCCGTATTAAAATCAAAAGGCTTAATTCTGTTTTGCGTTATTCCTTTTTTTCTGAGATTGTTTTTCCACATTTTATTACCTTTTTTAATGTTTATATTATGTGCAATGCCCTTACTGTTCCCCTTAGTTATATATGTGTCATAGTGCTATGTAACGCTATGTAACATTCCACAAAACATCACAAATTCATAGTTCACAGTTTCTGAGAAATCCGTGAATTTATGCATGTAAAGATAATTTTAGACATGAGTGTAAAAACACGGCTGCATTCAAAAATGTGCAACCAAGTTATAAAAAAAAAAAAAAAAAAAAAAGGAGATGACATGATTCATCACAAATTTAGTTAGCTATTTTTTTAAACAAATTGATGTATCATGTTTCTCTCACTGAATAGTAGTAGTATTTAAAAGTGATATGGATGGATATTTGCAATTTTCAGCAGCAGTTTTGAACTCAGTTTCTTTTTTTCTCTCAATAATATTTGATTTAATCTTTGTTTTCTTTGTTTGGGTAGAAAGAGGAGGGACTGTCTGTATCTTTTTCTAACTGGTGTACGTAAAAGCGATGTTTTATAATTTTTTTGAGAAAAAGTACAAGGCTTACCTAAATTAGCCACACAGAAACGATCAAATTAAACTGAAAAAAAATCAGCTTCGTTCGATGATTAAATTGTTGATAGATTTTTTTAGTGACATGGGCCTGTCCAGATGGAAGCTGGGGAAAGCGCAGCTGCCCCCACCACGGCACCATACTCCAAAGTATAAAATATTTTAAACAAAAAAAAGAAAAATATATTAAAATGTGATTTGTTGACTTTTGTTTCAATATTTTGTACCAGATTTTGAAATTGTCAATTTTTGAAAAAAGCAAAGTCATTAGCGTTTGATTGAGTTGGCTTACCTGCGCAATACCGCTATGAAGGTAACGCAATGTATTACAAAAAAAAAAAAAAAAAACTTCTCTTTTCTAAAAACTCATGACCATCTCCCCATATACACCCTGAAAAAAACTTAGCTTTTGCTAGGTGTCTTTTTACGCTCATCATCTGAGAATGCTCAGGGAGAGGAGAGAAGCAAACGGTATCATTCGCAATGCATTTTATAAGAAAAACAACAAAAGTGTGTAATTACATTGTTTCCAATATCCAAGGGTGGGTAAGTGACCCTCCTGATTACCCAAAATGCGGTCTGCCCCCTTTTTAGATACCCTTGTTAAGTGACTTTAAATTCAAGGAATAGATTGTTTTAATGAACAATTTATTATAAGGACTAAAAAAAAAAGTTCTTGGTTGAAGTTAAACGGTAAAAAAATTATAGAGTTCTTATGCTCGTTCCAGAATCTTACTCCATCAAGTCATTCCCGTCCGCATAACTTGCATTCTTAGGATTGAAAATGGTTCATATGGACGTTCAGAATCTAAAAAAAAAAAAAAAAAAAAAAAAAAAAAAAAAAAAAAACGAAATGGCTGCGATAAACCAACTTCAAACCCCTTCCAGCAGTTCAAGACGCCTTTTTATTTTGCTATTCTTGATCATGCAATATCTTCTGTAAATGAAAGATTTATCTAACTATCTGAGTGCTACTCAATATTCTGTTTCCTGTATGAATTTAACGACATATCTAGGGATGATCTCAGGAAAGCCTGCATAGACCTAGATATTAAGTTGCAAGTACAGGAAGATGGAATTATTATAAAAGAAATCGGCTTAGAACTCTTCAATGAGATAAATTCATTCAAAGACATTTTTAAATATAAAAAGCAGCCCCCTGAATTATTGGAAACAATAGTTTAAAATGATCTCATTGTCTGTTTCCCAAACTTTGCTTTGGCAATACGAATTTTTTAAACTTACCTTTTTCTGTGGCTTCAGGGGAAAGAAGTTTCAGTAAATTAAAGATTATAAAAAAAAAAAAATACTCAAGAAATAGTATGACACAGGAAAGGCTCTCAGATTCGGCCTTTATCTACATTGTATCCGAAATATCAGAAAAAAAATAATTTTACTGAAATAATATACAAATTTACATCTATCAAAGCCAGAAATGTAATTTTGAAGATCATTTTTCTAAATTGTAAAATATTTATTTTTATTTCAATTGTATTAATATTGTTTCTTTATTATTTTGCTTGCGTATTTTTTCGCTATAATAACCTATCAAGAGACCAACGAATAAAGTTTTGCACTGAAAATTTTATTTGAATGTTTTACTTTTTACTCTCATACAAGCAAATGAATAATAATGTTCAAGTTTTCGTCATAAAATGAAAAAAATGTCTTGAGAGGCAGCAGGCCTGTCATTTAAAATTTTTCTGGGACGGGGGGGGGGGGCAATGGTGAAAAATACTCAATGCAAGTTTTACAGGAAAATACCCCCCCTCCCATTGACGAGCCTCAGGGGCGGCACATTGGATCTTTGCACACGGGCGGCCGACATCCTAGGATCGGCCCTGAATTCAAAATGCATTTTTACTCTGAACAGTAAATTATTTATGTGCCTTGGCTAAATTTATAAGATATATGTTCAATTAGGACGACCTGGATCCCCTATTAGTCCGGGTAAAAGAGGCTCTACTGAAAAAATAATTGAATCGTTTATTTCAAAAACCACCTAAGCGACAAACACTATAAGTTCGAAAAAGTATTTTTACGGCTATTTATAAAAAAAATCGATAAGGATTTCAATATTTTAAACTGAAAAATATCCATATTCTATATATATGAAAGAAAGTCGTGTTAGTTACACTATTTATAACTCAAGAACGACTGTACCGATATGGCTAAAAATTGGTGGGTAGGTAGCTTAGAGCCAGGAGACGGACATAGGCTATAATTTATGTGTGTCAGTTACATAAATAGAAAAAATGTTTTATTGACTAAGCCTTTTTTGACACCTCCATGGCTGAGCGACATAAAGCACATGTTCTGGCAGCTTCCGGAGCACTGTAAACAGGTTATAATTTAGCGGTATGTTGAGTGTTGACTTTTTTGTAAAGTAAATTATAAACAAACGCTTTACTTCCCTTGAAATTTATATGTGATAAGCTGTCAGAAACGATTGTTCATTCCGAGGATCCCGATGATCCCAACCAATATGCCGTTTGAATTTAAAAGACTTACATTTCCGATCCGTCTTGCATTTGTCATAACCATCAACAAATCACAAGGCCAACCCTTAAAAGTTTGTGGTTTGAATCTAGAACATCACTGTTTTTCCCATGGTCAATTATATGTGGCATGTTCACGGGTCGGAAGACCATCTGCGTTGTTTGTTTTTGAGCCTGATAATAAAACAAAAAATGTTGTGTATCACAAGGTACTTAAGTGAAGAGCAACCTATGATCTAAAATGCAGAAACAATAATGAATGATTAATGTGGGTATTTATTTTTTTTTGTTTTTTCTAATAATAAAAAACTTAATAAATTCAAAAATTTGCTTATTTATTGCCTTTAAGGCGGAACAGAGTTCGCCGGGTCAGCTAGTTAGATATATTTCTTTTAGAAAATATTGTTGTAATCGCTATTAAATAGTTTAACGTGAAGAAATAACTGTTTTTACAAAATTAGAAATTTTGTCGCTTGAGTCGTTTCTGAAATAAACGATCCAATTAGAAAGAACGGGCTTTTCTTTTTTCAGTTTCCTTTCAAATTCCAATACGAATATTAATTCTCTTGAAAAGACTAATTGGGCATGGAATGAAATGTTTTTCGTCTCTCCTGTAAAAAGAAAAGGGAAGAAAATGGATTAAGCTGGCTTTGCTGCTAAACGCCCCAATTAAAGTTAATTTCAAAACATTATTCGAGTCCAAAGTCTATCCTTTACAACACAAGTACAAAAACCAAGGCAATAAATAAAACATTATCAAAGAGATGACCGTTAACTTGATTTGACATTGATGTATACAAACAAACAATTAGAAAAGTTTTCTGGCTCTGAGATTAAATGTGTTTCCTCGAAGTGTCAAACACCAAAGGTCGGCTCTTTAATAAAGTGCGTTAAGATTTTACGATTTCTAAAAGATTATTTTCTACTTTCTTTAAAGTTCTTTACTGCACAATAAGAAAACATCTTTCAATCGATCCAAATAAAAAATGTCTCTCTTGGAGAAATTGAAAAGACTTCTTCTATTGTTACTCGGCTGAACTCTTTTTAACGGAACAATGGATAAAGTGTCAAAAAAAGATTCAGTGCAATTCTGCGCTTTAGTTAAGAGTAGCATTGCATTTCAGTACGCAATTAAGAAAAAACAACTCACATTTTTCTCCATAAAGATGCTTTAATGCAATATTATTTAAAGTACTTTAACCCATTAATGCCTGACATTTTTTTCCCAAAGATATTTTGTATGCTGGTTACAAATAGTGGAGAGAAAAAATAACTTAAAAAATATCATGTAAAAATACTTTTTTTTATTTAAAAAAAGAAAAATCGTTCTTAAAAAGGGACGCTAGGCACCAGAGGGTGTTTACTTTTTTCTACTAAACCTTTTTTTCCACCTACAATAAAATATCTAAAAAGACATTTTATAAAAAGAAATAAAAGCAGCAATTAACAAAAACTGGGAAGCTGGGAATAATTTTAAGAACTTAGCTATTTGTTCTTGAGATTGTGAACGATGTAATTTTTGATAAAGTTCATAATGAAACGGCTACAGAACACACTTTACAATGGTGCTGCAATCTGTTAATAATTGAAAAAATACAAAAGTAATAATTTAACACTTTTATTTGGTTGAACTGCTCATTTTTGGAAAATTCGGACACACTTTTGGACCGTCCCTAAAAAGGGACTCTAGGCATTAATGGGTTAAAATCTATAAATTCACCAAGAGGCTAAAAGTTTGTTTTAAATGTCATTTACGTCGTTGACTAGTCGAGTGTTATATTGTACTTTTTTAGTACCATTAGCTTAACTGTAAAAAGGATTATATTGGAACATAAACTAGCAGCACTTATTTGGAGCTTCTTCCCATGACATGATTCCTTACTTTTAGCGAAATGGAGTAAAATGTACTTAAAAGAGATAGAGAGGAATTAAAAGGAAAATTACGACACAATCGGGAAAGCGATGTAAAAAAATTCATTCATCTTTTCAATACATAAAGTAAAGTTGTGGGAAAAAATAGCTATTATATTAAATATTGATAACAATAATATTTAAATAAAAAGTAAAAGATTAAAATTTTCATTCTGTCAATAAAGTGCAACCAATATAAAATAGATTAATACATTTCCTTTGAGGTTCTTAAATTGCCTTCTGGAAATTAAAATGAAACTAAAGGTACTAAAGCAAATGATTCATTATACGCGTAGCGAGTTTTTTTAACCAAGGTAAATCAAAACGTTTGACACAAAATTAGAAAGATATTTTTTCTTGACATTATCTATCAATTAAGGTGAAGAAATCGGCACCAGGCATCATTTTATATGCAAAATAAGATGCAACTTCTACTTTCAAATTACAAATACTAACGATTTAGTGTTTATTTTTTAAACGAAGCTTGACTGTGTTCATCATAAAAACTTTAGATTTAAAGAAAATTAAATGGAAATACTTATTAATTTTTCAACCTACTTCATAGAGCATATTTTCAGTAATCATTTCCTTAAATGTTGAAGAAAAAACAGCAAAAATGATTTTATTAGGGTATTAAACATGCGTGGGGCAAAATGAGTCATATTTCGCATTAGATTAAGCTTACCTCATACTAAAGAGCTAATTATGTTTTTTGTTTACTAACTCATTTTTTGTTGTCATTTATACACTGCTCGACATTGAAAATGCAACACCAAGAAGGAGTGGTCAGAAATTGATGAAATTTGGTAAGAAGACAGAGACAGCATGGAACAATAAGTGATATTTATTTCAAAATAAATAAGCAAAATTTAGAGCGAGGACGGCGTCGGCTCAGTAAGAAGTAGGACCACCGCGGACAGCGATGCACGAAAAAACACGGCTAGGCATGGAGTCAATAAGCCTGCGGATGGTGTCCTGAGGGATGGCACTCCATTCCCTTTCAACCATTTGCCACAGTTCGTCCTCTGAACGAGGCAGTGACAGGTTCCGCAAACGGCGTCCAATCACGTCCCACACATGTTCGATTGGTGACAAGTCAGGAGAGTATGGTGGCCAGGGAAAGCATCTGTACACCTCGTAGAGCATGTTGGCTGATTCGAGCACTGTGAGGCCGGGCGTTATCCTGTTGAAAAATTGCATTTGGCAGACCCTGAAGGTAGGGGATTGCCACCGGCCGCAGTACATTATCTACATATCGTTGGGCCGTCATAGTGCCCCGAATACGAACTAGAGGTGATACGGAATTGTATGCAATAGCGCCCCAAACCATTATGCCACGTTGTCGCGCTGTGGGGCGTTCCACAGTTACTGCCGGATTCGATCTTTCTCCACGTCGACGCCACACACGTATGCGATGACTATCGCTGGACAAACAGAAGCGGGATTCATCTGAGAACACTACGGTTTGCTATTCTGCCATCCACGTCGCTCTGGTCCGGCACAATTCCAAACGTTGGAGTCTGTGCTGTGAGGTCAATGGCAGTCTTCTTAGCGGGCGCCGTGATTGCAGGCCACGTGCAACCAGTCGACGGAAAATGGTTCTGGTTGACACAGGAACATCCAGGGTACCTTGCACGTGCTGCAGAATCGACGTACAAGTGACTTGCGGGTCCGCCACAGCTTGTCGGTGAATCCGTCGATCCAAGCGGTCTGACGTCACTCTGGCTGCACCTGCACCCCTCAATGTGGCTACATTTCCCCTTTCCAACCATCTCCGACACAGCCGATGCACAGTGCTTGCATTCATGTGGGTATCAGCTGCAATTTGACGTATGGACCAACTCCCCTTCTCAGTCCGATCACCATACGCCTTGTAAAGTCGTCTATATGCTGGAAGTGTCTTCGTTGAGGAAGGCGTGGCATTTCCTCCTATCACACGTATCCTTCGAGACAAAAACCAAATTTCTCTGATAATTAGTCTGGCAGAAAAACCAGCATGAACATAGCCCACTTTTCAACTTCATTCTCTTGTATCTTACTTCACGTGCGTCGGAGAGCTGCGCATTTCATATCATTTGCATAACTCAGTGACGTGCGTCTACGGTAAAATTTGCATGAATTTCTGACCACTCCTTCTTGGTGTTGCATTTTCAATGTCGAGCAGTGTATATTAGGGTATGTCATAAAAATAAAAGTTTTTTTTTTCGACTTGGTACACGCACTTTCCTATGTATTCACTCATTTTGAGTTAATTGGTACAAAAAAAAGTTTTTGGAAAAAAATTTTAGCTACCGGGAAAACGCAATTAAAATAAGTGTTTTTTCAAAAAAATCACTATTTTCAGGTTCAAAACGCAATATAGCTGCGGGAGTTTTTTAAAAGATTGTTCTGCTAGCTTAAATGCATGTTTTGAACTCTAATGAACATACTTTCCTTATAAAAAATGCAATTAAATATACATTTCGTCTCTTTTTGTTTTTGAAAAGAGCAGAAACTATCGGTAATCGTTCCTACTGAAACGGGTTGTGCTTTTGGTCAATCGACACCGCTGTCTTCGTTAGGCAGTCAGTTGTTCAAGTGAAAATGCCACATACATCAAGTGTAATAGCAAAATGGGGGTACACATTTTGCTTATTAACACCCCTCCCCCCCCCCCCCCCAAGATAACTTTTGACCAGCAGACGCGTTTTCACTAAAATGTCTTTCATCCTGCGTAACATTTTTATATTAGTGGCGCTTTCTGACAAAAGGCAAATTGAGATTATCTTTTTTGTTTTATTAAAGGATGGATTGATTTCCTCAAAAAAACTGAAAAGCAAAAGGCACTAATAATTTTAAACATCGAAGAAGTCGGACTCTCCCGAAAGCTAGTGCCGTCGTGTAATATTAGGACTCGAGGAAAACCCTCGAATTTTTGTAGTATAGCTGTACGAAGTAAACAAAACTACCTTGATATTAGTAGAGCGGCCGTTACTTCAGTCAGGTTTGCTGTATCCCCCACCACGGCATTTGCTATCATATATAGCCTTTCGGGTAATCGTGTGAAAGCAGGCCATCTCGATGAAGATAAAAAACATCTCATGTGCGATAACAAAAAGGTGTTTCATGCTAAAGAGCATGTTATCGAGCACCTAAGCGCAGAGGAGAGTTCCAATATCGCAAGAAGTAACTTTACTGCAATTTTTGTGGAAAGCAGGAAGCACAACACTCTCACTCTTAGTCACGATGAGAACATTAGTAGCTTTCGGAAAAGCATCATCAAAGAAAGACCGTAACAGAAGAGCGTGGAGATCGCTACCTCACTCACTATACACCAGAAGAAGAAGCCAACAAAGGAAAAACTGGCCGAGCAACGTGAAATAGGATTATGTGACTGGTTGAAGGACATAGGTATAAACATTTGCCTTCAACTAATTGGCAGTAATACCTCCAATGAAATGTCTGGCTGAAAAGGAGGCATGCTACATTATATCGAAAAATTCCTCCATTACATACTTTTTAGATCTTTCTTTCTGCTGACTTCACATTAACGAGCAGATATTAAGTCATATAGTCGTAAAACTTGACGAACCAGCTTCTCCAGAAAAGGAATGGATTGGTACTGTAGGTAAACTCTTTTCCCAAGTTGAGTTTCTTGAGAAAAAAAAAAGTTTAAGCCAATTCAATTTTTGGAGTCCGTTGTTAATATGGACGAAAATGTTGCTAGTCAGTCGATCAGTTCCGTGGAAGGCAGAAGTTTAAGCTCACTGATGGCGGAACTATTTCCAGCCCTAATTAATACTATTTTGTCAAATGCAAAGACTTTTTTATCTTAGTCCTCAAAGTAAAGAAGAGCAATGAGTAAATTTTCTGGAATAGCCAAAAAGGACCCGTTTTTTATACAGGAAACTTTACTTTTAACTCTTCTTTGCTCTGAGGACTAAGGTAAAAATGCCTTTGCATTTGACAAAATAGTATCAATTAGGGCTGGAAATAGTTCCGCCATCAATGAGCTTCAATGCTTCTGCCTTCCATGGAACTGATCGACTGACTAGCAACATTTTCGTCCATATTAACAAGGGGCTCCAAAAATTGAATTGGCTTAAACTTTGTTTTTTTTTTCCTCAAGAAACTCAACTTGGGAAAAGAGTCTACCTACAGTACCAATCCATTCCTTTTATGGAGAAGCTGATCCGTCAAGTTTTGCGACTATATGACTTAATATCTGCTCGTTGATGTGAAGCCAGCAGAAAGAAAGATCTAAAAAGTATGTAATGGAGGAGTTTTTCGATATAATGTAGCATGCCTCCTTTCTAGCCATACATTTCATTGGAGGTATCACTGCCAATTAGTTGAAGGCAAATGTCTATACCTATGTACTTCAGCCAGTCACATAATCCTATTTCACATGATAGCAACTGCCGCGATTGATGACACAGCAAACCTGACTGAAGTAAAGGCCGCTCTACTAATATCAAGGTAGTTTCGTTTACTTCGTACAGCTATACTACAAAAATTCCAAGGTATTTTCTCGAGTCATAATATTACGCGACGGCACTAGCTCTCGCTAGAGTCGAGCTGTAAGTCCGACTTCTTCGATGTTTAAAATTATTAGTGCCATTTGCTTTCCAGTTTTTTTGTTGAAATCAATCCATCCTTTAAAAAAACAAAAAAGATAATCTCAATTTGCCTTTTGTCAGAAAGCGCAACTAATATAAAAATCTTACGCAGGATGAAAGACATTTTAGTGAAAACGCGTCTGCTGGTCAAAAGTTATCTTGGGGGGGGGGGGGGTGTTAATAAGCAAAATGGGGGTCACTTGATGTATGTGGCATTTTCACCTGAACAACTGACTGCCTAACGAAGACAGCGGTGTCGATTGACCAAAAGTGTAACCCGTTTCAGTAGGAACGATTACCGATAGTTTCTGCTCTTTTTAAAAACAAAAAGAGACGAAATGTATATTTAATTGCATTTTTTATAAGGAAAGTATGTTCATTAGAGTTCAAAACATGCATTTAAGCTAGCAGAACAATCTTTTAAAAAACTCCTGCAGCTATATTGCGTTTTGAACCTGAAAATAGTGATTTTTTTGAAAAAACACTTATTTTAATTGCGTTTTCCCGGTAGCTAAATTTTTTTTCCAAAAACTTTTTTTTGTACCAATTAACTCAAAATGAGTGAATACATAGGAAAGTGCGTGTACCAAGTCGAAAAAAAAAACTTTTATTTTTATGACATACCCTAGTGTATATGTACTAATTTAAAGCAAGTAATACACTGGTGGTCAAAATTATAAGGACAGGATTGTGCAGAAAAAAAATTATTTTTTAACTAAATCGAATGAAATTTATACATAAAATGCTTTTTCATGCTGAAAACATTGTGGAGTATGTAACATTTGAGAATAAAAAATACAATTTTGTCCAAGTTTAAAAATGAAATTCTTTATTAATCATGAAAAAAAATCACTTATGAGGACAACTAATGTTTCTGCCTCATACCTGCTAATAATTAATAAGTTTTGCTTTCTTTTCAACCAATTTTATCCATCTTGCTGTCATGGAGTTTGACAGTACCTTCAAAATATTTTTGGACCTTTTTTTCCCGAGTTTTTCGATATAAGTCATAAGTTTCTGCTTATTTCGATATTGGATGCTATTTTTGTAAATTTCATGGGCTAGAATACCTCACAGATTTTCCACAGGAATTAGAGCTTGGCTTTTGGCCAGCCAGTCAAGTAGTTTTACAAAATTAGCCTCAAATCAAGATTTTGAAGTTTGAGAAACATGCAGCGAAGCATTATCCTGCTGAAATAATTAGTCTCCGCTCGTAATTAGCAGACTATTTGGTACAAGATTATCGTTCAGTATATCAATATAGCTCTCAGAGTTCATTCAGTCTTCCACAAAAACAATGGGAGTAGTTCTATCTTATGCAAAACCTCCTCATATCACCAATGAACCACCCCCAAGGGATCATGCCAAAAGTAATGAAAAAATTCTGGTCCATCCAATTTACACCTTTTCTCGTCAGAAAAGACTACAGCATCCCCCCCCCCCCCATAGTGCTGTATTTTTTGGCGGACTGCACTCCCAATCTGTCGTAACTTCAGTTTTCCACAATGAATTTTTTTTTTTGCTTTGTAAAACACGTCGGAAAGTTCGACTACTGCACGGTAAGTCTAATTCCTGTTTTAATTTCTGTCGATGACTGCTTTTTGGAACAAGCTGGCCTTATTGACATTCTTTTTAAACGATCAGAATCAGAAGCTGGTCTACTTATGCTCCTCTGCTCTCCATATTCGCCGGGATTTTTAAGGAAATTATATGTAACCATTTTCGATCTATTCAGCTTCGTTGCAATTTGACGTGCAGATAGTCCTGAAGTTTTGAGCGCAACCACTTTTTATTTCTCAAATCCCGAAAGTTCAGCTTAGTGGTATAATTGCAAAAATAGAATGCGACGATGCCAATCACTTACTAAGCATTTATATCGTTAAGTAGTGCCTTGTGCAGAGCAATAAACATGCAACGTTTGCTTTTCTGAACTCAAAAATATAGTTGTCTTTATAATTTTGTCCAAGCCATATGGCTGTCTAAATCCAAAATGCATTTTATGAATAGGAATTTCCCATATATTTACCCAAAAGTTAATGCCATAAAATTTGCTTGATGTTCCTTTCAACGGTAGCCAATATTTGGCGATTTTCCCTTTGTCTTTATAATTTTGACCACCAGTGCATATTGC
This sequence comes from Uloborus plumipes, assembly GCA_038373865.1. Classification (NCBI taxonomy): domain Eukaryota; kingdom Metazoa; phylum Arthropoda; class Arachnida; order Araneae; family Uloboridae; genus Uloborus; species Uloborus plumipes. Next base: position 457,834 of record JAXGGA010000003.1, read on the forward strand.
TTTGTCATTCTTTTGATACTCAAATATATAAACTTACAGTTCAAAATAATTAAATTAAGTCAAAAAGCTAAACTTAAGTGCACAGCTTTTGTTCGATGAACTTCCTTCAAGAAATGTTGCAAAGAGTTGGGCAAAAGTGGCTTGTTTTCCTCAAAAAGAGGCTTGGGCAACCAAATCATAGAAAAACATTCTGCAGTGCTGAATTCAAACACTGCATTTGAGGGAACAGCATCAACGTCTCCGATCTCAACAGCAAATGAAGCTGATTCTTCAATATTGGAACAAGGCAAGTCAAGCACGTGCTTTATTTTTATGCGTATTAAAACTTGTATTATAAGCACACTCTCGCCTTTACCAATAACCAAAAGTAAGGACACTTTAAAAGGTGCTAGGAGAGAAAACTACACACATGCAGAAATAAACTTGTAAAATTTTAACAAACTCGACAATATTGAATAGATTGCATACTGAAAAAGTCTTGAGATCAAAAATCAATTGAACTGAAATACATACACGAAACTAAATAAATAATAAATAAAGATTTTCTTCAAAAGAAAATTTATAATGGGATCAAACTACATTGATAGCCAACCTTTAAAAGTTGGAAAGTGGGAACAAGTTTTTTGGGGAAAATGCCAAAAAATTATATTTTATACCATCATGCTTCCCCACAATGCAGAATAACGTGCAATGAAATTTAAAAATACAGTGAAAGTTATTTGTTTCCTGAGAGAGATGATGATAGGAAGATTGATGCATCGTAAACAGTGCTAGCCGTTCCTGGCCCTGAGATGAATCAGGAGGACGATATTGCTTTTTAGAAATGCTTATGTACCAGGCTTGGAGTAATCGCCGATTACGTAATCGTAATCGGCGTAATCGATTACGTTTTTTTGTAATCGTAATCCTAATCATAATTTGGAAATGGATCACTCGTAATCGTGTAATCGTAATTTTAATCAAGTATTTGTTGTGTAATCGTAATTGTAATCTACATTTAAATAATCGTAATTTGGCCTTGTAATCGTGTAATCCCGACTTTTTCTGAAAGTGAAAGTTCCTTAGTTGCGTTTCTATAATGGTTTGAAAAAGATAAGAGAGCTATTTCGTGCTCCTTGAAGGTCACAAAGTTGAGCCCAAGGCCCTAACGTAAGCGCTTTGTAGCCCATGGTGCCTATGACAGGCAGAGCCCAGAGGACCGTCTTCCATCTCAGAGTCGGTCGACTGCTTCTGCTGATTTAGGATAGGTCATCAATTTTCCCTTTCATCAACTGACAATGAAAAGGACAAACCCCCACAAACCCCAACCCTTGTTGCCGGCGTACGAAGAAAACAATGGTATCGAAATACTAACACATGTTTTCGGTTCGACAGAGTATTCTGTAAACAGTTGCAACCCAATCGTGCAGTTGTATGCCTTTTGGTGTTTATCTCCCACTTTGAATTTCATTGTATAATATATTTTCTTTTTCAAAAGACGAGCCAATTTGCAATCGTGTTTCGGTGATTATTCAAGAACAAGAAGTAATCATTGCGATGACAACACCCTGGTGACTTTTTTTTTTCAAAATATTTTCACATATAATTTAATCTTAAATTTATGCTTTATATTTTAATGCTCATATTATAAAAAATCATTAAGTATATAAAAGAAGGAAAAGTTGTGTATTTAAAGATTTTTAAAACATGTTTTATGTGCTTGATTTAACGTCTGATTTATTTTTAAGTGTTAATTATATTTTTGCATTTAGAATAATTTCAATACACTTTTATTTATGTTTATTGTTTTATTTTCACGTTTTTAGTGGCAATAATAGCATTTCAGTGTACCTCAAAACTGTGACATATAAAATGGTCATACACACAGAAAATAAATAAACAAGTAAATAAATAAGATAAATAAATAAATAAACTCATTAGATGCAATCATTAGTTGCGATAATCTCTATGATATTAGTAAGTCAAAAACCATAATTTCTCAATTATGACATTGTTGCTGCGAAGGAGCATTCAAGGTTCGTATTGTTCCTAAAATTCCATTCAAAATTTGCACCCCCTAAAATTTTGGCGGTGTTCTTAAAAAAGTTGGAAAACTTTACAGGGGTCTGTTTGGGAGAATTTAATGGACTTTTTACGAAGTATTTTATTGCAAAAACACGTTTTTTTTTTTTTTTTTTTTTTTGCTGTGGACATTTTACAAAATATTTTGTTATAAAAACTGACACTGTTTTCATTTTAGAACGGACCTTTTACAAAATTCTTCTGAAAAACGAACTTCTTAATCTTTAAAACATATGCAGTCAACGCTCGATATAACGACTATCTCCGTCCCGCAGAAAAATGTTTTTATAACGAGTAGTCGCAATGAGTAGTAAGAGCTAGAATTTTTGAAAAATACATATGCATCATGCATGTTCAGAAGTTTCATTAAAATTGGATATTTTTTAAATATTTGAACAAAGTACTAAAATTATTTTTCTTTCATTGGAATTGAAGAATATATTAGTGCTAAACACCATAATAAAATATTAAACAGATTTTAAATTAGAAAATGTAGAGAAAAAAATATTGCATACTTACAAATCATTTATTCTACGAACAAAAAATTAGAAATAACTGTTTGCTTTTTTGCAAAACGTAATTTTCCATTTCGGTTATAGATGGTACATAGTGTCCAGTATTTTGTTTGCCTTACGGAAAAAAAAAAAACATTTTAAATTCTTAATAGAAATAGAAACATTTTCTATGCTATGAGCTATCATTACATCCTTCTTCATCCGAAGATATACAGGATATATTAATTTCTTCTCTCCCACTGTAGAAATATTATCCGCTGAATTTGGTCGTTATATTAGATTAAACCAGGGGTGGCCAACCTTTTTAGGGAGAGTGCCACTATCTGGAGAGAAAAAAACTCAGCGTGCCACATTGTATTTTTCAAACAAATTGATTTTTTTTTAAAGTTAAAAATAGATTTTATGCTGGCTGATTATGTAATTCTTACTCAAATGAAATATTTTTTCTCGTTAATCTGAGTATTTTATAGATTCTGTCAGTTGGCTTATGCTTAAAATAGAAACAAATGACATCAATAATTCTCTTCCAAAAAAAAAAAAGTCTGTACTTTATGTGGTTTATGAGTCTGCATCTTTTCTACCAAGTCTTTAATTTTAGGATTAGTTCTTGAGAATCCTAAGAAATTTAACTGTTTTAAGTGCAATCAATTTATATTCAACGGTACTTCGATTTTTCTGCATTCATAACAAAAAAATTTGTTAAGAAGCGTATTTTTAGCCAAATCTACAACAGCATCAGACGGCTAAAGTGTGTAAATGTGAAAAAAACATTATTGTTACAAATTTCCAAATTTCTATGCAACGTGGGTGACTTTCTGTTGAAGTAAGCTCTTATATTTGATTACCAATGCAAATGGTCAGTAATTCCGATTTGGATTTCAGAAGGATAACAAGTAGTGTCTTGCAGAGAAATAAACAAAGAATTTGAAAATGTCAGCATTTTTTATGATCCCGAAAATCATCAAACCTAGCACTGAATGAATACTTAAATCGGTGTAAAATTTTCTCCATATACCATTGGAAAATTATTAAATTTCGGTTGATACTTTCAGTATTAACTTTTAATATTTTGTTCTTTTTTCTCCAAACTAGAGAGAAAGAAACTGAAGTTTCATCATAAAAGAATGTAGATGGCCTCTACTGGTTTAGGAAACCTTTTTTTTTTGTACAATCTTAAATTTAAATTACTTAAATGCAGGATATTAAGAGATGGCATAGCTAAATTAGTTCCTATTCTCCATATCTAAGTAGCAAGTCCTCATCATTGCTTTCCTTCCAGATGTTTTGAGAAAACACTCCTTAAAATTCTAAAATCTTATGACTATTTTTCCTTTGGATAGCTATTGCACATTTTAATAAAGGAGTAACTTGCCATATTCTCATCTTTCTCCTGGGAAAAGTTCACAAAACATTCAGAGCTCTAATTCGTAGTTTGTTAATAAAGTTAACTCTACAGGGTCACCAACAGAGAAAAAGTCTTCCTTGGCAAGGAGTTTGTGATAGATAATTCGGTGACACTTTTGAAGTTTTTTTTCCAAATTATTTTCAAGTAATGTAACAAAAACACTTTAAGGGTCATCATTTGTGCAATCATGCCAAATTTTGTCCAATCTAGTTTCTTCCGTTTAATTGCAGAGTTTTTTTTTTTTTTTTTCAATTTCATCACCCGTAGCTGAAACTATTTCAGATCAAGAATCCATTCTGCAGCATCGAAAGTTGCATTCGTGTCAAGCACAAATATGCTTTTCAAAGCATTGTCTGTAGCATCACAGCTTCCGTTGGATGTCTAAAGCTAACGCTAAGTACTTTGCAATATTGTAGTTCAGACAATTTTTAAGCCAGCCTCCTGACACTTAATTCTTAAAATATCATGACATTTATCAGTTTCAGGGTTTTAGTCTTTATCAATATTTTTGAGATCGACATTTTTTTCTCAATTTTGGATTTTTTTCATAAGTCTTCGCGTGCCACTGTTACTGATCTGCCGTGCCACATTGTGGCACGCGTGCCGCGGGTTGGCCACCACTGGATTAAACGATACAGAAAGGTCGTTATAACCAAAGCAAATTAACATAGAGTATATAGAGATAAAGTTGGGGTTTTCTTAATTGTCGTTATAATGGGGTGGTCGTTATAACGAGCATCGACTGTATTATATAATATTGATTACTAGTACACAGATTATAAATTGCAAATTTATATTTTTCATTGTAAATTTTTACCGAAATAAATAAACGGTTCATTTAAAAGGATATTATAGAAATATTATTTGCTGTGCAATTTTGAATGATGTTTTAAAGAAGGTTTAAATTTCACATGCTTCACTTTCTTTTCACTTAAATGATTAAGTAAACACTAACCCGCTAAATCTTGACCCTCTTACAAAATTTCTGGATCCGCCTGTACACACACACACTCAATAATCGAAAATTAGCCTTGTAATTGTGTAATTTGACTTTTTTTTCCAAACTGTTTTCACATATAATTTAATCTTAGTTTATGATTTATATTTTAATGCTCATATTATTTTTATCAATGAGTATATAAAAGAAGAAAAAGTTGTGTATTAATAGATTTTTAAAACATTTTTTATGTTTAAAAAATATTAAATTTTACATGAGAATTTTATCTTTAAGAATTTTATAATTCCAATATTGTTTACATGTAGACAATTTATAAATTTTCAATTTGTATTTTCCGTGATAATTTTTTACCAAAATAAATAAATGGTTAATCTATTAGAATATAATAAAAAATATTACTTGCTGTGCAATATTGTATGATGTTTTAAAGCAGATTTAAATTTTACATGCTTCATTTTCCTTCCCCTTAACTAATAACGTGCACCAAAACTTGACCCCCTAACAAAAATTTCTGGATCCTCCTTTGTATATATATATAATATATATTCCTCCCAAAGCTGTAATCGTGTAATCGAAATCATAATCGACTTATAATAATCGTAATCGATTACATTTTTTTCATAATCTAATCGTTGCTGTAATCGTAATAGCGATTTGGCAGAGGGCTGTAATCGTAATCGTAATTGTAATCTCTAATTTTTCATGCTCGTAATCATAATCGTAATCGATTACATTTTCTCGTAATTGACTCCAAGCCTGTTATGTACTGATTGTTTCTTTATTAATGAACAAAATTATAAAATTACAAGTCAATAAATCATGAAATTAAATCCTTTGAAGCATGGCTCATTTTATTCCACTAGTGACCTGTTTTACCCCACGCTATGAGGTAAAACGATTCATTGAGAGCACATTTTGCAACTTATTTATCAGTATAATGTTTCGTTTTTGCAGAGGTATTTCACTTTGAATGTCATAAGGAATATACATTTGCATATCCTGAGCAGTTTACTCGCTAGTGGAATCAATATATTTTTTGCTTTCAAAGCTAGATTGTAAAATTGCTCTTTTGACCCATTTTACCCCACCTGACCCTATTTATTGAGAAAATCTCTGCACTTTATACCCTAAGAAAAAAGTCGCACCGTTACTCCACCAATCACGTTTCAAGAGATATTTGCATAAAATCTGATTTGTGCCTAAACTTTCGCAACAGCAAAAATTTGTCTCTTGTAATTTGATTTTCGTCTCGGTTATATTTTTCAAAACTCATAACACGTATTTGGGACCATGTTGTCTATCATCCGTAGCAATTTGAAAGCATTCCGTTCAATAGATTTCTCTTTATTTAAATATTTGCATTGTGCCTAAACTTTTTTGACGCACTAACTTTCAAATTCAATAGCTGCCATCATAACTTAGAAAATTAAGATTTTGTTTTTTTAACTATTCAGCTTCCTGGTTAGGGTGTATTTAATATCAGAGGAAATTGAAAAAAAAAAAAAAAACTTAATTACTAGGCATACTCCTAAGGAGTTTCTTTTTCTGACTCATTTTGACTAACGTAAAATTTTTGCAGCAAAAATGTTACATTAGTCACAATGTCGTTTTTGTAGAAGAATTATATCAGCAGTTATTTTGCTTCAAATTCTTCATAGAAACGACACATATGCCACCATCTACATCTTAAATCTGCAAATCAACCATAAAGAGTTCTTCATACTTTAGGTTTCAAATAAAAAGAGTTCGAAATTCAGCTGAAAATGTGACGTTATTCACAATGGAATGACTCTTAAGGCATCGCTTCTCATTTACAAAGATTGTGCAGTGTGTGAGCATGCGCACTAAGCTCGTTTGTTCCTCTATTTCCTCCTACATACAGGGCCTCACAGTGCTACTTTGCATAGTCGCACGGTCGCAACTCAAATTTATCTTGGTATGTTCCTTTTGCAGTCGTTGAATTTAATTATTGATGTTTACTTTAAAATAAATTTGGAAAACATGGTTAAAACACGTTTTTACAACTCGATAAAAGTTTAAAAACACTGATATAAAATATTAAAAAAATTCAAACACTAAAGTCTAAACTACTGACTCATCAAACCTAATCTCAAACACTTGATAACTATACCAACATCAAGCGTTCTTGAAAATCGAATCTATTTACACGAAATTTAATAACATTCTGTAGGATAGCCTCCCCCTATTTCCTCCACTGGAAAATCTTTTCTAATCTGATATCCTCCGAGCTCCGTTGGAATCTTTTCCATTATGTTAACTTTCAAACTGAAAATGTCACGTGTAATCCATCTAATGTCTTCGTCTTCCTCTCGTAGCTGGACGTGTTTTGTCCGCTTTGTGAATCTGTCTGCTTTCGCGAGGCCAAATGACAGAATTCAAACGTCATTTTCCGACAGAAAGTAATAGGAAGAGCAAAGAAATGGCTCGCTTACTTTTTCGCTAACGATACAGTCAAGTACTTCGAAATGCTATTTCAAAGCATGCATGCACTTCAATTACAGTGAGCTGCTCCTGTTTTGAAATGCTGCTTTAAAATAATGCAGTTAAATTTAAATTAGGTATAGTAGAGCTTCCAATTTAAATTTACATTTATTATGCTTGTGGTTCAAATTATTGCAGTTATATAATTTAAAGATCCCAAATTAAAAAGGACTTTGTTTCCGTTTTGTTCCGTTCTTAGCCATTTGAATAAATCCTGAGTTGATCACAATGCTTATCATGGTTAATTTTAAAGAAGTTGTGAAGTTATTAGACACATTGTCAATCAGCAAGTTTGAACATAGCTATATAAGTATACAGGTCATAATATTTTGTCATACGTCTTTCCATGAATTCCATCAATGCTCTATGTGTTTGTGTTTTTAATCATACCAGAACAAATGTTAAAACTAATGTGAAGTACCAAGCAATCAACGTTACAGAAAAACCTCATTAATCCAAACTAGTATGGAATGCAAGTTATCTAAGTTAATGAAAATACGGATTAAGCAACATAATCTATAAATTGAGCTAAGGTATGTAAACAAGCTTCAAGAATTTGGGATATAAAACTGCAGCAGGGATTATTACAAAAATACAACACAGGATAGACGGGGGGCACGTTTATGCAATGCTATAACTGGTGTGACACCAGTCATAACATATTAATGCTGCTCCCTAACGAGTACTCTCACATTTTTTAGTGTCCTTCGAGCTTTGATATAGCATTTTACCCGTTTTCTGCCAATTTAAGTAAATTTTGTGTTGAACTTAGTAAAGCTTATTGTGAACTAAGAATGCTTAGATAAAAATAAACAAATACGTGAATATTAGCAGAACTTTATTCTTGTTTGAGAACAGTATTCGTATGAATAAAAATGTTATTAAATTTCGTTGCAAGTTAAAAATAAATCCGAACAAGTCGACTGAGCCCGTTTACGCATACAGAACGGGGCACGTTTACGCAAGTTCTTACCGCATAACATGCCCTTGAAGTTGTTTTGCAATATACTATGTCAAACCTTTTCGGCATTTTCTGGCTATGTAGTTTTGAAAATCATCCTTTAAGGTTTAATTGAGTAAGAAATTCTTTTCTAGTAGCTTGCAATCATAGTTATGTCTTCATGACTACTTGGTTTTAACTTTATAGACTATTCATCCCACTATAAATGTTTTTTATTTTATAGATGGTAAGACATTATGTTCAAGAAACTACCACAACTAAGTTAGATATCAAAATAATGAAAATGCCGCTCTATAAATCAGACCGGGTCAGTAAATGAGACTGCACAAACGTGCCCCGGGTACGGGGCAAGTTTACGCAACAATCTAAAAATACAACGATCTAAAAATTATTTTTTCGATCCTTAAATACTCAAACAGGACAAAAATTGAATGCACAAGCTTGACTTTATTAACTGCTTCATAAGACCATAATGTCTAAAATTTCCTAAATTGAAACATTAAAATTGGAAAATTTACTGAAAACTTCAGCAGTTGACGCTTCTGAGTGCACAATTTTTTTGCGCACGGGGCTTTGAAAAATTCCGTAAAAAATTATTGCGTTTAAAAAATTCATTGAAATCAATCATTGCGTTTTAAAATTCAGCAACGGTGACGTTTTGAGTTTTATACGCCTCTTAACAATACCTAAGAGTTAAAGTAGGAAAATTTAATAGGTTGACACTTCCCTATTGTCTAATTTCAAAATTCGCCAGAAGTGTGGTGCTATCGCTTGCTTCTTTTTACTCTATGATCTCTATTCATCCAATGTATAATAGTACGTAAAAGTGAATGTAGAAAAACCAATTCAATTTCCATTTTTGCGTAGCAAAAAACTCACATTTGCAGTATTTGCTATAGCAGAAATGTACAAAATGAGCTTTAAGGATATTTCTAAACTGCACCAAGTAAGCCTGCAATGCTCATTTTAAAAAGTTTCGAAACTTATCATAAAAATATTCTTCTGAAACAAAGCGAGAACGAAAAACGTATTGAAGCGATCGCTCAAAACTAAATGAAGCATCATCGAACATTTTTCTCCTCGTGTTTTGCCTTTTTGGAACAAAAAAAAATGTTGAGATAGGAAAGATGCTTAATTAAGTGGAAATGAAGTACTATCGCAATAAATCAGAAGGAGTCGAACGAAATTGTGAAGGTGTTGATAAAAGCAAAACATAGAAAGCAGTTGATAAAAAATAAAAACAGTCACTGTTGTTTAAGTTTTAAAGTGAATTTGCGCACATCAATTGAAAGGATGTTGCATTGGGAAATTATGATAACAGTAATATATTTTTTACAAAAATACAGAGCTGGTTTTTAATTACAATCAGTTAATTAATCATGCAATAACAGAACAAATTTTAGCAGGCATTTGGGCAGGCCCGTCATTTCGAATTTTTCATCATACATTATTTTATTTAAATCTGGCAAATTCTTTAGTGTGTGGACGATGGATAGTCAAAAACACAGGTCCGTAATTTAGGGGACATCATTAGGTCCGTCCTCGGAGGGGGGTCATCCCCCAGTGCGCAGTTCCCCTAACCCTTAGAAAAGTTCGAAATGACAGGCCTGCGCAAATGCATGCTAATATATGTTCTGTTACTACATTAAAATTTCGCGAATTAAAATTGTAAAGCAAAATTAATAACTTTAAAGATGTGTAAACTGCTAAAATGAAACAATTAAACAACATTCTTCAAACTTAGCAATTTTTTTCATAGAACAAAAATTAAAAATTCTATTTCAATAAAAATTCTGAAGTTTGCATATTTTACCCTTTTTTAAGCATGAGGCTCATGCGCATACTAAGTATTTATTTTTAAAGTTTTTTTTCTAATATTTAGACTGTCTAATCAGAAGTCACTTATGAAAAGTATTCTTTTTTGGCGTACCCTAGTATGTAGCTAAAAACAATGTAACAGTGTTTGCCTTGTGATACTGTAGCCAATTAAATATACAGAGAAATAATTGAGAAGTATAAAGTTAAAACCAGCTCGATACATGAATTTTCAAAAGGATTTTTCGTTTATTTTCTTTTTTTATTATTTTAATAACCCCCTTGATGTTCTTTTTTCTGTATTATCTCACCTCAAAGCGATTTTGATCCAATAAGGGCGAAAACCACTGCCAAAAACCCCTTTTACTTCAAAAGCAGTTCTGTACATGCTTTTACCACATCGCCACTGTAAAAACGTACGGTTAACATCAACAACATTGGTATGATTTATTGCTTAATAAACGCACTCGTTTGATTACACGAGTTAGTAGTACAGTCGAGCCCGCTTATTAGAATATCGCTTAAAGGAATATCTCGCTTATAGTAATACATTTTCAATGTACCAAACCCTTGAAATGCGTTATTTTCATCCCGGATAATGGAATATCCCGCTTATTAGAGTATTTTTTCGTAGCAAAATGGCTATTCCATTAAGCGGGTTCGACTGTACATTGCAAAAAAGTGAGAATCCAGATGAATCTGTTTGAAACTGGCGTAGAAACTTAAGAAAAATACCAATAAAAAAGAAAATACCGATTTACTGCAAGACTAGTTCTATCCAAATAATTTTTATCTTTAAATAATTAAATAATACTGCTAATACAGAAATGAAGTCGTACGCCGAATGTTTAGATTGAAAAAAAAAACTTTGAAAAAAATTATAAGGGTAGAACGCGAAATGGTTTTTTTTTTTTTCCTGTTCTGTATATTTTTAAAGATAAATTAAGCTGGTTTGATATTAATGCTTGGAATGTTAGAATGCTATTGTTAAAAATGAGCCACAAGAATACCGACCTAGATTAAACTGATAAATTCGTGTGTGTTTTTGATTTCCTATTCTGAAGCTGCAAATAGGAAAGAAATAAAATACTGCGATTTGCAGGACTGAGTGAAAATGAAACATGAATCAACACTGTATTAATAAATTTATGAGACGTCAGGCAAAATAATGCTCCCTCGTCAAGTGTAACGTCACTTCAGACACATGTGACATTTCTTTCTCCCAAAGTCCAGTTAATATAAAATAAATTTTTAATTAAAAAAATGTTTTCTGTAAAGTGTGATCTTTGTTTTAATAATAATAATATCGCCAAGCTATTATGAAAGAGAAAACTCACCAATGATTTGAAAAAAAATAATCTTTCCCATGTGAAACGATTTCCTAAAATGGGAATAAAAGAGAAAAATAAATTTGTTTAAATTTAATTTTGAAACTTAGTTTCGACACTGAGCTCAAATTGCTTGCAACGTTATTGGATTCAAGCCATAACATTTTCACTCACTGTATCCTCTAGTTTAGAAACTTGTTACAACTTTTTCTTACGTAACAAGAAAAAAATCACAGCAGTACTGTCTTTTCACAATATACGCCTTTTTTCACACCAAATTAAGTTTTTTTATTGATTCAAACTTTGATGCATTAAACAAGGCTAACAAGGCTTACAAACAAGGAAAATATTCTTAATCCTGTTTTATCTTTTGTGCGTGTGTTCAACAGCTATTTTAAACAATCTATTCGATTTAAAGATATCTTTAAGACATATGTTTTACAATAACTTTCTAACAGTTAGCATATCGTGCCGGAAGTCCTACAAGACAGTAAACACCTGTCCGTCCCAAATTCAGTTTTGGGCAATTAATTCCACGTCAGATCAATAACCTTCTTGACCTCACCATTTCCCATTTAAAAAAAAAAATTGGTGTGATTGACACATATGAAGAGATACGTAATCCTACCAATTTTTAGATTTTTATTTTAAAAATTGTACGAAATACAAGGTTGTAAAAAACAACAAAAAGTGAAAAAAAAAAACGAAAAGTGGTTACATGCAAATGACTAACTTCTCTCTTAATTATAGTAGAATAAAAATTCAAGAACCATTGCAAAGCTAAAAAATAGAGCTTTCTATTGATGTATGACATGACTTTCTTGTGTCAGGTTTGAGCTTCAAGGTCATTGATCGTAACTTTTGACCTTGAATATCTCAAAACACGCCCCTTTAGAATTTCTTTTAAAAAATACATTTTATTGTTCCAACATTATTCTTCACCCGCACCAAAACTTAGGCTGGCACTGCAATGGCAAGGTACTAAAAAAAAAACCAGGAATGTTTATATGTTTTACATTAACCCAAGTAGCACACTTCGTTTTCTAAAGGTTGTAAAATGGTTATGAACGTTGTAACAACCACTTAAAAACGTTTATAAAACTTTTAAAGGTTATTTGTGCTACCTGGGAAGGAACTCCATATGTCAGGACAATCACCTTCTTGACCTCATCATTTCGATTCTAATGAAATTCGGTGTGAGGGATAAATATGACAAGTAATCCTACCAATTTATGTATTTTTACTTAAAAAAATTGTACGAAATACAGGGCTGTAAAAAACAGCAAAAAGTGCAAAAAAAGACGAAAAGCTGTTACAAACAAATGAATGTAACTTCTCTCTTAATTATAGCAGAACAGAAATTCAAAATTCACGGCAAAACTAAAGAATAGAGCTTTACATTGATATATTACATGACTTTCTTGTGGCAGGTTTGAGCTTCAAAGTTATTCATCGATCATGACTTGTGACCTTGAATGTCTCAAACCTGACGCAAAAAAGTCATGTAATATTTGAATAGAAAGCACTATTCTTTATCTTTACAATGGTTTTTGAATTTCTGTTCTGCTATGATTAGGAGCAAAGTAACATTCATTTGCATGTAACCACTTTTCTTTTTTTCGCACTTTTTACTATTTTTACTGCCCTGTAGTTCGAACAATTTTTTAAATAAAAATCTACAAATTTGCAGGATTACTTATCATATGTTTCCCTCACACCAAATTTCATTAAAATCGGAACTGATGAGGTCAGAAATGTGATTGTCCTGCCATATGGAATTCCTTAATGTAAAACATTCCTGATTTTTTTTTTTTTTTGTACCTTGCCATTACGGTGCCAGCCTAAGTTTTGGTGTGGGTAAAGAATAGTGTTAGAGCTATAAAATATATATATTTAAAAAAAAAATTAAGGGGGCGTGTTTTGAGATATTCAAGGTCATAAGTTACAATCAATGACCTTGAAACTCAAACCTAACGCAAGAAAGTTATGTTATATATCAATAGAAAGCTCTATTATTTAGCTTTGCAATGGTTTTTGAATTTTTATTCTACTATAACTAGGAGAGAAGTTACTGTCATTTGCATATAACCACTTTTCGTTTTTTTTCGCACTTTTTGCTGTTTTTTTCAAGTCCTGTATTTCGTACAATTTTTAAAATAAAAACCTAAAAATTGGCAGGATTATTTATCTTGTCATGTGTGTTCCTCATGCCAAATTTTATAAAAATCAGAGATGCCGAGGTCAATTTTTTTTTAATTAATTTGACGTGGAATCATCTAATATCAAAGATAACCTAAAGTTTCATTTCTAGGACTTTACGAAATTTTTCCGAGGAGGCTGCTTCAGCACCCTTCTTCCCTACCTTAGAAAAAATGTACCCGAAATTTGGTGTTGAGGACTTCCATTTAAAAATTTGTGCGGAGAACTTTTTGATTCCCTCCCTCCCACATCTAACGTTACCAAAGATAAGTTTTAAATGTTCTTTAATGGGAGAGAGTTACTGACTCTCCCACTGCCTGTACAACATTATCAAAGATAGCTTTGAACTTACGCGTTTAGAGCCTTTATGTTGGAAAATGAGGAGAGCACTCGTACTTTATTCCTTCCCATGACGTCACCAAACGCAGCCCCAAAAATGCATTTTTGGTTATTCAATTTTAAAACATTTTCGATGGAGAGCACTTACCACTTAACCTAATGGCTCAACATGTAGTCTAAAGAATTGCGTTTTTGAAACTTCAATATCGAAAAGTTTCTAGGGATAATCACTGAAATTTGACCTTTCTCTCAGAGAGAATCACTATCCTAATGGGAATCCTGACTACACTCATACATATAGATTTTTGAAACAATTTGAAAAATGGCGATTTCATAATGAACCCCCCATCACCCCTCCAATAAATTTTGGGTGACGTCGCCAAATTGATTAACTATTTTTCTAAAAGCATCGACACAAATAGTTATAAATTTGATTTTGAAAATCAGGGAGTACATAATTAAACATTTTGTTAAACGTTCTCTGTACTTTCAAATGAAAAATGTATTAGAAAAATTTACTTTTACTCTAAATTATATAACCTAACTTAAAGCTAATTCGATGAATACATTACTATAAAAAACTAAACTAAAACAAGTTTAAAAATTAAAGTTATTTTATCTTCCTTGATGAGCACGCCAACCAGTTATGCGAATTTGATCTAAATTGTGAGATAGATTTTCCACTTTAAAAAGCGAAAAAACAGAAATCCCTACTCTGCTTCTTTTGAAATAATCAGTCCTGCAATGAAAAGGCAATCAAAGATACGCTCAAACAGATAATGTTACTTCGATAACGGGCAATCAATTGCTGTCAAATATTTTAGGCCTTCTCCCCCTTTGTCCTTTTCCTGAAAAATAAAAGTAATTTTTGTTTCATTTCATGAAGAATACAAGAAATTTTCTTAAACTGTAGCACTAGCTTTTTAACTTATAACTTGAAGTTCTGCTGTTTCATCATTTCCTCCTCCCTAAAATAAAAACTACCTCATCCTAAAAAATAAAATAAGTGATGGAATGAAATTCCGTCACCCGACTTTTCATTGCTGCCCAGCTCAGTCGGGTGTTTTCGAAAAAGAGAAGGAAAAGCAAGCAATTTTGCTGATATGTGTGTGCGTCCCTTAGAAACTATCCACAAGACAGACGCGTTTTGCATTGGTGTAATTTTACGTTACAGTCACACAAAAACCTTAAATTTTGAAGAATTTCTTTCGTCTTTTCTTTCTCTCTCTCTTTCATTGGCTCTACTAACAGATTAAAAGTACGTTTTTTTTAATCAAAAGCATCAAATTAACGCCCCCCCCTCCCCCCAAAAAAAAGGTGTCGCCAGGAATGAGCTGCAACCTCCAACCTTGGCAACACCTGAGTCTACAGTTTTATAGCTGTAGACTCACGTCCAGTCGTGTTGTTATCATTTATCTTTTCTTTTTTTTTAGATACTTTGCATTTATTTTCTGTATATCAGAGTAATATCGAGATTGAATTTTTCTATAAGGAATCACTGTGTTTATACAGGAATAAAGGCTTTCACAAATCCTCCAAGTTTACGCTACGTCATTTGGCTGATCTACGTTTTAATGGTCATTTAATACTATTACATAAAGTAGAATAAGATTAAAACTAAAATCTAGTGATGCAAATACAAATTATATAAAAAAAATGGCTTGCACTACCTTATGTGTCCTAATCAATAATTATCTACTAATGACGCTGGTTTTTTATTGAGTATTTTAAAGAGATTATACAATCTCGTTTCTAAGCCATACACTAATTGCATTTAATCTTTTTCAATATCTGCTTATCTAAGAACCAAAACAGAAAATTAACTTTGTTTACATCCTATCTAAATTTTTCGCACCTTCACTGCTTCTCGCTTAGCGTTTTATTGTATGTTTCATGGAAGTTACTTTAAAGCAAACTTAATTTCTGTTAGAACAAGGAATATCAGAAAAACCACTGCTTAGTTTGAATCATATTTATAGCATAATCTTTTTTTTTTAAAGAATTTTTGTACTCCATATCTTTATGTCTTAAAATTTGAGTTATTTTCTGTATCACTTACGCATTCTAAAATGGCCTTTAAATTAATATTTTGAAGTACTTTAAATCTGAGTGATAGACTCAAACAAAAAATTGCGCAGTGTCCTCAAAGAAAAATAAAAAAACACATATAAAACGAATGGAAATTCAATTAAAAAAAAATTTTGAGCACTATATAATGTAGAATTTTAATAATAAAATAACAGTTCATAAAAAACCTAAACCGAAAGAGGAACAACATGTTTTGAAAAAAACACCATTTAAATGCTAAACAATATATTTTTTTTCTGTAATCCAATTTTGGATTGAGGGAGACCCCCCCCCCTTTTTTTTTAATGCTAGAAAACATCCCCCTTAAAAATATTTATTGCATTCTATCATTTGACATTCTGTTCATTAAAACTGTTTTAAGACTCGCTGAGAAAAATGTCTTCTAGGAATTATCGATGTTTCTTGGCGAGGCTTAGGCGCGGAAAAGTTGGCGGCCAAAACGACCCCCTTAGATCTTCGTCTCATTCGGGGTTCAAAATCTGTTCGTATTCGGACCGTTAAAAAGTTTCGGCTTCGGAAGTCACGTGTTTTGTGTCACTATTTTTTGAAGGGTCTCCGCTAATCTCTAAAAGGAAAACTGCTCCGTTTTTTAAAAAAAAATGTCTTTTTGTTAAGTATGTCATTGGAAACAGGTCGAAAACTTTTTAAAAACTATTTAACAAAAATCCGCTAGAATTTTGTTTTGCAAGTTTATTAAAAAGTTGTTTTTCTTTTGTTTTTAATTTTTAAATATCATGGCTATATTCAAATATTTTAATAGTATAGACTAGACATTTAGTTTATAAAAGTATTGAGATGCAACGCTTAAAACTAAAAAACGGCATAAATTTATGATTGATACCCATGAACTTGCTTCAATCAAAGATTGGAGTTTGATAGTTATTATTGTTAAAATTTCATTATTTTAAAGAGAATGAATCGTTCACTAAATGAAAGTATTGTTCTTGCAAACTCCAATTCCAGTGACAACAGGTGGTACCCCGATATGGAAGGTTCTATCCGAATTCCATTATACGCTTTGATATTTTTGAGTGGACTTTTCGGGAACATACTTGTAATCTTCACTTTGGCAAGAAACAGACGACTCAGAATAGTCACTAACGTGTTCCTGCTCAATTTAGCGATAAGTGACCTGCTGTTGGGGGTGTTCTGCATGCCAATTACCCTCATTGGAACTTTATTAAGAAAATTCGTTTTCGGCCCAGCTATGTGCAAAATCATTTCTTATGTTCAAGGTAAGATGTCCACCACTTTTTTATTCATTTTGTTAATGAAGTTAGTTATGACATTTTTATAACACCTGCCAAACACTGTGACAATAACTTATATCAATTATTCCTTAATTTTTAATTATTCTTTAACGAGGCCCGTCATCTACAAAGCTCTTAAATGGGCAACTACCAGACTCGGACAAATTAATGTATTTACATATAAGTGGGCAAAGTTTTATTTTATTATACATTTTGCGGTGAAGCAATAACCTTGCACCCTCCCCCAGAGGAAGCAGATTTTAAACCAAAGGGCCTGTGTTTAACTTTCATTAAAATGAAATATTTTAGGTGAAAAGTGGCAGTTACATTATGGGATTTTCATAAATCATATTATTAACGTTAATACATAACTTTTTAGATTTAAATGTGCTTGAATTGCAAACTTTTTATAATAGATATCATCGGATTACCAAACAGGAAATCATCAATTTGTTATTGAAACAAAATTACGTATAAATCACGTGCTTCAAAATATCTTTAGCACTCAGCAAAAAATAGTTTAACCCTCGTGGGTTCCTTGGGGTCATATGTGACCCCAATGCAATTTCTGTTTAATATACCTTGTCTTTTGTCCAAGAGAACTGGACAGAAAATGCATCGAAAAACGTTATAAGTGTTTGAAATTCACTTGCAAAAATCATGTTTTTTCAGGTCTGTAACAGTTGTAAATAAATCTACAGTTATTGTCAGTTTTGCTCTAAAATTTTAATTTTTAATGAATAAACTAAATTTTACTTTGATTGTGTCTTTTTATTTTTATTTTTTTAGCATTAAAAAGTGTGTGAACCTAAATAATGCATGTAACATTGAATAATCATAATAAATTAATTAAAGGAAGCATTGGGGTCATTTATGACCCCCAAGGGTCTTGAGTGTAACTGAAATGGGAGGGACCCACGAGGGTTAAAAAGTTTGTTAAAATTCCCCGGTTTTGTTAAAATTCCACTCTCTTGTATAAAACTAATGCGGGCAAAATTAATCTCCTAAAAGTCCTCACATTTGAGAAGTCATTCTTTTTTTTTTCTGCTCGTTTTGAAGATTGTATGAAGTTATTTTTCTGTGTGTTATGTTTCAGTGTTTTATATAGTCAAACTATATTTAGGAGTGACAGTTTTATTATTTTTCTCAACTCAAAAGAATATGCCGGTCATTCTCAGTAAAAGCATTAATTTCTTAAATGGGAGAATTTTTTTTTTCTAAAACTGAGTTTAAATAATATTTTTAAAGAGAGTTCTTAGAATGAGTTAGAATAACGATCGTAACAGATTCAGATTGTGAACATAAATTAGTTACATAAACATAAAATAAAGGATGTTCTTAGACATAAAACAGCTTGTCATAGAGTATTGATGTTGAATACTGACTTATATGTCTCTGTGTAAGTCGTTTGGTAAATTTCAAGCTCTCTGTAACTCAAGTTTACAATGGGTAATTTCTTCTTTGTTAGAGTTACTAATGCCAATGTAATCCCATCTCCAATTTCGTGCAGTACTTTTTTCTTTATCCATTTTTCATACCTAAAATGCCTTCGGCTCCGAAAATTCATTCATCTCAAATGTTGAGCACGTATTCTCAATGTAAACTACGCACGTAATCTCAATCACTCTACGTGCACAGTTCAAACAAGTATTTTTTCTGAATTTTTCTAACAAATTGTTTATCACGTGCTAAGTATTCATGTAACTCATTAGATGATCATATTTTAACTAAGCGAAACAGCATCATATTTTGCAAAACTATGAATAAGTTATCACAAACTAGAGTTGCAAGGATTTCACTTTTAACAATCAGAGACAATCCAACATTACCTTTCACAGCAAAACTACGAGTAGCTATGATATTTGAACTCTGAATACGTAATAACAAATTAAAAGTAATTACAAATTAAAGTTCATCGAAATGCATCAAATAGCTATTTCGAAGTTACAATGAAGCCCACGCGAGCTCAAGGGACACTAAAAAACTTGTGCTAGGGCACAGCATCAATCAGTATAACACGTCTCGAAAAAGGGCACTGTGTAAGCGTGCCCTGGTCTACCCTATACGTGAAGAAAGAAGAGTTTCGTGTTTGTATCTTAATTGCTTGGTTTTTAATCTTTTTATGAATTTCGCAACAGAATTTTCTTACATACCTGTTGCCTAACGAAACGAATTATTTAATAACTCCTCAAAAATGCAGACAACTTCTTGAAACTTCATAAGTATATTAAACACATAAAACAATGAAAGGTTATGCATTTTTAGTCATTATCTCAATTAGTTCGAGAGATGTTGAGTCCAGTAATTTTTCACACAGCGTATGTGTTAAGTTTTATATATCATGTTTTTATATAGGGTGAGTTCTGGTAAGTGTGTCCACTGGGAATTATATGAACACTGTTCCGAAATGGCTTCTGCAACACATCGACTATGTTAGATAACTGTCTAATGATAATTTCAATAGGTAGAATTCAGGCCTGGATTCAATAGACGAAACACAATCAGAGACAACTTAAATGTCTTCAAAAAAACTCTAAAGTAAAGATTGAGAAGGTTTTGTTTCAGTTTCTCTTGTAGTCATACCAAGCAATTGAAGTCAAGAAATGCAAGTTGTTTCTTTTAAGTAATAGCTACTAATAACATACATGGGGTATTTTGATCAAATACTCTAAGTAAAATTTATTTATATGACGGTACGCACTTTCCCTTTCTTTAAAGTAAGGTGGGGGTAAGTGCGTACTATTTTGATGGGGCAAGTGCGCACCACTATCATAAGGCATATGCGTATTATTATTCGGAGCAAGTGCGTACCATTATCATGAGGCAAGTTTGTACCATTACGTGGAAAATCCGACTCTCGTAATTCACCTTTAATTTTACTTATAACTCTTTTATAAGCCGTTTATAAATCCGACGTCATTTCCATCAAGTATGTATATTTACATTGAATGCGGCGTAAGATTTCAATTTTATTCATTATCTCTGAAATATATTGGCTTTTAGATATCAGTTAGTAAATTTTTTGTTGAAAATAGCGATCATAAGCTATACTTAATTTGAACCAGAATGACAAATGAAGCAATGAAATTAAGTGAAACACTTAATGAGGAACCAACTGATTCAAAAAACGAAGGTGAAATAATGAATAAATTATATTTAAGAAAATTAAGAACACCTTGTAAAAAAGTAGTTCAATGTACAAGAAAAAAAAGTACAAGTATCATATCATGATCAATTATTTATTTATTTTTATTTTATTTATTTATTTTTTTTTTTTTTTTGCTCTTTATTTTGTGTTTTTTCTTACTTCTGCTAATTCTAATAAGAAAAATATTAAAACCGTATTTATTCAAAAAAAAAAAAAACGAATTGTTCACTCAGGTCACCTAACGATCTACTATACAAATAGAATTAAAGAAAATCACAGGGGTACGCACTTACAACAACGCTATTGGACGCACATATCTCATTTTACATTTAAGAAGGGGTAAGTGCGAACCCTGGCTAAAACGCAGACTGATTAATATATTAAACCAAAATAAACTATATAGACTATAAGTGATTATTACTAAATAAAAACAACTTACATTTGCTCACTTGGTCTTATTAAAAGGACAAAGGAAGAATCACAGACACAACTCTCTCAAACTTCAAATCACAGTTGTTCGTAAGACACGTGGGATATCACTGATTGCGTTTCATCCATGCGAGCAAGTGCTGATCTCTAGTATTAGTAATTATCCCAAGGCAACTACCTAACATATTTAATATGTGCCAGAAGTTTTTTCCTGCTCATATTCACATAATTTATGGTGGACGCACTTACCCCGCTAGGTAGGGAAAGTGCGTACCTTAGATTAGGTGTCATAAACTAGGTCACAGAACCTATGCTTATGGTTTATTTGACACATTATATGCTTGAACATCTTAGTAAAGGATCTGGAAAGAAAACTAAAAAAAATTGTTAGTGTACAAAATTTTTCAACGGAGCAGCGTCCTTGAGAACATGAACTTTGAAAAAAAGGGTACGCACTTACCATAACTCACCTAACAGGTCTGCAAATTTTGAGCGTGAATGCTTCGCACGGATTAGCTAGTTGTCTATTTTTGAATTATTTCCTTTTCACTGCACGTTACAGTGAAAATTGTTACAACTTTTAAGAATTTTTTAGCTGCCGACAACATCCTTTATACTGTCTAACCTTCTTAGGAAAAACATTCCGCGCATTTACGCATGCGTCAGGTCTTCTCTGATCTTACCAAAATAGGGTAGTTAGGTAAGATAACAATAAGGGGAAGAATAATAAAAAGTAATTTGAACCATATCAAACAACGTGGAACGATGCTAATTTCAAATACATAGTTTAGTTGAATATCTTAAAAGGATATAGCAAGTGCAAATTCTAAATTGAAAACTTCGAAAAGTTATTACCCACTACCAATCTACCCTTTTTTCAGTGGAACTGTTTGCGAGTGCTAGGTGCCGCTTTCATGGAGACAGTAATTTTTGCTAGGGATGCACCGATAAGCAAATTGGCCGATTACCGATAACCGATTAATCGGCTAATGATAATCGGCCGATTAATGATCAGGATGATTATTTTTAATAATACTAATTTCACCACAGTCGGTTTTTTACAATTACGATTTTAAAAATACGTAGTTACTTATTCATTTCTGAGGGGCTGAGGGAATTTTTTTTTTTTTTTTCATTTTTCCAATTTTCTCAAAATAATTTCTAAATTTTATAAAAATTTCTTTGAACCAATTTTATATTATTGTCAACAAAATTACATTAGCACACAAGAAATGAGTATTAAAATTAAAAACTTGGCTGCGGCACTAGGGGATTTAGGAGTGCTCTTAATTTCAATTTATTTTTCAATTATAAGCAGCCATTTAATTAAAGACTTTTATTCTTGGAAAATTAGAGGTTATCTAAAAGTATTCTGCTTATGAGAAAAGTGTATGTAAATGAAAATGTTGCAGAGTTGTCGGTATGTGTATTTTTATTCAAAATAGGAAACTTAAGTTATTAAATCATTTTCTCAACTGAGAAGATTTTTTTATGTTTAATTCTTCTAATTATTTGTTTTGTTTTTACTCACTACACTTTCGTACTACATGTTATAAGTGTTCGAAAAAAAATTTATTTATTGTTTATAAATTTACCCATCGCAGTTTCTTGTTCAAGCATCCTTGAAGTAATTTTATTCAAAAAAAAATTTCTGCCGATTGATCAGAAAGATTTGACGGATTATAGTTGAAATGAATCCATGTTTTCGCATTCCAATTTAAAAGTTCAAAGAATTTTAAGGAGGATTACCTTTTAATTATCCATTCAGTTTTACGCATTGAATGAACTATTTGCTTTGTTTCTTTTAACTCTGTACATTTTCATGCTGCATGATATAGTAGGGATTGTAGAAAATTACATTTATTTACTGTTAATAAAGCTATTTATCATAGTTTCTTGGCGAAAGTAAACTTTAAAAAATTACATTAAAAACTTTTCGCCGATTAATCGGTAAAATTTTGCCGATTATGGCCGATTAATCGGCACCGCCGATTAATCGGTGCATCCCTAATTGTTGCTTCTTTAACAAGCACTCAATTTAGCAACTTTGCTACAAGTAGAAACAATTTATCCCTGCTAATTTTCATCGCAATACTTTGACAGAGCATTTTCAATCTGCTAATTCAGTAATTTCAATTTAATTCACTCATATCATGACTGTTGGAATGAAAAATTTCCCCTTATATTTAGCACAAATTTCACTCAAGAATAAAAAGAGAGAAAGTGAGGTATTTTCCGTTAATTTTTATCTGGAGACCAGTGGCGTACATAACGCCCCCGCAACCCCCCGCAGCCTGGGGGGGCGCAAGAGGTTTGAGGGCGCACGATGCAGAAAAATAGCAGAATGAGTTGCACGGGAAGACTATTTTTTTTGTATTTTAATAGAAATTAATGTATTTTAATTGGCAAGATATTTAAGTGGGGGCGCACTTAAAAATCATGTGGGGAAGCGCACCTAAGTTTATGTACGCTACTACTGCTGGAGACAATTATCAAACAGCTGCGTAACAATTTGATGTCAGCAAATTATATATCTACAAATATTACGTACCTTGGAAGATAAAATTTTTCGTGTAAAGATAGATTTTAAACATTTTCTTGATTCTTTGGAAGCGAATCTCCTCGTTTTGTCAAAATTCCCTTCGTTTTACATAAATATTTATGACATTCATTTCCTTTACCAATTGTCTCTTAACATTTTTTTAAAGAATTATATTTGTCTATGTTTCAATGTTTGTCTAGCATTATCCCCTGCCTTATTGCATACATAAAATATCTGAATGTATTTCAACATTGACTATTTTACCATGTTTCAAGGGCTGAAGCAAAACTTTTTTCTGAAAACTGTTTTCGGACTACTAAAATCTAAGGATCTGAATACAAGAAATTTAGTACTGAGGAGAAAAAGAGGAACTTGTATAGTCTTTTACACTACTACTGCCTTTTCTTCGAAAATGCTCCTTTAAATCAGTTCAGTAGTCATCAAGGACATTCGTGCATAATTTAACAGACATGCTTCTTTGGATTTTTTCAAAAGGAAAAAAGGCAACTATTGAAAGTATTTTATTTCTTTATGCGAACTTCTAAGATATCGAAATTGAACCTTTTACAACTTCATCCACACATCCAAGTCAGTAAAAGATTAGATCACTACTAAAAATATTACAGCTCAAGATTGACCGAATTTTAAGCGCATGCTGAAAGTCTTAAATGTATGCGGCTACATTAGAAACACTACGCATGCAAATGGATAGAAATATTTGTACGTTTCCAGAACTAAAACGCAAGCAGGATACTGGTTATATAAAGGAATTGTTACTTAATTTGAGCCCAAAACCTTTTAAGACATTAGGCTTTTAGTTACAGGTCTTGCATTTAACTTAAAATAAAATTATAGGGGTTACATTGTATTAATTCTCAAAATTTGAAGTTTAATTATGCGCAAAAATGTACTTTTTGTTTAAACTCGTGTGCCATTTTTTTGAAGTATTTTAACATATATATTAGGGGGGGGGGCGAAAAACACTTTTTATGTAATCTATTTCTAATAATGCGGAAAACTTGCCCAATGGTCTCCTAGGAACGAGAAAAATAATTATAAGACATCTAACTTTTTTTTAAATCGCGCAAGAGCCCTCAAGTTGAGAAAAAAGAGCAAAAATCAGTAATTTTTAAAGCTGTACATTTTTTTTTTCAAAAATATAATTTATTTGTAATGGTATAAAAATATATTTTGTAGTAACTGAAATGCCTCAAAAACTTTGGAGGCACATTGCCGAACATTTGAATTCACGCAGATAGCCTGAAAATACCATTTTTTGAGCAAAAGTTATATGCAATACAACGCCAACTTTTATTTCATCCATGGACTGCAGCTTTTCTATTATATGTTGACGAGTGTTAAAAAGCACGTAACTGCAGTAAATTACCGAGTTGCATGTTTCTGCCTTATTTCCTGGCTTAGGGGCTTTATAAAAGTTATATTGTTTCAAAAATTCGTAAGTGGACAAAGTTATAAAGATATGCTATTAAACATTCATTTTAGTGATTTACATACTTTTCCTTTGTGCTAAAATGACCAAGGACTCACCACGTGTAGGTAGCAAACAGTCAAATCCCCCCCCCCTCCCCTACATTCATCCACCCAATTTGACTGTGGTTTTTATGGTGACGTTTTTTAATCCTGACTTAGTAATCAAATTTTCATTAAAGAGTTTGATCTGAATGATGTCTACTTAATTAAAAACCATATGGAAATGCATGAAAACCCCATCTGGGTTTTCATACCCTTAATATTTTCTACCAACCTCTGTCACAAGTTTTACACTACTGAGTGTGGCACAGAAATTTAAATTGTCTGTTGAAATTTCCACGCCCCGAGTGAAATTTCCACGCCCCGAGTGAAATTTCCACGCCCCGAGTGATCCAGAATTAGCTTTTAAAAATCCCATACCCCTCAGCTATCCCCAAAGATCAACCTGAGCTAAATGGATGTTGAAACTGTTTTCCAATTTCCCACTAGTCCATTAAGCAAAATGTAAATACTTGAGCATTTAGTAAAGACTATTTGGTTTTAATTATTAAATAATTACTATTTGGTTTTAATATTAAAATAAATATTGTTGAAAGAATTTTTTTTTCTCCCTCTTCCAACAATGTTTTATACTTTTGCTTGAAATTTATCAAGATCTTTCTTAAGATCTTTCCTTGCCAGAACACAACGTTTTATTTATTTTTTTTTTCCTTTAAAGGAGTGACAGAAATTGCATAATTAACATCTTTTTTTTCACTGAATGTTTTATCAGATATAATCTGGGATTTTTTTTCTTTTTTATGCAGTCGCCTGGAGGTCCCTGACCAGATACAACTGGTCTCTTCTCTCCATATAGTCGACTATAAAATAGATCATTCGGAGATTGTTGTTACGTAAGCTACATGCAACTTAATCATAAGAAATCAGACATTACAATTTGTGCATTGGCTGTAGTACAAGATCATATCATACTTATCATACAATTGTTAACTAATATGTGAAAAATCCTGGAGGTTCAAGGAACTTACTCATATTCTTTAGGGAAGCTTTATAAGACAAACATGAAATTGATGATAATATTAAAACTGGTATTAAAAATTACTGTTGAAAGAGGATTTTTTTTTCTCCCCGAAATTTAGTAAGATTTTCCCTAACAATTTGGAATAGAAAACAAGCTGCCGCCAGAACATTAAGTTTTACTTATTTTTTTTTCTTTTAAAGAAGTGTGACAGAAATTGCAGAATTAACATTTTAATTTTCACTTAATAATTTCATCAGAAACAATCTGCGATTTTTTTTTTCTGAGCAGTCGTCTGGAGGTTCGTGACCAGATTTAACTGGCCTCTTCCCTCAAGATAGTCGACTATGAAATAGATCGTTCACACGTAGTTACGTACACTACATGTAATTTACGCATAAAAAATCATTACATATTGTGCATTGACTGTATTACAAGATAAGTATTTATCATGCACTTGTAAACTAATATGATGCAGAAACCTGAAGGTTTGAGGAACATATTAATATTCTTTAGGAAAGCTTTATAAGATAAACATGATTTTAAAAATAAGGTTAAAAACGGTGTTAAAAAATTATGGTTGAACAAGGATTTTATTCCCCCTCTTCCAACAATGTTTCATTTTGTTTTTTCAAATTTAGCAAGATATGTCCTAACAATTTGGAATAGAAAGCAACCTCCCTCCAGAACACTAAGTTTTGCTTTTTTTTAAGGAGTGACACAAATGGCACATAAATAATTCTTTTTGCTCAATACTTTTATAAGAAATAATCTGGGATTTTTTTTTTTTTTTTTTTTTGAGCAGCCATTCCGAGATAACTGACTAGATGCAACTGGCCTCTTCCCTCCAGATAGTCGACTATGAAATAGATCATTCAGACATAGATGTTACGTACACCTACATGCAATTTATACATAAAAAATACTGACCTTATAACTTTTGCTTTGACTGTATTACAAGGTAAGTATTTGTCATGCACTTGTAAACTAATATAAAGCCTGGAGGTTCAAGGAACTTAACATTCTTTAGAGAAGCTTTATGAGACAAACATGAAATTGCAAATAAATGTTAAAAAGGGTATTAAAAATATATTGTTGAAAGATTTTTTTCTCCCGCTTCCAACAATGCTTTTTTTTTTCTTGAAATTAAGCAAGATTTTTTTCAAACAATTTGGAGTAGAAAACAAGCTACCGCCCGAACACTACGTTTTCTTTATTTTTTCTCTTTTAAAGAAGTGATAGAAATTGCCCATAAATAACATTTCATTTTGCTCAGTAATTTCGTAAAAACTCACAATTTTTTTTGTGTAGTAGTTTAGGATCTCCGACCAGATTTAACAGGTCTCTTTTCTCTAAATATTCGACTGTAAAATAGATCTTTCAGAGATAGTTGTAACGTACACTACTAGCAATTTATGCATAAGAAATCACAAACATTAAGTGTTGTGCATTGACTGTATTACAAGATAAGTATTTGTCATGCACTTGTAAACTAATATGATGCTGAAACTGGGTTTTTAAAGAGCAAAGAAATATTCTTTAGGGAAGATGTACAAGATAAACATGAAATTTATAATAATGTTAAAATGGTATTAAAAATTATTTTTGAGAGAGGATTTTTCTCCCCTCTTCCAACAATGTTTCATTTTTTTCCTGAAATTTAGCAAGACTTGTCAAAACAATTTGGAAGAGAGCACAAGCTCCCGCCAAAACAACGTGTTTTACTTTTTTTTTCTTTTGAAGAAGTGACAAACTGCATAATTATTATCTTTCTTTTCACTTAACTTTATCAAAAAAAAATCTGGGACTTTTTTTGTTTGAGCAGTCGTCTGGAGATCCCTGACCAGATGCAACTGGCCGCTTCCTTCCAGATAGTCGACTATGAAATTGATCATTCAGACATAGTAGTTACGTACACATGTAGTGTAAGCATAAAAAAGTCACAGACATTAAATATTGTGCATTGACTGTATTATAAGATTCGTATTTATCATCCACTTCAAAACAAATATGATGCAGAAGCCTGTAGATTCAAAGAACTTATTAATATTCTGTAGGGAAGCTGTATAGGATAAACATTAAATAGATAATGTTTAAAATGGTATTGAAAAATTATTGTTGAAAGGATTTTTTTTCTCCCTCTTCCAACAATGTTTCATTTTTTTCTTGAAATTTAGCAAGCTTTTTCCTAACGATTCAGAATAGAAAACAAGCTCCAGTTATAACACTATTTTTTTTTCCTCACAAAGGAGTGACAGAAATTGCATAAAAACATCTTTTTTTTTTTTCACTAAATTTTATAAAAAATAATCTGGAATTTTTTTTTTATTTGTTCAGTCGTCTGATATCTGAGCAGATTCAATTGATCTATTTTCTCCAGATAGTCGACTATGAAATAGATTTGTCAGAGACAGTGCCTACGCGTACACTACATGCAATTTAAACATAAGAAATCACAGACATTACATTGACTATATTACAAGATAAGTATTAATCATGCACTTGTAAAAATGCAGAAGCCTGGAGGTTTAACTAACTTATTGATATTCTTTAGGGAAGCTTTATAAGATAAAAATGTTATTGATAATAATGTTCAAATGGTATTAATGAATTATTGTTGTGAAAGAGGATTTTTTTTCCTCTCTCTTCCAACAATCTAAAAAATAAATTTCATATTTTTCTTGAAATTTAGCGAAATTTGTCCTTTCAATTAATAATTTTATCAGAAATAGCAGGGATTTTTTTTAGCTGTCGTCTGGAGATCCTTGACCAGATGCAACTGGTCTCTTCCCTCCAGATAGAAGACTATGAAATAGATCAGACATATATTTTAAGTACACTTAATGCAATTTAAGCATAAAAAACCACAGAAATTATAGGTTTTGCATTGACTGTACTAATATAAACCCTGGAGGTTAAAGGAACTTAAGAATATTCTTTAGGGAAGCTTTATGAGACATATGAAATAGCTAAAAATGTTAAAAATGGTATTAAAAATTTATTGCTGAAAGAGGATTTTTTTTCTCCCTCTTCTAACAATGTTCAATTTTTTTTCTAGAAATTTAGCAAGATTTGTCCTAACAATTTGGCATAGAAAACAAGCTCCCGCTAAAACATTAAGTTTTACTTTATTTTTCTCTTAAAGGAGTGTGACAAAAATTGCATAATGAACATTTTTCTTTTCACTTAATAATTTCATCAGAAATAATCTGAGATTTTTTTTTTTTTTTTTTTGAGCAATCGTCTGGAGATCCCTGACCAGATGCAACTGGCCTCTTCCTTCCAGATAGTCGACTGCGAAATAGATCATTCAGATATAGTTGTTACCGTACACTACATGTAGCATGAAAAATCACAGACATAGATTTTGCATTGACTGTATTACAAGATAAGTATTTATCATACACTTGTAAACTTGTATGATGCAGAAGCCTCGAAATTCAAGTTATATATTAATATTCCTTAAGGAAGCTTTATAAGATAAACATGAGATTGATAATAATGTTAAAAATGATATTAAAAAATTACTTTTGAAAGAGGATTTTTTTTCTCCCTCTTCCAACAATCTAAAAAATCCATTTCATTTTTTTCTTAAAATTTAGCAAGATTTTTCCAAACAATTTGGAATAGAAAACAAGCTCCCGCCGGAACACTACGTTTTATTTATTTTTTTCTTCTAAAGGAGCGATAGAAATTACATAAATAGCATCTTTCTTTTCACTCAATAATTTCATAAAAAAATTAGATTTTTTTATTTATTAATTTTTTTGTGCAGTCGTCAGATCTCTGACCAGACTGAACTGGTCTCTTTTTTCCAGACAGTTGACTATAAAATAGATCTTTCAGAGATAGTTACGTACACTACATGAAATTTAAGCATAAAAAATCACACACATAGGTTTTGCATTGATTGTATTGCAAGATAAGTATTTATCATGCACTTGTAAACTTTTATGATGCAGAAGCCTCGAGATTCAAGTTATATAATCATATTCTTTAGGAAAGCTTTTTAAGATAAATATGAAATTGCTAAAAATATTAGAAATGATTTCAAAAATTATTGTTGAAGGGGAGTTTCTTTCTCCCTTTTCCAACATTGTTATTTTTTGCTTGAAATTTAGCAAGATTTTCCTAATAATTTGGGATAGAAAACAAGTTCCCACCAGAACACTATGTTGTATTTTTTATTCTTTTAAATGAGTGATACAAATTGCATAGATAACTTTTTTTCACTATTTTTTTTTTTTTGGAAATAATCTGGGATTTTTTTTTTTGTGCAGTCGTCTGGAGGTCCCTGACCAGATGCAACTGGCCTCTTCTCTCCAGATAGTCGACTATGAACTAGATCATTCAGACATAGTTGTTACGTACACTACATGCAATACAAAAGCATACAAAATCACAGACATTACAGGTTGTGAATTGACTGTTGTACAAGATAAGTATTTATCATGCACTCGTAAACTAATATGTGCAAAAGCCTGGAGGTTGACAGAACTTAATATTCTTTAGAGTAACTTTATAAGGTAAACGTGAAATTGATAATAATGTTAAAAATAGTATAAAGATGCATTACACCGTGAAAAAGATGGTCCGAATCATATGCTAAGGTCATTTGAACAACAGGACGTTTTCCGAATTACATACAAGAAATCATTGATTCGTTCATTCAAAGGAACTCTTAGTTCTGTCATCCACAGACTATCATATAGCGATAATATTGGACGACACACAGCGCATTCGATAGTTGTTTGAAACAGGAGAATTCTGAAAGTGAAATGAGCCACTAGTAGTACGTCATGTTTGCTCATTTTCGGTTTCCCCAATTTATATTAATCTGAACTTAATGATTGGCCCAAGCGTAAAGTGATATCACTTCCATTCTTATCAGAAATGCAACAGAAGACTTCACTGAAGCTGAAATGCCTACCAGAACTTGAATATTTGATACCATACTCAATTAGTAGCGATATGTGCAAAACTTGTGACATAGGCTGCAGGAAAATATCGCAAACATGAAAACCAAGCTGGTTTTGCCATTTAAATAACAATCAAGATCTTCGATGAAACATTTGATACGAAGTCAGAATTTAAAGAACTTCAGTCTAATGAATCACACCCAAATTGGTTGATTGATTGATTTGGGTGTGAGTGGGACTTTACTTGCTGCTACCGCGGTGTACTTTGGCCAGTCACGTAGGGCTCAAGAAGGTGGGGTAATCCGCCCCTTTCCTCCCCCGTCTACAGCTTTGAGAAATCAATGTAACTACATTTAAAAGGGCCTAGTTTTTGTACTCCGATGAAACTTGCATTGAATTTGCACTCTTTGCCCCCACCACCACCACCCCTTGAAAACTTTAAAATGACTGATCTGCACGTGGTGAGTCCTGGGTCATTTCAGTATATAGGAAAGGTATATAAGACATTAAAATTGATATTTTTTTTGTTTATTTTTGTAGCTTTATGTCATCTTACGAATTTTGGAACAATATGACTTTTGCCCAAAACAATGGCATTTTCAGACTTTCTGCGAGAATTCAAATATTCGGCAATCTGCCCCGCAGTTTTTTCGAGGCATTTAGAAAACTACAAAGAGTATTTTTTATACTATTAGTAATAAATTAAATGATTTAAAAAAAAAATTATATATATATATATATATATATATATATATATATATATATATATATATATATATATATATATATATGCGTCTTTAAAAATTGCCGATTTTTCCTCTTTTTTCTCAATTTGAGGACTCCTGCGCGATTTCAAAAATAACTGATACTGTTTTAACTCTTTTTCCCGTTATTAGGATGTCAGTGGGCAAGTTTTCCGCGCTATTAGAAATTATGTTAAAAAAAAGTTTTTCGCCCCACTCAAATATATATTTCAGTAAGCTCGCATCTGATGGGTGTTCATGTTAATTTATTTTGCACGTTATGTATCAGTGGAGTCGTTCTACTAC
The DNA here is from genome assembly GCA_038373865.1 of Uloborus plumipes. NCBI lineage: Eukaryota > Metazoa > Arthropoda > Arachnida > Araneae > Uloboridae > Uloborus > Uloborus plumipes. Next base: position 489,851 of record JAXGGA010000003.1, read on the forward strand.
TCAAGCAACAGAAAAAAGGATACCGTGCAAAGTTTTCCACGAACAACGTACTTCAGAGCAAACGTGAACCCCTTAACACAAGATTTTTCGGAAGCGGAGGTGCATATTCATTCTGACTTCCTCTTATTTTGAAAAGCAACCTAATGTGCAGACGCTGCCCAGCATAACACTAACCATGATCTAAACGTCTACACAACACCTATTATCTTCATCCTCTCCAGTCTCTGCTATAATTGTGTCGTACATTGTGAAAGTAATGTATCTCCTTGCAATTTTACAATGCCTTATCAAATATAGCCTTTCGCAAATTTTTCCTCTGGAAAGAAAATAAAAATGTTCCAACAGCTATTATTCATTAGATATTTATCTTTCAAAAAGTGCTTTGCTTCGCTTTCATACTAAAAGATGTAACTAAATTTGATGCCATTAAGCAAACGGATACGCGTTTTAAAAGCATTTAGATCACTTATGCAATAAATGACACAATTACTATTCTGCCTTGCTAAGCACAAAAATGGTATCTGCAATCGAGCTCTAACTGAGATAAAACTCTTTAAAGTTCCGCACCACCATGTATTTAATTCAGATAAAACTTTTTCTGAATTTAAAAAAATATTTCCTTCTCTCAAATGACGACATAATTTTGTATTTAGGTAAAATACGTCACAAAGAGCCACCTGGTGGAGATAACACAATTTTGCTAAAAAGTGCAGATACGACTTTTATGCTTAGCACGGCAGTATTGCTGTGCATAGCAATGCAGTCGATCCCTGACTTATTATGCGAAGGATGCGTTCCGAGACTCCTCGTGTAATTTCGCGTTGTAGAAAGATGTATGAATACTGATTTTTTATTAACATACCCAATTACTTGAGGAATTTTTAAACACCCCTCACCCCATTTTAATTTATTTCTTAACTATATATTACAATTTTTTTACATAGATAATTACGAAATGGTTATTTGAATACGCTGACTCAAAGCGATGTTTAGACTCGCACGGTGTACGAATTCCCACTTTCAGTGGTGCGAAATGGATCGAAGTCTATCACGAAACTAATATTTTATCTATAACCTAGTCAATGCTTACGCCAAGCATTTCCTTTCCGAAAATTTCGCGTTACATGAGAGGAATTCGCGTTGGGTGGAAATTTCGTTTTTCAAGAAAAACTCGCGTATAGCCGTTTCGCGTAATAAGTCGGGTCGCGTTGTAGCCGGGACCGACTGTATCACAAAAATGCTCCAATTTATTCTTTCTTACTGTATTGTCTGCTTAAATTACTGTACTTAATTTATCTGTCTCCTATTGATTAATAATTTCACGACTTTACATTGCTGCACGGCATTGTGCTGAAAAACACATTTTTCATTAAATACAGTATTTATTCTTTATGAAGGTAGTATATAGTTAAGTCGATTATTTCAGAAAGGGCGTAGGTCCCACTCTTTTCAAACTTGAGCTTACTGTGGTTTTACCATATTATTTAGGTGGAGAAATCGACTGGCGTAGGGAAGTTGCTTTTTATACAACAAAGCACATTTTTTTTAGCTCAGAAAACACATACTGTCCAACATCGAAAGGCGTGCCTAGCACAGTTGAACGGTTCTATTTTAAAAAGGGGTGACAGATTGTTTTTGTTTTTAATTAAATTTCACATTCACATGCCGAAGACCCGTTTATAGGGTCTGTGTGGCGGACATTCACAACACGGTCATACACACAACTAGGCGTTAAATTCAGTCATTTTCCGCGTAGTTCTGCCATATCTCATAGATGGCAGCACGAGTGAATTCCAAAATTTTTAAATGCGATTTTTACAGAATTTACGAAATATAGATTGACATTGTGTATGAACTATTTCTGGAATACAAAAGTGGTCAATTAAAAAACAAGGCTCCTGACAAGTTAGTTTCGAGGTTTTTAAAAGTAATAACACAAATAACGGGATTAAGGAAATTAAGGATTAAGGAGATTAAGGAAATTGAAAACTAACTTCAAAACAACGTTTTGAAAATGGATGAAAATTTCTGAACTTGGTTTTTACTTATTCACTTATTTTTTCGGCACACAAAGAAAATACATGCATACATAAAAACAAAATGAATTTTAGTTTATATTGTTCATAAGAATAGTGACACATAAACAAATTAATTTTTAATTTTTTTAAGGTGATTGCGAAATCAACGACAAAAATATGGATTGAAACTCTGTTGTAACTGTTTTTCGAACACGAAAGGGGTCAAATTCATAAATAAGTCTTTTAATGTTCATTGCTTTTCCTGAGAGGAGAGGGCAGGATTAAAACTATTAAAATTTGACAACACTACAAGTTAGATTTGAGATTTTTAATTAGAAATTACACAAATAACTTTTAAAAATATGACATAAAATTGTAAAGATAATTTTTAGACTTCAAAATGGGTGTAATTAATGAAATAACACTTCAGATCCAAATTTTGCTGTTTTCAGCGGTAAGGGAGAGGGGGGGGGGGATGTGACTGAAAAAGTAAGCTCAAAACAACATTAGGAAAAATGGATGAGAAACTTCGACTTAATTTTTTTCCTATTCACTTTTTTGCCCGGCACATGAAGCTCATACGTAGGTACATTACGAAGCATTGAAATAATGACACTTTCGATGAAAAATGTCTAACCATGCAAAATGATCAACAAAAATTCATAACACAAAAATAATTTATTTTGATGAAAAATTTTAAAGACATTTAAATGAATGAACAATAAATTTCAGTGCAAAATATAACTTTTAGATATGTAAGTGTTATAAGGATATAAAGTTTTTAATTTTTCTGAAAAACAAAAACATATGAAATAAAGTTAAAAGAAAAAACTTTAAGTTAAAAAATTAGCGCACACGTATTTTAGATTTGCACACTATTCTTATGAACAATATAAACTAAAATTCATTTTGTTTTTATGTATGCATGTATTTTCTTTGTGTGCCGAAAAAATAAGTGAATAAGTAAAAACCAAGTTCAAAAATTTTCATCCATTTTCAAAACGTTGTTTTGAAGTTAGTTTTCAATTTCCTTAATCCCGTTATTTGTGTTATTACTTTTAAAAATCTCGAAACTAACTTGTCAGGAGCCTTGTTTTTTAATTGACCACTTTTGTATTCCAGAAATAGTTCATACACAATGTCAATCTATATTTCGTAAATTCTGTAAAAATCGCATTTAAAAATTTTGGAATTCACTCGTGCTGCCATCTATGAGATATGGCAGAACTACGCGGAAAATGACTGAATTTAACGCCTAGTATACACACAGAGGAAGGACAAGGACAGAAGCTTGATTAAGAAAAAACTATGGCAGCATTTCTGCTTACTCCGATATTATTTTACTTTTATGGAACTGATAAGGAAGGGGAATAAATTTTAAAAAAAAGGAAAAAAAAAACTAACGCAAACCAACGCGTCAAATAAACGAGCCCAACGAAAAACAAAAAACAAGCAAAATCTTCTTACATCAACCCTATTTTGACAAAATCAGTCGAGACCTGAAGCATGCGCATATGTGTCCGAGGTCGCCGGAAGAAAAATATCAAACAGTAACGTCGTAGACTAATTTCTTTCTCGTTTGCTACTCGAATCAAGGCACGTGAGGACAAGGCACGTCAAGGCAGTAAGACGCACTGTGAATACGGTTTGGTCATATAGAAGAACTGGATTTTTTTGCGTAATGGAGTAAAGACAAGTAACTAACGCCTTCACCGTATCACTATCACGGAAGAGGTATGACGCAAAATTACCGGAATTCAATTTGTTCACTTCTCATAGATTTGATTAAGATTATTCTAGAAACTAAAGGAATTGTACGCTTTCCGTAACGTACACGGTAGGAACTAAAAATAACTTTTCTGTGATAGAATAAAATTGGAATATATTTTGGTAATATGTTTTTATGCTAACGTTTATTCAACATAGGATCCATTTAACTCAGTAGAATGTTTTGAATTGTTAGCCAATTTATCCATAGATTTTCAAATCCGGTTTTAGAAATGTTCTTAAGCCCAATTGTCGCGCTGCTTGTATCGCTGGAATATCGTCGTAAAAAGCTCCTTTATTGCAGCTTTCAGTTTCGGGAGCACAAAATAGATGTGTGCTCCATCACTCGCCACATTTGCTTGATCTAGCACCGTGTGAGTATTTTCTGTTCCCAAAGCTGAAAACTGCAATGAAGAAGCTTTTTACGATGTTATTCTAGCCATTTAAACAACCGCGACACAAGTAATAAGGAACATTCCCAAAACAAATTTAAGAAGTATGTGGATAAATTGGTTGACCGTTTAAAATGTTGTATTGAGAAAAATGGATCATATTTTGAATAAATATTAGCTTAAAGCATATTTATCGCCGCACTTATTTTAGTCTATAACAAAAAGGTCGGTTATTTTTAGATCGCATTTTGTATACGTGGTCTAGTAAGAACCATACTGTAGTGGGTCTTTTTTTAGACTTAACAATGCTGCATAAATTTAACAAGATTATGTATTGCTTGCCACTGAGAGGACATTCGTTCATACATTGCCATCGGGACTTTGGACCACTAAAATGTATGTTAAGCTGCTATGACAAATGATCACCTTTTGAAATTGCATCTCTTATGAGTGAACCTACATCAATATTCAGCTTTAAATCTGTTAAAACCAATAAAATTTGCACCTGTTAGTACTGGTGCTGTTCATGCGTTAAAAGGACTTATCTTTCAAATTAAGCTTTTAACAAAGCAGATCTGTAGGATGAAAAAGTTTGCTTTTAGTCTTAACATTCATTGTATTTCGATAGCACACGAAGGGTATTTCTTTTAGTGAAAGTTTTCAAGAGCACAATTTTGTGCTCTGATCAGCTGAATTACCTTTGCCAGTACCGAGTACAAGGGGAAAATTCTCATAATATGGACGAAAATTACTGATAAAGTGACTATGATAATTTTTTTCTACAGTGATCTTAGTCCACAAAAACTAGACAAAAGAAAGGTACATAAAACAATGTTTCTATTGAGGATAAATATGATTAGTTGTACTCACATGTGACTTTCATCTTAGTTAGCTAGATTTCATTCTTTATTATTGCTTTTACATCAGACTTGAATATTTCACAAAATGAAGACCAGTAAAAGAAAAAAATATTAGACGTATTTCTTTAAATGATTTTATTTAGACGAGCTTCAGTAGTTATTTTTATTAGTAGGGGAGACCGGGGCACGTTTACGCGGATTTTTTTCCGCGAATTTTCTAATTTTTATGTTTTAATTTAGAAAATTTCAAATGTTATTTTCTTATCAAGCATTTAATGAAGTTCAAATTTATGCATTCAGTTTTCGCCTTGTGTTTGTATTTAAGAGTTAAAAAAATAATATTTAGGACAAAGTCTGTTGCGTAAACGTGCCCCGTATCCGGGGCACGTTTACGCATTAGGCGGGGCACGTTTACGCATCGACATCGGGGCACGTTTACGCAACTTCGGGGCACGTTTACGCAATTCGGGGCACGTTTACGCAATTTGGGGCACGTTTACGCATCGACATCGGGGCACGTTTACGCATTACGAGGCACGTTATTAGAGTGCCAAGTATTGAGAGAAATGAATTTTTAATGAATTTAAAATGTTTTATTTATAACTTCATGCACTGTTTGAAAATAAAAAATAGATAATTTATAAAAGAACATTTTTTAGATAAACTGCAAACTCAGGGCTTATTACCAATTAACAACTGAAACTACTTAGTAATTTTAAAAATAAAAGTTACAGTTTTTACTAACAAAAAATAAAGGAAGTTAATAAAAGAACATTTTGTAGGATCATGGCTACCTGCGATCCTTAAAAGGCTAGCCAGACGGGCAAAAAAGAGCGTACAAGCAGAACTTACAATTTCTGCTACTTTAGTCATTTGGCGCTGATCTCCTAGGGTTCGGTGAGACTTTTTAAAGGGAGGGCTACAGTAAAAACATGCGTGTAAAGACTTGATTTCTAGGAGTAAAACTGATTCAGTCTTGATGAAAAAAAAAACAAAACATCAAAATACAAAGTGTTGTTATGTGTTCACAGTTTAAAACATTTATAATGCACATGAAACAATTTAAAGATTGTTTAAAAGTCATAACACATGCAGTCTTCGAAACTACTTTTAGGGGAAACATTACGTTTACATCTGATTTAGAAGATAGCTTTATATATTCGAGAGACAATCATTTATTTAAAGGATTACATTTTCCTCACTTCCGTTTTAACCAGAGTTGCAAAAAGGAAAGCTGATTCTTCTAAAATTACATTTGTAGAAGCGCCGAAGAAAACGTAAAAGTTCAATTAAAATGCAGTTAGATGCAGGCCCGTCCTTCCGAATCGGGGGAGGGGGGTCAATTAAAATACAGTTTTGTATTTTGATTGACCCCCCTACCCCAAATGGGGGGGATTCTGAATTGGGGGAGGGGTGTCAGAGGGGATCAATTAAAATACAGTTTTGTGTTTTAATTGACCCCCCCTCGCCCGGATGGGAGGGAAATTCCGAATTGGGGGAGGGGGATCAGAGGGGGGTCAATTAAAATGCAGTTTTGTATTTTAATTGACCACCCTCCCCCGAATGGGGGGAATTCGGAATTGGGGGAGGGGGGTCAGAGGGGGTCATTTAAAATATAGTTTTGTGTTTTAATTGACCCCCATCCCCCGAATGTTGGGAATTTGGAATTGGGGGGGGTCAGAGGGGGGTCAATTAAAATAAAAGTTTTGTGTTTTAATTACCCCCCTCCCCCGAATGGGGGGGGGAATTCCGAATTGGGGGAGGGGGTCAGAGGGGGGTCAATTAAAATACAGATTTGTATTTTAATTGACCCCCCTCCCCCGAATGGGGGGATTCCGAATTGGGGAGGGGGTCAGAGGGGGGTCAATTAAAACACAGTTTTGTATTTTAATTGACCCCCTACCCCGAATTGGGGGGGAATTCCGAATTGGGGGAGGGGGTCAGAGGGGGGGTCAATTAAAATAGTTTTGTAATTTAATTGACCCCCTTCCCCCGAATGCGGGATTCCGAATTGGGGGAGGGGGATCAGAGGGGGGTCAATTAAAATACAGTCCCCCCTGGGGGAAACTGTATTTTACAGAACGATACCACGAACTGGATTTTACAGAACGAACCACGAATACAGTCCCCCCAGGGGGACTGTATTTTAATTGACCCTCTCCCCCAATTCGGGGGAGGGGGGTCAATTAAAAAACAAAACTGTATTTTAATTGACCCCCTCCCCCGAATGGGGGAATTCCGAATTGGGGGAGGGGGGTCAGAGGGGGTTCAATTAAAATACAGTCCCCCCTGGGGGGACTGTATTTTACAGAACGAACCACGAATACAGCCCCCCCCCAGTATTTTAATTGACCCCCGAACGGGAGGGAATTCCGAATTGGGGGAGGGGGTCAATTAAAATACAGTCCCCCTGGGGGGACTGTTTTTTACAGAACGAACCACGAATACAGTCCCCCCCAGTATTTTAATTGACCCCCCTCCCCCGAACGGGGGGAATTTCGAATTGGGGGAGGGGGTCAATTAAAATACAGTCCCCCCTGGGGTAACTGTATTTTAATTGACCCCCCTCCCCCAATTCGGAATTCCGCCCTAATTAAAATACAAAACTGTATTTTAATAGACCCCCCGTCCCCCAATTCGGAAGGACGGGCCTGCATCTAACTGCATTTTAATTGAACTTTTACGTTTTCGTCGGCGCTTCTGTATTTTAATTTCTCATATGTTTAAGAAAATTTTATTTTATATTTTTTTATTTATTTATTTTTTTAGGGTGAAATATATTCAAATAATCATGCAATATAAAAATGAAAGCAATAACCAATGAAAAACCTTGTGCCACGAAAATAGCCCGAGAACGAAGGAAAAATAAAAGAAAGAAGAAGGAGAGATATTGAGATCTTAGCATGTGCAGCTCAGCCAAATAATATTGAAAACCTTTCCCGCAATAGAAAATTAGTTGCACGTTTACTACTTCAACTGTTGAAATGAAATGTGCCGCTAATTGAATGGCATTCAAATTAGCGGTGGGGGGGAGGGGGCTTCATCTAATGAAAGTGACTTTAAATACCATTTAAAAATTTCACAGTATGAATTATTAAATTTAAATTTCATAATCGTATTTGGTTTCATTGAAAAAAAAAAAGCAATTTAAAACTTCATAAAATAGTCCAAAATATTCTAAGACATTTTCAACTGACATGTTTATTTTCATCTTGCGTTTTCAGGTCCTCATTGGATAGGTTAGCCCATTTTTTGCAGTAGTTACCTACCTTCTTGTCATTTAACCCAAAAATTTTGGCAGCCCCTCTAATTGTGGCTTGACCAAGTCTCACTTTCAGAACGGTATTTTTCATTAGTTTTATGGCTAACATCGTTCTAAGAGTTTTTGTAACATAATGTCTTACCATCTGTAACATAAAGAAAAAAAACAGGCTGAATAGTTTATAAAATTTAAATTGTACAAGCATGAGTACAGAACTATATGATAGCTAGCTACAAGAGATGAATTTAATTCAATTAAACATAAAATGAGAAATTGCGAAGCTAAATGGACTAAAAATACAGACGTTCTATGGCGATGCGGTGCTAAAAAAGCTTCTGGGGCACATTTACGCACCGACCTCGGGGCACGTTTACGCGCGTTCTTACTGCGTAAACGTGCCCCGACGTCGATGCGTAAACGTGCCCCCTCGTTACTTTTTAGCTTATTTTTAATTTGCCAACCAAATACAATAACATTTCCGTCAAAACAATTACATTTTTAAAAAGAGCATTAAATTCTGCGTTCGTTCATATATTTGTTTATCTTTAACAAAGTATTATTAGTTCACAATAAGGTTTAGTAAGCTGAACACAAAATTTACTCACTTTGGCAGAAAACAGATAATCCTCGCTGCGCGCTAGGCAGAAGCTCGACTGAAGCTAAAATTCTTGTGAGAATATCCGATAGGTGCCCGGATGAATCTGTTATCACCGATGTTGAGCAAACTACTACACGTTTCTGAAAAAGTGCGCTGCGTAAACGTGCCCCATGCGTAAACCTGCCCCGGTCTCCCCTACTTTATAATTACTTCAATTATCCTGAATAAGTTTGAAATAAATATATTTTATTTGGCAAATTTTGATTAATTTTGACTTTCTGGTTGTTGAGTATAGGAAGAATTCATACATACAATTTTCTTGTTTCATGGGGGAGTGTTATAAACCCCCTATCCTCCCCTGGCTAAGCCATTGCGTGATACAATTTTAAATGAAGTTTTCCGCCATGTACAATATCAGCTTATCATACAGAAGTAAATTTTTAAAGCTTACTTAAAATTTCCAGTTTATAAAATTTTGATGATCATATGATATGAAGATAAATAGAGAGACGATATGATAGAGTTAAAGGTTAATAATTTTAGATACTAAGACAAAAGGCGCAGAATTAATGAAAAAATAAATGAGTTAAAACTACGGACATGCTATGTGTTGATCATTGTAAAAGTGGTGTATCTCCTTGAAGTCTTATTATACAAAGCCCTTCGCATATTTCCTTGGAAAAAAAGTACACGTGTTCAGCTAATTTAGTCATTTTATATGTATTTTTTGAAAACTGCTTTGCTTTAAATTTATACTAAAAGATATATTTAAATACGATACCATTCATCAAACAAATACGCATTTTGAAGATATAGAGATACAACACTCTTATAATGAACGACATATATGGGCGATTCTCTGTAAACTGGTAATTGGCTGTCCGGACTGAGTATTTTAAAAATAATAAAGTGTAATAAAGTAATTATCGCTCTTAAAACAAATTTAGCACTAATACTTTGTGGCCCAATTGTATTTGGAGTGATAACCATTTAATTTTTTTTTCTAGAAATTATCTAAGCGCCAAAAACACAGTCCCCTGACTGTCCCAATCCCATAGTTTAACTGTTGAAGATAGTATTTCAAAAAACCTATTAACACTACATAAATTTGGCGACTAATATCTAAAAATAGAATAATGAAGCTATATTTTTCTTATGAAATAAGGTATAATTACGTATTTCTAAAACTTGAAATTGTCATGTAAATTCTGTCCGGAGTTTTTTTAAACAGTCCCCTGCAACAAATTCAAAGCTGTAATACGAAAAATCTATAACTTTTTCAAATTCTTTTTGGCATGAAGTTTAAAGTAATCAGTGTGAATTTGCCGAAATCGCCGAGCATGGTGTTAAAACGCTACTTTGCTTAGTTTGATAGCCACATTTGTGATGAAAGTATGCATCAGGGTCGTTGCGAAAACAGTCCTCTGGGATGTGATTTTATTAATGTCAATTAATTTAATTATAAAACATATAAGGAATTATGTCCACGATTTGTGCCTCAATTTATAGGTAGTCTCGTAATTAATTATGTTCCAATAGTTTTGCAGATATTACGCAACAAAGAGCAAAAACACAGCCACCTGGCACAGTCCCCTGCCTAGTTATACTAGGCGGGGGACTTACCCCCTATCATGATTTATCAGAAAAACACAAACTTCAATTGGCCCTCTTTCAAACCAAAGTAATAAATTCATTTTCTGAGCAATAGTTTTATAATTATACGAACATTTCAAAAAACCGTGCCCGGACAGATTTCGTGTGAAAAATGACGAGTTTACAGAGAATCGCCCATATAAAGAAACTATAGTCGATAAAAGCGGTGATCAAATTCAAAATATTAAAAATATACCAACAGTTACTTTTGACAACTTAGCATCGTGTTTCTAATTGTTTTTAAAATGTTCTCAAACATAAAAATTTAAACATATTACGTTTTTGAAAGCAACAAATACTACAATACAAAAAACGTAGAACATTTTACAATGCATGATAGCAATAAAATGTCTACGTTTCGTCGTAGAAAATAGGAATTTCAGTACCATTCAAGTAAAATATTCCCGCGGTTCGAAAATTTAATTCTGGAATCGAATACCTCTTCACCTCTTTTATCGATACAAACATAGTTGGATCGTTCGGCGAGGTTTGTGGATGCCGCCCTCGTTTTTCTTGCTGCAGAAACAAATTTCTGCTGAGGCCAACATTACCTCACATGTTGAGCTCCATTCCTAAACTGCATTATTTCTTCGCGGACTTGAATATAAAATCAGAGCACTACGAATATCTTCAAATCCACAACTACATACCGGTGGAAGATATCTACATTTTTTTCCATGTCGGATTTGAATGCTTTTGCCTTTTACGACAGTTAAAGTTGGCATTTCATGATATCATAAAAGTCAATCGTGATTTTTGCTGGTGACAATAATCGTGGTAGAAGAGTTTCCGTAAAAATGTTTGTTTTGGTACTCCAAATAAAAGTAGATATTATAAGTTTCCTATTTCTGAAGTTTCAGCTGTGGTGAAAAAACTAACATAAAAAGAGCACTCGTGAAATAGTTCGTTCTTTTAGTATCTTATTGAAATAAAGCAATCATTATGAATCTTGCAAGTTAAAAATTTAGTTTGACAAAAGAAAGAAAAGGGAGCAGTAGAAAAGTACATGAACTGGCGAAATTCGTTTCAAATAGAAAAAAGTTAAAACATACATAAAATTAGAGGCATTTAAAATAGTGTAATAAAAAGACGCAACAGAAGTTTTAAACTTAGCACTCATTGTAATAAAGCTGTCAATTGTGAAATATGAACCAGAAAATTGCATCAAAAATAAAAGTTTTGATTCATTTTCTATCTTTATTTCATATTCGATTTTTACAGCCGATTAAAATATTGTAAATGCTGCCTTTACTTATAGTTCAACGTAAAAAAAAAATGATTTTCAGCCATCTGGCTCTTTAACCGCTTGCCTGATTATCCCGAGTTATCTCGGGCTCGTATGAGTTGCAGGTAATTATTATCCCGAGAAAACTCGGGTGAAACTAATTGATTTTACGCCTGTAAATAATTAAAAATTCAATTTGAAACCTACATATTTTGTTTGTATTTCTTCATATTCTTGTATTTCAAAATTAAATTTAACAAAAAATATGGTTTTTTTTTTTTTTTGCAATTGTTTCCAAAAAAAAAAAAATTCGTAAGAGAAGTGGTTAGTATAACTTTCCCTAAGCTCTTCTAAACAGCATGCGGGGTGTCTCGCGGCCGGCCGGCCGAGAGTGATTGCGTTTTTTACTGCGTAGCGCAATCAATCATGGAAAGAGTTTTTGACCTCACCATTTCAAGTTTAACAAAATCTGGTGTTAAGGATGCATATGACGAGATAAGCAATTCTGCCAATTTTTAGATTGCTACTTTAAAAATCGTACGAAGTACAAAGCTGTTAAAAAACTTAAAAAGTGGGGGGGGGGGGGGGGTTGCATGTAAATGACTGCCACTTCTTCTCTGATTATAGTAGAATAAAAATTCAAACACCATTTATAAAGATAAAAAGAGCTTTCTATTAATATATTACATGACTTTCTTACGATAGGCTTAAGCTTCTAATTGCCCCAAAATGGTTTAAAAATCACTATTTTTACCAGCAAAAATGTACTGCGCAGGGAAAAACGCAACCACTTTCGGCCGCCAGACACTCCGCATGCTGCTTAGAAGAACATTAGGAAAGACATTAAAGAGCCAGACGTCTTAAAATTCTAACTCGAAAACGCTGCTAACTCTTTTAGAATATTACTAAAACGGCCGCTTTTTCCAGACTCAATATCTAGTTTCATGGAAACACACGAATAAAATGAATTAGCGCCCCCCCTCCCTCCCCGATAAAAAAAAAAAGGGCAAGAGCAAGACTTGCAACCTTCTAAATCGGATACGGTTTCAATTTTATATATTGTTAATATAAACGAAAGAAATTAATACAAATAACAAAACTATAATTGGATTTTATCTCTCGCAAACGTGATTGGTGGAGGAAAGGCGGGACTTTTTCTTAGACTATAAAAAGCAGAGATTGCGCATATTATAATCTAAGTCCCAAAATCTTTGTAGGTCTCGTCTAAATAAGATGTGAAAGTTAGAAGGCTGAAATTTGAAAATGAATCCACTTTGATAATTGTTCGTCGTTTAAATCGGTCCTAATGTGGTAGTACACAGTGTTTTACTTCGTGAAGACCAAATTCCAAACAAGTATGTGGGATTGTATCGCCTACCTACAGTAGAAATTTGAACGCATTCCGCTCAATTGTTTTCTTTTTATTCAACTATTTGCATTGTGCCTAAACTTTTGGGATGCATTGTATACGTTTGAAAAATATATAGCAAATGACAGTCCGAGCCTTTTGAAATCAAATTTCATTGATCAAGTTTCAAATACCAAATTTTACTCACCTCAAAACTAATCTCCCGAAAGCGTCCAATTTGGTGGAAACTTTTAAATAAGTATCCTTTTGTCGGACTCTGTGAATCCATAAGCTCACAATTTTTTTGCATTGAAAAAGGCGTTCCTTGTAACACCGAAACACGTGTCTGCAGTATCCCTGCTTATTTGTGCATTCTTAACGTTGTAATTTTCTCTACATCTGTTGCACAAAGGTAATTGTAAACTTTATTTAAGTTAAATGTTTCATTTTGAGCAGATTGACACATACGCGGCATAAAAATGCTTCTGTTACTACTCCCGTGGATTCTTATGTAAAATGATCTCCTGAATCCAAACATGACCACATTTTTTCTTCATCGCCCACCACATTTAGGGACTTTACCTCCCCCCACCCCCCTTTTTTTTCACTTCTCAATTTCACAGCTGTTATTTTGATGGAGGAGAGCGGCGTTCTGCATTTTAACCGTTATCATTCTTCTGAATGACAAAAGCGGTGCACAGTTCAAAAACACAAAAATTTGTCGTGAGGTGTCGTGACTTAGAGGTACCGTAAAATGGGGTGAATCGGAACACTTTTCAGCTTTGATTGTAAAAAAAGCAGTTGAAAGATTTTTTTTTAATTTGATTTTTTGGGTAAAAACTTCGGTCTTGCTTTACTTTTGATCTTCTAAGCAAAGACGAAACATTTTGCACAGTTATTATTAAAATATATAGGAAATTATGGGTGTTCCGAATCACCCCGCTGATAGGGGTCAATCGGAACGCATGTTAAAATTTTTATTTTTTTCAATTTAACCTGTAATAGTTCTCACATTAATGAGTAATGTTGATGGGGGAGAAAAAGAACAGATCGTTACTGTCAAATAAAAGTTTATTTTCTGTACCAGTAAACGTTTATAATTTGTCAGCATTAAAAATAATTTTTAACTTATGAAAAATTAAAATTAATTTTAAGAAATGCTTTTGAATTGAAATACAAAGCTGTAACATAAGTTGAAGTCACTCATATCGTCCACAAATATGTACTAGGCCTTAAGTTGTGGTTTGACAAGTTTTTGCATAGCATCTTCTGGGATGAACGTTGTCTTTTCTTTAGTTTCTTAAAATCTCTGGGTTTTGGGGATTGTCCTGTAAAATTTTCCCACTTATTCATCACTGTTTGTGTGCTGGACTTTTACTACATAAAGTCTATAAGACTTTCCCCCTCGTATTTTAAGTAAAAAGAAGTCTCCTGTTAAAAAAATCTTTTGAAATCTGCAACTGTTTGTCATTCCAAGATCTAGTTGCTCACGAGAAAGAATAAACAGTAATAAATCCTTGTCCTTGTCTTGATTAGAAGAATTGGGGTTAGAATCTTGATTTTTCAATCAGTTTCCTTCAAATAAGTTTGAATTGGAACAACAGAACTAAGTGTTCCGATTCACCCCGCATTTTTTTTTCCTATGGCATTTTTTGGAATTCTTCATTTTGATGACACAATTTATAAAAAATGTAAATTCTAATGTGGTATTCTGTTGTTCAGATACACGTATAATTGAAACATACCACTCCTAGCTTTTAAATATAAGAAGGTATTTTCTTGTATATGAAGTTTTGCAGTCTATGAAAATGTGATGTTTTCTAGCATTTCACGTGCAGCCCTCCTTAGAAGCCAGTAGCGTTGCCAGATTGACAAAAGTAATTTTTTCCTACTGCCTATGATCTTACCTTTCTAAAAAAAATTTCATGGCAAAAAATACCGAGTAGTTTATTTATGAAGAATTTCTTTGTACGGTCGGGAAGTTTTGTTCCGATTGACCCCGCTGTTCCTATACACCCCATTTTACGGTATTTTCTCCAATAACATTTTTCAAATCATCAAAAACGATCATTTTTTTCTGATTGTTTTTTTTTTCTTCGGTGCAAAACCAAAGCATGGAACTCACTCTTATAAGCAACGTATCCGAAAAGGTGTTCATGTTGTAAAAAAAATTCTATAAAAAATCTAGAGAGTATCGCACTTTGCATAAAATCGCATCACAGATTTTCAGTTAAGAAACATAATTCACAGATGTAATTAAGACAAAAGTAAAATAAAGTGTGTTTATTACACTCACAAAAGAATGCTTATAACTCTGGTATTTGCGTTGAGTTTTCATATTCATTTCTTGTATTATGTTGATAGGTGATAAAATTAAAATACTTAAACCCATTTTGTAATCTTATTAAAAAAAATTTCAGTGTAATCGTAAAAGAAATCCAAATAATTTTTATCCATGAAAAAACTTAACTTAGATCAAAAATACGTGGAGAAAAAAATTTTTTTTTTTGAAAAAAAAAAAAATATGGATTCAGGCCACGTAAGAAGCACGTAGTTACTTTTTGATTTAAATTAAAAAAATATGGATATTTAAAACTTCGGATTAAAAAAAATTGTTTTCAATGCACCTTACTGACCCTAGGTAACGAAATTAAATTTTGTTAACTATTTGTGTATTTTACTACTACATTTTACTATCCCAATTATTTGTTTATCAACAGAATAATCTAAATATGTATCAAGAAATTTATCAAGCATATCAACCCGTATAACAAAAACTGAAATTAAATATAAAATGGAAATATAGAAATGACTCAAATGAATCACAGCTAAAATAAAATTTCTCTGTCAAGTAGACTTTCAAGCCACAATAACAGGCGATATTAATCAGCTTCAAGGAGACCAAAGCCTATGGCCCGTGAGCCACAGGTTGTGCATAACACCCTGGACCGATTCATCTTTCAAACAAAAAAGAAACTAAATCAAAATAGTTTCAGCCGTTTAGAAGTCACCGATAAACATACCAATACGCGCTTTTAGCTTCTACCCCCCCCCCCCCTCCTTTCGAGTTAAGATTAAAAAGATAGTTCTAAGATTCATTTGAAATTGCGTAAGTAGCTAGCAGAATAATTATTTTTAGTTGTGAAAATAGTATTTAAGTAAAAACCTAAACACATCTTTAAATAAAGTAAAACTAACATTCTGAAACATTCATATGTATATAGTCCGAGTTAAATTAAAATATTTAACTTGTGTACTCACATTCAAAACAGTAAGCTAACTAGCCCTAAACAAGATTTGAAGAGATGAATTATTCGTTAAGTAGTCGAAAATTACAGTCAAGGTATGAAATATTTAATTGGATGTTAAAATGCTTATTATTCGTTTCAGTGATTTAGTTATAGTTCATGCTTTTTGAGAAAACTATTAATCTATAGAAGAAACCAATACTTATAAAAGCGCTAAGATTAAATGGAAAATTTAAAAAAATAACTCCGTCCCTGATTGCCGACCTCAAATAAAACAAACTTCTCTGGTCAGAAAGCACATTTTCAATTTAAATATTTAATTGCTTTCGAGAGGATATAGAAAAAACGAAATAGGAAAGATAAATCTTACTAGTAAAATTTTTTAATTGCAAAAGCAGAATAAAGAGGGAAAATCTAAAATCCTTTAAAAAAAATCCTTATTCTAAAATCAATTACAAGCATTTTGACTTAAGAAATAGAACTTGACAACCAATAAACATTTTAAATCATTAAAATCTTTCCTTGTCGGCCAAAAATGACATCGGTTTCTAATCGCGTAATTAAAGGCTCAGCCGCATTTTCTGAAAACGTTTTAATTCGAGTTCTATGTAACATGGAAGTTCCAATCCCATTC
The DNA here is from genome assembly GCA_038373865.1 of Uloborus plumipes. Classification (NCBI taxonomy): domain Eukaryota; kingdom Metazoa; phylum Arthropoda; class Arachnida; order Araneae; family Uloboridae; genus Uloborus; species Uloborus plumipes. The sequence goes on from JAXGGA010000003.1 coordinate 506,856, forward strand.
TATCTGACGCAGAAAAAAAAATATTTTGGTACTATTGTTTTTAGTTTTTAAGGATGTTTTCCCTTCAAAAATTGCGAAAAACGTTTCATAGATTTTAAATTAAAAGCTTCGTTAATTACTGTCATCCGAAGACACAACTTAGCTGAAAACAATCTCGATCAACTCTTCTTTTCAAAATAATTTTTTTTTTTTCAAAGTCGGTCCATCCGTTAAGGCTCGATAGCTCCACAGACAGATATACACCATCGACAGATACAAATTTATAACTCCCTTCCTTGCTCTGTCGGGGTTTAAAAACTACATTCTTATTGATTTGTATACAGAACATCACTTTCGTGATGAAATTTTAATATAAATTTATTAATTAAAACAAAAAATCCCTCGTCATATTTATTTGGAAGTGCTTCAGATAGGCGAATTTTGCGTAGAATTCGCATTGGAAATGAATTACTCAGCTAAATATCTGAACATTTACAATGAACCGGATTAACATATCACTCATGGGCTGCAAAAGCAGCCCAACTCAAAAAATCATGCTTTGCTTAAGTGGGTTTAAAATCTTCATTGCTAATAAAACTGCAAAAGAAATGCTTTAGTTTGAAACGAATTGGCCTTGTATTGAACTATGAGTTGTACCAGTATTAATGCTGAAAAGAATGTATATTTTCATATTTACACCTGTTTACAGCCCAACACGCATGTTTTTTGAGTTGTGCCACTATTGCAGTCCATGAGTGATTTCTTACAAAACTACATTGAATAACAACATTATAATGAACTGCCAACTCACCTGAATTAATGAACGACGCAGATTTTTTTTCAAACTCCATTTTCTACTTGGAAGCGGTCACATTGTTCATCGTAGACCTGATGGATGTAAATACGAAAATTGAGCAATAGTTGAAACAAGAACATTACAACACAAAATGGCATAGCACACCAGCGTTTTCTGACCGAAGCTGACTGGAGAGTAGACGTTGCGGTAGGTAGAATTGTCAGATGCGCAGTACGAATTTACAGTAACTGCTTGAACTGATCGAACTAGGTTCTTGCTACACAGGTTAAAATGATAAATGCAAAAGAAGGGTAGCATAACGTACACGAAAGTATGATGTAATTCTTTTTTTGAATGAAATAATTTAGTAATTTATAGCAAATATTTTATTTATATAACTTGCTTCTAGCTAAAAGTTGACCACTCGGAAAGCTCACAAACGTAACGTTGTTTGGCAATGAAAAATTGCACTCACATTTTCTTCATTAACTGCAATTACTTGGGGGCCACGGTGGATTAGAGGTAGAGTATTCTCCTCGTAAGCAAGTGATCGCGGGTTCGAATCCCGCCCCGCCCATGGATGCCACCCCATCCCCTCCGCACCACAAATCCGTACCGCGTCCCATGCCTGTCAGGAGGCAAGGCGCATAGTACGCAGTCCCCATGTATGTCGAAGCTGATGGCTTCTGTATTTAAAAAAAAAAAAAAACTACAATTACTTGTTGCTGGGTTTCAAAAACAATTTGTACCGATTAACGTTGCTTTTGCTAGTGTATACAGAAGGCTTCTTTATATATTATAAGGGCGATGCTCTGTAAACTTGTAATTGGCTGTCCGGACCGAGTATTTTAAAAATAATAAAGTATAATAAAGTAATTATCGCTCTAAATACAAGTAAAGCATTAATACTCTGTGGCCCAATTGTATTTGGAGCGATAACATTTTTTTTTCTAGAAATTATCTAAGTGCTAAAAACACAGTCCCCTGGCTGTTCCAATCGTATTGTCTAACACTTCAAGGTAATATTTCAAAAATCCTATCAACACTACATAAATTTGGCAATTAATATCTAAAAATAGAATAATGCAGCTATATTTCTTTTCATGATATAAGTTCTAATTATGTATTTCTAAAACTTAAAATTTTCATGTAAATTCTGTCCGGAGATTTTTCAAACAGTCCCCTGAGACAAATTCAAAAATCCAATAGAAAAAATCTGTTACACTTGCAAATGTTTTTTGACATGAAGTTTAAAACAATCAGTGTGAATTTGCTGAAATTGCTGAGAACGGTGTTGAAACGATACTTTGTTTGGTTTGAGAGCCACATTTGTGATGAAAGTAAGCATCAGGGTCCTTGCGAAAACAGTCCTCTGGGAAGTAGATTCATTTTCTGAGCAATAGTATAATAATTATACAAACATTTCAAAAAGCCATGCCCGGACAGATTTCGTGTGAAAAATGACGAGTTTACAGAGAATCGCCCAAAATTAAATAGACTATGTGACAGTTATAGACATTTTCTCAAATTTCTAATGAAATACATGACGAATGTTCTGTACTTTTTGCCGTAGAAAACTTAAGCTCACACTTTTTAGTAAAAATGACACCATTTAGGAGACCAGATACAAAAAAGAGGAGGTGTTTTTAAAATACTGTACCGTCCATGCAATAAAACTGAAATGCGCGCTTAAGCTCAAAACGTTCAGTTCGCGTGTTACATTCGATTATTTTCGTAAAAATGAAACCATAGTTACGATTATATTCCTTTGAAAAATTACGTTATATTAGCTTGTTTTTGGTTGGTGAAAAACACAGTTGGATTTAAAATAATTCTGAAATAAAGAGTCTTTCAATTGCAGTGGGTAAATGCTGGTGGCTTGTGACAGTCATGTCATTCTGGTGGCGTTTTTTTAATCTGTTTATTTTTAAATTACTGATGCTAAATCACCGTTGCAAGTAACGCAATTGACTAGCAAGTTCAAACAATAGAACTTTACTATTGAAATGAGTGTTGCGCCCATTTTGCAGCAAATGCGTGGCTCTTTATAACATGGATGCTAGAATGATGGATGTTTTCAGAAACTGGGGATTGTTTTTGAATATAGAATTGTAAAGGAAAAATTGAAGCTTTTCCATGGGACTTGACCCTTTACTAATGAAGTTTTTCATGGTCTGTGGTCCTTCTGGATAATTTGGGGATTGTCTATAATCCAAAGACGACGAAACATCTCGAATTTATTTACTTTTTCTAATGGAGGTTCTAAAGAACTATTGAAATTGTTGTTTTAAGGATACATACTATTTATGGGCGATTCTCTGTAAACTCGTCATTTTTCACACGAAATCTGTCCGGGCACGGTTTTTTGAAATGTTCGTATAATTATAATACTATTGCTCAGAAAATGAACCTATTACTTTGGTTGGAAAGATGGCCAATTGAAGTTTGTGTTTTTCTGATAAATCATGATAGGGGGTAAGTCCCCCGCCTAGTATAACTAGGCAGGGGACTGTGCCAGGTGACTGTGTTTTTGCTCTTTGTTGCGTAATATCTGCAAAACTATTGGAACATAATTAGTTACGAGACTACCTATAAATTTAGGCACAAATCGTGGACATAATAACTAATATGTTTTATAATTAAATTAATTGACATTAATAAAATCACTTCCCAGAGGACTGTTTTCGCAACGACCCTGATGCATACTTTCATCACAAATGTGGCTCTCAAACTAAGCAAAGTAGCGTTTCAACACCGTTCTCGGCGATTTCGGCAAATTCACACTGATTACTTTAAACTTCATGCCAAAAAGAATTTGCAAAAGTTATAGATTTTTCGTATTACAGCTTTGAATTTGTTGCAGGGGACTGTTTGAAAAAACTCCGGACAGAATTTACATGACAATTTTAAGTTTTAAAAATACGTAATTATACCTTATTTCATAAGAAAAATATAGCTTCATTATTCTATTTTTAGATATTAATTGCCAAATTTATGTAGTGTTAATAGGTTTTTTGAAATACTATCTTTAACAGTTAGACTATGAGTTTGGGACAGCCAGGGGACTGTGTTTTTAGCGCTTAGATAATTTCTAGAAAAAAAAATTATATTGTTATCACTCAAAATACAATTGGGCCACAAAGTATTAATGCTTTACTTGTATTAAGAGCGATAATTACTTTATTACACTTTATTATTTTTAAAATACTCAGTCCGGACAGCCAATTACCAGTTTACAGAGAATCGCCCTTATGCCAAAGATTTTTACAAAATTGATTTTAGATATTGTCGTATTGAGAGAAATTTCGTCTTTAACCTGTTAACTGGGCATGACGAAATTTTTCGTCATGGAAATTAATCGTAATATATTGAACGCATCACGTTCTACGTTGTTCTTATCTATTAAATCTTAGAGTGGTTATATGTATGCCATCATATTGTCGATGCGTCATGAATTTTCATGTTCTTGTAATCTGTAACTTCAGCTCTATTAACGGGAAAACGGGCGCTGCATGATCTATACTTCGAGCTGCCACAATTTGGATTCATATTAGTCTGCGTTTCAGTATCTTACATGTTAGTAATAACTTTCTGATTGGAAGATTCTTATTGTGAATTTCAGTATTTTATATATTTTTATTAGTAATAAATTTATGACTTAAGTACTTTTTGGTTACTATTTGAGGTGTGATATTACTTATCGCTGCGAAAAAAAAGTCCCCATTGTAAAACGAGTTGAGCAATAGCTAATTCCCCGGTTAACAGGTTAAAAGAGATGGTTTGGAGATTTATACTTGAATAACTGTTGTTATTGTACGTAGAATTTTAAGAGACGTGTTTGTATTCTTACGGACATTCTATCCATTACGTTCTAAAAGGGGTACCTAGGAATTGTTTATTTGGATATGGTTTAAGGAGGAGCTGTTGACGCTAATCAAGAATTGTTTCTTGCGTTTCTGAGATTTTTTTGAGGCTCCTTACCTCCGTGCTTCTAGCAGGTAGTTGAATAAAATTTTAAGTCAAGGTTGAATAAGAAGTTTTGTTGAAATGATCTTCCTACGTGTGATACCCGCTTAAGCTTCAGAATGTGGTACTTGATTTAGGTTTTACTATGTTAATCTAAAATAGGAGAATACTTCATTGATTCAGATATAAAAAGAACATGCAAGCTACTGTTAAATTTAAGAAATCAGATATCTAGCTAGATTTGCTTAAAGTGAATTTTACTTAACTGCTCATAAGTTATTTTTACGACGCAGCGACTATAATAACTAAATCTCGGATTATATGCACTTATATATATATATATATATATATATATATATATATGGGCGATTCTCTGTAAACTCGTCATTTTTCACACGAAATCTGTCCGGGCATGGTTTTTTGAAATGTCCGTATAATTATTTTACTATTGCTCAGAAAATGAATCTATTACTTTGGTTTGAAAGAGGGCCAATTGAAGCTTGTGTTTTTCTGACAAATTGTGATAGGGGGTAAGTCCCCCGCCTGGTATAACTAGGCAGGGGACTGTGCCAGGTGACTGTGTTTTTGCTCTTTGTTGCGTAATATCTGCAAAACTATTGGAGCATAATTAGTTACGAAACTACCTATAAATTTAGGCACAAATCGTGGACATAATAACTAATATGTTTCATAATTAAACTAATTGAAATTCATAAAATCACTTCCCAGAGGACTGTTTTCGTAACGATCCTGATGGCAACTTTCATCACAAATGTGGCTCTCAAACTAAACTAAGTATCGTTTCAGCACCGTTCTCGGCAATTTCAGCAAATTCACACTGATTGCTTTAAACTTCATGTCAAAAAAAATTTGCAAAAGTAATAGATTTTTCGTATTACAGCTTTGAAAATGTTGCAGGGGACTGTTTGGAAAAACTCTGGACAGAATTTACATGACAATTTTAAGTTTTAGAAATACGTAACTATACCTTATTTCATAAGAAATATATAGCTTCATTATTCTATTTTTAGATATTAGTTGCCAAATTTATGTAGTGTTAATAGGTTTTTTGAAATACTATCTTTAACAGTTAAACTATGGGTTTGGGACAGTCAGGGGACTGTGTTTTTGGCGCTTAGATAATTTCTAGAAAAAAAAATTAAATTGTTATCACTGCAAATACAATCGGGCCACAAAGTATTAATGCTTTACTTGTATTAAGAGCGATAATTACTTTATTACACTTTATTATTTTTAAAATACTCAGTCCGGACAGCAAATTACCAGTTTACAGAGAATCGCCCATATATATATATATATATATATATATATATATATATATATATATATATATATATATATATATATTATGGAAAGTCGCAAAGTTCATCTAATTTAAAACGTTAGTTCATTCGAAATACCAACTTTTTCTCCAAAAGAGATTACTTAGTTCTTATTTTACATGCAATTATTGTTTCCTGAGAGAAAATTGTGTGTATGAGCAACGCTCTCACTCAGATACGTTTTCTAAGGATATTTTTAAAATTATTTGACGGCATGTATTCCCCCATCGGGTTTTTCTCACCATTTTTCTTTTCTACCTAGTATCATTTCAGCATGATTCTGCTCACACTTTCCCTCCAAGTCGAGGGAAGTTGCAAGGCATAATAATTGAATTCAAATTTCGCTACGTGAGCTCACGTGCTTTAAAATGGAAAGAAATTGCCTAACACACTTTTTATCAAGAATTTTCTGAATGTGGTTCAGATAGTTACTCTCAGAAAGGTTTAGTATCAAAGGAATTTTTAGTTAGAGCTCTTTTTTTTAACTTTTAAAGGAAATTCATATTCACCAACTTCTTTTGAGCGTTAAGATAGTTATAATGATTGAAAGAGTTCCCGCCTAGACGTAGACAGTTTTTTAGCGTAATGATATGCGAATGTAATTTTCCTAGACGATATAGGAATTTATGGTAAAGAGCGTGCCGATTGTTGATTTAAAAAACGTGTTTGCAGAAAAAAGACGGCAGTCGTCTGCAACTTAGTCTGACCTCGAACATTTACGAACTATTTAAGCAACATTTTAGTTTACCAGAATTAGTAACACATTTGTTTTGTGTTCACTTAATTCATGTCCTTCTTGCATATATGCTGTGACGTTTTTATGTCAGGAAAAAAAAGTCAATTATGTAATCTACTTGCAATTTGTGCTAATCGAGCACTCCGAGGATAAATTATTAGGGGAGGGGGTAGCATTCAAGTGACGTAATGAAACTACAACTTTTACCGAATAATAAAATAGGATCCTACACGTGAATACATCTAATAAGCAATAACATTAGATATCATTACATTGATAAATTATAAACGAAAAATTGCAAAATCTCCCATTTTGCCGAATCGTCAGGCAAAATTAAGGAATTTGGGGGGAAGTCACAGTGACCTCCTGTGACCACCCATTGGGGTGCTTATGCTGCCTATTGCTTCCACAATTTCTTTAAACTCTAATAAAATGCATCCAATGTGAAGGTGCTTTCTTTGAATAAGACTCCAAATGAAAGACCATAAATGGGATTTGCTCCAGAACATAAGCAATTTATATCAAACCACTATGTTGCTTCTTCAAATGGAACAAAAACTGTGTGTCGAAGTCATTATTTAAAGTCATCCCAAATTGACTGGGGGGCAGTGCCCCCCCCCCTTACCCCCCCCCCCCCCCCAATGAAATTAACTCTGCAACTACTGATTAACGATGTAATTTTTCAAATGAATATAATTATCGCACTTTTTTCTGAAATGTTTTTGATGAAACCAAGACATCGACATCGAAAAAAACATCGAACATGATACATCGATGGTAAAAGCATAGGTGTTTCCAAAACATCGCAATCGGATGTCGCACCACAAACGCAGTCACACTCAGAAAGTGTAGTCTTGGATTTTGAACACAATGCACAAAGTTTTATATCTCAATTCATCCAAAATGATTTTGAAAGAAAAATGATTCTATGGTTCCGAAGCACGCGTGTGCAATATTAATTGTCCCGTTTTGCCTTAATTACCCTAATTTTACATGCAGTCGTGCAAAAGCAATTATTTCCAACCAATTGCGTATTTTAATACTTACGTGCTTAGAAACAGAATTTTTACAGGGGAGACAAACATTTTGCTGAAGTAAAATTTGAGTGGCTCTTTTTTGATAAACAAATGTATAAAAACCTTTATGACTTATGCTTTGAACTTCTCGTTTTCCTAAAAATTTAGAAGTTAGTTTTTAGTACTTTAGTTAAAGAAAAAACATTCTCCTCAAACAGTTAGTTACAGAATGCATCGCAAATAGCACCACGATAGAACAAAAAGATTGTAATCCGAAATTTAGCTCTTTTTTCTCTTTGCGCACTCTCAATTATTCCGTCCTTATGCTCCGACATCAGCCTTAAGATGAAATGCAACGGGGAAGAAAAAGTTTACAAAACGCACTTGCCCATTCTCTTCATTGTTGAAATTTCTTTTAAAGTACTTTGCAAAAGACTTTCTCCAACTTTTTTGCCGCTCCGACCTTTAATGCGATTGAGTTGGAAGATTTTAAAGATTTAAACTCAACTTTTGAAAACAGAAAATATACAATTTAAAAAGAACTTAGTTTTCAAAATTCCATCAGAAATGCTTTCAACATAAGTGGAAAAGAAAAATGAATAAATTGTTAGTTTCGATGTCTTAGTTTTTTGTTGATGTGTAAGTTAAAATTACATTTGATGCATTTTTATAGCATTACATACTTTGTTTGTCTCCATTAGACGATGAATAAGAATCGTTTGATTCTTAGAAAATTTGTGAAACACGTCTTTTTTTCGTGAGTTTAGGTCAAAGAAATGTAGTTGTAGAGTTTAGGTAAATGCTGATTCATGAATTGAATATGCATATGTGTAGCTTGTTTAATTTATGAATCAAAACACTTGAAGGAATATAAAATGTACAAGCTGCCACACCTTCAAATGTGGTAATGTACCGAAGTTTTTTTTTTATGTATGAAATTAAAGGTTGAATCAGCTTCAGAAAAAAAATCTGAAAATACAGGGTGCTTATTAAGTCTTGTACTGACAAAGAAAATTTACTTTAAAAAAACATTTGAAGACATCGCTTTTGTCGGATGTCTGTGCATCCATAAGCTCAATTTTTTTTGCATTGAAAAAGGCGTTCCTTGTAACGCCGAAACACGTGTCTGCAGTATCCTTGCTTATTTGTGCCTCCTTAACATCGTAATTTTCTCTACATCAATAGCACAAAGGTATTTGTAAACTTTATGCACACATTTTTTTTATTTGCTCCTTATGTCATCAAAAATTACCCCACTAGTACAACATTACCTTAAGCTATGTATGTGGATCTAACGCCAAAAACTGAAAATGGCCCACATTATAGAAAATATACGGTCAATTATTTTGCCGGCGAATTTTTCTCCATTGCAAAGTTTTTGCAGTTGCACACCAGTCCCCAATATTGACACGTTAATGGAAATAATAATAGGTTCTATATCACAGGTTGCATTATATGCTATAGCAGCGGCCGACAACCTAAACTGACTTAAGATCTACTTCTTGAGTTCGGTACGAATGCAAGATCTACTGGGGGGAGGCGGGTCATACATAGTGATGCATGCTTAACACTTACCTTAAATGACAGATGAAAAATTAAGTACGAAATTTCCCATTAGAATAACGATAACAGACACTTTTGCCACAATGTGTCATACTTCACTTACACGTTACAAACTCCCAATTGCCCTTCACCCCCCCCCCCCCACCTTCAAAGCGCGAAGCCATTTGCGAACAGCCCCTACGCAATACTTTTACTATTCCAACTCATAAATGTAAGGTCAAGAGAATAAAATAGTATCATTTATAAGTTGAATATCAACGTTAAGTTGTTGAGTCAAAATAGTTTGCAACTTAAAAACTAATTTGTTAAAAAAATTGAGATGAGTGCAAAAAAAAACTAATGTAAAAAAAGCATGTTTCTACACCAACAATAATCAATGGTTAAAAAATATATATTTTTGACTTGTATTTAAAATGTATATGTGTGAAGGGGGATTAAGAATTGCTGACGCTAAACATTAAAAAAGACACGGCATTTGAACAAAAGCCTTGCTGAACAAAAATGTTTTCATGAATACATGTATTTTTTTAATGTATGCAAATGAAGTATAAGGCAAGAATATTTTTTGAAAAATTTGAATTAATTATTTTGATAAACTTTGTATTGTACTCTATGGTATTACATTCAGTTACTCATCAGTACATTCAGTTACTCATGCAGTAAATATTGCAAAATAAGAACAGTGCTATATTGCCAACTAAAACATTTTCGTTCATAGAAGATAGCGATAATGAAATATGGTGGTACACAAAATATTTCAGAAATCTTATCTATTAGATGTTTTTATTTTTAAATCAGTAATCAAAATACATAACAAATATTGTTCAAACAAAACAGAGCTAATTTCAGTCGACAAATTTGCTATTTCCTTATGGTGGGTAATTATTTCAGAATTCAAAAAAAAAAAAATTAGTTGAGACATTCACATTTAATATTGAATTAGCGAAGTCACTTCAGAAATTTGATGTTGTAACTCAAATAATCCAGTTAATAACGAACGTAATCACTTCATAACATTTCATTCACAGTAACAAAAACTCGGTTTTAATAATATAAAAGTGAAATTACACATTAAGTTTTAATCCTGAATCTCTTCGTACGTCTCTTAGTACAATTGAATCGATTATTTCGAAAAGGGAATATCTCTAAAATTAAAAATTTTTCAGGGGAGCAAAAAAACTAATTTATAAAAAACGAAGAAGCTTAAAAGGGCTAATCTTTTTTTATTTCTATTTTAGAAATTTATCGATAGAACTGCAGAGATGTTCCATTTTCACAAGAATAACGTGTTTATACGTTAATAAAAGAATGCCATTAAAAAATTGATTTTGAAAAAAAACCGAGATGTTACCTTTTCAAAATAATCGATTCAATTGAAGTCGACACAAGACACCATGATGATGCAATTCCTTCGAAAATTTAATTAAATAAATTGACGAATTTAGTATCTTACAATATTTGCAACAACATTTCTTGGTTACACATACGCTGGTGGCGCGGTTACTGTCATAGCTTCAACACATTCTCTACGTAATTCATCCTGTAGTTTTTACGTCCCTGCGCATAGACCACAACTATGAACTATGAGCCCCATTCCAAAATAAAAATCATAACTATTTCCTCAATCCGTCTATATAATTTCTATGCGGAGACGGTTTGGGAAAAGGAGCTATAAAGTCAATCAATCTCAACCTTCTGTACCAACTTTCTAGAAAGTTATTTTTTCAAGTAAAAAATACATTTTTAGAAAGTTCATATTATGATAAATAATGGTTCTTTACATTCAAATGTATTACAATTGAAAGTTAAAGTTTAAAGTTCCGGAACTAAATTGCAAATATATGCTTAAAATTGTCATACCCATGAAAATGGGTATGACAATTAGTGACCTCAATACACAAAAGAAAAATGATAAATTTTTTGGAAGAAAATACTTGTTCTTGTTGTTTCATCGGAAGAGTCTTTTTGTCTATGTGAATTGCAATTTTTATCACGAATTTTCTACAATGTTTTTAAAATATATATATACTTTTGTGAAGTACGTATTCTAGGATTTTGATCGTTTACTTCAAGATTCGTGCGTTCAGTGGACCCTAGAGGCTACCACTACGGAGTAGTGCAACTATACTCGACTGCAACCTTTCTTGACTATAGAGAAATAAGTTGAGACCAAGCAAAGGAAGTAGCGCGGTGTCCGAATTTCGGGTGAATCCTTCCCTTTAGAAATCGGCCTAGAGTGTTTCATCTACGCATATGTAGCCTTTTTTTTGTCATAATATTCGTAATTTTCTTAATATTTTCAATTTTACGAACGGAGTAGCGCGGAAGCGTAATCCATTTGAATCGAACGCGCCAGTCAATACGAGTTCACGCATAGGAAGCGATCTCCTCTGATTCGCCAAGAAGGTTTTTGTTAACTCCGTTTTTCTTCAGCGCGTAGTGATTTCAGTGTCAACTTAAGTTGCTGTCGAGTGTAGCTATATTATAGTTATGGCGCATAGAACTTGCGATTGAATAAATAATAAGCCCAATGTATAAATTATGTGATAAAATAAAAAAATTTTGTTCTTAGATTTTTCTCCTTTTCTCCGTTTCACTTAACGTACAGTTCGGAAAGTGAAACAGGGCTCTTCCAAATAGCTAGCCTAGTTGGCACAAGTCAACAACAACTGCCTAAAGTTCTCGATAGCTAAATGTGTGCTATAACTAATTTGCTTAAACTTCTATTCGAAAAAATTACTTCGTTTTCAGTAGAAGTAGAACTTAGCACTCATTAGCCGTTGAGATCAAAAAGTGGTGTAAGCGTTTCATTCACTTGCACCACTTTAGCTCATATTGAAGCAAGTACTTGGGGGTTGACTTGAAACTTCCGCTATGATTGAGGATAGAAATGTTGAAATATTTAATCGTTGAAGCTAAATTTGCAAACAACTACAACCAAACACAAGAAATGAGCTACATAGTAAATGTTGATTAATTATGTTTGGTTATTAAGATTGATTGCTTATGTTTTCACGAGGTTTAATCGAACCACAACACCAGCTGTGTCATTATTCAATTTCGTATGGAACATGATCGTGTCACCTGAAGTGGACTGTTGAAGCGTTTAATGGGATTTGCAAACACGTTCCAGTTCATTGTTAAAGATAGCCCTCATTAATTTTTCACGGCCTTTGTCACTATGAGTTATGAAACAAGCTGTCGGAATGTAAGGGTTGTTAATATCAAACCCAACAGATCTTAATTTCACCATTAAACAACACATCAAACTTGATTTTTAAACCAGAAGCTAGATATTAATAAGTGTTTAAAGGATCACTGAACACACTCTTCAAGATGTTGATAGGTGATTAACTTGAGTTTTAGCTATCAAAACTTCTGTTTTTCACAAGTAAAAAGCTGAGTTCGCTTTGTAATGTCAGCAGTTATTAATTTTTCGTACAAAAATGATAACCCGTGCTCCAGTAGAATGCTACGTTGTTATATTTTGATTTCTGTAGAGACTATGTTTTTCAATCTGAGTTAATGATTCATTAAGCTGGTAAATTAGAAAGTTTATTTGAACTAAAGTAAAAATATTACTGAAGAACCGGACCATATATTAGGGGTGTATCGGTGCGTTTTTCGTCTTTTATCATAAAAAAGTCACTGAAAGATTTTTTCCCCTTTTGGGGGGGGGGGGTAAAAACTTCTGTTTTGTGTTTTGCTCCCGATATTCCAGGCAAAAAAAAGAAACCAAGTTGAATATTTTCATTTATATGTAGGGGAATATGGAACAAAATGAAATGCTAAAAAATTTTCAATCTAGCAAATACTTCAACTAAGTTCCGAAACATATAGAAAATTTCAGTCAAAAAATAAATCACTCAAAAGCTCAACGAAAAAATGATACAAGTCGATTTCAAAATTTGATGCACACGAGGCACATTGCTAAGAGGCTTAGCAAAAATAAGTAATATTGATAATAGCGGGAGAATAAGAACAGAAAGTTACTGACCCTGCCAAATAAGGTTTATTTTCTATTCAAGTGAACGTATAATTGTCGAAAAAAGTTTTTAGCTCGTGAAAGATTAAAATTCTTTTAGCAAAATGCATTTGAACTGAAAAACAAAGGCTTAATATAAATTCAAGTCACTCATGCCGCCCACAAAAACTATCTTGCTCTTCAATCGAACAGTTGTAACTTGGCTTAAGTTTTTTAATAACATCTCCTAGAAGGATCGCTACCTCTTCATTAGTTTCCTGAAAGCTTCAGGTTTTAGAAACCCTCTTGTAAAATTTTCCCACTCATTCATCGTTGTTTGGTTACACGAAATTTGCTACATAAAATGTGCATGACTTTTCCCATGAATTTTAAATACGATGAAGTTTTCTGGAGCAGAAATCATTTCGAGTCTGGAATTTCCAGATATTCTAAAATTTGGTTCATCAACAGTAGCTGCACTAAGTTATAATTCCTTATCCCTGTCTTGACGAAAAGAATAAGGGTTAGAATCTGTTGCTTTTTAAAACAGTTTCTTTCGTTTCTCTTTTTATCCTTTTAATAAGTTTAAATCAGGAAAACAGAACAAAGTGTTCTGATACATCGCGTAAATCTTATCCTATATGACATCGCAAAGACTTCTTCATTTTCAAGACACAATGTTAAAGATTGGTCAATTCCTAATGTGGTGTTCTGTTGCTCAGATCCATGCATAATTGAAAAATACTACTCTTAGATTTAAAATGTGAAAAGATCAGTAATTGCATAAAAAGTTTCACAGGCTATTAAAACTTGGCATTTTTTTCGCATTCCACGTTCGTTTACCAGTATTTTTGCTAAAATGACAAAAGCAAATTTATCCTACTTCTCATAATATTACCTTTCAAAAAGAAAAATTAACAGCCCAAAATACCCAAACCTATAATTTTGCGGAGTTTCATTGCATGATTTAATAAGTTTCGTTCCAATTCATGCTACTCTCTCGATACACCCCATTTTAGGGTAGTTCCTCTCCCCAAGGAACCATGCGAATAGTGTAGCAATGAAAAAAGGTTTAAATAGTTAGCAATCGAAGGAACATCTCGAGATATTTGAATCAAAGATTGCTTGTCTTCGTCCACCCGTTATCGAGACATTAGGTCTAACAGTTTGGCGAAATTTAAAAAATAGTCCCATGTTTAAAGACTTGCAGAGAAATTAATCACGCATATCCAGATACAAACCATGTGAAAGATGTCCGCCATTTCTCATCGAAACTCGTCAAATTTGGCGACTTTTCTTAAAATTTCCTGCATAATTTTAAGACCTCATCTTTTGATAATGGGGTCACAAGGGAAAATAATGTGTTCAGAATCATGTTTTACGATGATTTTACCATATGCTACTCATTTAGTTTCTTTTTTCATTATTGCACTATCGCACGCGGCTTACTGGTCAGAACTACGAAAGTTGCGCACGTAGAAATGTATTAACGTTGTGAAAAAAACGTTTTGAGGTTTTTGAGGATGGAGAAAAAAAAAGTTATATATATATATATATATACATATATATATATATATATATATATATATATATATATATATACACTGAAGTGACAAAAGTCATGGGATAGCAATATGCAAATTTTCAGATGGCAGTAGCATCGCATAGAACAGGTATAAATGCGCAGTGCTTTTACAGAGCTTTCATTTCTGTTCAAGTTATTCATGTGAAGAGGTTTTAACGTGATGATGACCGCACGACGTGAATTAACAGACTTTGAACGCGGAATGTTAGTTGGAGCTAGACGCATGGGTCATGCCATTTCGGAAATCGTTAGACAATTCAACATTCCCAGATCCACTGTGTCAAGAGTGTGCCGAGAGTATGAAATTTCAGGCATAACATCCCACCATGGACAGCGCAGTGGTCGACCGCCTGCACTTAAAGATCGAGACCGGCGACGTCTGCAAAGAGTCGTAAATTCTAACAGACAAGCAACACTGCGTCAAATCACCGTAGAAATCAATGTGGGACGTACAATGGACGTGTCTGCTAGAACTGTGCGGAGAAATTTGGATTTCTTGGGCTATTCCAGCAGAAGACCGACTCGAGTGCCTTTACTGACAGAACGACATCGCTTGCAGCGACTCTCGTGGGCACGTGAGCATATCGGTTGGTCCCTAGATGAATGGAAAACCGTGGCCTGGTCCGATGAGTCACGATTTCAGCTGGTAAGAGCCGATGGTAGGGTTCGAGTGTGGCGCAGACCCCACGAAGCCATGGACCCAAACTGTCAGCAAGGCACTGTTCAAGCTGGTGGTGGCTCCGTAATGGTGTGGGCTGTTTTTTCATGGCATGGACTTGGTCCTCTAGTGCGACTGGACCGAACATTGACTGGAAATGCTTATGTGCAGCTACTTGGAGATCACTTGCAGCCATTCATGGACTTCATGTACCCAAACAACGATGGGATTTTTATGGATGACAATGCGCCATGTCACCGGGCCACAACTGTTCGCAATTGGTTTGAAGAAAATTCTGGACAATTCCAACGAATGATTTGGCCACCTAGATCGCCCGACATGAATCCCATTGAGCATTTATGGGACACCATCGAGAGGTCTGTTCGTGCCCAAAATCCTGCCCCATCAACGCTTTCACAATTATGGACGTCTATCGAGACAGCATGGCTCAATATTCCTGCAGAAGACTTCCAACGACTTGTTGAGTCCATGCCACGTCAAGTTGTTGCACTTCGCCGGGCAAAAGGAGGGCCGACACGATATTAAGAGGTATCCCATGACTTTTGTCACTTCAGTGTACATACATACAAAAGTAGTCATTTATGTATATAGATTCATAAAGTCACAAGAAGTTGATTTCGGATATCTCGCACGGGACATTCTCAAATAATCCAAACTGTAAATAACAAAAATACTTGATTAAAAACATAACTGTGTCAGGAGTATCTCGACATCAAATGTAAACATCAAAAAATGCGTTTGATTTGACTCCTGTTTATTTAAAATATTAAGATCTATAACAAAATGTTGGTGAATTTATTGCTCCACACGTGAAGGTGAATGGCACTGGTGTAGATGTTGAAACACTTTTTTAAAGATTGTTTTAAGTATTCACAAAGATACATTGAATTATAAAATTAAAATACTTTTAAGAAATTCGCGGATGTCTGGATACTGAACCTACAATATTAAAACGCTAGAATTAATAACAGGATTTCATGTGGAGCTCTTAGCGACATGAGTTTAAAAAAAAATCAAAAATGGCCAAGCACCCCCCTCCGGTACTTCTGCAGTGAATTCAAGTGAAATACGGACGATCGCAACTCACCATTGCAATCACAAATTCCCAAATTTGGATTCAAGTGAAACGTTACAATCGCTACGAGATGCGATTCTAATGTAATTCGACTTCCAGTAGCGATTGCAATTTTGGTCAATTGCGATCGCCTGGAAGCGATTGCAATGGTGTTTCACTTGAATTCCTGCCTAAAAGTCCAGATTATTAAAATCGACATTTTGCACAGTACGAAAAATGAATCAATCGCCAAAAAAATTTTAAATCCCCTGCTACATGAAAAGCCTAAAAGCAAAAGCAAGAATTTTATTTGTACATAGTAAAAAAATGGCAACACCTTTTTCTCATCAATGGGTCATTCCGTAGAAATGTCAACCTCAGCCGAAGAAAAAAAAAATATCGAAGTGAAAAAGTATCTAAAAATAAATAAATAAATAAATAAATAAATAAAAAATCATAGAACATAAGAAGTTAAAAAAAATTGAAAAAGTATTGTAATTATCACTGAGATTAGCCATATAGTCCAGTAGAAATAGCGTTAGGGGTCGAACAAATTGCAACAGAAACGAAACCTACTGGAAAGGGTAGGTAATAGGCTCCTAATGAACATACTAAAAGTATACATTCGCACTAGTGGGACAAATATGTTTTTTGTCCGCCATCTTGAAAAATCATAAAAAAATTTCAAAAATTCAAAAAAATTATGTGTGGTATCAAATGAAAATAAATTTCAAGCTAAAAAGTAATAAAATGTGGGATATTTAAAGTGAAGTGAAGATACTGAAAATATACACCTGTACTGTTGTGCAAAGGGCGATTTTTTTAGCCGCCATCTTTAAAAATATGAAAAAAATAAATAAAAATAAAAATAAATCATATGTGGTATCAAATAAAAGGAAATTCCATGCCAAAACGGAATATTACATCAAATATTTAAAGCAATGTGAGCATTCTAAAACTATATACCCTTACGGTGGCGAGAAATCCTTTTTTTCAGTCGCCATCTTGGAAAAGCGTGGACTTTTTTTAAAAACAAAATCTATCATAATGTGGTTTCAAATGAAAGGAAATTTCACACTGAAAAAGAATATTAATGGTATATTTAAATCAAAATTGTATTAAGATGAAATAGGTAGGAAAATGCAAAACAAATAAACGTACATAAGCTTGTATTTACGTCTCAAGTGCTAAAAAAACTGTTACATTAAATCACGCAAAGAATTCCCAAGGTTTTTTTGGTTTCCCACAAAAGATGTGACATTGCACATCGATGTGCACATCGAACAAACACTCATGAAATGCACAAAAAGTCGCTCTGGCATGACACGGGGAAGAGGAATGACTGAAAGTCAACGTGCAACCTGGATTTTGAGCCATTCTAGTTGCAGCGAAGTAACATGTTCACTAAGCTTGCTGACCAATGTTTCACGCATTGGGAGTGAACAACATATCGATTTGACAGATTCAAGGATGCAAAGAGATTTCGAAGACATAAAAAAGATAATGCGATTCTTCGTAGACCACAATCCATTTGCTGTTCTTTCAAGTGGTTTATGGAACATTTTTAACGGAATAACGGATAGCAAAAGCAAAGTTACTCCAGAAAATGCTGATATCACTGGAAAAAACATCCAAGATAAACTCACAGGTAAGTGTTTTAAAGATGAAACTTTACTGAAATCAGACCAAGCAGTAACTATGAAAGCACTAACAAAAGGAATTATCATTGCTGGTGAGACTCACTACATAGATTCACGTCTATTGGCACAGAGGATGCTTGCATGTATCTCTTTAGATAGTGCTCAAGATGTAAGTGAGTTTTTCAGTAATGAACTGTTTACTTTACCAACTGCACTATTTGACCATAGTACCCAGATGATGAGAAAAACAGATAAATCTTCATCGGCAAGGTTATTAGATACATTAAATGTCTGTACAATTCAGTTGCATCAGAGCACTTCCTTCGTTCTTGATGGAGGTGCATTAGTTTACCAATTACCATGGTCCGCTTCTGCAACATTTGGAGATGTTGTAAGTAAATACGAATCATTTGTGAACAAAAGATATGGAAAAGTGACCGTAGTGTTCGATGGGTATAAGAAACCCAACATAAAAGATATGGAGCACAGATTGCGCATAAAGCAGTCATCAGTTGAAATAATATTCGATGAAAATTTACCAATAGTTATGAAAAAAGACAAATTTCTTTCCAACTCTGTAAACAAACAACGTTTTGTCAAGGCTAGTTGTACTGGCTAGTTGTTTTGAAAGGAAAGGTCATTCTGTGATTCAAGCGAAAGGTGATGCAGACACGGTGATAGTTAATGAAGCTTTAAAACTAGCCCAGCACCAACATGTGACAGTAGTTGCGGATGATACAGATATTTTAATTCTTTTACTGTATCATTCGTCTAAGAATATTTTAATGCAGTCTGTCACACAGTCGGATAAAGTTCATGACATCCAAGCGATTAAGATATCAATTGGAGAGAAAGCTTGCGAAACTTTACCTTTTACCTTTTGTTCACGCATTGACAGGGTGTGACACCATCAGTGCCTTATTTGGCAAAAGTAAATCCTCTGTTTTCAAAAATGTAATAAAATCTGGCACTCTAAGCGATTGAGCTGCAATTTTGGATCATTGAAGGATGTTACAAAAGAATATTTGGTCGAATTTGGTTGTAAGATAAAAATTGTGTCAATATATGGAGGTAACATTGACACAGACCACTTAAATGCACTTCGCTACGACCAATACCTTAGGAAAATATCTTCAGCTAAAAAAGAATTTGAAATAGCTCGCTTGCCTCCAACACAAAATGCAGCAAAATATCACTTATATCGAGTACATTTGCAGTGCTTCATTTGAAAAAAATTTGAACTACAAACTCTCCTCACTTTAGGGTTGGCAGTTGGTAGATGGAGAATTTCAGCCGATATCGACAGACTTGAGCCTCGCACCAGATAAACTCTTAAACATAATTAAGTGTACCTGCCAAAGTACAGCAGTAGAACCATCTAACACTACAAAATGTACATGTCGTCGATATGGACTTCCATGTTCTATAGTTTGTATGGAAAGAACTGCACAAACACAGGAGACATTTTGGATTTTGATACTGATGATGATGATATTTCCTTTTTAATTATGTAAATACTTTATTTTGTGAAAACTTTTTTTAATTGCGTGTTTTTTTTTTTATGCTTTCAATTTCGGAAATTGTTTAATCATCCAATTAAACTATTAAAGAAAATGTATTTGTTTAATCTTGATAAAGATGTACTTGGAGGCAAAGTTATTCACAGTTTTTATGCTTCTTAGATTAATAAATAATGTTTTTAACACAATAAAAGATTAGTGCTTTGGCCTCCATTTAATTATTTTCATTTATTAGTCTAAACCAAAATCATTATTCTTTTTCAATAAGAAATGTCCTTTCATTTAATACCATATAATGATATGTTTTGCTTTCAAAAAATCTACTCTTTTCCAAGATGGCGACTAAAAAAAGCATTTCCCGCTACCGTACGGATATATATTTTTAGTCTGCTCACTTTACCTTAAATATTAGATTTTATTTTCAATTTCAGCATGAAATTTCCTTTCATTTGATACCACATACGATTTTTGTTATTATTATGGTTTTTTTCACGATTTTCAAAATGGCGGCCAAGAAAACCGCATTTTGAGTGACATTAACGGTGTATATTTTTATTATCTTCACTTTACTTTGAATATTCAATATTTTATTCTTTTTCAGCTTGAAATTTCCTTTCATTTGATACCATATATAGGTTTTTTTTTTTTTTTTTGAATTTTTGAAATTTTTTAATGATTTTTCAAGATGGCGGCCAAAAAAACATATTTGTCCCACCAGTACGGATGTATACTTTTAGTATGTTCATTAGGAGCCTGTTACCTATCATTTCCACCAGGTTTAGTTTCTGTTGCGATTTGTTCGACCCCAAGGTGTTTTTTGGCTTATTTCTACTGCACTGTTTCACCAAAAGATAGGTTTTCGTTATGAAACAAAGCGCAAAGAATAGGTTAAACACTTACGAAAAGAAGGCGAGGACAGGTTTTTTCCAGTAAAAAATTTAAGTATAGTTGTTACATAACTGAAGACAGCTAAATCTGTGAGAGTCTACTTTTCCTACTTTTTTTTTGTTTGAGATACACGTGGTTGATATATAGCGTGCAAATCTTCGTGCATCCGACAGGATCAGAAAAATTGTCATGTACCTTTTAAATAATAGATCTAAATTGAAACTTTTTCTTACGTATGGAGACTAAATTCAATGTTGGAATCGAAAACTATCACGCTACTTGCGAAAATGTCCAATGACTAGTGGACAGTCTCATGAACATTGTATTGTTAACTAATATAAAGCTATCTAAGCGTAAACGTTTTGTTGCAAGTTTATGGAAATCCCAAATTATTTTTAAGAATACTATTTTGAATATTTCTTTCTGGGAAAAAGAATCTTGGTTCAACCTCCCCCCCCCCCCCCCACACACACATACGTTTTTATTTTTTCCTCCGACAATTAAAAAAAAATCACACCACAAAGCTATTTGTTTTCATGCTGGTTTAATGGGCTAATTTCACGCAGTTCACATGCAGTTATAACACAGGTATCTATGAACCAGTCCGTTTTTTTTTTTTTTTTTGTCAATTCAATTTTTTTAAAGTCACAGCACGTGCATGAAAGTAGAGTTTATTCTAGATTGCCGAGGAAAAAAGCATTTTAGTGAAAATATTATGTTTATTGTTAAAATGTTTAATAAATATATTTTTCCTGAAAAAAACTCCCCTAAATCCAAGCACAATCCTAAGAACCCAAGGTCTCAACAGAAAAGCCAAAACATTAGAAGAAAACCCAAGCTTTGGCAGCCCCGCTTTCAATCCAAGCATAAATGAACGGAACCAAAGTTACGCATCAAGTCACCAGAGGCATAATATAAGATGAAAAGTTCGATAACAAATGTTGCAAAATAAAATTATTTATATTCATAGTTGTACAAAAGAAATTTCTTTATATAAACATTCAAACTGGTTTGAAAGAGTAAAAAACAAGCAGTCATATTAAGGCAGTAGCTTCAAATTGAGCTCATCATAGTGTCTTTCTCTAACGAGGGTCAAGTAGTTTCGGTAATGAGTTGCGAAGCGACAGTTCCTTTCAAGTTTATGAAGGAATAATTGAAATTAATGTGGTGAAGGAGCGACACGACATCTTTACGCTTAGTTGAAATGCTTTTGAGACATGACAAAGGACGTTTGTCATTTAAAGAAGTGGAGCAAAATTTTACAGGTTTCTAGAAAATCTATACTTTGAATTCAGCAGCTGAGTTGTATTAGGAAGCAGTACTGAAAACGGACTGGCCCGCTTTCAAAGGCGAAAAATTATGCGTGTGTGTTTTTGTTTATAATACTCTATTTGTACACAAATATTGTTAAAGCTAGCGAGATTCCAGCCACATTTAGAGACACTAATGCTGGAAAGTACCTTAACGGGATGTGTTTCGACAAAATTGCGAAATATTTGACTAGATCATCAAAAGGTAATTTAAATCAAAAAAGTATTTCAGATTATCACTTGCATCTAATCCTTGTTTCCAAATCTGCATTTTCTGCTTTTTTAAAACTTACTCATAAAACATACAAACTTTTCAACAGTTAAAGAAGCAATCTAAAAAGAAAAATAGCATTTACGTACGTTAAGATTTAGGATGTGCAAATATTTAGTAAGATAGATAAAGCTAGAAGTTTGATCAGAACTAAACGAGCGTACTTCCCGCACGTGAATATTGATTTTTCAACCGTGGCCGAGGGGGAGGGGAACACTTGCTTCCTATGCCTGAGGTCATGTGTTCGATTTCTACTAGTGCTCTGGGTGTTTTCTCTTTTCTCCTGTAACGGAAATCTTTCTTGTATTGCCATACTTGTAAATAAAAAAAGTATTGTACTATGTGCTGTCTTATTAGAAGTCCACCCTCCTAGTGAGGCAATGGTTTCTCTCTTTCTCGCAGCTTTGGGACAAGACAAAAAAAAACAGGTACTGGATTTTTATCTCTATTGGTTTAAGCTCCGATTTTTTTCAAATATACCTTTATTACTTAAAGCATTTTTAAAAATGATGTTTATATGAAAAGAAAGCAAGTGAATTAATACAAAATCTATACCAAATTAATTTTTACAAACTGTTACATATCACTTTTCAGATAATTTCTTCTGTTTAAAAATTTAAAAAAAAGGGGGGGGGGAATATTTTACTATCTATCCTTTTTTTAATGAGTAAATATACAAAAATAGAAGAAACAATTTATACAAGGGAATGGCAACCGATAATTCTTTCAATTTAAAAATTTCCTTTCTGAATAGGTAGAAAAAACAATGAAATAAAGTAAGAATTAACGCTATGCAAAATACTTAAATATAGAGTATATTTTGATATACTGGGTAGTACAAAAAAAAATCTCTTTTTCTAGTTTTTTTCCCTTACCTTATCCGCTCAAAAACGATTGAATTTAAAATTTTATTTTTACAAGAATGTTTGATTTTGCTTTTTAATTGTTACCAAACATAGTAGTTTTAATGCAACATTTCAAAGGCAAAATAAAGATTTGTATCTACTTGTAAATAATTTTACTATGCCTTATCACATAAAGCCCTTTGAAAATTTTTCCTTAGGAGAGTAAATACAAGAATTCAGCTGCTATTATTCTTTGGATATGTCTTTTTTGAAAAGACCTTTGCTGCGCTTTTTGATAAAAAATAAAACTAAACTTCTCTGATATAATTATGAAGTAAATATGAATGAGTAAAATGGTACAACGTTTAAAGAAGTACAAATGTATACATTTAAAAATGAGTTAAAAACTCAGGAAACGGCTGTTTCGATGCTGTGAAATGCAAATCTCATCATTAGTGCATAAAAACAGAAAATAGGGGTCTTGAGTCTTATTTATTCATTGGTAGTCTCATTTCCCTGTTCACTTGACTGTTTTTGGACAGGTGAACCTGTCTTCTATTTTTATGCATTGATGATGGGGTTTTCATTTTACAGTCTCGAAACAGCTTTTTACTGAGTTTTTAACTCATGTTTAAATGTATACATTTGTACTTTTTTAAACGTTGTACTAGGGATGCACCGATTAATCGGCAGTACCGATTAATCGGCCATAATCGGCAACTTTGCCGATTATTAATAATCGGGAAAATCGGGCCGATTAATCGGCGGCAAAAATATTTTTTAAATATAATTTTTTAAAGTAAACCTTTACTAAGAAATTATGACGAATAATTTTATTAACAGTAATAATAATCCTCACCGTTGATGTGAAGTTTTTAATACATTAATTCTCCTATTTTGAATAAAAATACACATAGTTAATGCAGCAACATTTTTCATGCGTCGATACTTTTCTCCTTGCTTTTAGATAATCTTCAATTTTCACAAAGAATAAAAGTCTTGAATTACATAGCTACTAATAATTGAAAAATTGAAACTGAAAGAACTTCAAAATTGGATTGCTCACCACACAGACTCCCCTCCTCTTTTTTTTTTTAATTTTCATGTCTAGTTTACATAATTAGCAAGGTGTTAATGCAATATTATTGACAAGAATATGAAAATTAGTTCAGAGAAATTTGATAAAATTTTGAAATTATTTTGGGAAAGTTAGGAAAATGGAAGAAAAAAATTAGGAACTATTTCAAAAGTTAGAGTTGTAAAAAAAAAATAGAAGAAAAAACTGTAGTGGTGAAATTGGTAGTACTGAAAACAACCATTTTAATCATTAATCGGCTTGACCGATTAATCGGCCGATTAGCAACTGCCGATTAATCGGTAATCGGTAATCGGCCAATTTGCTTATCGGTGCATCCCTACGTTGTACCATTTTACTCATTTCAAAGTACAAAGTTTTCGCGACTGCTTTTTTACAAATATGAATGTTTAAAACATGGAGAAAGACCAATTTTATTATGAATGACAACTTTCACTCCCACATGAAGTGTGCATAAAATCCCTTGTTGGCTAGGGAGTGAGTCAACTATCACTCCCAAATGAAACTTACACAAAATTCCTCTTAATTACAGTAAAAATAATTTCTGACACCTAACATTAAAAACTCTTGTGGTATATAGATCATTTGTGAATGAGTAATTTATTTTTAACAACCAGCCAATTCTGAGCAGGGTTTGAAAAAAACCGGGTTTTTTTTTTTTTTTTGAAAAGCCCAGCCCGCCAGGGTTTTTGATCATAAACCCAGGTTTTTGATGAAAAACCTGGGCTTTTTCGGGTTTTTTTTAAGAATCATTTTAATATCATTCTCTATTCGAACATTGTACACATACTTTTACATTTCATAGAATCAGGGGAGCCTTGAAAAGAGGTCACTGTGACCTCCTAAATAACTTCGACAAATTTGGAAAACTATTGAATTTTTCAAGTTGATATTATATTTTAAATTGATACAAAATTTAATTTATAGATTGAAATATTTATTGCATTTTTTGATCTTTTAAGTATTAAAATAAAAAGCAAGTAAGTGAAATTCATGTGAAGTTTTATTTTTGATACCTAATAAATGATCAGGAAAGGATGATGGCAATTTATGGACCAGGTACTGACCGAGACTATACTAGAATGCAACTTAACTTGGCACTGACGTCACTACGGGCGGAGCCAATAAGAGCTCACAAGCAGTCAGCGATCACCTCTTATTCGCCAAGTAGGCTGTGACGTTTTATCTAGCTCGTTTTTCATAGGCTAACGTCACGCAAACGTCACGCTGACGTCACGATGTTTTTGTCAAGAAACGTTGCATTTTAGTATAAATATTATACCAAACTAAATTGATCAATACCAATTTGTAGGCTTAGTATGGATCAAGATATTTGAAATATTTCGTTTGTTTCTAAAATAAATGTTTCTAATATGCAAGAAATTTTGAAAAAACCCACTTTACCGACATAGTGGGTTTTTTCAAGTGGGCCCACCCGAAAAACCCCGGGTGGGGGTTTTTGGGGGGGGGGGCTGGGTCAGCTTTGGCGAACCCTGATTCTGAGTAACAACATGCCACGTTCTTTTCAGGAGTAACAGTAGCAGTGAATGCCTGGACTATGGTCGCGATATCATTGGAGCGCTACTATGCAGTTTGCGAACCACTGCAATCAAGACGATGGCAGACGTCCTCCCATGCCTGCCGAGTAGTCATTGGAATATGGGTAATGTCTTTTACTGCAATGGCTCCGATTGCTTATGTATCAGGGTTGCTGCCGTCGGATCCTCCAGGTAAGAAATGCATTTAAATGTGAACTGAATGAAATATTTTTGATTTTGTTTCACCTCTGTAAACATTAAAAAGCGGGGGAGAGTCCTCTGAGTTTTTGACCAGCACATGTGTGTCGTTCATAGAAAAAGTAGTGTATCTCCTTGAAAATAACTGAAGGGGCAAGTGGATAAAGGTGATATGTGACATTTGAATTTCGCCGATTTACACAAATTCAAAACAGTGTGTGTTCAATAGGGTAGTTGTGACCTATTAAAAATCCCCATTTTGATCATTAAATATTGTTACTTGACCCTCAAAACTCCAAAATTCACCACTGCCGTATTTTAAAACACAACGATTGATTTTTAATGAATTTTTAAAAATCCGACGCGCAAAAGCGCGCTTTTCTGATACGTCACGAGTTACGTCACTCGGCCTCAATCCTCAGCTCTCCGCGACGGACCCGTGTTATCGCTACGGACATTTTGAGCGCTTATTTATTTTTAATTTTTAGACATTTAGTAAGCCCTTTGATGCATGATGGAGACAGGATACGTCAAAGGACAGTCCAATAATCTCCCTCAAGTCACATCAATGATGGTTTTTGCCTATTTTCGAGAGGACGAGCGATTTAAATCTTCCAAAATCACGAGGAGTTAATAGTCTTCAAGTGCGTCTTCAACGTAGCCAAGCGTTTCCCTCGCTTCTCCTCGTCGGCTGAGGCGCGGCGGAAGTACCGATGACGTTTCTTCCGCTGCCGAGTGACGTCACATTTTCTTGAACTTTAGAAATTATTTAAAAAAAAACTACTTATCGTATCGCAAAAATTTTTTCACCGATGATGTTCACACATGTTACTCTATCATATAAAAATAAAATTGAAAAATCGAAAACTACCCTATTGTGTTAACTCACAAACACAATAGGGAAGTTTTCGATTTTTCAATTTTATTTTTATATGATAGAGCAACATACATGAACATCAACGGCGGAAAAATTTTTGCGCTGCGACAAGTAGTTTTTTTTTAAATAATTTTTTAATTTCAAGCGACTGTGACGTCACTGAGCAGTCGTTGGCGCTTTTGAACTTTCCACTAAGCCGAAGAAAGAGCGAGAAGATTTAGATGCGAGGAGCTCGAGGAACCGCTTTCTCCGGCTTCCACACTGCTGTTCGCTCTGCACTGCCGTAATTTTTTTTTTCTCGCCAAGTAATGCGTTCTAAAAATTTGACTACGGATTTCGCCAAAAAATATCAAAACAATCACCCCTAGCAGGGTATTGGATTGCTCTTTGATAAATCCAGTTTTAAATAGTGAATTAGTAGACTTTAAGGTATTGATTACGGAAGGAGAAAATCCCGCAATGAAACAATAATATAGCAAAAATCCAATTTTTATGGATGAAAGGCTGAAAGTTACTGCCATCTGACGTCACGGGTTTCGGTTTCAAGGCGCGCTTTTTTTGCGCTTGGGTTTTTAAAAAAATCATTAAGAATCAACCGTTGTGTTTTAAAATTCGGCAATGGTGAATTTTTGTGTTTTGTAAGCCTCTTAACAATATCTAGTAGTTAAAAAAGGGATATTCAATAGGTCACAACTACCCCATTGAAGGGGCAAGTGAATAAAGGTGATATGTGACAATTTAAATTTCTGGAAAAAGCTTTCAAAAAAAAAATTACCTTATCATATTCATCCATGGTAAAAAGTATGTTTTTCTAAAATGGTCACATATCACCTTTATCCACTTGCCCCTTTAATTCTAGTATGCTTGATTATGTGAAACCCTTTGCAAATTTTTTCTTAAGGACAAAATACAAGTCTCAGCTACTATTAGTCATTAGATATTTATCTTTCGAAAACTGCTTTGCTTGCTTATAGGTGTTGGAGATTCACCCTTCAGTTCTTAAAAAGCATATATTGTTCATTGTAAAAGTGAAATATCTCCTTGTAAAAGATTTTATTATACATTGATATACAGGGTGGTCCTAAACTCATGGTACAAACTTTTAGGGTAGGTCAAGGGCATTGTAACAATGACTTTTTGTATAGGAATGTATAGTCGCAAGTGACGTGGTGAGGCGTAAACAGGGGAAATGACAGCCGAAAGGAAAAACAAAGATTTTATTCAAAGCGTTGTTGACAATTGTCATATTTACATTAAGTGTTCAAAATTGCGTCCACCAGTAGCGATACATGCTTGACAGCGTCGATGGAGCGATTGGCGTACACGTTCAAAGATGCCTGGCATTTCACGCACACTTGCAGCAGCTACAGATATGCGAGCGACGAGATCCTCATCTGAGTCAACTGGAGTCTCATAAACAAGATTCTTTAAATGTCCCCAGAAAAAGTAATCGAGGCTCGATAAATCGGGAGATCGGGGCGGCCAAGGGACTGGTCCACCACGCCCAATCCATTGAGCACCAAACGTGGTATTCAGATAATTCCGAACATTAATGCTGAAGTGTGCTGGCGCCCCATCGTGCTGAAACCACATGCGGTTACGAATGGCGATCGGAACATCATGCAGCAGTTGTGGTAACACTTCCTTCAGAAAAATAAGATAGCTTTCGCCACTTAGTCGCGTGGGTAGCAAGTATGGGCCAATCAAAAAGTCGTGCACAATACCAGCCCACACATTAATACAGAAACGTTGTTGAAACGCATGTGGACGCGTTGCATGTGGATTATCGGTTGCCCACACATGGGAATTGTGCGCATTAAAGACACCCTCGCGTGAAAATGTGGCTTCATCTGTAAATAGCACATGATCTACGAAATCCGGCTGCAATGCGCATTTCTGCATCATCCACTGGCAGAAGTTCACGCGGAGAGGATAATCTGCGGGATTCAATGCTTGTACTTTCTGAAAATGGAAGGGGTGTAAGCGATTTTCGCTTAACACTCTGCCTACAGTCTGATGACTCACACCTACGTTATGTGCAACAGT
Source organism: Uloborus plumipes (assembly GCA_038373865.1). NCBI lineage: Eukaryota > Metazoa > Arthropoda > Arachnida > Araneae > Uloboridae > Uloborus > Uloborus plumipes. The sequence continues at coordinate 535,766 of JAXGGA010000003.1, forward strand.
TCTTGTGCTTGACTCTGGTCTATCAGCCACAATGTTCAAGATGGTTTCTTCCAGCCTTGGAGTGCGTACAGCTCTTAATCGACCAGTGTCATGTCTGTTGACGCCGAAGCCACCTGTTTCACAAAGTTGACGATGCAACCGTTGAAAAATTCTGTGATCCGGCATTCGGCGATCAGGATACTCCTCGCGATACATTCGTAACGCAGCTCTGCCGTTACCATTTGCACGACCGTACATGTAATGCATGTCTGCTTTTTCTGAATTCGTGAAGTCACCCATCTTCTACGGCAGCACAATTGAGAATGGCGCTTTTCCTCATTGCGATGCATCATATTCAACAGCGGCTGGACATCTACTGCCCTCTACTGGCAATGATACCAACTGATCCCTCCATTTTTCTTTCCTTTTATTTCTCTTGTTTACGACTCACCGCGTCACTTGCGACTATACATTCCTATACAAAAAGTCATTGTTACAATGCCCTTGACCTACCCTAAAAGTTTGTACCATGAGTTTAGGACCACCCTGTATAAAACAAGTTGGAAATGCTTCCTTGAAGGGGGGAGGGGGTAGAGGTGTTCAATTACCTCCTAGTCATTAGGTATTTATATTTCGAAAAAGTACTTTGCTCCGCTTCATACAAAAAGACATAACTGAATGTGAAACCATTTTGTAAACAAATACGCATTTGAAAACAGGGAGATAAATCACATTTAAAAGGATCGACACTTATAATAGTGTTCATTCAATGCCACAATTAACTTTTATAAGTCTCATTGCCCCTTATTATACTTTCTATTCCTTTAAACCAGTAGTTCTCAACGGGGGCGATACCGCCCCCCCCCCGGTAGGCGGGGGAAAGATGTTGAGGGGCGGTGAGCATATTTTGGGCGGCAAGGGGCGGTGGACATATTTTGGGCGGTAAGGGGGCGGTGGGTATATTTTGAAACGTGCTTGTGAGGACACGTAGTGGGTGGTGGCGGCATTAAACCCTCTTCTCTTTTTCGCCAAGGGATATCTTTAAAATGTATTTTCTGGGGTTATCTCCCGAACCCTGATCTCTCCCCTAATGTCATAAAGGATAGCCTAAGATTGCCAATATCACTTGAATTTCAAAAAAGTTTTAGGAGATGGACCATACTTTAACAACCTAAATAGCCTAAAAATGTGCTTTATTGATATCCATTTGAAAATTGTTCGATTAAGAGCCCCTTTGTGCTCGCCTAACTTAGACAGCAAATACATATCAACAAAAACAGTTTCAATTTGCGTTTGTGACCATGAACATTTTTAACATCCACCAGCCACCATTAGCGAAGGCGGTGGATCTTTAATCGCCTAGGATTTAACCTGGGACCCACCGGTTATGAGTCCGACGCCTTACCAATAGGGCCTGCACGGCCCTCGCTGGAAGGGGCTCTGATCCCCTAACATTACTAAACTTAGTCCTAAAATATCTTCCATTTTGAAAAATCTTTATAAGGGACCGCTTTCTCCCCTGTAACCTTCTAAAAATTACCTAGAATTACGTCAATTTAAAATATTTCACCGGGACGAAATCTAAACCTAAGTCTGAATACCACGAAACTTAAGATTAAAGAAACTGCATTTTTAAGACTTCGTTTTCAAAACAAATTTCGAGCGATATCCCTGGTATCTCACTATCGTCTTTACTCTCAATGTCGCCAAAGGCATACTTATAACTTTTGTTATTTCGTCTAACCTTCAAAGTAATAAATAACTCAAAAAGAATTTCTTTGAATTGAACTTTTCTTGTAATTTGTGAATTCGATTCATTTCAGTTTTTTTTATAATTAAAACGTGATTTATAATCTTTAAGGGTGACAGGTACGGGCCATAGTTTTGAGTTTTTGTCCCTCCTGGAAAAAGTCTTCTTTGTCTACCTTGTCATTTTCCTTCCGCAGTAAAATCTTATATCCGTACGTATAAACAGGGGAACCGTTTGCATAGTTACAAGTAAACAAAAACAACACTGCTTAGGATCGGATTGTTAAATTAAGGTAACTATTTGAACGTAGTATATTTTTCAAAATATATTTGTTTTCAAATAAAAATGTTAAACACGTTGCATTTTTATTTCAAACCGTGTTGGTTCTATTTCTCTTAAAAATGGTTCACTCATTTAATGGACCTACTCTAGGCACTTGATTGCTACTTTAACGCAGCTTTTCAGAGGGGGGAAAATGCCCGATTTTTCTAAAAATTATAAATTATCTCATAAAGGAAAAAAAAGTAAAAATGTTTTACTCTAAATTCATTTTCAACTATGTGTTTGTACAAAATTATGGAGTTAAACCGGCCCCAAGAAAACTGCTTTACCTGCCCCCCCCCCCCCCCCCCTCTTTTTCTTTCAGTTTTACGGCCATCCGCAAAGGGGGTGTTGAAAAAAATTTTCAATTCTAAAGGGGGAGATAGTTGAAAAAAGTTGAGAACGACTGCTTTAAACTATTATTGCCTGAAAGAAAAAAAAATTCTTTTTTTTTTCAGTCCCCTTGTTGAATAACTATATTTTGGTTTCAAAGCTACTTAAACAACTTAATATTGTGAAAACTGATGATAATATATTAAAGTATTCATTACAACCACTTTGCTTGAGTATCAAAATGACAAATAAGACTTATTTTTACCAAGGTTACGTATTGGATTCTACAAAATTAACTGAATGAAATTGTAAGAGAAAAATCAGCTTTTGATAAATAATGATAAATCCGAAGCATTTAGTAACCAGTCGGTTTGACTTTTCGTCGAAAAATGAGTAATCAGCACATAGTACCATTAGCATCCGATTCGGAAAAAAATTAGATGTTCATTGGTTGAAATATTATTCTTCTTTTGAATGAGAGCTAGGTGAAGAAAAGTCGGAATTAATCTTACGTCCGATAATCCAAGATGCCCAAGGATAGATTTGTCATCTACATCAAGGACAACGACTTGCTCATTACGTGTTCGGTTCGAAAGACTACAAGAAAAAATAAATGCCCGACATATAAATCTTAGAACAACATCAAACTTATTATCACAAATATGAGCTTTTTCAATAAATGATTGCCAAAGGCATTGAAAAGAGGATGTGATGAGCAGAGAGTATCTTTTCCGTTTGATTAAATTCCGAAAAAGATAATATTTGATAAATATAAGTGTTATATCGAAATAATATATTTCATTAAGGCGTACTTTAATGGAATTGAGACGCAAAGCACAACAAAGGTTTCAGCAGCATGTTTCAGGGCTTCGTAGGTGTTTCGAAGCAGAGCGAAAGGTGACAGCATTTTTAAACAGCTTTTTTCCAATGACTAACAATTATAGCCCGTATTATATGCATATGAATATTTCTTTCTTTTAGTTGAAAATGGGTACATATAAATGAGCGATTCTCTGTAAACTGGTAATTTGCTGTCCAGACCGAGTATTTTAAAAATAATAAAGTGTAATAAAGTAATTATCGCGCTTAATACAAGTAAAGCATTAATACTCTGTGGCCCAATTGTATTTGGAGCAATAACAATTTCATTTTTTTTTTCTAGAAATTATCTAAGGGCTAAAAACACAGTCCCCTGGCTGGCCCAATCGTATTGTCTAACACTTCAAGGTAATATTCCAAAAATGCTATCAACAGTACATAAATTTGGCAATTAATATCTAAAAATAGAATAATGCAGCTATATTTTTTTCATGATATAAGGTCCAATCACGTATTTCTAAAACTTAAAATTGTCTCGTAAATTCTGTCCGGAGACTTTTCAAACAGTCCCCTGAGACAAATTCAAAGCTCCAATAGAAAAAATCTGTCACTCTTGCACCTGTTTTTTGACATGAAGTTTAAAGCAATCAGTGTGAATTTGCTGAAATTGCTAAGAACGATGTTGAAACGATACTTTGTTTAGTTTGAGAACCACATTTGTGATGAAAGTATGCATCTGGGTCGATACGAAAGCAGTCCTCTGGGAAGTGATTTTATTAATGTCAATTAGTTTAATTATGAAACATATTAGTTATTATGTCCACGATTTGTGCCTAAATTTATTGGTATTCTCGTAACTAATTATGTTCCAATAGTTTTGCAGATATTACGCAACAAAGAGCAAAAACACAATCACCTGGCACAGTCACCTGCCTAGTTATACCAGGTGGGGGACTTACCCACTATCATAATTTATCAGAAAAACACAAGCTTCAATTGACCCTCTTTCAAACTAAAGTAATAGATTTATTTTCTGAGAAAATAGTATTACAATTATACGAGCATTTCAAAAAACCATGCCCAGACAGATTTCGTGTGAAAAATGACGAGTTTACAGAGAATCGCCCAAATGCATGAGAACAAATTTTGAAAATGTATGCAATTTTGACTTATTTAGTTAGGAAAATAAAAACAGATACTGTTCGTTTTCGAACTCCGCGCCTGGCAGCCACGAACACTTTCATTTGAAAAAGGGGTGATAGGTTAAGGAGGCTTCAGCATAATAAAAATAAATGAAAACTGAATGAGATATGAAAACTGCGAATAAAAATTGAAAGCATTGGAAAGGAAGCATTCTTTTCCAATGCATTCAGTTTTTTTTTTCACTTCCTACTTTCTGTTTGAATGTTACTTTGCTTTTCCCCCCTACTTTGGGAAAATCAGAAGAGACCTGAGGCATGCGCAAATTCGAGGAAGGTCGCGATAAAATATCAGCCATTGTTTCATTCTTTAAGAACGAAAAATCTGGGGATCGATGGTAAGCCATTCGTATCGTTCATTGCAAAAGTGATGAATCTTTTTGCAAATCATTTATCTGTGCCTTATTATGTGCCATTCAACATCCCCCCCCCCCCCCGTCTCCTCACAGGTCTGTGGTGGTTGTTTTTTGTATGAATATTCTCTGGGAGCTATTGGGGACGCATACCAAAATTCACCCTCCGTGTTATCTTGAGCCGGAACAATTAAAGTTTGAAAACCACCATTTTTAAATATTTTTCTCAACTCGCTTTGTTGTACATCTGAGTTGGAATCTTGTGATCTATTTAAAACCTAACTCCGGATGAAGTAGAGCTTTGAATTTTTTAACCAAATGCCCGCCGCCAAGATTGAATGTTTAAAGCCCCATTCAGAGTCAGATTTTCTTACAGATTATTCTGAAAACTTGTGATTGTAAAGTTTTTAATAGCTGTGAAAATACTAGTAAGACTTAAAAGAAAACAAATCAGAGAAGCACGTATAACATAATAATAATAATAAGGGTAAAGAACAGAAATCAATGAGAAAACTTACTCATCAGTTGATAATACTTGCAGCGCGGGAAAATTTTCAGTAAAATTCGATTGCTTGCGCGTCCCGCGTTTTTCCTTTTAAATCTTAAAAGTATTTTGAAAGCTATTAAAAATTCACAATGACTTTTTCCGGACAATTTGTAAAAATCTGAATCTGTGTGTGGGGCTTTAAACTACTAGAAGTTTACACAGAAATTCTTTATAATCTTTCCCTCCATTTTAAAAATATGATAAATTAAAACAATTTTATTCAATTAATTTGTGCTGTTCTTGTGTTCACCTTTGACTTTACTACTGGCCAGACAAAAAGTATATAGAACTGGATTTTGCACCATTCAGTCCTGATTCCTTTTGTACCATTTGCGTCTTACATCTCCCCCCTCAAAATCCCCCCCCCCACACCCAACTGTGATTTTCATCTACTCCCGTGTCACTACCCACACTGCAAGTTTGATTTTTATATTTTAAACTACATGCCTATTTTTTGTATAGGAAAAAATAATGATTATAATTAACTAAAATATTAGTCAAATGCATAAAACTCTTGTTTTAACCATATACTTAAAATGTATTACAAAAAGTATAATATCAATGTAAAAAGATGTGATATCTCTTCAAAAATAGCCTTGTAAAAATTTCCTTGCCGAGAAATCTTTAAAATCCTTCCCGCTACAAAAGAAGGCTTCATCCTAAATTCTAAAACCGTCAAGCTGAAAATTTAATATCTTTTTTGTCCACCAAGTGTCTGCAAAACTACCATCCTCCTTGTTTTCTTTTTACATCACACCTACTTCAGCAAGAATCTCCCTCACCGCTAACTAATCACAAGTATAGACAGATACTTTTAATTGTTTTTAGTCCTTTTTGGTGAGAAGCTTTGCAAAGCGATCTCGTTATAGGTATTCTCTCGTAGGTATATCTCGCTGTACGAGCAAAGTTGCTCGTTGAGCAGAAAGCTTCCGCCAAACAGGACTAAAAACAATTTAACCCTTAACGCCCCAACGGGACTCTGAAGTCCCACTTATATTAATTTAGTATTATGAATCCTAAATGGCTGGAATCATGCTGAAGCTTTTGAGCACCACTCCTTGTACTTCGCTGAGAGGTCGATAGTTGGTACCTGCAATCGGAAACAGTTTTCTTGGGGGCCCTAATTCGTAGGGGGCCTTAGACCTCCAAAATTTGCCAATTTTTTTTTATTCGTTAAAAATGTTTTTCAATGTATTTTTAACTCAAAAAACCAAAAAAATATATAAAATTCATTGTTAAGTTAATTTGGGACGTAAAGGGTTAATGGGTCCATTCATGCTGGTAAAGAGTTGGTGTAAGAGGAGAATCTAGCTGAAGTAAGGTGTGATCAGGACCGCCGCTACCAGAGATGGGACCCAGTACCAATTTTAATGCCGGGCCCCCATGCCAAATGCCCCTCCAAACGCTTCAGCATATTTGCAATTGTAAAAAAAATGGAGAAAAATATTTTTTTTTCAGAAAAACTTTTTTTTTAGTTATGAAAGTGTGCATCTGATTTTATTTTCACATTATTTGTATCACCAGATGATTTTATTATTTTTTTTACACGAAACGACAAGTTTGAAAACAGAAAAACACAATTTTTGACGTTTGGTTCGACAAACTTCAAAATTAATACTTTGAAACCGCATTAACATGTAATATTGCATTGTTTAGTTGCTTATAACTGAATTTTTAAATTTTAATGGAAATTTAAAAATTGTAATTCGAAGTTTTTGTAAAAATAATATATTTTTAAATACAGTATCTGGATACAGAAAAAGTTGGATAACTTTTCATGTCTGAGATAAGTGTCCCCGGGCTACTTGATTGTTGTTCTTAAGGGGTTACAGTACCTTTCTAACAAATTTCTTTAATTTAAGTGAAAAAGTTAATTCTTTGAAATATTTGTTTCTGCACTTGTTTAAAAATCAATAATTTATTTTCAAACATCAAAAATTTTGAAAACTTTTTTTGAAAATTTGAAAAATGTAAGAAAATTTCAGTTTTTTTAAAACCCTAAGGCTTTTTTGTTTCTGCACTAATTTCAAAATTTCTTTTTGCGAAATGATCACAAGGAAAACCTCAACAAATCTGTGCATTCATTTTCTTATATTTTGATTAGAAAATATTTTGTGACCTTTTATGTAAAAAAATCTTAGAAAATTTTGTTCTTCGAGGTTTAACAAACCCTAAAAATTTTTGTAATTTATAAAACGCTTATTCCATGCACAGTTTTGTTAAATATATTATCCTGAGTGCAAAAAATATTGCTTTAAAGTGATATCTTTAATAGAAAAAATTCCTTAGCATTTCTAGTAACATAGAAACACTAAAAACTGATCACCGAGAAAAAGCACTTTAAAGTTTGGCTTTTCCATTAGAACACATAGCATGTATGCCCTAAAGTCACTCATAACTTTTTTAATAATTTAGCTAGAACAATGCTGTTTTTTTCTGAGTGTTTTAAATAACTTTTACTTTTGAAATAAGCAATAAAATTTTTTTTGGTCTTTTGGTCATTTTTGAGGTACTGTAACCCCTTAAAATGCAAGAGACATTTGTCAATGACAGTTTAGACTTGGTTTTACGTTTGACGAGTTTCTGTAGCTTTTGGAAAGCGGTGCATTTTTCTTTGCGCAAGCGTGTTTCATTCATTAGTGTTTGTACAAGCAATTGTTTCACATTGAGAATCGGCAATGGAAAGCGAGATTTTTTTTTTTTTTTTAACAGCTTTTTTTTTTTTTTTTTTTTTTTTGATGAAATTGTTGACACTATTACTGGAAAAACATGTTCATTTCCTTACGGGCCCCCCAAAGCTCCGGGCCCCGGTACTAGAGGTCCAGTATACCCCCTCAAACGGCGGCCCTGGGTGTGATGAAAGAGGAAAAGTGAGAAGATGGTAGTTTGGCAGATATTTAGCGGGAAAAAAATAAACTTTTTAAGCCTGAAGATTATGAAAGCGTTCTTTTCTGCGGAAGAGTTGAAGTTTTCCTTGGCGGATACAACAAGGTTGTTTTTGAGTAGATGCATTTCCCTAAATGATGTCAGAAATATTTTCTTTGCTTTGTAACTTTCTGATGTTCTCATAATTTTGACCCCAATGTATTATTTTCAGGAAAGTATAAATGTCGAGAAAGCTGGCCAAATAGTACATGGGAAAGGAGCTTCAATTTAATCCTTGATAGCATTCTGCTAGCTATGCCCCTCATTATTATGGCAACAGCTTACACCAGAATAGGCTTAATCCTACGCACAGAAATATCGGAAAACAGTGTCTTTGAAGCAGGTATGCATATTTTTCTTTTTCTTCCAACAAAGAAACAACTTTAACCCTTAAACAGCTAATTTTTTTTCCAGAAATCAGTCCAAAAAGTGTCACCTTTTTATCGCATTTTTTGTTCATTTTACATTTACCTTCCAATCAAAATAGAAAACACAATAGAGTGCAAACTATCCTTTACTGAACACCTATCACCATCTATACGAATGATTTGCTTCTCAAAATAGAAAAAATTCGGGAGAAACTGTGTGTGTGTGTGTGAAATTGCTAATAGAAATCTTATTGTCCGTACGGCGTACGGGCAAAACAGGGAAGGGGATAAAAGAAAAATGGAATCAATGGAAACAAAGTAACACCACATATGTGGTAATTTTGAAAGTAAACTGTTGGTGAGTGAGGATATGTACCACTGAAGGAGATTCTGAAAGCTCCACGTGTTTTCAAACAGCTGTATGGGTACCAGCGCTATATTTGTGTAGGGGGAGGATTCTGCCACCCACGATAGATATTTTTCTTTTCCTTCCAACTAATGAACTACTTAAATAAATAAGGTTTGTTGAAGTAAAACAAAACATGGGATCAGTGAAACCAAACTATCTCCACACTAGAGGTATTTTTTCAACTAAACTGTTGGTGAGTATCTAAACAATTTCACGTGTATCTAAACAATTGTGCAGGCGCCAGTGCTGTAGTTGGGAGTGGGAGGCGAAGAGCGTTTGGGACTCCGCCACCTGAAATATTTGGTTTTTTAATATAAAAATAACTGAAACGTAATGTAAATAGATTTCAAACCATTCTCTCTCCTGTTGAGTCCCCCCCCCCCCCCAAAAAAAACCCTTAGGTGAGTCCCTATTTTTTCATTTCAACTACAGCACTGGTAGCCGCCATCATTGTTTGGAGATGAGACTTTGAAAAAAGTTCCATATAAAGTTGTAGTTATACTTTTCCTGGTGAAAGAAACATAACTGTAATTCATTTCTTTTATGTACTTTTATGGATATTTTATCCTCTTAGGTTTTACTAGGCATAAAACACATATTTTATCCAAGATCATCTGCTTTTTCTATTACCGTTGGTGACTAAGTAGCAGGTTCTATTACAACGGCAACTCCATATTGTATACCAAAGTCAACAGTTTTCACGAAAACTGTTTACTTTGATTACTTTTATAACTTTCAAATAACAGAATTCGCTAGGCTCGAGCCTTTCGCTATGCTTCGCAAGCCTTTGCAAGGTCTGATCACAACTCTGTCACAATACTGCCTGGAAATGATCGAAAGCTTGTTCGTTGATTGCGGAGATTTGTTAATATATTTTCTTAATCCTGGTCAATCTAGTTGACGTACTCTTTCTTGACTTTCTCATAACATTCGCAAAATGAAACTTACTTTTCCCAGCTCAGTCCCATTAGATTTAATTAAAGTTTGCTGTAAAAATGCTAAAACATTATTTTGTTGAATCGAGAAATTAAATGATGCCGTTCTTATACTCAATTCTTAATAATACAATCTCTTTCAACTATTAAAAAGTTTCGAATTTAGAATGAAGGACTATAACTTCTTTAAAAAAACTCTAGCAACTTTTCTGAATGTTTTCTCCATAAAATTTCTTTGCCTACCACCTTTTTAGCATATTTTTTCCAAGTTTTCTTTTAGTTTAGTTCAGTTATAAAAAGTTGTTTTGAGGATTTTTTTCCCAATGGAAACTTCAGTATTATGTTTTAGCCACTTTACATTTTCTGAAACCAAAAAAGTGTTTACAGTGTAAAATGCTTTTTAAAATAGATCTGTAAAACTCCTTTATTAATGTTTTTAATCTTTTAATTCTACAAGTATTTTTTTCTTCCATTTTAGATGAATCAATCAGCAATTCTCGGAATCGCCAAAGATTTAGTAGCCAGATTACGTCGACTGATGACTGCATCTTATGCAAATCTCCAAAATGGTCCATGAAGTTCAGCCAGTTCAGTGGGCCTACACATGGGAGCTCTACACGGACATCTACAGTCACTTCTCAATTTCATTCTGGACATCAATACAGTACATCTGAAAGTGTCAGCACAGTCACTTTAAACATGAACAGTCATAACTTAGAACATCGCCTTGCTATAAAGAAAAGAGTAACTTGCATGTTGTTCATTGTTGTCCTCGAATTCTTTATCTGCTGGACACCCATTTATGTCATCAACACAATTGCGAGTTTTGATTCTAATTTCGTTTATGAAGGGGTTGGATATTTCAATATATCATTCTTTCAATTACTTTCTTACGTGTCGTCTTGCTGCAATCCAATAACTTATTGTTTCATGAACAGAAATTTTCGAAGAGAATTCTTACAAACATTTACCAGATTGTGTCTCTCGTGTAAAGTGTGCAGACGAAGTTCAAGAAGTAACCCTACACTCAACTAAAACCTTCATTTATTCCTTGAAACCAACGATTTAAAAGTCTGGTTTTTGCAGGTTTTCAGTCAAACCCACATACACTTTGAAAAGAATATTTCATTTTCTGAAGGTTATGTGACTGACAGAAAAGAGATTCAGTGAATGCTCAGCATGCAGCCAGAATGACACATGCTATCAATTTGATAATGAAAATGGTTCAAAAGGCCGCATTGAAAATTTCTTAGCAAGCTTAAACAAGTATTGAAATTATTACACTCACTGAGTAAGGATTCACATTGATCCACTTTTAAGACCCAGAATTAGTAAAAAAAAAAGTAAAGATAATGTACACTAGTATTAACGCGAAAAATTATATTATCCTTTATTTTACATTATAAGTGTTTATGCCTTAATACCAATTCAAAAGATAATTTGTTGTTCAGTTACTTTTTTTTTTAATTTTGAAAATACGTATGACTGGATAAAACAAAGTGACAACTAATCAATTTGCTTCTACTCACCAACTGATGACCAGAAAAAAATACTACACTTGATATTTATAGTCCGCATAACAACGCATGGTAACGTTTAAAATGATCTTCGATTGGAACTAAAAATATACCTATCCCTCTTGCTTTTTGCCTGAAACAAAATGAAAGAAATCGAAAAATTTTCTCCAAAGGAAAAGTAGTTTTCAATTCAATTTCACCACTTACAGATAAGTCTTTGATCATAAAGTAGTACATCTCTTTCCCAACTGAAATAGCACAGCTCTTACTTTTCAGATTTCTTTGCTACTACAATTTGAGAAAAGTACTCTATTCTAGCTCGTTGGGTTCCAACATAATTTAGGAACCAGAAACTTGACTCACTTGAAGCTAATGAGCATCAAAGGAAACTTACAATCCGAGCAACCCATAGCGCGGTGGCCAGAAAATGAGATGAAAAAGCACAGCTAATAGAAAATTTATTTCTTCCAGACATTTTTAATCTTTTTTTTTTTTCCTTTTTTGAACTCCACAGAACAAATTTGTATCAATTTTGCACAACCATTTAACACTAGATTGCCTAAGTAGTCATTTTGACTGCTTTTTAATTTCAATTAGGGTTCAAAAATTATGCATATAATGGCACTACTTCTTACATTTTGGGACATTTTATCCAGCATATGAATGCATTTATTATAATTGTAGTTACATCCCCCCTCCTCCTTTATTTCTAGTATATTTATGAATTTATGTGTAATATCTATATTGCCCAAGCAGTCAAAATGACTTGTTTAGGCAATCTAGTCTTTATGAGATCAAATGTTGGCTGTCAGTCACTGTATTTCTCAATTCAAGTTTTTTTAAGCAGGTTGTGATAACAACGCACAAGATTGAAAATTTTATTTTCCAACATAAGCTGCAGTATGCCAGTGATACTAATAACCCATAACTTACTAATTAAGTAAAATGAGACTTTGCCTTAAAGCCATTGATACTGTAGATCTCGTGAAACTTAATCTGTGAAACTTAATCGTAATCTGTGTCTGATTGAAGATGGGACATAACGGGGAAAGAATTGTATATTATAAATAGCAAATTTTCTCAATTTAAAAAAATCTACGAACATGGTTCTGTAAATATCTGTTCTGTAAATAGTCTTACATTTCCCGTGTTTAGGAAATTAAAAAAAAAAACTTGAATTTAGAAAGTTTCAAAAAAGAAAGAGCCTTATTACTAGACGGAATTTAAGGCAACGTAACATCAGAAAGCTACACGGAATAAATTTGACATCGGTTGAAAAAATAAATAAAAGTTTTCTATTACATAAGAGATATTTTGCTTTGAGAAATCGGTTCATGTTGAAATAAAAAAAAAAGATGTCTGAACTATGTGCTTAAATATAGCACTTTTTTTTTCGAGGGGGGGGGTCACCAGAAATCGCCTTACGACGCTTACCCTTTGGCGGAAAAGTTAGTTAAAATGATCACCAGTTTGCATAAAATTTATTTTTAGTATAAATTTACATAAAATGTCACGAATACTTTCATATTTAGGAAAATATTTCAAAGGTCTCGTGGGAGTACTATTGAAGATATACTTCACCTTTCTCACTCCAACCTGAGGGCTTAAAATATCGATGTTTCTGATTTTCCTTTATTTAGTGGAAGAAAGTGCTCACAACTTGTGTTATACTTCTTGTGTTTTACCTCATTTTTGAATTGAAATAAAATTTACCACATTAACTTTGAACTTTATTACCATTTTACTTTTACATGTACTGGCTCATTTCTAATAGTTCATATTTTTATGTACACAATAAAATGATTGTGTGTTAATGTATTTTAGTCATTTTTCTTTTGTACTATCAGCAACACACGTTATTTTAATAATCCGGCATGGTGTCGAATATGTCTCAAATGGCTTTAATTCCAATCACCTAAGATTTTAAGACAGAATAAAGATTAAAAATAATTTTCTCAGTAAAAAATTCAAACTTACTTTAATTTGTAGAAGAGTTAACTATGATTAATTACGATTAAAAATATTTATTTGTCCACTGGTAATTCATAATTGAAGGGTTTCGAGGATGAAGGGGCTATGTTATATTTTTTTGAAAATACACTCGAGAGAATGATAACGAGGGCAATGGATGCAGGTAAGCAAATAAAACTTGGTACATCAAAAAGATGTCATTCAACCAATTATCCACTATCGGCAAAACTAGAAAGCAAAAAAGCTGCGAGAACTGCAGAAATAAAATTTTGAACTTGAATTACTCGCAATTTCGGTTTTGTCACATGACTACTTCACATCTCAAGCTCTTCAATGAGCAACGGCCGTTTTTTTTTTTCTTTTTTTTCCTTCAAACTCAGAACTCTAAAAGCAAAAAAAAAAAGGAAAAAAATAAATAAAAGGCAAACAATTATGCTTTGTTACTTTTTATTTATCATAATGTGCGTACTTTACCTAAGGTAAGCGTACACTTGGACATTAGGGTGGGCCGAAAAAACACTTTTTTTTATTTCGAATTTGTAATAGCGCGGAAAAGTTGCGAATTATGAAGACAAAAAGAAGGAAAAAAAAATTATCGAAATCGGTTGATATCTTCCGATCGCGCATAAGGCCTAAAGTTTGACAAAAATTGAAAAAACTTCATTTTCGCGATTTTTTTTTTAAATTTTTGAATTGGATGTTTTCGAAATGTAATAGTGCGGAAAAATAGCTAATTGTAAAGACAAAACGAAGGAAAAAAAATTATCGAAATCCATTGATATCTTCCGATCGCGCATAGGGCCTAAAATTTGACAAAATATGAAAAAAACTTCATTTTTGCGATTTTTTTGAAAAAATTTTGAATGAAATGTTTTCATAATTTTTTCGCGCGAAAAAATTTACAATTATGAAGACAAAAAGTGGGATAAAAAGGAGGAAAAAAATTATTGAAATCTATTAATATCTTCCGGTCGTGCCTAGGGCCTAAACTTTGGCAAAATATGAAAAAACATCAATTTTTCGATTTTTTGTTTAATTTTTTGAATTAGATGTTTTCGTAATGCAATAGTTTGTAACGTTTACTAATATAGCCTTAAATTGATTTTGTTTTGGTTAGTTAATATCTTCCGGTTGCGCATTAACCCCAAAATTACTCAAAATAATAATTAAAAAAGTTATATTTTTACGCGTTTTTGGTTTTTGATGAATAATTTTTTGTGAAACAACCGTAGTATTTTTTGAGACAGACTGACAATAATATAGAAAAGTAAACTACCACAGGTTCAGTCGATGTTATCCAGTTGCGAAAAGCCTTAGAAACTCTCATGCGCAGACGTCGGGCAGCAATCCAGGCAACGTCGCTCGCCTGGCTACGGCTCTCTTCCACTCCATCGCCGCCTTCCTAGGACCATGTCAGCTGTCTGCCTATACTGTTTTTTCACTCTGCGCTTCTATGTAGTAATCGCAGTGTACTATTATTTAGTTCAATCTAACTGTTTTCATTTTGAAATTCTTGTAGTCTTCTGTAATGATGTAGTTTCCTGCTGTGTGTGGACTCTGTGATTTAACAAAAAGTTATGTAATAACAAGACAAATACTCTAATAACGAGACAAATATTTGGCTGCCCCACTTTTGACACTCCAAAGAACTGCCATCAAACTAACTGCCTACTGGCGAAGACACCATTATTAATTTCTAGTGCCAAATTTAACCTTCCTTGAGTACGGCACCTAATGATGTCCTTGCCAGTGGACGGCTTGTTTGATGACAGTTCTTTTGGAGTACCGAAAGTGGGGCAGCCAAATATTTGTCTTGTTATTAGAGTATTTGTCTTGTTATTTGGCTCGGCAATTGTATAACTTTTTCGTTAAATCACCGAGTTCACACAGAGCAGAAACCTACATCATTGCAGAAGACTACAAAAATTTCAAAATGAAAAAAGCTAGATTGAACAAAATAATAGTACACTGCGATTACTACATAGAAACGCAGACTGAAAAAACAATATAGGCAGACAGCTGACGTGGTCCTAGGAAGGCGGCGATGGAGTGGAAGAGAGCCGTAGCCAGGCGAGTGACGTTGCCTGGATTGCTGCCCGACGTCTACGCATGAGAGTTTCTAAGGCTTTTCGCAACTGAATAATATCGACTGAACCTGTGGTAGTTTGTTTTTATATATTATTGTCAGTCTGTCTTTAAAAATAATACGGTTGTTTCACAAAAAATTATTCATCAAAAACCGAAAACGCGTAAAAATGTAACTTTTTCTTAATTATTATTTTGGGTAATTTTGGGGTTAATGCGCGACCGGAAGATATTAAATGACCAAAACAAAATCAAAGCACAATGTTTTAAGGCTATATTAGTAAACGTTACAAACTATTGCATTACGAAAACATCTAATTCAAAAAATTAAACAAAAAATCGAAAAATTGATGTTTTTTCATATTTTGTCAAAGTTTAGGCCCTAGGCACGACCGGAAGATATTAATAGATTTCAATATTTTTTTTCCTCCTTTTTATCCCTCTTTTTGTCTTCATAATTATAAATTTTTTCGCGCGAAAAAATTATGAAAACATTTCATTCAAAAAATTTTCAAAAAAAATCGCAAAAATGAAGTTTTTTTCATATTTTGTCAAATTTTAGGCCCTATGCGCGATCGGAAGATATCAATGGATTTCGATAATTTTTTTTCCTTCGTTTTGTCTTTACAATTAGCTACTTTTCCGCACTATTACATTTCGAAAACATCCAATTCAAAAATTAAAAAAAAAATCGCGAAAATGAAGTTTTTTCAATTTTTGTCAAACTTTAGGCCTTATGCGCGATCGGAAGATATCAACCGATTTCGATAATTTTTTTTTCCTTCTTTTTGTCTTCATAATTCGCAACTTTTCCGCGCTATTACAAATTCGAAATAAAAAAAAGTGTTTTTTCGGCCCACCCTATTGGACATTGCTATTATTATTCAATTTTCAATATTTAACTCCCGTTATTTACTAAAAACCACTGCAACGTGAAACCCTCATAACACGCTAATTGATAACTTTCTAATCAAAATTTAACAAACAAGATAATCTTTTTTTTTAAATCACGATTTCTTAAAATCTAATTATTCCAAATGCACAATTTTAACTGAAAATAATTCCTCATAATGTTCTCTCATCATGTTGCCTATTTCAATAATTATATAAGAGAGCAGTCTCATTATTGTTTCACTACAGATGGATTTAAAAAAATTGCAGTTGAAAACTATACTAAAAGTTTATTACTCAACTAATCTCTCTGATTGAAGCGTAAAACACCTGCTGTACTATACAACTTGTAATGTTCTTAATTCATTAGTGATTTATGATTTTCAAAGAAGAAATATAAGGCAAAAACTTTGTTATTCAGAAATTTAGCTCAACGTTTTGGAAACAGGGCATTCCACGTGGTAAGCATCTCAACACTGCAAAAAGTAAATGTTTTTACAGTATAATACAAAAACTAAAAAATTTAAAAAAACTAAAAATTGCTAATTTTACAGTAATAATCTGTAAAATTGCTAATTTTAGTTTCTTACTGTTAATTTTACTGTTTTAAACTGAAACACCTCTGCTGCCAGTAGTATACTGTTGTTTTTACAGTATAATACAGCTAATTTTATGGTAATAAACTGCAAAGTTTACAGATTTACAGTTTATTTCTGTTCATTTTACAGTTTTAAACTGAACCTCTGTTTCAGTAGTATACTGTAAAAACAAATTTTTTTTTTTTTTTTTTTTTTTTTTTTTTTTTGTGAAGATAGCATAGAAAAATATTTTTTTTAAGTTAGAATATTTTCTGAAAGTTTTATGTGAATTTGAGATGTTTAAGTTCTTTTTTTTTTAACTTTCAATGTTTCATAAAACATTTAAATGTTGATGCGGTTAAAAGTTCAGCAAAATCATTTTTTAAATTTGGAATGCAAACCAGCTTTAAATGAGTTAGGAAACAAATAGTTAAAACTGAAAATTAGTTTTACAACGAACCAGAAAATTTTAACTGAAATGTTGGCCGTCAACTTTTTCTCTTTTTTCGAAACGAAAAGCAAAGTGCTCAAGTGCGTAAAACAAAACATTTCTGAACAAAACCGTTGAAGAAGAGTCCAGTTTATTTGTTTCTTTTAGTGTTACTATGACGAAATGTTGCAAATTTGTTTTCCATGCAGATAGCGAACACCGGAATGTTTGGTTCAATAAGAGCGTTTTATGATAGGGATTTGCTGAGCAAACATTGTAGGCCAGGCAATAAAATACAAGATCGCTTGTCACAAGTAAGCAGTTGTTAAAAGAAAATGTTGAAACGGATCGAGTTTTCTGTGATTAAAGTATCTGGAGAGGACGAACATTTTCCTGCAGTAGAATTAAATAATCAGCGACCCACTGCTAAAGGATGGATGTCCCCAAAGTATGTATGAATATTTTTAGATAAGGTAAATGTCTAGTTATGGGCATGGTTAAGAGGGTTTTTTTTTTTTTTTTTTGAATTGCTGTTGAACTGAGATGTTGCAGTTTTGGTTTATGGAGTAAACTAATTCTTACGGTGTTGGGACTTTTTTTGTCGCTGTGAAATTTTTATTCATTTTCAATCATTTGTTATAAATATACTTGAAATAAATTAGAATACACTGGTTTGACCAGTTATGGTCACACTCGTGAGGTAAACTTTATGGTGAATTATTAGACTTAAACTAATTGATAATGGAAGGGGAACTCCGCAATTTAAAGCTCGAACTGCTGCATACCTTGATTGCCGATCTCATATTAAAACGAACTCGTCTGGTCAGAAAGCATTTTAAATCTAAATATATTTAACTGTTTTTGAGACGATATGGTGAACACGCAAAAGGAAAGAATCCGCATTAGTAAAATTCTGCTAGTCGCAAAAGCATAATAAAGAAAGGAAATTGAAAATTCTTATATTAAAATTAATTACAAGTATCTTAATTGTTAACAAATAGAAACCGGCAGCAGATAAACATTTTAAATCATTGAGTTTTCTTTCCCCGTCGGCCAATAAGGACATCGGTTTCCAATCCTGTAGATTTAAGCCTTAGCCGCATTTGCTAAAAAATGTTATAATTCCAGTCCTATTTTCCATAGAAGTTCCAAACACATCTCATCAGACGCAGAAATATTTTTTCTTTCATTTGGTACTATTGTTTTAAATTTTCCAGTATATTTTCACGTCAAAAATTGCAAAAACATTTTAAAGGCTTTTAGCCCTTTTGGGCGACTTTTGGGTACCGTCCACAATTTTGGAAAACAGTGCTAATAAAATTCGGAACTTAATTATTCAACTCAAATTGATTTCAAAATACCTAACTTAATTACTTGGAGGGTAAAAAAAATAATTAGAATTAATGGCGCTTAAAGGGTTGATTAATATATTTGTTAATTTATGTCATCTGAATACGCGACCAAGCTAAGACACTTTCGATCACTTCACCTTGCAAACAATTTTTTTTTTTTTTTTCAAAATCTGTCTATCCGTTTAGGCTGTACGGTGCCACAGACAGATCGACAGACACACAGACACGTCAAACTTAGAACTCCCTTCCTTGTTGCGTCAGGGGATTAAAATACAGCAATCCAACGTCATTGGTTTCGTTTCTCAAAACACACTTTTTTGAGCTTGGGTTTAAAAAAAAAAAAAAATGCATTAAAAATCAATCATTGTGTTTCAAAATTCGTCGGCGGTGAATTTTTGTGTTTTGTAAGTCTAATAATGCATCGCTTTTCCTATCAAAATATCTCATGTTATAAAATTAGTGCTTAAAATGTACTTAAAAAATATTTTCTCGCCAAAATTCAAGTTCTTAAGCAAAATCATATCTGATTTTTCACCTCCGTCTTATTATAATAATTATTCTTTTTTATTATTTATTTTCAACAATTTTCGGATCTTTGTAAATACTGTTTCCAAAAATGTAATTTGACTTTAAAATAGAAAATTTATTAACAAACTTATTCAAATTCCAGCCTCCCCTATTCTGATTGTCTTGAATTATTTTTTTAAGGATGTCTTGTAAGAATTTTGTCTCATTTCATTCCGATTTTTAAAATTATTCGCCCATTTGTCTGCTGTAAAAAACTCACACTTACCAAAATGTTTACTATTTTGAATTTGTTTCTTATCTTATTATTCGCGTGCATAAAAAAAAGAGCCTTAAGGTATAAGCTTTCAAATAAACCTATCTCTGTTCATCCCCCCCCCCCCAATCGATTGACGGAATTTCGTTCGAAACTATTGCCCCAAACATTTGCTTTAAAGTAGTATATTTATAAGCTTTTTTTTAACAATCCATCCCCCCTCCCCTCTCTCCAACTCGAGCCGTCTTAAATCAATTTCATTTTTTAGGCTTGCTTTGAGAATTTTATTTTTATTTTAAACTATTTACCTATTTGTCTACTTGAAAAAACTTTATTACGCTTATTTAAACTATTTACTAATATTGATTACTTTCTAGTTTTATTATTCATGTTAGAAAGCACACAGGCTGTGCTGGTATTAATTTATTATAAGAAATAATTTTCGTTTAATCATAAAAACTAAGATAGTTTACTTTTTTTTTTCTTTCAATTTTCAGCTAATATTTTTTACAGATAGATGAGAAAATTAAAGAAACGTTCTGTAAATAAAGCAGTAAAAAATGAACTTTCAAAGAAATTGAATTTGTTTCAATTAAATGTAAGTCATTATCGTTTCAGTTAAATTTTGTATGGTTCTCAGTTTCTAAAAAAGCGTTAAATTTGCTACTACAGTCATAAAATTTTTTTTTAAATAAAGTGTTTGTTTCCTTTAGCGCTTTTATTCAAATATTGTTTCCTTTTCAGTTTCTAACAATCATTTTAAATTGAAACTTTCAACCCGAGATGTAATATACTAATAATATAAAGCTGTAAAGTTTGTTTGTTTGCTTGCTTGAACGCGCTAATCTCAGGAACTACTGGTTCGATTTGAAAATTTTTTTGTGTTGAATAGTCCATTTATCCAGGAAGGCTTTAGGACTTATTGTTATAACAAAAAATAATAATGTAAAAAATAATAAACTCTAAGAAAAGAATTAGTTTCTTCTCTTCTCGAGAGATGGCGCGCATAAACAGTATGGCTAAGCTTTTGCAACTGTGGAGGCGCCCTCTACATTCAATGGTTGACAATCAAGCAGTTGCTCTTGCCTTTTAATGTGGATTAGTTTCCACTCTTCTCGAGAGATGTTGTTCGTTAAAATTATTTTTTAGCAACTGTGTAGAGAGCGCTGGTTGACAATTGCTCTAGCCTCGAGAGTCTTGCCTCTTGCCACATGGCTCAGATCACGAAATGGTTTTCGTGTTTTTCTTTGATATTCAGGTACATAATTTGTTTTGTAAGATTTTTCTATTAACTTTTGTCTTCCTTATTTCTGCATTGTTAGTATTTGTTCTTCATTTGTGGTTGTTCTTTGTAACTTTATTATTATAGTGTACCTCAGGTACTTAACTAAGCACATAATTTAAAACCATAGTATATTTATGTAGGGTATTGTTTTCTTATTCTTTTCACTTTTTTTTTTCTTATGTACTAGGTACAGGTAGGTAAGTAGGTTTCAAATTAGTCAAAGCTTTTTTTTTTTTTTTTTTAATGATTTAAGATAGTTACTAATCTAAGTAAATAATATGATTCGTCATATTTTTGTAACGTTTTTACTATTTTGTATCATTGGTACTAAACACATAATTTAATTGCATAGTATTTTTATATTGGGTAGTGTTTAATTATTCTTTAAACGTTTTTTTTTCCTTGTGTAGCACATACATACGTTGACTTCAAATTAGTCTAACCTTTTTTTTAATAGTTGCATATAGTTACTAATCTAAATAAATAATTTGATTTGTTATGGTTTAGTACAACATGGGTACTTATCTAAACACATAATAAAAGTGCGTGGTACTTTTATATTGGGTATTGTGTTGAATAGTACATTTATACAGAGGTAGCCCGTGCAACACCGGCCCACGCAGCTAGCAATAATATACACTGCTCGACATTGAAAATGCAACACCAAGAAGGAGTGGTCAGAAATTGATGAAATTTGGTAAGAAGACAGAGACAGCATGGAACAATAAGTGATATTTATTTCAAAATAAATAAGCAAAATTTAGAGCGAGGACGGCGTCGGCTCAGTAAGAAGTACGACCACCGCGGACAGCGATGCACGAAGAAACACGTCTAGGCATGGAGTCAATAAGCCTGCGGATGGTGTCCTGAGGGATGGCACTCCATTCCCTTTCAACCATTTGCCACAGTTCGTCCTCTGAACGAGGCAGTGACAGGTTCTGCAAACGGCGTCCAATCACGTCCCACACATGTTCGATTGGTGACAAGTCAGGAGAGTATGGGGGCCAAGAAAGCATTTGTACACCTCGTAGAGCATGTTGGCTGATTCGAGCACTGTGAGGCCGGGCGTTATCCTGTTGAAAAATTGCATTTGGCAGACCCTGAAGGTAGGAGATTGCCACCGGCCGCAGTACATTATCTACATATCGTTGGGCCGTCATAGTGCCCCGAATACGAACTAGAGGTGATACGGAATTGTATGCAATAGCGCCCCAAACCATTATGCCACGTTGTCGCGCTGTGGGGCGTTCCACAGTTACCGCCGGATTCGATCTTTCTCCACGTCGACGCCACACACGTATGCGTCGCTGGACAAACAGAAGCGGGATTCATCTGAGAACACTACGGTTTGCCATGATGCCATCCACATCGCTCTGGTCCGGCACCATTCCAAACGTTGGAGTCTGTGCTGTGAGGTCAATGGCAGTCTTCTTAGCGGGCGCCGTGATTGCAGGCCACGTGCAACCAGTCGACGGGAAATGGTTCTGGTCGACACAGGAACATCCAGGGTACCTTGCACGTGCTGCAGAATCGACGTACAAGTGACTTGCGGGTCCGCACAGCTTGTCGGTGAATCCGTCGATCCAAGCGGTCTGACGTCACTCTGACTGCACCTGCACCTATCACACGTATCCTTCGAGACGAAAACCAAATTTCTCCGATAATTATTCTGGCGGAGAAACCAACATGAACATAGCCCACTTTTCAACTTCATTCTCTTATATCTTACTTCACGTGCGTCGGAGAGCTGTGCATTTCATATCATTGGCATAACTCAGTGACGTGCGTCTACGGTAAAATTTGCATGAATTTCTGACCACTCCTTCTTGGTGTTGCATTTTCAATGTCGAGCAGTGTAATTCAATATCTATCAATATGAATGACAATTTATATAAATATTACCTGAATTTACTACGTAGTTATATACTGTATTACTCAAATTATGCAGGTAATGCATTCACATTAAGCATGAAATCTAATATTTGTCAGATCAATAGCATTCTCATCAGATGTGTTGCGGTATTGTGCCAGCTAAGCTAGCAATTTGAGGTGAGCTACTTCACTTTTCCAACTGGACCATAATTTGGTGCGAAGTCCGGTGGGTATTATAGGGTAGGTATCCATTCACAGCACAACAAACCATTCACACAAAGGAAAGGCAAGGACAGGAAAGAAAAAGTACATCCATATCCGAGCCGAGATTCTAATCCGGGACCACATCATCCGGGTCAGACTTCTCTAACCACTAGACAAGGTGGCCGGCGCATCAGACCACGGCCCTCTAGTAGGCCGTGATCAGACCTGCAACAGTAAAATATACCCACTCCCCCTCCCCTCCTAAAATGCGGGTAAAAATCTGTCAACGATGCACAGTTGAAATACCCCATTAATTTTATTTTCTAAATATCTCTAATAAGTGAAAATTTACATGGTCAAATTGGCACTTTTTCTGATATTCATCCTAAAACGTAAATCACTCTATAGATAAAAAAATTATGCATTGAAAAAAATGTGGAGGGTTTGGTCTTGAAAGATGCTATTTTGAGAATCCGCTGATGGTGTTTCTGGAATATCGATAACAAACTTGATATTAACAATAAAGTAAAACCACGGAGAGATGGCGGATGGACCGGAAACGGAAACTGGCCACTTCATTTTGAAATTGGTCGTATCGGCAAGAACGAGTTAGCATTGAAGTCACGCGTACTCGCTAATCCAACCTATTTCCAAATGAAGTGGTCCGTTTCCGCTTCCAGTCCACCCGCCATCTCCTTCGTGGTCTTATTTTACAAGAGAACTCCCCCCCCCCCTCCCGAAGTATCAGTGCCCTTGTTCTGGAGGCTCCCTGGCTCAAGGTTTTAACTGACAGGAACAGACTATTCTTGGCCACCCTTCGTCCCCCTAAAACTATGAAATTCTCCGAAGGTTCTAAAACCTTTGAAATGTGTACCAACTGTTCCATTGAGCAGGCCTCTCCTACCCACTTTATACAGCTGATTTGTTTTAGGACACTTCATTTTTGAAAACTTTGAGAGTGTCCCCGACTCCCTTTAGTTTGTTAAAAAGGGGTCGTGACGTGTAAAAAGTTGGGAGCCACTGGTCTAAGTACTACACCACTCTGCCAGTACATTTAAAAGAGTTTATAGAGTTGGAAGTAATGTGATAAGGTCCCCTGCTGTCGACTTTTTCCTGTTGACGCAAAAAAAGCGTCGCCAAGAATTCGATGTATGACGGCAAGCATCGGACATTGTTGTTATATGCTCTTTTGGAGCCAACAGCAAAGATTCAGATTAACACACAAAATCAAAAGCTTTTCATAAACATGCAACACAAAAGACTATTAAAATCAGTAAGAAAATAGCAAAGGTCCTCAAATTTCAATAAAGGAAGAGTAAAAACTTTTCTGACAACAGTGATTTGTCATACACATACTAAAATCAGCACAGCAAAAATCATTGTGAAATCAAAGTATCGATTTTTTTTTTTTTTTTTGACACAAACCCAGATTTTACGTTTTTGTTCGGACCAATGATGAAAAACGTACCCGGCGCGAAAACGTAAAATCGGGGTGGGTATTTATAGTTTAAGCACATTGTTTCAAAAATTGTCACTTATCCAATGAACTAGTGAGAAAATGCGTAATCTTTACTTGTTTTTTTGTTTTGAGATACAATTTTATTTATAACACGTTCTAGACTAACAAATTAAGCAAATTTTCCACTTGGTTGACATTTATAAACAATAATAATAATAATAGAGTAATTTTAAAAAATTGGAATTTTTACATCTCGAACTCAAAGTATGTTTTTCGCAATGACGAATTGCGATAGGTGAGTATGTGCGTTGCCACCTGTGTGTGTATGCTCCTTCACCTCCATGCCCCCCTCCCCCCCCCCCAGCCCTCATGGGCTACCATGGATTCCCTGCAGCGAACCACGGAGCAGGAGGGAGCTGCTGTACCGGGTCGCCAGGCGTTGGCAGGCTGCCAAGCTGAAAGAGGGACTACACACGGTGTTTGAGGTTTAAAAAGAAAAAATATTGCATTTGTCATTGCTCAGAAAAAGTTTTCGAGTTTTTATCCTTTGAATAGCTTAATCTGCTGTGGTGATAGCCTGCATTAGTTCATCTTCATCATTTTATTACTATTATCGGAAGCGGGTTTTAAATCCTTTATTTAGAGATTCCGTGATGTGATATTGATACATGCGACATTGACTTCTGGATAATTTCAAGAAGAGTAACAACAGTTTTAATACGTTGTTAAGGAAGATTCTTACTTGGGACCTTCAGACAGAGCAAAAAGAATGCCAAAGCAGTTTTAAACAGATATGAAACTAATTCAACGCAAAAAAGTTGAAAAAACTAGTGTTAAGTGTTGTAGATTAAAAAAGATTTCGATCTGTTTGTAGAAAAACGGATTTAAAGGACTTTTTGGGAAAAATGAACGTAAAATCCAGAATCTTTCAACATTATCGGTATCGCCTTTTGCCAGTACCTTCAGAAAATGACTTTGGAAGCGGGATAGCTTACGAAGCAGACTACGTAAAATCAGTTAGTTAAGAAGATATACCAATAAATTTTAAAACTTTTGAAAAACAAAAGCATTTCATTTCCCAAAAGGTTTTCTCATCCCCTTAAAAAAAAACAGAAAACTGGTCCCAATTGCGATATTTTATGAAGAAAAACATCGAAAACAAATCGCAAAATATATACAACATAAAAAATAAAGTAAATTGCGGACAGAAATGCTACTAAATTATCAAAAACTATACCTCTACTATTTTACATAACATAGCACCGCATTTATGATTTTGAAAATACCAAAGTTAGCCAATTTCTGAAGAAATTAAATACATAAAATGCACGTTCGTAAAAATTAAGACATTCTGAAACAAAATCATTCAGATTCTTCAAAAGAACTGCTGAGGAAGATGAAAATTGGTTTAATTTACGATACTTCACAACAAACGAATAGTTCACGTTTTCAATAAAGATTACCTTCAAAATTAAAGCAAATACAATACAACTTTTATTCAAAGTTATATTTGTAGCAATTCATTTCATCGTGCATTAATAAAAATGCATAAAAAAGAATTAAAAAAGTACCATACAAAATGAATATTTTATAAAATTATTACGAAAGATCACGCTACAAAATTTGTATAAAGAATGCAAACGAAAAATTTTTAGAACTTACCTTTGTATTCTGTATAATTCAAAAATTAGTCAAACTTCTCGAATAAATATCAAAATTCAAGCTGTTATTCACAACACTAAATAGATTTCCGAAGTTTTGCGCTATGCCAAACGAAATGAATCCCAAAAATAGGCAAACTTCTTTATACTCGCTAATTCAAACGTTCACATACCCACAATTTCGTTTTCAAAATATTAGTCAACCAACAAAGTTCATGCGGTTTTTATTTATTGTTTACTTTTCGGATTATATTGAGTAAACAGAATGAAGTGGTGGTGGTATCTTTGTATACAAATTAAAGCTTATTTAATGCAGTATTATTTAGAGTATTTGATTAGTTTGATTACTTTGAATTTAAGTGAAAAATCTGTAGTTGAGTATGGCCGTGTCAAACGCAATAATTCGTGCTTGTTTACTTTATGAGTTCAAACTTGGTACCAAAGCTGCAGAAGCTTGTCGTAAGATATGCACTGCTTTTGTGGAAGGTACTGTAGCTGAACGGACGGGTCAGAAGTGTTTCAAGAAATTTGCCTATGGGGATGAAAATCTGGAAGATGAACCTCGCTCCGGGAGACCATCAACGGTCAACAACGACGAGATCAAGCTAGCAATCGAGCAGGATTCAAGTCAGACATGTCAAGCACTTGCCTTAAGATTCAATGTGAGTGATGAAACTATTCGTAAACATTTGCACCAGCTTGGGAAACGATGGAAGCTAAGCAAATGGGTACCACATGAATTGAGTGAAACGAACACACACAGCAAGAATCACTCAAGAAACTCTGGCACGATTACAGTGGGAAGTTCTACCCCACCCTCCGTACTCACCAGACCTAGCCCCAAGTGACTACCACCTGTTTTTGGCAACGGACAACCATATGCGCAATCGGCGGTTTCAAAATAGAGAGGATTTGGAAAACGAGATGAAAAACTTTTTTAACTCTCAAAACCCAACTTTTTATAAAAACGGGATATATGGTCTTCTGTCTAGGTGGGAAAAGGTAATACTTGCTGATGGTGATTATTTTTCTGAATAAATTTAATTTAAACCCATTTTTTGTGTTTTATTTATTAACATTCAAAACCGCACGAACTTTGTTGGTTGCCTGGTATCTGTAAAATGTTGAATGCACGCACAACCTAAAATACTAAAGTTTTGATACGGGAAACGCTTAACACTGCAGTTGAGAAGTAAAAAAATTCAAGCACAGCCTTTTTTAATGATGTTCAGGGTTATTTTTCACTTAAGAATTAAACTTTCTAAACAGCTGATGTAGACACTCACACTGCACAACTCTGAGCAACGCAAATTCCGAATCGGCCGCTAGAATTCTAGAACCCTGACGGCCATATTCACCATCACGGATTATCTGCGGGAGAATCCGCGGATAGAAGAATCGCGTGATCCAAGATAATCCGCCATTCTTATTCACCAACCGCGAATAAATGAATTGCAGGATTATTTAGCCACAGATGTAACGTCTTCTCCTATTGGTTGCTTCGGATCACATGACAATGTTTATAATCCGCCGATTGCACTGAGCGGAAATGCATCCATTTCAAAATCATTGATGATGGGTGTGATTGCCCTATCTCTCGTGGTTTGGCTCTGCACGTTGGAACCCAAAGCATTTACGATTTCTCGAACAGTTCCTTTGTTGAAGCGGTACCTGTTCGCAGATTGAAAAAAATCAATTTGTTTTCAAAAAATGAAATAGAATGTGTTCATTTTTAATATAAATCAAAGTGTTTTAATCTAAATTATATTGTTTTGATCTGCATGAAAAAAACCTATTAAAATCAATTTCAAAAGGACTATTTTTCTACTTTAAATTAAAAAATTCAAAATTGTTAATTTACGTAATAGTAGTAATACTGTCATAGCTATTATACAGTGTGCTTTTTTTTTTTTTTTTTTGAGTTAATGATATTGCAACTTCCTTTTTATTATTCAGTAACACTATTAATCTGAAGGTAACAATAACAACAAGTTTATAAAATGTTATGTTGCATAGCCACATCAATAGTGCAATATGCAGTGCTTAACTGTTAATATATAGCAGTGCGTAACTGTTAATAAAGTAGTGCCAATAGACAGATATGCGATATTTGTGCACTCTAATGCACTTATTTTATTCATAAATATAATTTTAAATAATAAATTTCAGTTAAGTGTTGAGTTCTAATTAAAATTATGAATGACCGAATTCTATACCTTTGCCGAAAATCCACTTCATCCAGAGTTTCCAAACTATTTTCTCTTTGGTCTGGGATGAACCTTGCCCTCCGTTCAATAATTTCAAAATCTTGGAGGTCCTGCAAATCTTCTAGATCATCAGCAGAAAGATAGGGATGGTTAGGGTAAGTGGGCCCCTTTTTAGAATAGTTCGTTTTTAATGCCTTATATAGCTGCTTTAAAGCAAAACAGTTTAAACTTGTTGACTTATTTTATCTTGGACATTATTAATAAACACAAGTTCAGCATTATTTCCTAAAAAAAAGCTTTGAATATTTTCACCTATCGTATTCTTTAAAAAATGATGTGGGGACCCACTTACCCCCCAGGAAGGGGTAAGTGGGCCACCCCCCATTTTTTTATGTTTAAAGTGAGCATAATCGTTCGCCATTATCCGCCATGATGTATACAAGAGAAATAAGAACTAAGTTCTTAAACAGCACGTTAAACAGGTGGTTAAGAGTATAATCGCGGAATTAATCCTCCAAAATCGGTGGATAGGTTTCGAGGTTACAATCGGGTGATTATATTCCTGAATTATCTTCCGATTGCGTTGGTGAATACCGCTGTCGACCGAATCGGGAGATAATCTTCAACCGTGGCAACATCGGTGGATTATCCGCTATTGTGAATACGGCCGTGAGTTACAGTAGGGTTACCTACCACAATACAATGTAAATCTTTGCACCAGATTTGAAAAAAAAAAAAAGCGCCAATGATGGACGAATTTTGTTGCCAGTGATTGGCGAATGTTCTTATTTACAAAATTGTGCTAAAATCCAAAAATCACCAACAGGGGACAATGCTGTTATTTTCGCATTATTATGTTTTGATACATGCGTAATTTTTAATGCAAATATGCCTATTGAACTCTTGAATTTCATGGAATTTGGAAATTACTCAATGAGGATATTTTTACAGGAGCTTATGAATAAAAAAGGAATTGAATTTGAACCTTTGTGCTTGAAAAGTAAAAGTGGAACAATCAACGTTTTATCGCACAAAATGTGCAAAAATCTGCAGACATACGTTTTTCGGGGTTACAAGAAACCCCTTTCATTGCAATGAAATGTGTGTTTTAGGATAAAAAGTCATCTGAGAAAAGCAACATTTTGGAACAGAAAACAATTTCAAAAATTAAAACTGGTGATACAAAACAAACAAGACAAAACGATACCTTTCATCCTAAAGCTTACACTTCGTTGCATTGAAAAATGGGTTCCTCGTCGCCCCGAAACACGTGTTTGCAGATTTTTCTAAATTTTGTGCCATGAAACGTTGATTTTTCCTGTTTTATTGAATAAAATCTTTTACTTTGTTCGCATCTTTTCTTGTTTCACTCATACACTTTGCATACACGCGGTAATGTCCATTTGCAATTAATGAAACAAACTTATTTTTTCATTTTGCTTATACATAGGTTCTGCCCGTACCCGCAGGTTATAGTACTACGTCTCGAAACAAGAGCTCGTCTTTGTAAATTCCAAGTGATGTCCCATTCAAGCTCAATTTGTAAGTTAGTTTCAACTTTTGTTGGCTGCTTAGGTTCTAAAATGATGTTTTTTTTTTTTTTTTCTTTTTTTTTTTACATTAAACGCTCTATTATTTCTAGCTTCAAAATTGGAGCTTTACGTTGGAGATATTAACAAAGGGCTTCCAGATCTGCTCCAAAATGTTACCTGGGAGAAACAAGGGTAAATATCCTTTCTTTTGAAGAACTTTTCTCAAATTTTCAATACCTCTTTAGCCAGAAATATACAGTTCAGAAGTAAATATCGTTTCAAATGTTAGTTAATACATAAAAAGGTGCAAGGTCTATACGTAAAAAAATTCATTACGGAAGAAAAATGAGATTATATATGCAATAGAAAGTATTCCAAAAAGGTATTTGGTCGAAACTTTTCATTCATTAGCGGTTTTTTCCGCTGAAAAAAGGGTTGAGGGGCTTCTTGCAACTCCAAAAAACTATTTGAGCAGGTTTAATGTTGTTATAATCTTTTTTCCACATTATATTTTGATGAAAAACTAATCAGGAGAAGCTTATATGAGGATATCCAAAATTTTAGCTGAAAATGAGCTTTTTTTTTTTTTTAAATAGCTAATAATTTTTTTTAAATAGTTAAAAATTTGTAAATAGCTAAAGTCTTTGTCAAAATTTCATAAGCTCATTTTCCTACTCTGAAAAAGGGTTCCTTAAATTCAGGCCCGTCATTCATGGGGGGGTCAGAGGTGGATCAATTGACCCCCCCCCCTACCCTCGGCTTTGGGAAATCAATGTATTTACATGTAAATGGGTGTGGTTTTTTTGCTATTTTTGTTGATAATTTACATGGGTCCTCCCTGGAAACGTTTAAAATGACGGATCTGTTTGAACCCCCCAAAAGCATTGAAATTTAAACTTTGCCCTTAAACAAACTGTTTGCATTGAAAAGGGGGATTCTTGCAACTCCAAAAAGTATTTACAAAATGCTAACGTTGTTATAATGTTTTGCGGAAAATAGACTTCGAAAATTTATTTGGAGAAGCGTTTTTGATATCTAAGATTTCAGCTTAAAATAAGTTTTCCTTTCTTTGCGTATAAATACAAGTGGCTACCTTTTTAGGAGCTAGTTTTGCATAGTAAAATTGTCTCAAAATGCTACGTAAAACACAAAAGACATAAAACATAAACGATGCAAATAAGTTTCTGAACTGCTTACTCGTTCGTGTGGCCAAAAATCAATAGAATATGTCTGGTATATTTCTTGACTTATTGACTCACAATTCTGAGAAAAACAGTTCATAAAAATTATACTAATAGCAAAAGTATTTAATTAATTATGTGTTCAGATGCATCTGACATGCATAAGAGCATTTATTTTAGTTTTAATGTGAAATTTAAAGTACAAAAAAGTGCCTTTCTTGAATTGCAACAATTTATTGAAAATGACCCAGCTATTCCAAGATTACAATGAAGCTTCTTCATCAGCGTAAAAATACTTAGCACACAACAAGAAAGTCGTAAGGGAATGAACAACGACCGAACTACCTGCGTACAGCGGCTGAAAGACCTGAATTCTACTTCGTCCAGAATAAGATGTAGAAAATGCATGCTTTCTAAAAAAAACACTGTCATTAAACTTACATGGTTCGAATTATTTTGTTCGTGATAGTGTGTATTTCGATCAATTAATTTCACAAAACTCATAATGCATATTCTAGGGGTCTTAAATTTATAGTTTGAAAACTTTTTCTTCCAGTGAGATTTCCTTTTCTGAAAACAGCGTTACTAGTTATAAAGCTCGGGAGCTTCGTTCAGCACTTCTAGACATCATAGCTAAATTTGTTAAAATTGTACTCCACCAAAACCATGTGAACAAGATTAACATGTGCAATCAGGTAAAAAGGTTAATAGACAAAAATGTCATTTTAAATTTTCCCCCATAATAGTTATCAGTAGACTGAATTTTTATTGTTCTTATCTTTAGGTGGGTATATTAGCTATTAATATCATCGGAGAAAGTGTCTTGGATGAGGGTTCCATTAAAGCAAAACACTTGGTACGTATTTGTTTACATTTGTAAACAGCCCCACTTCCAATATCAATTCATCTTTGTCATGAAGTTGAACTAATTTATTTTGTTTATAATGCAGTCGGAAGAGTCCCTGCTTAATACGAGGTACGGCATTTGTTTCTATTATAAAGATATTTTAGCACTGTTTCATTCTATTCCAATTATTTCAGTTTAAATTTCGTACGAGTATATCAAATATAAAATCACTTATTTGCTTTACCAATTCCGACACTGATTCGATTCTCATCCTGAATTTTTTTAAAGCTAGACCACGAAGAGATGGCGATTCGACAAGAAACGGAAACGGACCTCTTCATTTTGAAATAGGTTGGATCTGAGAGAACGCGGAAGCGGTGAAGGGGGGGGGGGGGCGAGCGCTCTCGCTAATCCAACCTATTTGAAAATGAAGTGGTCCATTTCCGCTTCCAGTCCATCCGCCAACTCTCCGTGGTCTAGGTTTACAATGTGTTTGGTCATTTGTTGACCCTGTCCACAAATTGTGTCAGTATGTGTCACATGTCGTTTTTCAAATGTGTTAGTTTTCATGTTACTTGCGTGAAAATTGTATCATTTTAGTGGAGGGAAAGTTTATCTTTAATGTATTCAAGTCTTCAAACAAAGTTAATGTTTCGGAAACTTTGTCCCTCGGTTTAATCTAACTTCTTTGCTTAATTATTCACAATTTTATTTCAAGTGTTGCGTAAAAACTAAACGAAAGACAAAAGAAATGGATTTGAACTTGTTAAATACAAGTTATTTGCTCTTACATCTTCAAAATATTCGTTTTTAAACAGTTTAAATTTGCTTCATTTCAGCTTCTTCTAACTTTTGCGAATAAACTCATGTTTTATAAGCCGCATCGTGTACACGAGCTCCATTTTAGAATGAAACATAGAAATGAATTTGAAATAAAAATGATAACATTAGTTAAAGGAAAGGATAGGTATCACCCGGGCAGTTTTTATCAATTTTCAAAGGCTGAATAGTCTAAGTAAAATCAGTGATATAAAATTCAATTTCTTTTTGCGGCTTACGAATTATTTGTGACTTATTATCATCATATTTATTATTTCTCAAAGTTTTTTTTTTTTCGGGGAGAGGGGGTAACATAAATTTCTTAATACTTCTGCTGTACCCTAGGGTGCTTTGAGACCCATTTTCGGAACCACCAACTGTCATATGGTGTCACGTCCGAAGACCAATGAATGACAGTAGTACAGTCGAACCTCGTTAGAACAATGAGCTAATATTTAGAAAAGTGCCAATTTGAATCCCAAGTGAATTTTCCCTAGTATTTCAACAACTAGTTAAAAAAATAATTTTCCCCAGAAAGAAGATAAGGTTTTGCTTTCATTTCATCTAATAATATCAGAAAAAAAAAATTTTCTTCAGAAAATAATGTTTTTATACATTAAAAATCAGATCGGTAACGTGTCCCCAGTAGCAAAGCCTAGCATGCAAACAGATCATGCGCACTTTCTAACTTCCCCAAAAAACGCACTTGCACAAAAAACGATTCTATTTTTACCCCTTTGTTAATGTTTTACTTCATTTTTGTTTTGATCGATTTCTGATTTTCTAGCCGATACGAAATAAGCGTGTCCCACGTTCCGCCGTCAGAGCGGTAACAATAACTTCCGATCTATGTTTAGGCTCCCAAAATCATTTCCTGCACCTATACTACGTGATTCGGAGTACCTGGTGGGATGTTTTATCGCATCGTAATTAAAAATTTGCATTTCTGCATCTAAAATTGTAGGTAAGATTTTTTAAAGTGATTTTATAAAATGTGTGTCATTTAAGTCATCAGATCGGTAACACGCGCTAAAATGCGCAGTTTTTATTATTTTAAAAATTATTTTATATTTCAGTATAGTCCTTTATTACAAATGAAAAGACCACGTGTTTCATTTTGGTTTAGCGCGATCGACTCGGAAATAAAAAAAAAAAACTTTGTCACAAGTTTGTCAGATTGCTAACAGTCAGAGCGGTAACATTGAAAAACAGCGAATATGTTACCGAACCAACTCACACGTTTCAGAATTATAAAAAGCGAAAATCATAGGTTTTAGCCATATATATTGAATATTTTTGTTCTTAAAAAATGAAAAGCAATGAGTTTTAGTATAATTGTTTCATTTGTATGACCTGACAATAGAAGTTAGTAAAATAAGAAAAATTGACACTGCAGAAATTAAGTTAATTAATTATTATTATTTTATTTATTTATTTATTTATTTATTTATTTATTTATTTATTTTATTTTATTTTATTTTATTTTTTTATTTTTATTTTTATTTTATTTTATTTATTTATTATTTTTTTTTTTTTGTGCTTTAATTTCTCATAACTTCGCTAGATAACTAGATAATAACTAGCATGCTAAATTTGAATTTCTGATCAAGAAATTAAATTTCCTGCATTTAATTAAAGAAAAGCAAGCAGCAGAGTTGTGGGTTGAAAAAGTTGAAGTTGTGTGTTGTTTCAAAACAAAACAAATGTTTTATTAGCTTGGATTTGGTAATCTCATAATTTATTTTATCTAAAAACCTTATTGCTCGTTTTTATTTCCAAGAAATGCTTTCTTGTAATGAAATTTGATTTTTTAGCTAATATTTTATTATAATTATCTTAATTCTATGTTAAAAATTTCAAGGAAATATCACTTTTAGAGATGTTAACGAGGACTGAAAGCATAAACTCAAATATGTAGCTCATATTAACATCGGATCTGTAACATACTCATCAGATCTGTAACGACTTAAAAGTGAGAAATCTAAGGAGGGGGTAAATAACTTCCTTGACCTCCCCCCTCTTATTTTCTTGCATTTAGACCCAATTTAGACTTAGAATCCAATATTAATTTTTTTCTGAAAAAAAAAATTTTTAATCAGAAAACTCCAACTCAAAATTGGCACTTTTCAAAATATTGACTCCGATCTCCAAGGGACCTTTAAAATCCGTCTCAACCAAGCTCTATTTATCGAACGGGCACCGTGCCCAGGATATGAAATTTCTAAGGAGCAGGAAAATATCCCATTATAGCATTTTTTTTTTTTTTTAATGTAGGGGAACGTGGGGCAAAGTGAAATAGTTTAGATAACATGCCTGTTTCGAAACAAACAAATTTGAAACATTTTCTGAAAATTCGTGTACATAAAGAATTAATAATGTATTTTGTGATACAATTATCGTTGAAATATTATTTTTCATTTTCAGCCTTAAAAAAAAGTGGACATTTTTTACCTCAAAAAAGCATGGGGCAAATTGAAAATTACAATATTTTTGTAATGAAACATTTTCTATTTTGTAAGTTACAATAATTTTCATCAAATGAATGCATAAATAAACGAAAAAGTGAATAATTAATGAAGAAATAAACGAATAAATAAATAAACAAATAATTAATAATTATATGAGAAAAATAAATGAGTGATTAAAATAGGGAATGAAAATAACAAAATAAATGAATAAATAAGAAAATCAATAAGTAACATAATGTGAATACATTAATAACTGAGGAAATACGTACGTGATTTAGTAAATGAATACATAAGCAAACAAAATGAATTATTTCACTTTGCCCTATCCACTTTGCCCCGCTTGCACTTGACAAATTACAGTAAACATTTAAAATAAAAAAATGCCTAATATAAACTAAATAAGGACTGCAACGGACCTCAGTAGATCTCAATTAATACTTAAAATGAAAATTACAAACATTTTATCATTTTATAATAGCAAGAAATATTTTTGAAAAACCACGAATATTACAATAAAGGTATCAAATTTTGAGAATTACTTGAATAATTTTTATCGTTGATCTCTGGAGCTACTTGTTTTTTGACAAGAATCAACGATATGTCTAAAAACTTAGTTAAAAATATTGATAAAACTGTTGGCACTGTAAACAGTGAAAATACAAGGGTTGTTTTTATCAACCTCCGTTAGCCTCCTATAAAATATCAACGAATTCAAATAAAAAAAAAATTTCATTATCAAAAGTAAGGTACAATCCTCTACAATTCTCTACATAATCACCTTAACGATTGAAGCATTTGTTGTTATATCTGTGAACAAGCTTTATAATAGCCTCCTCGTAGAATTTTGCCGCCAATGATTGGAAGTGAGTTGTGACGGTGTCTTTGGGTTCCACGCTACTTTGGAAGCCCGATGCCTTTCCAGACCACAAGCAGGGGTCTCCAAGTCTCTGCTTCAGTTCAGGGAACATATTTAAGTCACTTGGTACTCTGTCGGAACTTAATGGTGGGTGTTCAAAAATGTCCCATGGAATGCATGAAATTGCTGCAGGAAACGTTGGGTTACAAGAACGCAATGATGACGGGCATTGCCAGGCCTCCCTGCTTGAGGGCATGGCAATGACACGTCAACCCAGCTTGGGGTCTGAAAAGGTATCGGGCTTCCAAAGTGGCGTGGAACCCAAAGACACCGTAACAACTCACTTCCAACCATTCGCGGCAACATTCTACGAGGAGGCTATTATAAAGTTTGTTTACAGATATAAAAAATGCTTCAATCCTCAAGGTGATTATGTAGAGAATTGTAGAGGATTGTACTTTACTTTTGATAATGAAATATTTTTTTTATTTGAATCCGTTTATTTTTTATAGCCAAATGGAGGTTGAAAAAAACAACAATCCTCGTATTTCACCATTTCACTTTGCCCCACATTCCCCTACAAGGATTTTATGCTTCATTCGTCTGTTCCTTTTTTTTTTTTTTCACTTTTGCTTGGCCGGGGGGGAGGGATGGCAAAAAGCATAAATTGAATTCAAGATATTAAAATTTATTTTTTTTAACTTATCATATTTTTTTAAGAAAATTAAATTAGCGTGTATATGATATTTGGGGAGGGGGAAAGGGTGACATAACCAGTGGTTAGAAAAACTAAATTTCTTTTGTAGCGAACTACAACTACAACTACTTTGATAAAAATGTAGTTAACTACAACTACAACTACTTTTTTAAAAATGTAGCAACTACAAACTGTTTTTGAAATGTTGTCGCTACTTCGCTACTTTTTAAAAAATAAATTTAAAAAAAAGCATACACCGTTTTAGGACTGACTGAAAAAATTCGAAAAGTGGTTTAGATTAACAAATTAACTTATTTGGACACGGAATATTACTAGGAATTTGTCTACTTTTGTTATTTTTTTTTTACTAATTGGTCCTTTTAAGAATTTTTTTTTACAATTTTACGAATATTCGCCGCAAGATAGAATTCAAAAGTTGAAAAATTGAAAAATTTAACCTTCAAATTTCTAAAAATTTCTTGCCAGGGAATGTTTAGGATTATGAAAATTAGTTATCGGAATATGAAAATTATGATTCCAAATAAACCAATGACGTCAAAATAGAATGTATGGCGTCAAAATGATGTAATGATCAACTCACAGTTTTATAGTTCTTATTTCTCATTGCGTCCGCTGGTGCTTTCGTCCAAGATTTGCACGTGTCAGATTCGATTAAACCAGATTCGAAAGAATTTCTTTCTTTCTCTCTCTTTTTTCTTTTTTTGTAATTTTTTATTTATTTTTTTTTTTCAATTGCAAATTTAAAAGTAGTTTTGAGAAATCGCTACAAACTACTACACTGCTCGACATTGAAAATGCAACACCAAGAAGGAGTGGTCAGAAATTCATGCAAATTTTACCGTAGACGCACGTCACTGAGTTATGCAAATGATATGAAATGCGCATCTCTCCGACGCACGTGAAGTACGATATAAGAGAATGAAGTTGAAAAGTGGGCTATGTTCATGTTGGTTTTTCTGCCAGACTAATTATCGGAGAAATTTGGTTTTTGTCTCGAAGGATACGTGTGATAGGAGGAAATGCCACGCCGTCCTCAACGAAGACACTTCCAGCATATAGACGACTTTACAAGGGGTATGGTGATCGGACTGAGAAGGGAAGGTTGGTCCATACGTCAAATTGCAGCTGATACCCACATGGATGCAAGCACTGTGCATCGGCTGTGTCGGAGATGGTTGGAAAGAGGAAATGTAGCCACATTGAGGGGTGCAGGTGCAGCCAGAGTGACGTCAGACCGCTTGGATCGACGGATTCACCGACAAGCTGTGGCGGACCCGCAAGTCACTTGTACGTCGATTCTGCAGCACGTGCAAGGTACCCTGGATGTTCCTGTGTCGACCAGAACCATTTCCCGTCGACTGGTTGCACGTGGCCTGCAATCACGGCGCCCGCTAAGAAGACTGCCATTGACCTCACAGCACAGACTCCAACGTTTGGAATGGTGCCAGACCAGAGCGACGTGGATGGCAGAATGGCAAACCGTAGTGTTCTCAGATGAATCCCGCTTCTGTTTGTCCAGCGATAGTCATCGCATACGTGTGTGGCGTCGACGTGGAGAAAGATCGAATCCGGCAGTAACTGTGGAACGCCCCACAGCGCGACAACGTGGCATAATGGTTTGGGGCGCTATTGCATACAATTCCGTATCACCTCTAGTTCGTATTCGGGGCACTATGACGGCCCAACGATATGTAGATAATGTACTGCGGCCGGTGGCAATCCCCTAACTTAGGGGTCTGCCAAATGCAATTTTTCAATAGGATAACGCCCGGCCTCACAGTGCTCGAATCAGCCAACATGCTCTACGAGGTGTACAGATGCTTTCCTGGCCACCATACTCTCCTGACTTGTCACCAATCGAACATGTGTGGGACGTGATTGGACGCCGTTTGCGGAACCTGTCACTGCCTCGTTCAGAGGACGAACTGTGGCAAATGGTTGAAAGGGAATGGAGTGCCATCCCTCAGGACACCATCCGCAGGCTTATGACTCCATGCCTAGACGTGTTTCTTCGTGCATCGCTGTCCGCGCTGGTCCTACTTTTTACTGAGCCGACGCCGTCCTCGCTCTAAATTTTGCTTATTTATTTTGAAATAAATATCACTTATTTTTCCATGCTGTCTCTGTCTTACCAAATTTCATCAATTTCTGACCACTCCTTCTTGGTGTTGCATTTTCAATGTCGAGCAGTGTATTTTTGAAATCGCGAAACTAGGACAACGTTCTCAGCAAACGGGTGCTATTCTGCTGTCGTGTACACCTGACATCAGCTTGATACGACCTCATCTCTCTTACCTATATCAAACAGGTTACAGATGCCAAGCATCAGGGCTAGTTTATTAAGTTATTAATTATTAAACATGTAAATAGTAGATAGGATAGTAAAATTCGCCGTACAGCAGTTGTCATACGTTATTAACATTGCTCCTCAGTTTTAATAAGAGAAGAAAATCAAGCTTTCTGATCCAATCTTTTACTTTTATGTATTTTTGTATTTAAAACATTGTTTTTTCTTTTTTTAAAACTTCACCATTTTTTAACAGAATTAACAGTTTCAATGAAGTCGATGATTTATCATTTAATATGTATGTGGACGAAGAAATTGCGCAATTAATAAGAGCCCTCGAAAAAAAGAAACAGAAAGCTGTAACAGGTAAATGTCATTATTACAGACATTAAAAACTACTTCACTAGAAAATGAAAGCAAGTCAAGTATTAAAAAAAATTGATCTACTCACACACTATAAGAAAATTCCGAAACGTCACAGTTTCTTGAATACAGACGTCTGATTGTTATGAAAAACATATTTAATTACTAGTGTGAAAAGTATTCAGCTCCTTTTTTAATCCATTAATGCTTGACATTTCTTTTTCCAAAGATATTTTGTATGCTAGTTACAAAAAGTGTTTAAGGCTACAGTGGACAAATAAAATTGATTTTTTCAATTATTGATTTATATGTCTAAAACTTTGTATGCTTATATTATTGTGTATTTACTACATCTAAAAGCATAAAAAACACACATTAGTGCAAAAACAATGAATACTTTTTTTCAAATTTCAAATTTAAACATTTTTTTAACAAAATTTCAAAACGTTCCAGGCGTCACAATTTTTTTTCAAACTTTGAATTTCCACTTAATTTCCAATCATTAGGCATGCTTGCATAAAACAATGCATTACATACAATGTTTTATGTGATAGTTTATAAAAGATGGCTGAAAATGAAAATGTATATGATTTTTTTCAACTGAAAATTTTTATTTTTAGCCATCTTTTATAAACTATCTCATAAAACATTGCATGTAATGCATTGTTTTGTGCAATCATGCCTAATGATTGGAAATTAAGTGGAAATTCAAAGTTTAAAAAAAAATGTGACGCCTGGAACATTTTGAAATTTTGTTAAAAAAATATTTAAATTTGAAATTTGAAAAAAAGTATTCATTGTTTTTGCACTAATTTAGGTTTTTTTATGCTTTTAGATGTAGTAAACATACAATAATACAAGCACACAAAGTTTTAAGACACATAAATCAATAATTGAAAAAAATCAATTTTATTTGTCCACTGTAGCCTTAACGGAGAAGAAAAAAAATTTTAAAAATATCACATAAAAAATATTTTTTTACTAAAAAAAGAAAAATCGTTCTTAAAAAGGGATGCTAGGCACTAGAGGGTACAGACTTTTTTTTACTAAATTTCTTTTTCTGCCTACGATATAATATCTAAAAAGATATTTTATAAGAAGAAATAAAAGCAGCAATTAACATAAACTGGAAAGCTAGGAATAATTTTAAAAACTTAGCTTTTTGTTCTTGAGATTGTGAATGAAGTAATTCTTGATAAAGATTATAATAAAAGGGCTACAGAACACACTTTACAATGGCTATGTGTTGCAATCTTCTTCTTCTTCTTCTTCTTATCTCCCAACTGCTCAAATAAACCATTGACCCTGAGGAAGTCCGCAACCAGCAGAGGAGACGAGTAAATATCCTCTCTGGTAATTCCGAGACAGTCCAAAATGTGTTTGGGGGAAGCTCGGTGTTGGTGGCATTTGGTACACTGGGGAAAGGTTTTCTCGCCATCTGTGTATTTTAAGGTTATGATATGACCACTGGCCAGACGTGTTAAGCAGGTGTAGTCTGATCTGTCTCCTGAAAAGGTGAGAAAGAAGAAGCCTGGTTTGATTGAAGAGTACCAATTGCTGTATGGGGGGCACCAGCCATTCCTTCATAATTTCGGCTTTCTTTATGGAACAGATTTCGTGATACGTGAGTTTAGTTGAGGTGGGAGTCTGTTGTTTGCAGCCCTCCTTAGCAAGTCTATCTGTCAATTCATTGCCTTGAATATCCACATGTGATGGAATCCAGTGCAGATGTATTTCGTGGTGTTGTGAGATGGATTTTAGTTTGTTATAGATGGAGGTACTTGTGTGGTCACCAATATGTAGTCGATCCTTAAGGTGTTGCAGAGCACTACGGCTATCTGTTAAAATCCAAACATCTCCAAAGTTGTTCTCCTCAGAGATTGCCTCAAGACCAGCTTCAATTGCAAGAAGTTCACTTCTGAATACTGAGCAAAAGTTAGGGTTGCGTTGGTAAAAAGATAATTTACGTTCTGGTGTTTCAGTGTAAATTCCGCTCCCTGCTGTAATGTCAATTTTACTGCCATCTGTGTAGATCTTAATGTCTGTTTTAGGAATATTGTTAATAATTTCTAAAGCCTGTTGTTTGAGATGGTCAGGAATGAAGTCGTTTTTAGTAACTGGATCTGTGAAGTTGAGGTAAAAGTGAACTCTAGTGAGCTCTTCTGATGGGCTTAAGCTGAAATGGAGGGAATGAGGCTCTACTTCTTGGTGCAATAGTTGTAGTGATGATACTTGGCTGAAAGGGCTGTTTTTCTTCAGTCTTTGATTGCTTTTCCATGTGTTTAGGTATCTTGAAGTGTTGTTTTGGTTGCCATAGCTGGATAGCTTATTGTAATATTTCGTGAGGCTAACCTGTCTTCTGAGTTGCAGCGGTTGAAGATCTGCCTCAAAGAGCTGCCCAACAACTATATTTGTTGGGCAGCTGCGTGTAAGTCCAGTAACAATACGGGCTGCGCTTAGCTGAACTTGTTCTAACTTTTTCAAATTAGTGTCAGATGCACAACAGTAGATGGGAAAGCCGAATTCCAGTACAGGCCTTTTAAGGGCATTATAAGTTGCTCTGAGAGTAGCTGCTTCAGCACCCCAGTCTCTTCCAGCAATGTATTTCATGAGGGTAAGCCTTTTCCTAGCCTTCAGGGTGATGTATTCGATGTGCTTGTTACTGGTGAATTCAGGATCTAATATGAATCCTAAGTATTTAGGATGTTTTTCGTAAGTTAAGTATTGACCCTCACATAGAATACTTGGTTGGTAGCTGTATAGGTGTTTATCAGTAGTAAAGAAGGTTGCTATTGATTTGGAAGGATTGAAGCAAAGTTTATGATCAGCTGCAAAGCTGGACAAGGAATCCAACGTGTTATTGACTTTAGACTCCAGTTCGTGAATTACAGTGCCCGAGCTCCAAATTGCGATGTCATCGGCGAACATGCCTATGTTAGTTCCAGGGGAGATTATTTTTTCGGCACCAGTCATATATAAATTAAATAGAGTTGGGCTCAGAACAGTACCTTGAGGCACTCCTTGACTTAGTTTACAGATATCTGAAAGTGATTTATTGACTTTTACTCTAATCTGCCTGTGGTGAAGATAATCAGATATCCATGCTAAAGTATTACCTCGAAGATTGAACAAGTCGTGAAGTTTAATAATAAGCTTGTTAATCCATACCCTGTCATAGGCCTTCGTAAGGTCTAACAATGCAGCAACTGTATGGTGAGTAGGTTTAGAATTCTGGGAGTCTCTGATGGTTTGGGCGAAGTACAGGACTAAGTCAACTGTACTGTGTCCTTTTCTAAAGCCATACTGTTCAGCAGGGAGAAGACTGTTCTTATCCAAGAAGTATTGGAGTCTTATCAATATCATCTTCTCCATTAGTTTACTAGCTGTACAGGTGAGAGCAATGGGGCGAAAGTCTTCGGGGGAAGAGGATGTCCTGTTTGGCTTCTTGAATGGGATAATTGGAGCCCTTTTCCATTCACGAGGCAATCGCCCGTTTTTCCATGGTGTTGCAATCTAAACACTATTATTTGGTTGAAATTTTCATTTTTGGAAAATTCAGACACATGTTTTGAACCATCCCTAAAATGGGACGCTAGACATTAATGGGTTAAATATATCACCTTCAGTCCAATTACTACTTTTCCAAATTGACCGAGCCACAAAATAAGGGCAAACTGCATCTCTGGGTATTATAGATTTATTAAAATTGGCAGCAAAAAAAAGACTTTCGGTATTTGCTTAAAATTCTGCTTTAGCTTCGGTCCTATTTGCTTTTGGAGCTTTCCTAGTAAATCAGTGAAGAAAAAAATTTCTCATAATTTATTAACATCTTTCTTTCTCTAAAGCTTCATGATTGATTCCGGAAACGTTTCCGGATTTCATTGGGATTTTTTCTGAATTCTTCTGAAAGATCCCGTCTTTATTTAAGGAAGGTTACTGACTTTAAGCAGGACACTTTTTTTTTTTTTTTTGCCGAACAGCTATATCTTTTCGGAACACACTAATACAGTTGTCAATTTATTTTATCCATGTCACGTGGCAATCCACAAATCAAAAATACAGTCTATGAAAATTAATTTCTCATGCATTTTCATAAAAGCTAAGTAAAAAATACTTCATTGACATGTTTGTCTTTTTTTTTCTTTTAGATGATCGATTTGTTTACGCTAAAAAGTTGAAATATGCTGTTACTCAACTAAAAAAGGTAATCATTTTCCTTTCAATCATTCCCTCTGAATTTTTTGAATGAATCAGAGACATTCATTTCATTTTTAAAGATATGACATGGTATGCATGATTAATGTTCAATCATCTTTCGACAGCATGAAAATTGACCTTCCTAATAACTTGCCTGAATACTGTGTAAATTTCGCTTGAACATTTTTTTTTTTGTATTTTACACTCAAATACATTATACCATTCGGTAACAAAAAAAAAGGCATCTTCATTTTCTTCTATTTCTTCTGAATTCTTTGCATTACTACCAGCTACTACTTTGCATTACTACCTATCTACTAAAGCTTGGGTTTTTACCCATTAGTACTGTCCGCCCGGGAAAGCCGAACCTGGCACTCGCGAACAGCTCCACTTGAAAAAGGGTAGATGGGTTGTGGATGATAACTTTCCGAAGTTTTCAATTTAAAACTAGCATTTGCTATATCTTTTTGACACATTCGACTAAACTATGTATTTGAAATTAGCATCGTTCCACGTTGTTTGATGCGGTTCAAAATGCTTTTTATTATTTTTCCCCTTATTGTTATCTTACCTAACCGCTATTTTGGTAAGATCAGAGAAGACCTGACGCATGCGTAAATGCGCGGAAGGTTTTGCCACAGAAGATCAGACAGTAAAGTGTCATTGACGCTACTTCAGTCTCACCACGTATTTAAATATTGCCTGCAATTATTTTTTAAGCAAAATTAAAAGGAGCTTGAAATTATGTGTGGCTCAGCCGATACCTCCGCACCGGTAATCTAATAATAAAAATAAAAAATAAATAAATAATTAAATAAACTCCCCAAAATACTAGAGGAATATCCTTGCTTCAAAAGGTACGGTAATGGTATCAGTGAAAACACACAAAGGAAATGATACTATACTTCGTTCAAGGAAAATAGAGACTAAATGTAAACAAAGAATTGTGCCATTTGACGACGTCAAGCATGTGTTTGGCTTGAACATGAACAAATTGGTGCCAATCAGACGGAGGAATGCGAATCATATTGTTAACTTTTTTTTTCCTGGAAGTGGCATTAGCAGCAAACTTTCTGGCGACCTGCTTGTTTACTTTTAGTCTATCTTTTCGTGAGCAGAGTATAAGAACAGATCTTTGTAATTTTAATGCACTTAACAAAAGATGTAAAAAAGTAA
Source organism: Uloborus plumipes (assembly GCA_038373865.1). Lineage (NCBI taxonomy): Eukaryota > Metazoa > Arthropoda > Arachnida > Araneae > Uloboridae > Uloborus > Uloborus plumipes. Next base: position 580,441 of record JAXGGA010000003.1, read on the forward strand.
AAGGATAGTTAAAAAGTGGGGCAAAAGGGCACTTATAGGAAAAAGATACCTAGAAAAACTAAAAATGAACTAAAATGGGTATAAAGTGATGAATAAAATAGGAAACTAAAATGAAACCTTATAAAGCAAAAAAAGAAAGCTTTAAATTGGGAAGTGTCGTTTGCAAATGAGAAAAAATTAAGTAAGCTTTCAATCAGAAAAGTGAAATTATTGATTTTCACTTCCCTTATCGGAAGTTCCTCATGAAATTTCGAGCCCTTCCCAGAAAACAATCATGGGTGTGCCACTATACAACAGTGTAATATTTATTTCAAGTCGACCAACGCAGTTCAATATTTATAAGCTTTTATAATATTTACTGTAGCTTCTACATTTGGTGAATATGGGAATAATAATATAGTAAACTGTAAAACATTCATCAACAGGATATTATCGTCTGCCAAAAAAAGCAAACATGCTCCACAATTGGCAGTTTAGCTTATTCAATCTAGTTTTCAGGAGGGCCCGATGGGAGGTCACGGGAGGTCACTGTGACCTCCCAATAATTTCCGTATTCGGCATATTTTGCTGACGAGTCGGCAATTTGAAGACAATATTGCAACATTGAGATTATTTATTCTTTTTAATTTTTAGAATTGTTTTTTAAAAGATGCCAAATATTTTTTCTCACTAAATGTTATACATGTACGATATGTGTGTATGCTTGCATTTTATCCTTCGGTAAAATTGGAACTTCATTCGGCAAATTGACAATATTGCCACTCCCTAAAGTTTTAGTTTGGGGCGCTGCTAGTTTTCTTTCAAAACCACGATCTTTCAATGCGAATTTTGGCGGAATATGAAAATCCCGGTGCCAAACAAACCAATGACGTCAATTTTTCTACGACCATTAAATCTCATCTTAAAATATAGTATCTATATATTTCTAATGCTATAGTGGAGTTATAAAAATAGGAACCTCAGAAAATACATCTTGTTTTCAATTTTTAGATAGGTGAAAAGATAGGGAAATTAGACATTGAGAAAGATGAAGCGGTTTGTGAAGAAGATTATGACAAAGCTCATCTGAAGAAAGAAGAAATTGAAAAGTTGAGATTGAAGACATACGAAAGATTAAAAATATCAGATTTATTGGAAATAGACGGTGTAAGTTGGGTTATATTTGCAGAAGCAAATTGCGCTTAGTGTCGTATAGCTATATACATTCAGAGTATTATTTGCATTGATTTTAATGTTTTACTTGCAGAAAACGATTGAAGAAAATGACAAACATGGTAAGCTGCAAAAATATTTTTAGTTTTATGCATTTGAAGCTTAAAAAGAATTTAATTCAGGCTAAAGTACAATGTCGGGAATGAATGATTCATTTAACCATTTACTTACTTTACTCAACATGATTATTGTCAATTTTCGTTCACAGGTAACTTTCATGATGATTTTCCAGAAATGTTTATCCCCATGGTTGGAAACTACGTCAACCAAGAAAAAAATTCTGCTCTACTTCCAAAAAAGTAAGCTTATCATTTTAGCAACACTAGCGAAAAGATGTATTACAGCTATTTATAAAAAATTAAAAATTCAGAGACCCATTGGAAATAAACATTTTGACAAAGATTAAAGATCTTCAAAAACTTCCAAATTGTTCATTTTGAAAAAAAAAAAACACTTATCCAACTTTTTTACTTATCCCCACATTCTCTTATCCCCCTTTTTTCAGGTCCAAGAAAACGCAACCCTCAGTTTTCCCCGGAAGTGACACTGAAGTTGGTAATGATCTGATTCTGGGAAAGTTGACAGAGAAGGAACGAAGGGAAGCTTCTCTTCCAATTGAAGTTTTCGGATTAAGTTTGGTAAATTGTACTTCGTATAATATGCGAAGCGTTAAGGATCAAAGCTAGCTCAGTCAATTTTCTTAAATTTTGTAAAAGAGGCACACACATTTCACGCTCTGTCTCCATCATTTTCCCCTTTTTTCTGTTTAAAAAGCATTTAGTGTACGACTTCAATCTTGTTTTCTTTTATAAGTTGGTGGTTAGGATGCGTTTCCTCATATATCATTTCAACTAAAACAGTAGTCATAAAAAATATTAGACACCAAATCCGTCTACAATATCAGCTTTTTCGTCAAACCCGCCTTTTTATGTCAAGAAGTCTTCCAGCCACCTTTGGACCGCTTTGAATGCATTTTAGTTTAAATTTAAAAAAAATTAACTACAGCAATGTATGGTCATCTTCTGAATAAATTTATTGGTACTTTGATTGAAATCAGCAAACGTGATGTACTACTATGGATCATAGTTTTACCCTGAAATTACGACTGAGTTAAATTTTATAAGACTATAGTTTTTGCTTAGAGAGTCCAGTATTTTTAATACATTCCTAACCGAAAACGTTATTCATTGAAGTCATTTAATGTTTTTTCTTGATAATTAAAATCCTGAAAATGTGAGAAACGGTGAGGAGGGAGTCCACAACCGTGATTGATTACCATCTGTAGACACGTTTTTAACATTAAAGTATTTTTTTTTACTCAGTTTAGAATTTCAATGCATTTTTTCAGTTTTATTAAGGGCTATAGTCCACTCATATCAATTTTTAAAACATTAATTTTTACTATAAATATCAGATAACACAAACTCAGACTTTTTCTCAGAATGATCCATTTATTAAATTAAAATGCTTCCAGAGAGTCAAAACATTATCCAGTTACCATTCAAGTCAACTTTGAACCACAATTTTAATATTTTGGTCATACTTCTGCCAATTTATCAATAGTCGTAAAAATGTTTACATTGTCGCCCGCGGTAATGTTTAAAACAGGTAAAAATTAACCGCGCGCGTAAAAATTTAACGTTGGATTTAAACTCTACGCCTGTGGTGTTGTCCGCCACCAGTGATTATGTATCAAAAGAAGTCACTTCTTCCAGAAAAATGGAAAATCAGTAAAAAAAGCTTTTATATCATTTAATCAAAATCTATACAAAACTATTCCCGCAAAAAAAATTGTGTTTCCCGTCTCGTGTTAACATTGAAAATAAACAGAAGTTTAAAATCAAGCTAAGATAAATTTTTAAAAGCGCTTTCGATCCTACAAGGAAAATAATTAGGGACATGCCTAATCTATAGTTTAAATTTATGATTATGAACCTCATATGTTTATTAATAAAATTTAAATAAAGCAATAGCTAAATGTATGTGTGATGCATTAGTTGTTTAGTAGATGGCAGCACTAAATATTCGATTACAGTTGCAACGCATTTCAAAATGCATTTTCGGATGTGTTTCAAAATCTACATAATCAAACAATCATAGCGTAACTTGGTCTTGAAAGTGAAGAAAAAAAATATGTAAAAGAAAATTCTTTGCTTTAAAACTTAGGGGGTAAAATAAAATATAGCTCCAAGCAGGGCCGCCGCTACCAGCGATGCGGCCCGGTACCAGTTTTAATGCCGGGCCCCCCATGCACCCCTCCCCCCAATTGCATATTTTCATACCATAGTTTCAGCACATTTGCAATTGTAAAAAAAGGAGAATTTTTTTTTTTTTTTAGTTACGAAAGTGTGCATCTGATTTTATTTTCACATTATTTGTATCTCCAGATGATTTTAAAAAGCGGTATTTTCCTTTGCGCAAGCGTGTTTCATTCATTAGTGTTTGTACTAGCAATTGTTTCATGTTGAGAATCGGCAATGGAAAGCGCGATTTTTTTTATTTCTTCTTTTTTGATGAAATTATTGACACTATTACTGGAAAAACATGTTCATAACCTTACGGGCTCCCAAAAGCTCCGGGCCCCGGTACTAGAGGTCCAGTATTCCCCCCCAAACGGCGGCCTTGGCTCCAAGTTTGAAAAAGTAAGGGGGAGGTGCCCTCCTTTGACCCCCGCTACATTACGCCAGTGGAAATAATACATAGTTTGAATTAGAATCAGGGTCAGGTCGGGCAATGGACTTACTACAAAAATGTTGACCTGCACTGAGAAAGTGAGATATTCGGCAATAATTTGTGTCCCCTTTGAGAGAAGTTTTCTTAGAAAAATAAATAATCAAATAGAATGAAGTTGAAGAAATAAATATATAAAAGTAAGGATTAAACAAAAAAGCGTAAACAAAAACACTGTGTAATGTTGTGAATAATGTTAGAGCTCGGATACCATTGAAAGGAAATTTAGGTAAGTTTTAAGTCATTGCCCCAGAAGATGAATACTACAGCTAAACATCCAGACAAAATTTCAATGAATTAAATATAAAGCAATATTTTTTCTACAAAGAAATAGCAAATCTCTACCATGAAAATATTTTTCGTTCGTTCCGTTAATAAAACTTCTAAGAAAATTCATTTCTATTTTTAAAAAATCTTGCTCTTTTCTACTTAATATACTAATAACGTATGAGTGATTCCAGATAAAAAACAATAATGAGGGTTGTTTTTATGTAAGCATCTCTTTCAAGGCCGTAGCCAGCGGGGGGGGGGTCAGGGGGTCAGAACCCCCCCCGAAATTTTCAAACCTCAAAAATTTTTAAAAAGTATTCAACTAAAAAAAAAAAAAAAAAGAAGATTTCAAGGTTTGATGGTCAGAGCCCCCCCCCCCCCCCTCTCAAAGTTGTGACGGGTCTGAGGTTTTTGATGATCCAAAGAAAAATTAGAATAATAAAAATAAAAAAAAATATCATTTGAATAAACTTGAATAGTTCTGCTCACCATTTCGCCAAAGGAGTTTTTCGTGGATTAAACTTTCAAAAAAAAAAAAAAAAGAACAAAGCTTTGAAATTCTTTAATTATTTTTTCTTCAATTTTTCAAACATGATGTCGTCATAAATTCTGATATCGAGGGCGTATTTAAAGGGGGGGGGGGCGAGGGGGCCCGGCCCCTCTCCCCGAAATCGAGAAAGATTTTTTCAAAAGTAGGTGTTCGGTTCGTGTTTGCTCAAAAAAAAAAAAAAAAAACTTAAGAAAAAAGCCCACTCTCTTGTTTTCAAAAGTGTATGTAAGGGAAGGCCCCAGAGGGTCTTTCCCTCCTATACCTCTCCCTCCCCCCCAAGAAAAATCGGATTTTTTTTAAAATAAAGGTAGTTATTATTATTCGGTTTTAGTTTACTCTAAAATTATTTACATACTTTTAGCTTGAAATACATAAATAAATACAGTGAACTCTCACTTATGCGCCTGCCCTAGGGACCAACAGAAAAAGGCGCATAAGTGAGAGAGACGTTTCAGTGAACAAGCCTATTTAAAGGACTAAAACTCAACATAGGTTCCAATGAGAGAGTGAAAAAGAATGTTTCTATAGAAAAGGGACATATTACTACAGTTTTGCAATTACTGTAACGTAACTATAATGTTAAGAGAAAATAAGTTGTAGCATATCTAATTACAAACTGCTCCCTTTAAAATGATGCATAATAGATAATTGTCCCTCTCCGAACTCTAGTTCATGCGGAAAAAAATGCATTCCGTGAGCAATAAAGGCGAAAGATTAAAGAGGAATGTAAAGAAAAATGCTTATTTTTTAAAGAAAATAAATACATTTTCACACATTTTAGGGTAACTTCGGCGCATAAGTGAAATATTTATTTTTAGAGAGACGCATAAACGAACGATACTATCATTATTTTGCTATGGAATGTGCTGGGACTATTCAAAATCGTCGTATAAGTGAAAAAGGCACATAAATGAGGCGGCGTATAAGTGAGAGTTCACTGTAAATAATTATTGGTAATAATAATTCGTTAGCTGGCACCAGGCAGTGGTGCAATCCAAGAGGGTCAGGGAGCCCTTGCGCTTTACTCAAGAGAAAAAAGAATGTATCTTGGGAAAATGAAGATATTTCAATTAGAAAACGCATAGAAAAAATCCTAATCATTTTGAATAGAAATCTTTAAATGAAAAAATATTTAGCACATGTAGATTATTAGTCAGCAAATTACGCTTCTCTCTTTCTTCTCATTCCCCCTTTTTTTCTAGTCAGTCAGGAAATAAGAGTCTTTAAAATAATGCTACACTCAATAAATTTAAAATAAAGTGTAATCATTCCTCCCCGGCAAGAAATTTAAAATAAAGTGCAATCATTTTCGGTTTTTGTTTTTGCACAAATAATTTCCGAACTTTCAGCTGAACAAAACAAAAAATCGAAAAGAGGTAGAAGTCCAAGCCGGCCGAGCTAGAAGGGGCACGTAATTTTCAATCTCTATACCAGTGGTGAAATTAAAGAATAGAGTGCCTTCTCAGTGTGGGTTTAGGGTAGGAAGTCGAGGCCCGTATATCCGCCAAGCATGAATTCAAAGAAGGCTCATGACCCCCCCCCCCCTTAAAGAGTCCAATGATATCTTAGAATTTCGCTTTTTCAACGTGTAATTTAATTGCAGTTTCAAGACTTCAATGCCCAAAAATTTTTGGAAGAGAGTTCTTTTCCACCTTCTTCTTCAATACCTTGGTCAAACATTGCCTCAAATGGCATTTTAGAGATTTAAAATTCAAACAGTTAACGGTAGTTGATGTCCCCCTTACTTTTCTATAGGCTTTAGCTCTAAAATGTGTTTTTAGAAAAGAAAGAGCAACCGAATTACAGTTTCTATCCCCAAAAGTTTCGAGACGAGTCCCTAAATCCTTTTATTATCCTAAATGTTGTCAGACAAAGCCTAAAAGCAATTGTTCCTATCAAGAATCATGGCGTAAGCGGCGTTTTTGAATTATTTTTAAGTGGGAGTTTTTAAAAGTTTTTGTTTCCTTTTTTTTTCACGTGTGGCTCTCGTTTTAAGAGGGATCTTCGTGGAACTCTTGGATGATAAGTTTTTGCTCCTGGGGGTAATGGGCACCTCTGCTAAAAGTAAAATTATAAACCTTCAGTTTCAAAAATAGAGCTTAAAATTGCATTCTTGAAGCTTCAATGCCGCAAAATTTCGGGGCACAGCGCTCGAATCCTGCCTCTTCTCTTGACGGTATTAAAGATAACCTAAATAAAAATGTTTTTAAAACATTAATTTTGAAACATTTCGGGAGAGAGTCCTTGCTAACGTTACTACCAAAGATGGTTTAAAGTAAAGATGGCTTAAGGTTTCAATTTTGAAAATTTTCGGAGGGAGATCCCTAACCATTTTTTGTCTCTTAGCGTCTCCAAAGAGAGCGCGAAATTGCGCATCTATGTATCGAAAATCTTTCAGGGGAGGGTCTTTGAACTTTTACTTCCCAAAGATAACTTAAATGAGACTTCAGTTCAAAAAAAAAAAAACTCATCTTCTTTTCTTTTATTCTATCATGAAGAAATATATCCTGAGTTGTGCTTCCATGTTAAAATATTTCAAGAGAGATGCCCCGAGTCTTCTCTATTCCTTTAACGTCACTAAAGATAGCCTGAAATTGGTTTTTAGAATTTAAGTTTCCGTAAGTTTTCCAGGGGAGTTTTGATCCTCCAACGTCATTAAAGGTAGCATAAATAATTTCAATTTTAAGAAAAGTTTTGGAGGGAATCTAAAACTTTGTAATTTTCTATCTTTTCCAAAAGTTAATATTTTAATTCAATTTGAAAATTTCTACCTGTCTTACAGTATAGCGAAAAAAAAAGAACGTTGGGGGGGGGGGGCTAAACTTGGATATATGTGCCCCCTTCCGAAATAAAAACCTATATACGCCACTGTCTGATATTTTTATTTGAAAAATAATGCAGGAGAGGAGAAAGACTCCTTTCCTTCTCCCCAACAGCCCATTGATTAACGTGTTGATCAAAAGAAGTTTGTGAGGAGAGCTTAGGGCGGCACCCTAAAGCTGTTTTTTGTAAAATTTGGTTATATTATTGGATTTTAACAAATGACCTCAAAAACTTTAATACAGTCTCAAAAGCAGGATGGATTTTACTGTAGATATCCCCTTTGCAATTCAAAGTTCCTTTCTTGTGAAATAAGATGAGAAAAAAAAAACATTTTTGTGGTATTTTCAGTTTTTAATTTTGATGAAATAAATCAATCCACCCAGTAAATAACCGACCGTTAATTTTTCGCTCTAAAAAGTGAAGGGCAGGGCCCCTTTACTTTTAGAAGTGAAGGGGAGCAGCTGTCCCCTTGCCCCCCCCCCCCCCGTACAAGCAGCCTATGCTCCCATTGCGTCATAAGGCATTGTAACCTCTTGTTTATTATTTTTTCTCAAACAAACTTTCTTCACTTCGAACCCCCCCCCCCCGAAAAAAAATCCTGGCTACGGCCTTGATCTCTTTTATGTGAACACTTGCAAATCAACTATTATATCCATAAAAAAGTCTTAGTTTCATATGAAGTACTGTCTTCTCATCATGGTTTTTTTTTTTTTTATTTTTTTTTTTTTTTTCAATTCAGGTTGAAAAAATATATTCGAAACTTTTTAAGCAAAGAGAAGAAGCGATGAAAGAACTGCGGATATTTTTAGAAAAGTACCAGAAAAAGGGCAAAACACACGCTCCCAGTGATGTGATTAAAGCAGCAACATTTCTCATTCAAAAAGCATTGTATGACAAAGTTCATTCGGTACATGTCGTTTAAGTACTTAAATGCGCACTTTATCTATTTGCATTCATCTTTGAAAGTTGTATGGAGAAATTTGTATCAAAATAATCTAGTGTTTTTTCTTTCAGATTTATACCAGTGCTTTAAATATTCTCTCTGTGTGCTACCATTCCTTTATTCCAACTCACCAGTAAGTAAAAAGTTTAAGCTTTTTTTTTTTTTTTTAGCTATGCTTTTTATGGGACGTTGTGTGGCCTGAGAAGGAGCATAATAGAAAAAAAATAAATAAATAAAGGCATATGTGTGATAAAGAAAAAAAAGCTACTATGGTGTGTTTTCTTTTTGTTTGCACCTGACGTAATCACAACAGAACTGCATATTTAAATGAAAGTAATAGCGGCATTAGGGCTTGAAAGCATAGCTCCTTGTAAATTGGAGGTTTAACTTGAATTAATCTATGACTTTTCGCTCATCAGGGTTCCAAAATCTGATGCAATTAATCTGACAGAGAAAAGTATGCCAGAAATAATCAACAAACTGGGAGATACTGTAAGTTGCTGGGGGTTTTTTTTTAATTAATTTTTTTATAAAAAATGCAATTATGTTTCAACTATGAACTTCTTTTTATATTGCAGGCAAATCGTTTAAAAGCTGCTTCATTAGACTATACTGTAGATATCATTTCCGCTGTTGATTCAGAGGTATGTGTTAGTATTTTATTAATATTGAGCATAAACGCGAGCTATACATTTTAGAGTTACCACTATAATTTAGTAAAGAACAGGAGATACTGCGGGGAGGGGATCACTTGTTGAATGCGCAAAAATTTTAAAAACTCATTATATGTTAGTCTTCCTAACTTCTTAATCAAATTTTAAAAAATGAAGAAAATGTTTTGATTGTTGTCATGGCAGGTTTTTTTTACTGAAGCGCCGCTGTTTGCTTACAATAAGAAGTAAATTTTAAGGAAAAAAATTGCACCAAACTTCTTCATAAGGAGCACAATGTAATAGTCTTGATTTGTTAATCGCTATTATTTCCCTCCCAGTTTCCTTAAAATTTGTTGTTTAGACTCTTCCCCAGAATGCCATAGTTGCTGAAGAGCACTATAAAATTTTCGTTCATTTTAACCTAATTATTTAAGTTTTTTTTTCTTTTTTTACGTGAAAAATTCTGAAATGAAACGATATTTTAATTTGAATGCTGAATAACATATTGCTAGTCCGACGCTAAAGTTTCAGTCTATGTGACGAGTTAAATTAAATTTGAAGCATTAACAAAATTTTTTGTCTCCGTACAGAATTTGCAAATGATTCAGCAACACATTCTTAGTCCCCTTCACAACAATCTCAACATACGATTGGTGGTGGGACGATGTCAAGTTGTGGAAAAAATTGTTCACAAATATCCACCCTGGAGCCATAAGTAAGAAAACTTTTCATGGCTATTTCACGAAGCTTTCTAGGATGTCCGAAAAGGGCAAATAGCTTTGCTAAAGTTAATTCGAACAGTATAGTTTAGTTTAATCCAATATCCAGATTTGAGAGTTGTTGGACTCTTTGTCCCCTACATTGTAGTTTTATAAGCAACATAATACATTATAGGTCCGGAATGGAGATACTTGAGAAATTTAAAAATTTTATTCTTATTCTTCTCCGCACTACTTTCATTAAAAGGATCATTGCATGTCGCAATTTTCACATGGTTTAAAGTTACTTTCAATGGGACGATAATTCCGCCAGGCTAATAGTTCATTTTAAACGGATTTCATAATTATTATTTTTAAATATTGGATAACTAAACAATACGTTAGAAGTTTTTCTCATGTGTCATACCAATATATGAGGGTCATTCCATGTCAAGTGTCCCAAATTTCGAGAAAATCCCCACTCGACCCCCTCCGATTTTGATGAAAATTTTTTTGGATGTACATATAAGACTTTCATGAAACCATACCAAAGTATAGCTCTATAGTCTTTATGGTTTAGCCAATAAAAATTATTGAAAAAAGGCCTCTTTTTCGTGTCTTGAAAAAAATGAACAAATCGTCAAGTTTGTGCTTTTATTGCTCGCGACCTAAGACGATTATCAGGCTCAAATTTGGTGATTCTGATCACTGTTTAGGGTAGAATAGCCTACTTGTGTAACATAAGCTTCATGCACTATAGATTTTTTGCAATTTGCTGCCAAAGTTGGTAAAAAATCGTATTGTGGTAAATTTTGATCATACGTTATCAGCTTGTATCTGCTGAGAGAATGACTTTCTGAAGCTAATTCTTTCGTCGTTTGTAGCCTGATAGCTCGTCCGAAAGGTGTGCAAGTAGCATCTCGATATCTCAAATAATTGCTGAATTATGCGAGTTGAAATTCCAGTTAAATTTCTTTTTTCTCAATTTTGTCTCAATTTCAAAGGGCAATATCTCAAAAGGGTCATCTTGGATTTCAATTTTCTTTACATCATTGGAAAGAACACACTTTTCTTAACTGAAAGACGTTATTTTTATTTTTGAGACAAACCAGTTTCAAGGGATATTGCAGGTCAAAAATGTATACGTCATTCAACGTGAAATCAAAGAAAAAAAAGACATAGACCTCAAAAGTTGATGTCAATTTGTTCTATTAAAATTTACAGGAGCTATTGTACTTATGTTCTGATAAAAAAACCTTTTTTTGATGTTTTTGAACTTTAGTTTTTGTGTGCGCACCCTTGAAAACTCAAGAAATGGCAAAAAATAAAGTTTCGTTTTTAACAAAAATAATTATCTTCTTATCGCTGCTATAAGAGCTTGAGTCTTTTCCTATGCGTTATTTTTAAGTTCTTGAAACAGAATTTCGGATGATATGTCACTTGGCAAGGTGTCATTAATATTTTAAATTCATAAAAAGCATTTTTTCCTTTTTCAAAAAAAATAAAAAAATAAATAAATAAATAAACATAAAAATAATTAATAAATGAGATAAATAATAAATAAAACAGTTAATATGGTGTGTACGTGATAAAAATATGTATAATAGGACTGCAGAGCCAGTTTTCTAAAATGCGATAACGAAAGTTTTCGATAGAGTTGAATATTGCAATTATTTCCACCTTGTAAATAAATGATAACAATAGTAATTGAAAATATGATAAGTATTAATTGAAAATCCATTCATTATACTGCCGAGGATATGTTTAGATATTCAGCCTATGATTGCAATTTGCCCATAAACAAAATTGATGAAAAATGGGAAAATGCTTTTTATAACCGTGAAACATTAATGACCTACAACCTTGCCAAGTGACATATCATCCGAAATTCTGTTTCAAGAGCTTAAAAATAACACATAGGAAAAGACTCAAGCTCTTATAGCAGCGATAAGAAGATAATTATTTTTGTTAAAAACGAAACTTTATTTTTTGAAATTTCTTGAGTTTTTACGGATGTGCACACAAAAACTAAAGTTCAAAAGCATCTAAAAAAGGTTTTTTTTTATCAGAACATAAGTACAATAGCTCCTGTAAATTTTAATAAAACAAATTGACATCAACTTTTGAGGTCTATGTCTTTTTTTTTTTTCTTTGATTTCACGTTGAATGACGTACACATTTTTGACCTGCAATATCCCTTGAAACTAGTTTGTCTCAAAAATAAAAATAACGTTTTTTAGTTAAGAAAAGTGTGTTCTTTCCAATGATGTAAAGAAAATTGATATCCAAGATGACCCTTTTGAGATATTGCCCTTTGAAATTGAGACAAAATTGAGAAAAAAGAAATTTAACTGGAATTTCAACTCGCATAATTCAGCAATTATTTGAGCTATCGAGATGCCACTTGCACACCTTTCGGACGATCTATCAGGCTACAAACGAGGAAAGAATTAGCTTCAGAAAATCATTCTCTCAGCAGATACAAGCTGCTAACGTATGATCAAAATTTACCAAAATACGATTTTTTACCAACTTTGGCAGCAAATTGCAAAAAACCTATAGTTCATGAAGCTTTTGTTACACAAGTAGGCTATTCTACCCTAAACAGTGATCATAATCACCAAATTTGAGCCTGATAATCGTCTTAGGTCGCGAGCAATAAAAGCACAAACTTGACGATTTGTTCATTTTTTTTCAAGACACGAAAAAGAGGCATTTTTTCAATAATTTTTATTGGCTAAACCATAAGTCCTATAGAGCTATACTTTGGTACGGTTTCATGAAAGTCTTGTACATCCAAAAAAATTTTCATCAAAATCGGAGGGGGTCGAGTGGGGACGCCTCGTACACTTGACATGGAATGACCCATGAGGTAAGACTACAAAAGTAGGGTAAGTAGGGTAGTTAAAAATAGAGAAATTGTGGACAACATTTTCTCTGGTTTAAGGAATACCTAAATAAACCTTTTTCGTTATAAATCAAGCTATTTCTGATGGATGGGAGTATGGAGTTAAACTCCTAAGAAGTTCAGCCACCAGAAATGAATATTTTTGAAGGGGGGGGGGGAATTGTTGATAACATTTTCTCTGAATGGGTGTATACTTTCCTTGAACACAGGCAGGGCAGCCGAGAGGCCATGTTAGCCTAGTCTGAAACTAAGGGCCCAGCCCTTTAGACCCGCCTAGGAATCAGAGTAATGTAACGGGCCCGTTGACCAAACTAACAAGGGACAGCTTTAGCTCTGATTATAGGAATACCTAACCCAGGTAACACAAAAAACGTTTTAACGTTTTTAATCCGTTGTCACAACGTTAATAACCATTTTACAACCTTTAAAAAGCGAAGCGTGCTACTTGGGTAAATAAACCTTTTTCGTTATAAATCAAGCTATTCTGACAGATAGGAGTATAGAGTTAAACTCATAAGAAGTTCAGCCATCAGAAATGAATATTTTTGAGAGGGGGGGGGGCATCCAGAGTACAACATCTAGTATCCAGCACCTGGTATTAATTTGAATTTTGAAATCATGAATTCAAATTACATTTTTTGCAATCACAAATTGCGATAGGATCCCTACCCGTTGGTTCTACTAATGGTTCCTATGCAATCATAATTGCGGAAAAAATAATTTGAATTCAAGGCGTAAAAATTCAAACTGATGGTAGGAGCAGGATGTTAGATGTTAGTGCAAGATGCTGTTTTTTTTTTTTTTTTCTGAAGAGGATTGTGTAAAGTCGAGAGGTTCTGGTATAAACAGTCGATTTCGGGAGACATGAACAAGGAGCCGGAGGAGTTTAACTACCACCCAGTAGGAGCACCCGTGAGCAGAGGCCAGTGTATCTCAAAAAGGATAAGGCACCATTTGCTTTTACAAAAAAAGAAACGTTGTTACTTTGCTGAAGAACAGTATGCTGCCCAAATGATTATTTTTACCATTTTCAAAAAATTTATTTAAAAAAAAATGTCTTAAAGTTTGTTGTTTGTATCCTTTTTTAAAGATATGAAGTCAAATGAAATTTAAAAACCACTACAACCGAAAACATTTTCCCCACTCCCCTTCCGTAACACTTTTACTACCATGCCCCTTATTATGTTTTACATGCCCTCAAATTTTAATTCATCTCACACAATTTTTCTGACTACCCAGCACCCTCAGCTTTCTTTCAATCTTCTTACACAAATGAACATTTCTTCTTTATTAACAAACTGCAAAGTTCGTTTTTCAAGTTTTAGTTTCGATTCTAGTATCATAGGATAAAACACGGTTCTCTAAGTTGAATCTGCATGAAGCAAACCATGATCCAAACCTGATGGCCATTTTCTCTCCGCATACTTTGCCACTTACGCAATAAGCACAAACAATTGTGAGCAATTATTTTTACTTGAACTTTTGCATGTATGAGTAATGGATTGTATTGTATATTTATCAGCATTCTTCCATATCCCAAACTCATGCCTTTCTTACTCGATGCCCTCCAACATCCTTCCTCTTCAGTAAGAGCAACAGCAGAGAAGATTGTCATATTTCTCTATGAACATGACAGCAACAAAGTTGGAAAGTATTTTCCATCAGATTCTGATGTCCCGAAAAGGAATTTAACATACCGAAGACTTCTCCAAACTTTCGATAGAGTGAATAAAAAAGTAAGTGCTCTAGGGGAATGGGGGTGTCGATTTAAAACGAAATCTTAAAAGTTATCACGAAAGCAATTATGATATAAGTAAACGATTCTCCTTGAGGAAGATTTTCGAGTTTAAGAAGTTAAAGGAAGTGATTCGATTAAAATTTCCTCAAGGAAAAATCTTAGAGATAAATTCATTTAAATGTCTTTTATAGCAGTCGGTGGTGATGTTCGTTTCAGCAAACACGTTATCACAATATGTTTTCCTTTTTTTTCTATTTTTCAATACCTTATTTCTAAACTAGCTTTTTTCGTTCTTAAAACTCAACATTTTTCTTGGATGAATAACGTAAGAAGTACAATCATCTCTCACTTATATGTCGTTAAAGCACCACCCTAAAAAATGCAGTGAGAGACACGTATTTACATCAAATACAATTTTTACATCACACATCACCTGTTATAAGCTCCAGGGGTTTACAGCGCATTAAAACGGGGGGGGGGGCATTCCCATCAGAATGAAAGCGCTCCCCCTCCAAAGAAAATTAGCATCTATAAAGAAATAGCTATGTAACCCAACCCAGTTATATAATGACTCGTAGAATAAGATCTTCACTTTCAGCAGAACGTTTTTTAAGCCGATAGTAACCAGTGTAAAATAATTCTGTTCACACTTCTGATATCGGTTTCAATTCCAACATCTTTTTCTCAGTAAGGGAAGGGCTTAGTTATAGTTTTTCTTTCTTGATAGCTGGCTACATGAAGTTTACTTTCATACACACTTTTAGAATAATTCTCGTAATAAGTACATTTATTTGCGTACCCAACAAATTATTATTTAAAAATAAATTAATAAACAGACGCAATATCTAGGTTTGATTTATTTTTATATTAATGCTATTAGTTGAGACGTAAATGTTAATCTACTAGTAACAAATAACCTAATTACTAAGGAATCATTTTTGTATAACTTCAAAATTATCAGTTTTTCCAATACAGTTAGTAAAAATATGAATTTGAGTTTAAATATCTTATGCAGCTTAATATTAATATAGAAGAAAGACCCTAGGGGCAATGACATTCAAACTTCGAAAGAAAATTCCAAGCACATTAAAGAAGATAAAGGTACTGCTTTCTCCAACGGAAGCGAACACTTGCTACTAAAGTGAGTTGATAATAATCTTTAACTATTATATTAAGTTTATTTGACTGCATAATAAATAGTTTTTGTTTTTGAATGTTGTGACAGAACATGCATTTTTTGTGAAAAACAAAGTGACCAATTTACGGCGGAAGGTTTGGATGAACATTACGACAAAGACTGCCCGATGCTACTTCGATGTTCGAACTGTAGACAGGTAAGAATCTACTTTCAATATTTTGCTCCTCGCGGAAAAGTCATCTCATTGCGCTCTTGGGTGTACCAACAGAAATTATGCACGAAAAGATAAAATTTGGTGCTTATTTTATTTGCCTTAAATCTAGATTTTTAAGAAATAGTTTTTAAAACGTTTGCATACAATAAACTCCCAACAATAATCCCTTTCAAATTTTCCAGAAAAAAAAAAGAAAATCAGCGATGTTTGCCTGAATGCAGAAAATTACACCGAATTTGACTTAACGAGTGAAAATTCAAATCTAAACATTTCTGTGTTTCTTCCCTTCATCCTCTCCAACAATATCAAACCTTCTTCTGTCACGACTTGACTTGTTGACCTTATTTTTAGGTCAATACTATACTTCACAGCAACTTAAGTTGACAATAAACGTCACTACGCCCGGAGCTAATAAGAGCTCACAAGCAGTTAAGGATCTCATCTAATTCGCCAAGTAGGCTGTGACGTTTTATCTAGCTCGTTTTTCATTGGCTGACGCCACGCTGACATCACGACGCCAGTGTCAAGAAACTTTGCATTGTAGTACAGTCACTGCTTTAGATCTACTCTATTGATTGATTCTTTCTTAGATCGCGTAAACAAACGCGACCAGACCAGTTTTGTTCAAAAAATATCCCGTTTATATTGAGTTTTATGTGTAACTTCGCTTGATCTGTTTCAGTTCATCTGTTTGTATGATTTGCTTAACATTATGGGTTTTGATAATGAGCTGCACGTTGACATTTGCAATAATGAACAATTCTTTTTTTGCTTTTACGTATTTTTTACCCCCGACGCAACAAGAAAAGCGGTTTTAAGTTTAACGTGTCTGTGTATCTGTCGATTTGTGCATCTGTCTGTGCACTCAAGTGCCTAAACGGATGGACCGATTTTGAAATTTATTTTTTGTTTGAAATGAGGGTTGATCGACAGTGTTCTTAACTCGCCCGCGTCTTCAGATGATATTAATTAACGAAGATATTAATTAAAAACCTTTAAAACGTTTTTCGCGATTTTTGCGACCAACAAATTTGACTATAGTAAGGATTATCTTTTCTTTTCCGTGCTTATCATGTCCTCTCGAAAACAATTAAATATATTTAAATTTAAAATTCTTTTTGACCAGTAAAATTTGTTTTAATATGAGGTCGACAACCAGGGTTGACGGTTTTTTAATTTTTCATTTAATCTTAGGTACTTATTTACGTACATCGTTCCTTGCTATATAGTTTAAATGAATGCGAGTGTTGTTGATTTTTTCCACTATTGGCATACACTAGTATCGTTCTTTAATCAGCCCGATACTGCTAATACATGCATAGGCCATAAGTGACATATTCTGCAGAAATATCCCGGGGAGGGGGACTCATTTACTCCCGGAATTTTCTCGAAATTGAAGTCCTAAGAGCACCAGTTTTAGACATCTTTGGAGACAAGTAAACCCTCATTTCCATCCAAAAACCATCTAGAACTAAATTCCGATTACAGTTAGATTATTTGAATATGAATGACATAAAGTGAGTATAAAAGCTTTAAGAGCCCTGATTGTTAGACCAAAACTTTAAGAAATGAATCGCACAACTTACAGGACAGGTCTATTTGCGAGAAAAATTTTTTAGTTCCACCCCTTAAAACGGTTCATTTTTATCTTCTAAATCGACAGTTGCAAAAAAGCTAAGCCTCGAAAGCCCTAAACGAGTTAATATCATTTTTCCGTATTTAATTTTGATAGGTACACTCATATGCATAAATAAATTTCACCTTATGAGATGACTTTACCTGTTCGATAAAGAGTTGTTTTATACTTGACCATTGAACTTTTCCTTTCAGATCGTCGAAATAGCCGGTTTGACAGAGCATCTATTAGATGAATGTGAAGCAAAAGATAATTATAAGCAATGCCCAATATGCTTAGAGGCAGTTCCGTCACTCAATTTTGAAAATCATGTGAAAATTCGAACGTGCGTTAGTAAGTAAAATGAAAAGTATTTTTAGTTACATGTGAGAAGTTTCATTCAGAAGCCATTAGTTTGTCCCGCTAACATATTTCATCAAAAAATAATAATTTTTGAAGTTATTGAACAAAATTCACATTGAATGAATCACATATATGATTCCTTAAGCAACAAAATTATGTTCACTACCTTTCTTAAGGCTACAGTAGACAAATAAAATGGATTTTTTTCAATTATTGATTTACATGTCTAAAACTTTGTGTGCTTGTATTATTGTATATTTACGACATCTAAAAGCATAAACAACACAAATTAGTACAAAAACAATGAATATTTTTTTTCAAATTTCAAATTTAAATATTTTTTTAACAAAATTTCAAAATGTTCCAGGCGTCGCAATTTTTTTTCAAACTTTGAATTTCCACTTAATTTCCAATCATTAGGCATGACTGCATAAAACAATGCATTACATGCAATGTTTCATGTAATAGTTTATAAAAGATGGCTGAAAATGAAAATTTATATGATTTTTTTAACTGAAAATTTTTATTTTCAGCCATCTTTTATAAACTATCTCATAAAACATTGCATATAATGCATTGTTTTGTGCTATCATGCCTAATGATTGGAAATTAAGTGGAAATTCAAAGTTTGAAAAAAAATTGCGACGCCTGGAACATTTTGAAATTTTGTTAAAAAAATATTTAAATTTGAAATTTGAAAAAAAGTATTCATTGTTTTTGCACTAATTTGTGTTGTTTATGCTTTTAGATGTCGTAAATATACAATAATACAAGCACACAAAGTTTTAGACACATAAATCAATAATTGAAAAAAATCAATTTTATTTGTCCACTGTAGCCTTAATTATCACTTTTAAAGAAATATATAAACTTCTACGTGCACGACAAAATGCCCGAAATTTTCTGAGGATAAGCCCTAATTTCTTATTTATTTTTCATTTCCTCGACAGGTAACATAGTATATGGATAACAGAAAAAATAAATAATGTTCAAAATCCAACGTCAAATAACATTCACGTGGTAAAGCGAATACGAAATAAACTCCAGCCATTTTCATCGTTTTAATCAAAATACAAACGCTGTTTTTTTTTTCTTTTCATTAATTTTATCTAAAATTTTAGTGCATTTACTTCACAATTACTTTAATTAAAAAAAAAGAAATTAAATGAGAGAAAGGGGGGTTCAAACGAACCAAGCACTTCGACCAGAGGTCGATTGTAGTCTCCATACTTTAATTAACTTACTAAACTTGAAATTTTGCACTCCAAACTTTTGACAGGACATGCAGTTTGGTAATTTTTTAGAAAGATAAGATATGTATTTTTGTTAAATGAGAAAATTCGCAAAACATCTTCATTTATTTTAGAGATATTAAGGGTTAAATTTAAATTTGACAAATTTTATAAATGCTTTTTTTTTTCTTAGTTTTCCTAGAATTTGATTCATGAATCAATC
Organism: Uloborus plumipes; assembly: GCA_038373865.1. NCBI lineage: Eukaryota > Metazoa > Arthropoda > Arachnida > Araneae > Uloboridae > Uloborus > Uloborus plumipes. The sequence continues at coordinate 599,751 of JAXGGA010000003.1, forward strand.
AATTAATTGACGCTTCATTATCAAAAATATTTAAAAATATATACAAAAGCCATTGAAAATTTTGAAAAATTTCTTCAACTAATTTTTTTTAATGAGTTTCGATTAAACTTACGGAGTAAAACATCTCTTGTTAAAAAAAAAACTTATGTCCAAAGATTAAGTATTTAAAATGTTAAAAATATAATGCACTTGGTATCATTGCTCCCTCAGTCTATAGTACCAGCCACATGTTTACAACTTTTACATTGGATGGTAATGACATTTTAACATATTTTACTTAACAAGACATAAAATATGGCTTATTTCCTTAAAATTTTACAAATTTTTGAATAAAAGTTCCCTTATCATAAGCATAAAAATAATACAAAATTACACAGTTAGAAGTAACTTATTATAAAGAAGGATGGTTATGACTCACGTATTCCCCCCCCCCCTTTTACTCTTTGACATTAAATGCACATCAGAAAGCCGAGAAATTTCTACGCACAAAATTCTTCTTTACTAGCTAAATTATGATGGCTGCTGCTACTAAAACTGAAATTATTTGAGCTGCCATTTGCACTTAGTGGTCATGAAAGTCTGTAAAACCTGTTGCAAGGTAATGATACAAAATGCTGGGCCAAATTTTAACTTAGCAAGAAACATGTTAATGTAAGCAAACAAGCAAAAATGAAATTTGATTTCAAATTTGAATACTTAAAGCTAGGTATAAAGGAGATTAATTTTTATGCTATCTAGGAAGACCATTAAAGACAGAAATTCCACACAAATAAATGTTGTTTAGTTTTGTAAAATATATTATTTTATTCTTTTGAAGATAACAAATAAATAATAATTTAAAAAATAATGGAAACACGTTTTTAAGGTTGCTACAGTGCGTCTCAAAAGTTTAAGCACTATGCAAATTTTTGAATAAAAAGAAATCTTTTCAGCCAAATGCTTTCATATTTATACTGTAAGTGGCTACTATGATCCTAATTAAGTGTTTGAAGTTTTGAAAAATATAACCGCAACGAAAATCAGAAAATACAAAAGATATTTTTTTGGCTGTCGCAAAAGTTTATGCAAAGATAAGATTTTATGCAAATATCTCTTGAAACGTGATGCGTGAAGAACCAGTGCAGTTCTTTTGAACGAGTTATTTCGTGTAGCAATGGCTTAAAGTGTTATCAAGATGCCGAAGTCACTACCGTTCTCGTCTGAAGAAGTTGTGAAACTCTGGAAGCTGAAAGTAGAAGGTAACTCTGTTATGCAAATTTCAGTGATTTTAAATCGATCTAAACGTGGTATTTATAATGTTCTGAAACTTAGAAATAAATTCAAACCTGCGTTTCGCTCAGGAAGACCGAGAACAACTACCTCTCGTGAGGATAGAAGAATTAAAAAACCGGCCTTAACTGAAAATGTGTCACCTAATCAAATAAAAACTAGACTTGTAACAAAATTATCACGTGATACCATAAGTAGACGAATAAAAGAATCAGGATTTATCAAAAAACAAAAGTTAGCTCGCAAACCTTTTCTGGAAAAGTGTCACAAACAAGCAAGACTGCAGTGCGCAAAGCATCATATGCATTATAGTGACGAATGGATTACTGTTGCGTTCTCTGATGTAAAAAAAATGGAATTTAGACGGTCCAGATGGTTTCTCATACTACTGGCGTAACTTGAGGAAAGATCCCAAGTGCGTATTCAGTAGGCAACATGGTGGTGGCTCAGTCATGGTATGGGGCGCTTTTTGCTTCAACGGACAAACTTCTCTTAGCTCTCTAAAGGGTAGACAAAATTCAGAAAAGTATCAAGATACCCTGAGAAAGCATTCGTTACCCTTTGTTGAAGTCCTAGGTGGTCCTGATTGGATTTTTCAGCGAGACAACGCTTCAATACACAATTCCCGTAGTACGAAAGAATGGCTTGCTTCTCAAAATATTAGTGTAATGAACTGGCCAGCACCCAGCCCGGATCTAAATCCCATAGAAAACATCTGGGGAATTCTCGCACGTGACGTTTTCCAGAATGGGAAGCAGAATTGCTCTGTTCAAGAGCTTAAATCTGCAATCGAGGAAGCCTGGTACAGACTAACTCCCGAAACCTTCCATAATCTCGTGCTATCGATGAAAAATCGCATATTCGAACTCATCAGATGCAACGGTAACACCATAGACTACAAAAAGACTTTTATGCTTTCTAAAATATATATATTCCGTTTTTGTGCTTAAACTTTTGCGACAGCAAAATTTTGATTTTATCATGTAATCGTATTTTAATTTCTATGAATTGTTTCCAAATTCTAAACATGGATTTGTAAACTGTTTGTTTAATTACAGTAAAAATTTCAAAGCTTTTTGGTGTATACTTTTCGCCTTATCAAAAGATTTCGGTTGTGCTTAAACTTTTGCGACGCACTGTATATAACTTGAACAAATAAACCTTATAAAACATCATTGTGTAGATGATGTGCTAAAAGGTATTTTAAAGTGTTTCATGGCAGCGTAAATGTGTCAATATAAATGTCTTTCAAATATTTTTCTCTTACATCCGCCGTGTATTAGTCATGAAGCAGAAAGGTTGAAAAAAACTACACATTAGTTTTGCGCAATAAGTTGAAATCAATTTAATGTGCTAGGTAACGAATACGACATCACGAACTGAACTTAATTCATCTGGGTACTAACTAATAATACAAATACAAATACAAATACAAATGTGGCGACCAGCAGCAGGCTCAGGGCCCAACTTGGCTGGTCCTAGTCAAATTAAAGACCCCAATGAAGATCAATGGCCCTCTTAAAGCCATCTACTCCATTGCTCTTTACCGCCTCTTCCGGTAAGCTGTTCCAAGTTCCCACTACCCTGCTAAAATAGTAATTTTTTCGAATTTCCAGGTTCGCCTGAGGTTTAAACAGCTTAAAACAATGACCCCTTGTCCTGCTTTCCTTGCAAAAATCCAACCCTGCAACATCATTCATTTTAATAAATTTAAATAACTGAATCATGTCCCCTCTGGTTCTCCGTTGCTCAAGACTATACATATTAAGCATTCTAAGTCTGGAATCATAGTCTAAATTAGAAAGTCCATTCACTAACCTTGTAGCCCTCCTTTGTACCCTTTCCAATAAATTAATGTCTTTCTTCAGATAAGGAGACCAAAACTGAACAGCATAATCCAAATGAGGTCTTACCAAACTTCTATATAGAGGCAGAAGAACCTTCTTAGATTTGTTTGAAATAGATCTATTAATAAACCCAAGCATCCTATTGGCTTTGTTACTAGCTATGCAGCACTGTTGACTAAACTTGAAATCCTGATTTATTACGACACATGGATCCATAATACACTGCTCAAAACAATTAAACGATATTGTAAGTTTCTTATAAAAAAAATGGGTTTAAACATTCTTTAACAACTTTTTTTTGCATAAAAAGAAAGAAGAGAGTTATAAATGTAAATTTTGCTCATTTCCAAACTTTAAAGTATGTAAATTTTGAGTTTGACGTCGAAAACGACTTTTTAGCGGCAGCGAATGCAATTTCACTCTCACTGTACTATAAGATAAGGCAGAAAAGAATAATCGACGTTCTGTAAGAGCATTGTTCCGATGTGTGCCATGTCTCAACAAATTCAGTAGCTTCTAGAGTTGTTGGCAGTCTAGAGGGAGGCCAAACACAAGCCGAGGTAGCAAAAGCCATTGGAGTTTCTCAAAATGTAGTTTCCAGGGTCTGGAATCGTTTTCTAGAGGCTGAAAGTGCTGACCATAGATCAGGGCAAGAACGTAAACCGACTACAACGCCTAATGAAGACCGCTATTTATCTTTAACTGCTCGGAGGCACCGAAATATGAGTGTCACTCAACTGCCACGACAACTTTGCTCGGCTACTGGCACCCGCGTTTCGACACAAACTGTCCGAATTCGACTCCACACAGTTGACATGTATGCTTGTCGACCAATGGTGTGTGTCAGACTAAGTGCAAGTCACCGTCGTGCCCATAGAGAGTGGGCCACGGAGCACGTTAGTTTGGGAAAAAATGAGTAACGCAATATCCTGTTCTCTGATGAGTCCCGTTTTTCCCTTCGTCCTGACAATCGGCGGGTTTTCCTCTGGAGGGAACGTGGCACAAGAAATAATCCAGCATTTGTGCGCGTAAGTGTCAGATTTGGTGGTGGAGGTGTGATGGTATACGCCGGCATTTCCATTGATAGTCGAACCGACCTCCATATCTTCCGAAATGGAACTCTGACTGGTCATCGATACAGGGATGAGATCCTCAGACCTATCGTTATCCCTTACGCTGCAGCAATTAGAGATGACTTCATTTTAATGGACGACAATTGCAGGCGGCATGGTGCTAACTTAGTGAATGATTTTCGTTTTGAAGAAGGAATAGCACATATGGAATGCCCAGCGTGTTCTCCGAATATGAACCTAATAGAGCATGTTTGGGACATCCTAAGAAGACGAGTGGATGAACGCCTATCACCTCCAGAAACTCTCCAATCACTCGAAAGAGCTCTTCAGGAGGAGTGGGGTAGAAAACCCATGACTCTCATTAATACCCTCATTGAGTCCATGTCTCAGAGGTGTTTAACACTGCTAGCTGTCCGGGGAAACCATACCCCCTACTATGAGTGGAAAACTTTTTTTTTTAATTTATTTTTCTCATTTTCAGAAAATTCGTTTTTTTTCCTTTTTTTCCCTTTTGTACCCAAAAGCTGAATAAAAAGCATTTTTTCTGCTAAACTAATGTAATTTTTATCTCTTATAGCTTACTACGTGTAGTCGATAATGTATCAATCAACCAAAATGGTCTTTAGGTGTAAAATCAAACCCCCATTATAATTACCAGTCCCTTACTCGACATGTCTCTAATAATACGATACATCTGTTCATCTTGACCCTGGCTTAGATTAGGTGGCCTATAAATGCTACTCAAACGTAATTTTTTACCCTTACCGCTTATCAATTCTAGCCAAACCATGTCGATATCATTAGGTTTGTCATTTATTGCCAATTCATTGCAAGCAGGGCCTGATTACCCAAAAGGCACGGGAAGCTTGAGCTTCCCCTAAAAATTTTCAGGGGGCCCAAAAATGAATGCAAACTTGTGGTTTAAAATTTTAGTTTCTGCTTTTAAATGCATATCTAAAGGTAATTGTAAACATTAGAATTGGTTCAATAAAAATTTTCTAGAAAGTTTTAAAGTGAAGATACATTTCAAAAAACATTAGTCCCACCACAAGCGTTTTTTAAATGTGGGATTTGACCCAACTTTTTTACAATGTACTTTTCTTATGTTTTATTAATTCTGTGAAGTGATAAATCTAATTTAACATCGAATCATAGAATTGCAATGCAACCATGTGTATTATGTATGAAAATTCTATATATTAGTGGAGGAAGGGGACAGACTTTAATCTGAATTCTGCTTGAATATGATAGGCTTTCGAAATAATATGTACCCTTAGTGAGATTTGTTTCAATGTCTCAAGAGTATAGAAACAACCCCTCCCCCTCGCCTCAAAATGAGACAGAGTTTCCCCTAACTTCACGGGTTAATCGTTCCCTGATTGTAAGTAAAAGTATCTCTAACATAAAATAAAACCCCACCACCTCTTTTACCTGTCTATCTTGTCTAAACAAATTATACCCAGTAATACACAATAAATCATCATCATTTTTGGTAGCCCATGTCTCGGTAACTCCAATTACATCCAACTTTTCATTTGTGGTTATGCTTTTCAATTCTTCCATCTTGTTCCTAATACTGCGAGTATTGGTATAAAAAACCATAAGCATGCTCAACTTGTTTTTATTCAACCCCTTGCGATGATAACAGGCTGAGTAGCGACTCGTGCATGAGAGAGTAAAAGATGATGCAGGATTTATCAAAAAAAAAAATCAAACAAGTTTGAACAATATTCAATGTTCAAATAATGATTTCATTAAGCCAAATTTAAATGAGATTATTTAATATTGAATTCCTAAATCAAGATATAAACATATCAGTATTCTTTGTAATATATTTCGTAGTTTTATTAGCATATCGATGCACAATTGGTTCTTATTTTTAAAAAAAATAGCTCTCGTAATTATGCAGTATATTTAAAACGAAAAATTAATAAATAAAAAATTAGTTATTTCATTGAAAAGCTGGTAAATAAGTTCTTCCATACTGATAAAATATATACTATTCAATCCAGAAATTGCTCATTTATTTCATTAGTATTTCTTTTTCTTTTGTGACTTTAGTGGCCAAGTCAAATAAAGAAGCCAACCATTGTCCTTTGTGTCACATGAATATTGAACCAGGAGAGCAAGGGTGGAGAAGTCACTTAATGGGACAAACAAGATGCGAATTTAATTCCCGGAACACTAACAAAAGAAACCACAGGAAAGGTGAAAACAATACATCTAATAATGTTCTGCTTTTTTTTTTCTTTGAGCAATCAAGATTGTTTATTGCGGCTACTTTGCACGGCTAGACATTAGTTTCATTTGTTTCGTGTGTGTGTGATTGGTACATGTTTGAAGTATCATTGAACTTTAAACGCTTAGCCACAGTTATTATAAATAATTGTTCTTTAAATCATGTCTAACTTTGAATTTTTTCACAAAAAGAGAGTTAATTGAAGACTGTTTCTCATTTTCATTTTTTCTGTATAATTTTGGAACATTATTAAACTTCAAACGCTCAGATACGGTAATTAGGAATGATTATTTTTAAAATCGTGTATTTCCTAATCTTTCTTTAAAAACAATAATATAACAGTAAAAAAAACTGATTTTCACTGCTGGGAGTGTGGTGGGTACAGTACATATATATGTACTGTACACATTACATATGTATGAAAAACTAGAAAGAAAAAAAGAGTTTATAATGTCATTGTTGTACACATTACAAAAAAGAGAGAACAGCTTGATACACTGAGGACACTTTGAGGGTATTAAAATGATATGAAGAGCAATTCTGTTTTAATAAAAGCATCAATTGTTGCACAAAGGCTCCAAATATGTTAACTCCTTGGCGTTTTTTTTTTTTTTTTTTTTTTTTTTTTGCATGAATTTTATGAAGAACATGGACTATAATTGTATAAAATGCAATTAAATTTTGAAGCTTTCGAGAAATAATATTTCTCTAACTTTTTTGGCTCCTTAACGGAAGCATCTCATAAGATATGTCTGAAACTGAACAAATTATATTACTGAAAAAATTCTTTCTAGAAACGTTCAAAACTCAAACCAAATCATCAGAGAACATAATAGCACTTCTATTTACACTTAAAAAATACTTTGGATTAATTTTAGTCTTTATCTTAATGGTTTCTATATTGAAGCAATTGGAGAGGGGGATTAGCCACAGTTTTGATTTAAATTCTACCAACCAATTAGAAATAAGCTTCAGTTTTTGTTCAGCTGTACTTACCACTCTATGATCTGTTCAGTAAAAGGCTCAGGCTTAAATTTGACTTTCCTAAATAGCAAGTAAGTGACTATAGCTAAGGCAAAACTAAGCTGGTGGCGTCGTAATGCTATGATTAGGTTCAGCGTAGCCTTCACAATGCTGCCAGGCCTGTCACTTTTATATCAATAGTTATGAAAAATATTGACGACCGTTGTGACTTATTATCTTTAACAAAAAACACTGATCATATCAAAATGTTAACCTATCAAGTTGTAGGCCAGTTATTTAGGGCGGGGGAATCAGAGGATCATTGCCCACTTTCCAGTTTAGAAAGATTTATGTATTTAAATGAAAGTGGGCGTGATTTTTGTTGTTTTCAATATAATTAGTGTTTAGTATATATCCTTTGACTCGGCCCCTCAGAAAAACTCAAAATGATGGATCTGTTAGGTTGAAAAATTAAACACTGGCATTTTATTGATGAAATTCAATTTCAACATTTAAACAAAATGGAAGAATCATACTTCTTTGAGAGAGAACTATACCTGGCACAAAATGGAATTCAATCCTAACACTGGGATAATGTATAAGCCAACAATCATGAATTATAAATTCTAAAGACAAACTATTTATGTGTGAGAATATGTTTAGAAGAATATAGGGCTCCTGCACTTTTCTGATAGAAATCAAGTCTTGGAAACACTACAAACGAATACAAATAGTTAAATCAATATGATGCACAGTTGTACATTGATGTAAAAGAGCTTATATAGTTAAATTTTACAAATGATGTACACGTATGTATGGTGATTAAAGGAATTTATTAAAATTTGTCCCAGAGATGTCAGAAAAGTTAAGGAAGAGAGGTAGGAATTTAGTCTGTGGAGTTAGCGACAAAAAAAGCCGAAATATTTCACTTCCGGATACCAGTGTGAAATTTGGTACAGAGCTTAGGTACATATATAAGAACTAAAAACCGCCGGGAGACACTTGATCAGGGGTCATGAACTCCCGTGATGACGTCATCAAGATGGCCGCTTTTACAGGTAAATACGTTCGTTTAATTGCTTAAAACTCCATCATGGATTGAAATATTGCAAAACTCAAAAGTATCATCTGAAAGCTCTTTGAAAGAGCTATTTAGAAAGATTTAATTTTTCTTTCTGAGGTCAAAGTTCCACCTGTAATGACGTCATCAAAATGGCCGCTTTTACAGGTAAATACGTTTGTTTAACTCCCCCTAAAACTCCATCATAGATTTAAATATTTCAAAACTCAACTATATCATCTGAAAGCGCTTTAAAAGATCTATTTAGAAAGATTTAATTTTTCTTTCTGAGGTCAAGGGCTCACCTGTGATGACGTCATCAAAATGGCCGCTTTTACAAGTAAATACGTTCGTTTAACTGCTTAAAACTCCATCATAGATTCAAATATTGCAAAACTCAAAGATATCATCTGAAAGCTCTTTAAAAGAGCTATTTAGAAAGATTTAATTTTTCTTTCTGAGGGCAAGGTCCCACCTGTACTGACGTCATCAAAATGGCAGCTTTTACAGGTAAATACGTTTGTTTAATTCCCCCTAAAACTCCATCATGGATTCAAATATTGCAAAACTCAAATATATCATCTAAAAGCTCTTTAAAAGAGCTATCTAGAAAAATTTAATTTTTCTTTCTAAGGTCAAGGGCCCACCTGTGATGACGTCATTTGAGGCCATTTTGATGACGTCATTACAGGTGGGATCTTGACCTCAGAAAGAAATATTAAATCTTTCTAAATAGCTCTTTTAAAGAGCTTTCAGATGATATATTTGAGTTTTGCAATATTTGAATCTATGATGGAGTTTTAGGGGGAGTTAAACAAACGTACTTACCTGTAAAAGCGGCCATTCTGATGACGTCATCACAGGTGGTTTCTTGACCTTAGAAAGAAAAATTAAATCTTTCTAAATAGCTCTTTTAAAGAGCTTTCAGATGATATGTTTGAGTTTTGCAATATTTGAATATATGATGGAGTTTTAGGGGGAGTTAAACAAACGTATTTACCTGTGAAAGCGGCCATTTTGATGACGTCATCACAGGTGGGCCCTCGACCTTAGAAAGAAAGACTAAATCTTTCTAAATAGCTCTTTTAAAGAGCTTTCAGATGATATATTTGAGTTTTGCAATATTTGAATCTATGATGGAGTTTTAGGGGTAGTTAAACAAACGTATTTACCTGTAAAAGCGGCCATTTTGATGACGTCATCACAGGTGGGCCCTTGACCTTAGAAAGAAAAATTAAATTTTTCTAGATAGCTCTTTTAAAGAGCTTTCAGATGATATGTTTGAGTTTTGCAATATTTGAATCTATGATGGAGTTTTAGGGGGAGTTAAACAAACGTATTTACCTGTAAAAGCGGCCATTTTGATGACGTCATCACAGGTGGGCCCTTGACCTTAGAAAGAAAAAAAAATTTTCTAAATAGCTCTTTTAAAGAGCTTTCAGATGATACTTTTAAGTTTTGCAATATTTGAATCTATGATGGTGTTTTAAGCAGTTAAACGAACGTATTTACCTGCAAAAGCGGCCATTTTGATGACGTCATCACAGGTGAAGCCTTGACCTCAGAAAGAAAAATTATATCTTTATAAATAGATCTTTTAAAGCGCTTTCAGATGATATAGTTGAGTTTTGAAGTATTTAAATATATGATGGAGTTTTAGGGGGAGTTAAAAAAACGTATTTACCTGTAAAAGCGGCCATTTTGATGACGTTATTACAGGTGAGCCCTTGACCTCAGAAAGATAAATTATTTTTTTTCTCAATAGCTCTTTTAAAGAGCTTTCAGATGATAAATTTGAGTTTTGCAATATTTGAATCTATGATGGAGTTTTAGGGGGAGTTAAACAAACGTAGTTACCTGTAAAAGCGGCCATTTTGATGACGTCATCACAGGTGGGCCCTTGACCTTAGAAAGAAAAATTAAATCTTTTTAAATAGCTCTTTTAAAGAGCTTTCAGATGATATATTTGAGTTTTGCAATATTTGAATCTATGATGGAGCTTTAGGGGGAGTTAAACAAACGTATTTACCTGTAAAAGCGGCCATTTTGATGACGTCAGTACAGGTGGGACCTTGACCTCAGAAAGAAAAATTAAATCTTTCTAAATAGATCTTTCAAAGAGCTTTCAGATGATATATTTGAGTTTTTCAGTATTTCAATCTATGATGGAGTTTTAAGCAGTTAAACGAACGTATTTACCTGTAAAAGCGGCCATTTTGATGACGTCATCACGGAATGACCTTGACCTCCGATCAAGTGTCTCCCGGCGTTTTTTTGTCCTCCTATGTGAATTTAAGCCCCACATAAAATTTCAGACTGGTATCCGGAAGTGAAATATGTTTGCACTAACTCCACGGACTAATTGAAGATCAACCGTAGATTGTAATCAATTTTATAGCCCTGAAAATGACTTAATATATAAGTTTGGAAATTGGACAGTAAGAGAAAACATGCGACATTTTCTTCATGTTTTTCATAACATTCTGAAATATGTCTAATCTTTCTGATTATATTATACAAATACAAATGTGACGACCAGCAGCAGGCTCTGGACCCAACTGGGCTGGTCCTAGTCAAATTAAAAACCCCAATGAAGATCAATGACTCTCGTAAAGCTATCTACTCCATTGCTCCTTACCGCCTCTTCTGGTAAACTGTTCCAAGTTCCCACTACCCTGCTAAAATAGTAATTTTTTCGAATTTCCAGGTTAGCCTGAGATTTAAAAATCATTTAGCTTCCTGGAAAACAATATCTCCTGCAAGAAACATTGTCAAAACGACAGGATAAGCAACAATCAACCAAAGTAACAGCTTACTTTATCAAAGTTAGTCATATTTCTGTTAGGATGATAAGGTTAACAGGAACCACCAGATTGCTGCTATAATACTGCCATAACATCCAACTTCACAGACAGAAGAAGACTATTTCAATAACATGCTTACTGTGAAGAAATTCTGCTGATAATACAAAAGTACTTCTATGAAAATGATGTGAATGACAATTCCTCGTTTAATAATATGTAACAAAATAGTATGTAACACTATTTCGTTGCATACAAGTCTATTAAGACTAATGAGTGTAACACTACTTAAGTTAATGCAATTTTTCTGTCAAAGTTTTAGGAACGTGGAAAAGACAACAAGACTTTTAAATTGCTTTTCAGAGTGGTTGTTGATGACTTATCATAGCAAGGCAGCAGCAGTAGCAAAGTAAGCTCTGATAATTTGAGTAATGACCTTGATAACATTTACTTCTTTTTAGAGAGTTCAATGAAAACGGAACATGCTATTGGTATGATTTGAGTTCAAAAACTTTTTCAAAAATACTGTAAAAGTAACCTAACTCAACTCATTCTGTCTCACTTAGCTCCTTTATATCAAAAAGAAGGAAATATTGTCAAGGTCATGATGGCTCAGCTTATCAAAGCCAGACTGTGGACAATTTTCGTTTCAACACACTCAGGCAAAAACAGAAGCTCTCATTTTTTCAGCCGATGAAAGATGCAGCACAATGGCATGCAGTAAAATTTTCTTTCAGGGTTGACATGAGCATAAAAATTGCCTAGAATAATACAAGGGCAAAAACTGCAATACGTGTACAAAAATGAATAAATGTAAAAAATAGATGATTGTGTAATTTCTTGAAAAACAGATTTTACTTGTGGGATTATACTCATAATAATTGAATTAATGGAAAAAGCTTTAACCTAGCTGAGTGTTATAAGTTTCATTTTATTTTGTCTTTATAGGTATACTCAAAAAGAAATGAAAGGCAAAGTTTGAAACTCAGTCAGAAAAATTGTACAGTAAAGATCCCGAAAATGCATTAAAGTAAGAATTGAGACACATAGTCTGTTTACATGTAACAACCAGTCAACTAATTCAAACAGGGGTGATTGTGAGTTCATAAAAAAATACCTGAAAGTTTTAAAGAAAAAGTGGGGGGTGGGGTGAGTGTTTTTTTAAAACCAAAACCCCTATTACTTAAGAACACCTAATTTTATAATTATAAATACATAATAATTAATTCCCTTTCATAAACTAACACATTTCATATATTCAAATAGTTTTTAGTCAAAATATTGTACATGCATTTAATTAAATTGTAAATGAGTAATAAAGTTACTTTTGAGTTGGTGATGAGCAATTATCTCCAAAAAAATATTTTAAGGAGAAAGCAAATGTCTAACAGAATTACTGTTTGTTGTGCGAAAGCATTTATAAAGTAATGAAAGTTGCATTTGTTACATTTCATTTATTTGTCTCACAGCTAAGGGTAATAAGCATCAAAAGTGAGATAAATTAGATTCTCATATCGGATGCAAATAAAATAATTTACTAAAGTAAAAAAAAATTAGAATTTTCATCTTAGCATTTCTATTTGATGAATATTAAAATAATAATAGGTATAATCATCGAAAATTCGAAAAAAAAAAAAAATCCGGAGGTGGGAAAATAAAAGCAAAATTAAAAATATTTTATTTCCGGTATTTTCGAACATGAAAATACCTGAATCGATCATGAAAATACCGGAAATCTGGTAAGATACCGGAACACAATCACCCCTGTTCAAAATACAGTGCGTCTATTAAATGAGTGACCCATTCTAAACGCAAATAAGAGCAACTTAGTTTGAGATAAAAAAAGAGCCGTTTGCAGCATTTTTATTTCAAAATCAATAAATTTTGAAAAAAAGAGAAGAAAAGAAGAGAAAATAAAATATTTAATTCAAATAGTTAAAAATATCATCCCTAGAGAGAGTTGGCAGCCAAAAAACTAAATAACAGTACTCTCAATTTAACCACCTTTTGCTGCAAGAATATGACACAGTCACATTACAAAATTTTCACACATGTATGATAGTGTCTCAGTCTAAATAGAGTAAGTTGCATTATAGATGTTTTTTTCCTTCTCAGCAAGAGTTTCGAGGAGTTTGATGATCAAGATCCAGGTGACTAATGCATGTAATGCTATTATGACTGAGACACTAATTTTAATAATAATAATTTTAATAATAAAACAAATACTGTAATTTAAAAAATGCTAAACTTCAATACTTTATTACATGAAACCTGTACAAAATTATCAACTGAAAGGTGATGTTTGGTAGAAATTTGTTCAAATATTTAATCATTTAACACCTGGAAATAATCAATGTTGCCATTTGCGGTTGAAAAATAAATAAATAGGATAACAAATGATAAAATATAAATTAACTATCATTTGTTATCTAATGGCTCTTGTGTATAGTATTATAAATCTCGGATTTTCTCTTCTTAAAGTTGTTTTCTGAACGGTGTTATTAGTAATTTTTTATTTTCTTCAAAGCTGTCAAACAAACATATGCCACTGATTAAAAAATTTAAACAAATAATTATTTTCATTTCAATTTTTTTTTCTTCCATAGTTTAATTTTTCCTTATCATTCAAGAAAAATTTTATACCGTTTGTTCTTGTATTCAGAATGATTAGAGTTTTTTTTTTTTTTTTAATTCTGCTAAGTCATTTAAGTTCTTTGTGTACTAAAAGATCCACTGATTCATGAAAAATGAAAAAAAAAAAACGGGAAGAAACTCGAAAGTAACTGAGAAAGATCGAAGATATATTTTATAAATAGCATCAAATATGGGAGTTTCTTCCAGCAAAATTTTAAAGACTTTAAAACTAAAGGTGAGCAATACGACAGTTAGAAGAGTTCTACAAGCTCAGAAGAAGAGAAGAAAAATAAAAACACAGCCGAAACTAGAGCTACAGCATAGAAATGAAAGTTTTCAGTTTGCACAGAGACATTGTACAAAGAACTTCCAAATTTTGAAAATCTTAACTTTGTAGCAGAGTTTTTCACAAGAGGGGGGTAGGGGTTAACCACCATTCACAACTCAATATAGCAAACAGAATGAATAATTAACATTTAACTTCACAAAAGGACAAGTAACAGATTATTTTGAAAAAATGCTTTTTTTATCATTTATTTATTAAAATTTAACTTTACTTTTACACAAAAGTTTAGAACCTTATAACCCCTTGACATACAACAAGTCCGACTCATCACATTTTATGGGCCACTGTAGACTTTGACGAACCTGACCCCTTAAGTGTTTCTTTCAGCAGAAGCTGTCTAGTGTACAATTAGATTACACAGTTGCTTCACTTAATATTTATTGATTCTTGCTTGTTTACATGATCCAAAAGGTTTCCAATGGAACTATTAAATTTAATTTGTTTGTCAAAGGGTTGAGCACAAAAGGAATATCATCTGAATGATAATACAGATTTTATTTGTGAAGGTTAAAATGTTTCTTGGGATTATAAAGAAAAAAGAAAATCATATGTTTTAGACACGTTTTGGTAATTCCCTATTTCCAAATTCCCTATTTTGCAGTTTGTAGAAACTATGAATGTTTCATAGCAGTTAACAGCTCTGCATAGATCTCGGACAAAAACCTAGAATTCAGTTGTTCGGTCCAATGAAAAAAAATTCAATTTGGATGGTCCAGATATCCATGCATATGATAAAAGTACATTTTTGTATATCTATGCTTTGGTTTAATAAAGTAATTACCATTGTTTGGTGGTAACAGGTCCATTGTTTGGTGGTCAAGAACCAACCTGGGGAGGTAGCAAGAACATAATTGGACAAGCTACAGAGGATGGTCTGTATAGCCATGACTGGAAGTATCAGGACCACACCCACTGCAGCACTGGAACTACTCTTGGGTTTAAGTCCCCTTCATATGCAGATTGAAGCAGAAGTTTTTTGTGCATGAAGCGACTATAGCATTTAGGTCTTTGGAAATCCTATTCTTGGTATCTTTCATGGAAGAATTTTGATGAGGATATACTTGGACATCCTCTTTCTGGCTTGCCTAGCGATTATATGCTTAGCAAATATGTTTTTGACAGGCCTTATGAAGTGATTTATCCCTCTAGGTGTGACTGGAGAGATATTCCTTTATGTCACAATAAGATTTGCACTCTCTGGTACACCGATGGTTCTAAAATGAATGAGAGCACTGAATCTGGGGTGTTTTGTCCTAGCGATGGCATTGAATACTCATGCCAGCTGGGTAGATTCACCTCTATCTTTCAGGCTGAGATTTTTGCCATCTTGATGTGTTGCATTATTTGCTTGAACCGGGCTACAAAGGAAAATTATGTTCACATCTGCTCTGATAGTCAAGCTACCTTAAAGGCATTAAATAAAGCTGTCATGACATCCCATTGTTTGGGAAAGCTATAACATGCTTTGCATTCTTGCAGAGACGAATAAGATCACTCTCTGCTGGGTACCTGGGCACTCAGGTGTAGAAGGTAATAAAATGGCTGATCATATTGATAGAAAAGGTTCTGATGCACCTTTTGTTGGCCCTGAGACAGCTTTTGGGGTTTCAAAGAATCTTATTAGGATTGCTGTTTTTGATATATTTAGGAAAAAACAGTACCATAACTGGCATAACATACATAGACAGCATCAGGCAATAGAACTTAATAGAGGTTGCCCTAGTATCAGGGCAAAAGAACTCTTAAGTCTAAATAGAAATAGTGTTAGGAAGTCTATTGGTCTTCTTACTGGTTATTGCACTTTAAAGCAGCATCTTACTATTATGGGTACTACTAATGATCCTACTTGTAGGGGTTGCCTTGTTCACGAGGAGACTGCTATACATTTTGTGTGATTGTGAAGTGTACTCTGCCTATAGGTTTGAACACCTGAGTCGTTACTTGCTCGAACCTTGGGAGATTCATGATATTCTCATTAGGTGTTTGCTGAACTTTGCTTCAGCTACTAGTCTTTTTAAGGCTTCTGTTTGGGGTTTAGCACAATAGACCTCTGGTCGCAGTGCTTGGCTTGGTTAAATCTCCCTCGCTTTCATTTCATTTGAATTACAAATGTTACTTAATAACAATTAGCAAAAAATAAAAATTTTGTGAGTTTATGAGTTTGTAATTAAACATTGATTTATTTTTGCATATCAAATGATTAAGTATTCAAATAAATTGTACCAAACCAGTTTATTACCTTTGAGTTGACTTTTGCCTAGGTTTTATTTGATAAGATATTAAAGTTGAGTATTTCCAAAATGACATTATTCATTACATAAATTCATCAGTTATACTGAATTTAGCACAATTTATTCGTCTTTACTTTAACGTTAGGACTAAAATAATGAATAAATATTTGATTTTTTAATTTTCTCTAGCAGTGCATTTTGATGTTTCTCATCAATTTTAAAAATAAAATGTATAGCAATCACTAATGGCAACATTTATTCATTCTACGAATTTAAATTAACATATTCAAACTAAACTTTACCCCTAATAGTGGGGTTTCTGAGAAGTTGATACTTTTGCACAGATTTCACATATAGTGAAAACAACTTGAACTGAGTTAAGTTATAATTACAACAAAGTTAAAAAAATTTAGAATCTCATTTTATCTACCAGTATAGATCACCTAAGTAATTAAAAAATAGATTGGACCCAATATAAGGCTCGCAAAAGTATAAAAGAACTTTTTAAAAGCAAAACTTTTTACACATGATTTACAGTAGCCATTGTGTCTTCATTAAATGAAAAAATATCCATAATTTGATCCTGAAAAGAATTAAAAGGATAAGTTTCTTTAGTTAGCTTAATATTGAAGTCAGAATTCTTCTCTTTTTGGAGGGAGGTAACATAGGAGAAGAATATCTCGGGGTTTGCTTAAGACACGAGGAAATGAGTTTTGGCAGCTTAAGAAATGACTTTGTACAAAAAGAAAATTTATTTTTTGAAATTTGAAAATTAAAGCAAAGTAATAGGTTTAAAATGTTTATTTTTCAACAAGTTTTGGTTGCAATATACATTTTCTTAGAAAACAAAAAATTAACAAACTTAAAGCAAGTTTTTATGTACAAGTTGAGTCTTAATGAAGACCATAACTAATAAAAATATATTATATAATGTGTATTAAATAACATCTCTTTACTTCTAACATCCTTCAATCGTAACAAATCACATTTCATCCAACTAAAATGAAAAATGAATCAAATTATCAGATGCACAGCTCTAAAAACTAATCAAAATAACAAATATTTCTAAGTGAGAAAAAAATTGTTTTGTTGCAGCAACACTTACCAATGCATCATAATCACTATTATCAACAGATGCAAAATTTTGGTCCCTATTTACATTTTCAGTTTTAATGTAGGGAGTAACATTCAAGAAAGCATCAGCTTCAGCTTGAGTAACAGTACTTGTTTCCACTTCACACTTGGATATCAACCCGATGCCCTCTGAAAGAAGTAGACTGAACTTAAAAATAATATTCTATCATTTTTGATTACTAATTTTGAAATAAAGACAATAAAACCAAAGCTTACAAACCATTTCTAATTTTCATCCATAGATCTGAATCAACTTCAAGCAGCTTACTTTGCAAACTCATCATTAAAGTATTGTATTCTGAAGTTTGTCTTATCTGAAAAAATGTGAAATACATATATATTAACTAGGCACAATGTTCAGTATTATTAGATAGAGACTTACACATGCACGCACGCACGCATGCACGCACACACACACACACGTTACATTATACGAAAAAGTTTTAACTTTTCAATGGATAGATATTATGTTGGTGAAACATAGAATAATGAAGCTTAGAATTTTTTATGTTGTGTACTTAAACTGCAATTGGTTTTGGTGATTGTTACATATCAACTGGTTTATGATTTGGTTTCGTATGGCATACTGAACTTTTGATAGTTTATTTTGATGGCAATTGCTTTAACCATAGAAACATTCAAAATTCTAAAAATGTTTATTCAAACTACAAGAATTATGATGTTTGCTGTAGTTTGGCTATCAGTAGACTAAATTAACAATTCAGATTTTAGCAATAGTTAAGGCACAAAATTTAAACTTTTTCTTCAGAAGAACTAACGTTAGAAAAGAAATTAATTTTCAACTCAGCTAAATTATTGTAACTTAGTAGTAACTTGACAAACATTAAAAAAGACATATTGACAACATAGGTGACTGAGTGATTGATACAATAAGCATCATAATATGGCTGATTATTGGAAATGCAAATAAAACCAGTACCTAATAATTGATCCACAAATTTAAACACAATTTAGTCAAAAAAAAAAGAGTTTGTTTTTTCATTATAACATTTGATTACACACTCCATTAAAATTAAAGTCATGTAATTTTAACGTGGAATGAGAAACAAACTTGCCATTTAAGCATGGCAGTTAACTATAAAATAATTTACAGCCGACCAAAATAAGTGGAATGACAAACTAAAAGTGCAAGCATACTACTAAACATAAAGTGATTTATTCAAGAAAAAGTACCCCCCCTCCCCCCAACTGCAATTCTACTATAGGAAGGTAAAAGACAGTATCTATTTTTTTTTTCTTTTCATTTTTGTTATTTATTGTACTATAGCATTATTGTACAAGCTTTTTCATTTGGTTTTTGCTGAAAATAAAGCACACAAAATACATCAAATTGCTACATAAACCAGATAATGCCCTTTATTTTCACACTGCAGTGTTAGCTGACAGTTGGTGATAGGTAAGTGTGCATGGGAATGGGTTATATTTAATTTTACACAAGATATATACTATCTAATGACACGCTCTATGTCATTGTGGTTGATTTCTGGAAATGGGTCAAGTACTGGTGCACCTTTCTAAATTTTTATGTAACATAAAAGAGTCAAGCAGAACAAAAAAAAAAAAAAAAATCTGGTGTGGATACCACACTATTTCCTTTTACGTCTGTTTTATAATCCATGTTTATTAATAATTTAAAAAACAAAGTTATGTATTTTTCCATATTTGTAAACATAATTATAGAAGATATCACAATCTAATTCAATAAATACATAATTAGTTCTTACTTTAAGGCATGATGACCTTAGTTCTTTACAAATACCAAGAATTTTTGAATGATATAATTTAGTATTTGCTTCATCTTTCAAATAAGTCCATACAACTTGAACTGCTTGAGAAACAGCTAAAAATAAAAAAAAGGACAAGAAATTGAGAACAAAATTTTAGCATAATTACATTAATATTGAATAACTATACATAATATTATAACAGCTAACAGATAAATGCAACGTAATAACAGAGATAATTTCATTACATAACTACAGAAATTGTGAAGAAAGCGCATTTAAATGTTTAATGTAGGATTGCAAATGAGGAGAGATTATTATTTTTTTTAAATTTTATTTTGTCTTAAGAGCCATTACCACTAATATGAAAAAACAGGAATCTTCATTCCTCACTGCATAGGACTTTTTCACTGGCCTGACTCACTATTCAAGAAAACCTTTGCGTAAGGAAAATTTACACTTCTTGTTAGGGTTTCTAAAAGATGTTTCGAAACTGTCTCCACACTAATTCTTGATTTTTAAATATTTTTTCTTAAGCAACAGTGCTAATTTGTAATTATACTAGCTCCCACTAACTAAAGAAACAAAAAATAACTAAATAAATAATACAAGGAATTTGTAGCTACTACATTTACAACAGCCTCCTTACTGTGGAGATTTATCCTCCTTCACTTCCACTCAAACCTTGTCAGCACTTTATGCAATTAGACTTTAAAATACAAACAAAAATCAAGATTAGAGTGTAAAAGCTCAATAATAGCTGAAATGCATTTGTTTTATATCAAATGTGTATAAGTTGGCAGGTATGTAATATAATCCTATACTGCATTATTAAAAGTACCAAATTAAGTCTTTAATGATGGCCAGTCTGCACGTTCCTTAAAAAGTTATGTAACATTATCGAAAATTTTCACGGGAGTTCCAACATTCATCACTTTAGAAAACGTGGACTTTTGAGTTAGCTTTGGAGGCTTCACCAATGAAACATGTAATAAATAATACTTGCCTATAGGGTCATCCATGTGAAATCAACAAGCCTGAAAACTTGACCATCACCAATTTCAAAAAAAAAAATATATAGGGTTGAATACGTCTATAGAGTGATACAAAAAAATGATTTTTTTTAAATTTTTTCAGCAGTTAGTTTTTCATGTGGAACCCCTTAAAAAACGCGAAATATGGCAAAAAGGGAAATTTTGGAACATACAAAGATTCAATTTTCTCAGCTTCTATTGCAGCTAGAGTCTTTTGTTATATGTCATTGTAAAGCTCTTTAAACAAGCTTTCAAATGATATATAATTTGACAAGATTTTGTTATGTTCATATTTCAAGGTCACCAAAAGCAGTATTTGACCTTGAATATTTCAAAAAGTGTTTTTTTTTTTTAATCTGAAAAAAATATATGTATTACTTCCTAATGTAGTGTATATGTGGTAAAATTTTCAGAATGGGATAGCAATGGGATCTGGATGAAAATGGAAGACTTTTTACACACTTACCACTTTATTGCAATGCCTATGGCTCCTGAGATTACAGAAATATTGCAAACTGCGAAATGTTATTTACAAGTGACGGTTGGCTTATTCCACGTCTTGTTTTGAGAGGTTATAAATCATTCCTTTTCCGTTTCTACTAGGGTCTACTTTCGAAATAATAGCAATTATGGGCACATTGACAACATTTTCAGAGTCTGGATAGTAGAAAGAGTTTGAGGGTCCATGAGGTTGCAGCAGCTTGATTTTCACATTTTGATTTTCTTCATCCGTGTCGAAGACGCACCCTAGTCACCAATATTCATTATACCTGCAGATCAAGAATCCAACCAATTCTGAGCAATCGAGATCGCCTTTGACAGTTGTAGTACGTTTGATCCTTATAGTGTTGAAAATGAATTTGCATTCACTTGCATCTGATTCCTGTTTAATGGCATTACACAATGAAGACTCTGAGTGCCTGGTTCTTGCCATCATTTTTCTGGATTTCAAAGCCTCTGCTTCCTGTTTATAATGTTCAATTGTGCAATATTGAAAATGAATTGATTTGATATGGAAGAAGAACAACAACAGGCACTCAGAGTCTTCATTGTGTAATGCCATTAAACAGGAATCAGATGCAAGTGAATGCATTCATTTTCAACACTATAAGGATCGAACGTACTACAACTGTCAAAAGCAATCGCGATTTCTCAGAAATGGTTGGAGTCTTGATCTGCAGGTATAATGGATATTGGCAGTTAGGGGTGCGTCTTCGACATAGGTAAAGAAAATCAAAATGTGAAAATCAAGCTGTTGCAACCTCATGGACCCTCAAATTCTTCCTACTATCCACTACTTTGAAAATATTGTCAATGTGCCCATAAGTGCTATTATTTCGAAAGTAGACCCTAGTAGAAACGGAAAAGGAATGATTTATAACCTCTCAAAACAAGACGTGGAATAAGCCAACCGTCATTTGTAAATAACATTTCACAGTTTGCAATATTTTTGTATTATACATCCTCAGGAGCCATAGGCATTGCAATAAAGTGGTAAGTGTGTAAAAAGCAGATTCCATTTTTTATCCAGATCCCATTCTGAAAATTTTACTACATATACACTACATTAGGAAGTAATATATATATGTTTTTTTCAGATTTTTAAAAAATACACTTTTTGAAATATTCAAGGTCCAATAATGCTTTTGGTGACCTTGAAATATTAACATCACGAAATCTTGTCAAATTATATATCATTTGAAAGCTTGTTTAAAGAGCTTTTTACAATGACATATAACAAAAGACTCTAGCTGCAATAAAAGCTGAGAAAATTAAATTTTTGTATGTTCCAAAATTTCACTTTTTGCCATTCTTCGCGTTTTCAAGGTATTCCACACAAAAAACTAACTGCTGAAAAAATTTTAAAAAATCATTTTTTTGTATCACTTTATAGACGTATTCAACCCTATAATTTTTTTTGAAATTGGTGATGGTCAAGTTTTGAGGCTTGTTGATTTCATATGGAATGACCCTATAGAGCATTAACAAGAACAAAAGTGCTTAGAACTTACCATCAAAGAAGCAAACCAGATTGCCACTTTTCGTCATTTCTTGGAAATCTCGAACAGGATTAACAGTTCCTATCTATATATGCAATAAACATTGTTACATATTTTTGTTAAAAATGAAAATATCAACATTTCTGAAAAGATAAGAATAATTTCATATAAAAAGAAGTATATTCTCTATACTTTTTTTGCAACACAATTAATTTATATTTGTTTCTGTAATTACTACACAGTAAAGTTAAGGTAACAAATGAAGAATATTATGTAAAGTGTTTATTAATGTTTATAAAGAAAGGAGCCACATTGACGACTTTGCATGGACATCTCAGAAACAAAAAAGGTTTCATTGTGGTGCCCTTTATAACTCATGATTGGCTCATCTAAAATCTCACATCCAAATTGATTTTATTAGATAATAAATTTCTGCATGTGACAACACTGGTTTAATTGTTTTCTTTTTATTTCAAGATATTTTAAAATCATTTACTAAAAGAACAGTATTTTGAGATCAGACTTAAGTGCTGTAAAACTGAAAAATTAGTAAAGAGAAAAAACTCAACATTTTTACCTGCAGAAATTTCTTCATTAAAAAAAACCACTTTGCTTCATTTTTTTTATTTTTTATGATCCCGTGATAAGTCATAACTCATAAGGAGCACCAAAAAGATTTTTTTTTGAAACACTAGTGGAAAGTTAGTCAATATTATTTTTTAAAATAAAAAATGAATGAAAATTTCCTAGAATGTTTTTTAAATGTTACTTCAAAACGTATTAATTATAGAAATATATGTACATTAAATGTGTACTAAAACAATTATGAAAATATGCTTTATTTGAAGCAAATTAACTCCTTGTTTAAAGAATATAAACATTTTGAGTAAATCAAGGTAATTCCTGATTAATAAACACAAGAATCCATTTTGTAAAAACACTGGTCAAGCTGAAATTTTAATTTATTGGGATAGTTTGAATACTTTCAGGCAAGTTTTGCACTTGATGTCCTTGAAAATTAAAATACAATTTTAAAATGTTTCACATTTTCAGTTATAACTGAATTCAAGTATTTCTTGATCACTTTTGGGGCTATTAATGATTTCCCATTTTTTTCCTGAGATATTGTATTTTTAAACAGTTATTTAAAAATAATAAATTAGATGGACTAAATAAACGCACAAATCTTAGTTAAGCCCCAAGCAAGATGTTTTTCATCGTACCCTACCATTGCTGAGGTTCCTCCTTGAGGTGCTAATTTTATGTTAGCTACCAACATATTTGGCAGCCTTTTTAAGTTGATATTTGCCTCCAGCTAGGTTACTGCCTATTCCAGACTGTTGAGTTCTAATATGAACGAAACTAGTATCCAGATGCAGGAGTCTGTCCAGGATTTTTCACAGGGTCGGCATATAAAAGAATTTATTTCGGTGAAAATTATTTACAATTGCATTTTAAAGGTCTATGATAAACATATTATTAATATTTGTTAACACAATTAATGCAAAAATAAAATGAAACGATCCATTCAGCTTTTTACATTTAGATTCATTAAAGAACATTTAATTTTGCTTTAAAAAATTTAAAATAATGATCTGAACAAAAAATAAAGCAAATTTTCATTTATTTGCCTCCTAATAAAGAGTAATCAGCTTGAAAAATAAGTAAAATTCAATTTTCATATCGGATGCAAAGAGATTGCATTTTTCAAAATGAAAGCATCAGAAGTATAAAACGGTAAATAAAATAATTATTAAAGTCAGATAATTTTAGAATTAAATTTCATCAAGTTTATATGATGAATGACATTAATAATCACCGACATATTCGCCAAAAATTCGGAGGAAAAATACAGAAGTAGGGAGACATGGAGAAACAATACCGGACTTCCAATATTAACAGATGAAAAAAACATTAATTCCTGAATATAACCAAAACACCACCCCTGTAAGCATTAAAAAAAATCCAAATAATTTTCTGTGAAAATAAGATCAAAACGTCACACCAAAGACGTCAGATGGCAATAATTTTAAATAGCTGCTCACTCAATCAGAAGCAATTCCATTTTTTCTCCAACCCTAGCTATTTGCATTTGCAGTTCTAAATTCATTTTGTGGATAATTGCTATAATAATTATTTCCTTTTTGTTTAAGTCATGAGAAGAAAGAAAAATCCTTATTTTGCATTTCCAGAGAAATTCTATAACAATAACATTGCAGCAAGCCATTTTGATTTGCATATGATCAAACAAACAAGCAGAACTATTAAAACAAAACTACCTTTTTTAATTTGTTAATTCCTTTAAAAGAAACAAACAAAAAGTGCTGCATTTTACATTAAAGATTTATCGCTTGCCTGAGGATCGCAGACAAGAAATGTGCCGACTTTTTTTTTTTTTCCGCAAAATTGGCAGATAAGCGCTTAGTTTCTTTAACTTCAGAAAAGGCCCAAAAATTATGGGCTTTTACACGGAAATATATGCTGTGCACTATTTTGATTTCAGATTTTCTTTTTGAATAAATAATTTGAAATGTCCGTTTTAATAAATCAGCATTTTGTGAAGGGTCCTTTTGCGTGATCGTATTTTTGTGAAGGGTCCGTTTTACTCGACAGTATTTTTGTGAAGGTTCCGTTAACAGACCAGAATTTCCTCTGGCCAGACCCCTGCTAGATGGCATAACCAAGCTGCCAGTGTATTGCAAGTCTTATCCTGGGCCTAGAAGTGGTAACTTAAAGCTTAATAGGTGATCATTATTTACCCGAGAAATGCAGTGATCAGGAATAACCCTGGTTATCCTAAAACATATCAAATTTTTAGAGAAGCAAAAGTCTACACCTTACTTTGAAGCAACATTAAGAAGTTTTTATTAAAAAACATGTGTGATAAAATGTTGTAAAATTCTTTACTAATTTTTCAGAAGAAAAATCCTGTTTGTAATTATATGCAGTCAAAGTAAACAAGGGGTCAATTATGGACTGGTTTAAATTGTAATTGTCAATGTATTGTAAACAATAAGATTATATTAAAAAATAAAAAGAATTTCATAAACATTTTTATAAGAGACACATTTTACACAAACTGACTTTCCATTTTAAAACTAGTCTTGATCAACCAGAATGAACAGGAAATGGAAAAAGTTGAACAAAATTTTTTTGTCAAACATCTATACATGCATTATTAAAAGGGTAATTGGACTGACAAGTAAAAGATTAACCTCCGAACAGGAAGAAAAATGTTAAAAGCCAAAATTAATTCATTATAATTTCAAAAATACATATTGTACTGGATAAACATGAAATACTCTGTTTGAACTTTTAATCAATATATAAAGATGTCACATTTGTACACATAATGGGATGTGTGATTCTAATCACACCATCAGAACTCCAAAACCATTGTATGTGACATTTTTTTTAAATGTACGCTGAATAATAAGTATGTGTGTGTGTGTGTGTGTGTAAATACTGATCATTTCTAGTGGAAAACCATATCTTTGCACAGCATATCCATCTGCATGTTTAAACTATGGGGTAAAAAAATGCAACTGCCCTAAGCAGTAAACTTTGACTGATAGGAAAATAGAACTTCTGATAAAACTCAAACTTTGTGTGATAAAGGAGCTCTTGCTTCTTTTCATGTTATGTTTTCTCAATTGCTACCTTGTTACTTTTTGTTTTTGACAAGAAAAACATGCAAAGCGTGAAAAATCAGAGCTGTGCACTTATATTCTCTAAATAAGACAATACACCTTCAATAAGCCCTATAGATAACCCTTCTAGTCAATACTGAAGGTGAGCAGGTGAGCAGGGTCAGTTTAACATGCAAACAGCCAGATGAAGTGGGTGAGGCCTGATCCCTACTGTGTTACCACACTACAATCTTTGTCAGTACTTTATCATAGTTAACATTAGCTTGACTGCTTGCTTGTTTTTTTTTTTTTTTCTGTTCTTAAAAGAAAAACAAGTAAAGTGAGAAGAAACCAGAACTATGCACTCATACACTCTAAATAAGACAGTACTCTAAGGAAGCCAATAAGCCCGGTAGACAATCCTTCATAGAACAGTAAAATTAAGTGAAAAAAAAATCACACAACCCCAACATCCAAAAAAGTTTAAGCCTGTAGCAAATTACTTCTTACCCTTCCAACAAGAATGGGTAAAAAGTCCTAGCATTTTGTGCATCAGGTTTGGGGGGAAATGGGGATGGGGGGGGGGGGGGATCCTCATTTTAAAAAAATTACAAGAGCAACTACATTCCATTTTCACTCCTAAGTGTTAAGACTAATGGCTATGGCATGCGCAGTGCCACTGCTTGTCACACTTTGTATATAATAGAAACTGAATATTTTCATTTTAAATATTGCAAAAACTAATGTACAATAAAAAAAACAGTGTAGTCTACAGTGTAATTTTTACAACCATTTAATTTAGGGTGGGGGGGGGGTGGATTTAAGGCAGTTACTTTTAGAGGCATTATTTTGGTTTGGAGGGCATTGCAGCTTCGCCCGATGCTGCAATGTGTTGCATCACTTCTAGCAGAAAGACTACTCATTTAAGAATAAATATAAGTATATACTACTTCTACCTAAAATGTAAAAAGGGGTTAAGTGGTATTATTTCATCTAGTAGGTCTTTCTAGTGGTAGCATTGGAAGCGGGGGCGTTAATGCTCTTAGGGGATAGATATCCCTCATTTAAAGCTTTCAGGGTTCTTCTTTAAGCCAAAATCAAGGACTTATAAGAATCTGTAAGGACTAAAAACCTCCCCCCCCCCCCGAAAAAAAATTGAATTAATTACAAATTGGAGCACACTTTTTTAATAAAACGTTTCATTGTTTCAAATTCAATCTATTAGAAGATGATGTTCAATGTAGAACACAAACACATAAAAACAAACACATTGAAAAACAAAACAAAAATTCCTAAAAATATGACATAATAAAATAGTAAAAAAAAAATCTATCAGATTAATTCTCTTTTCATTCCAAAATGTTTCTTTAAATTTTATATACAAACAGTTTAATTTCCTTTAATTTCTTTTTCAGTTAGTTTTCTTTAGTTCATGTGATTAAATAAAAAAATGAATATCTAATGATTTTCCCTTAGCAAGTGTGAGTTTGCCCTTCAGGTGGGAAATTGCTAAAGGAAGAGAATTTGTTACAAATCCCATAGTTTGCCTTCTACAGATAAGGTTATGAAGTGTGTCGCAGTGCTTGATTTTAAAAACTAAAATCTGATTTTTCTAACTAAAAGTAAGTACTTAAGCATTAAATGAGGACTTGTAAAAGAGCATTACATAAGGACTTGTAAGCACTTATCAGACTAAATATAAAAGTAAGTGCTTGTAAGCTCCTTTACGGATGCATACGAACCCTGGCTTTTAAAATTTGCATAAATATCATTTCTACTGGAAATGTAAAGGGAGGTGTTTTTAAGGGCATCATTTCCTTTGGGAGGTGAAGAGGAGGTTGGTAGCATAGGGAGGTTGTGCCATCAGTCTTGGGGGAAGAACACCCTTATCTAATGCTTTAAAATCTTGCAGATGAGCCAATATTTTGAAAAGTGCCAATTTGAAGTTGGAGTTTTCTGATTAAAAATTTTTTTTGCAGAAAAAAATTAATATTAGATTCTAAGTCTAAATTGGGTCTAAATGCAAGAAAAAAAAGAGGGGAGGTCAAGGAAGTTATTTACCCCTTCCTTAGATTACTCACTTTTAAGCCGTTACAGATCTGATGAATGTTACAGATCTGATGTTAATATAAGCTACATATTTGAGATTATGCTTTCAGTCTTCGTTAACATCTATAAATATGATATCATTTCCTTGCATTTTTAACATAGAATCAAGATAATTATATTAAAATATATATATCAGGCTAAAAAATTAAATTTCATAATAAAAAAGCATTTCTTGGAAATAAAAATGAACGATAAGGTTTTTAGATAAAATAAATTATGAGATTACCAAATCCAAGCTAATAAAACATTTGTTTTGTTTTGAAACAATACCCAACTTCAACTTTTTCAACACACAACTCTGCTGCTTGCTTTTCTTTAATTAGTTGCAGGAAATTTAATTTCTCGATCAGAAATTCAAATTTAGCATTCTAGTTATTATCTAGTTATTTAGCGAAGTTATGAGAAATTGAAGCAACAAAAAAATAAATAAATAACTAAATAAATAAAATAATAATAATTAATTAACTTAATTTCTGGAGTGTCATTTTTTCTTATTTTACTAACTTCTATTGTCAGGTCATACAAACCACAAATGAAGTAGTTGTACTAAAACTCATTGTTTTTCTATTTTTAAGAACAAAAATATTCAATATTTTTGGCTAAAACCTATGATTTTTGCTTTATAATAATTCTGAAACGTGTGAGTTAGTTCGGTAACATATTCGCTGTTTTTCAATGTTACCGCTCTGACTGTTACCGATCTAACAAACTGACAAAGTTTTTTTTTATTTCCGAGTCGATAGCGCTAAACCATAATCAAACACTAGGTTTTTTCACTTGTAATAAAGGACTATACTTGTATATAAAGTAACTTTTAAAACAATAAAAACTGCGCATTTTAGCGTGTGTTACCGATCTGATGACTTATATGACACACATTTAAAAAATCACTTTAAAAAATTTTACCTACAGTTTTAGATGCAGAAATGCAAATTTTTGATTACGATGCGATAAAACATCCCACCAGGTACTCAGTATCACGTGGTATTGGTGCAGGAAACGATTTTGGGTGCCTAAACATAGATCGGAAGTTATTGTTACCGCTCTAACGGCCGAACTAGGGACAAGCTTATTTCGCATCGGCTAGAAAATCATAAACCAATTAAAACAAAAATGAAGTTAAATATTAACAAAGGGGTAAAAATAGAATCATTTTTGTGCAAGTGCCTTTTTTTGGGAAGTTAGAAAGTGCGCATGACCTGTTTGCATGCTAAGCTTTGCTACTGGGGACACGTTACCGATCTGATTTTTGATGTATAAAAACAATATTTTCTGAAGAAAAAAAAAATTTCTGATGTTATTAGATGAAATGAAAGCAAAACCTTATCTTCTTTCAGGGGAAAATTATTTTTTGAACTAGTTATTGAAATACTAGTGAAAATTCACTTGGGACTCAAATTGGCACTTTTCTAAATATTAGCTCAGATAATATTATTCTTATTTGAAATGTGTTCTGAAAATTCTTAAAAAAAAAAAAAAAAAAAAAAAAAAAAAAAAACACATAAGAGAGCAATTTTTAGATGCCCTCCATTCCTAAACCTGAGGCACAATTGGGTAGGACCTTTTACCCGTTTTCTTATGGGGAGGTGAACAGCTTGCAAAAAGTTTTAACTTATTTTTATTTTTTTAATGTTAGAGTCCAACCCCTATTTTTACTGTACTATCAAAGAATACTGTAAGTGAACAGGGTCAGTTTCACATACAGGCAACCGGGTAACTGATGTGAGGCCTGATCCCTATTGAGATAACACACTGCTTTATCATTACTCTCATAGCTTCACAAACCTCAAGCAGAAAAAGAACAGGGGGATCAGTGTTTTCGATTTAATTTAATTAAGACCAATATGAGGTCACTTGAATGAACACGTGATTCTAGATGTGCTCTGCGAGAATTGGAGCAGTCAACAGGTATGAAATTGCATTGTTAGCATACTTACTTTTGTGACCTGATCAATAACATCTTCAACAATAGTAAGCTTACTGTCTATGCTACCATCAAGTGAAAATTTCCTTTTACGCCCATTTTCAGATTTTCTGAAAAGACACAAATGAAAATGAACACTTGTACCAGTATTGTTAAGCTTCTTCAAACCTCTGCGAACATGTCTCTCCTTCTGATTGGTGGCGTGGATGGATATGTGTATGTGCCTGCATGTGTGTGTATTTGTGTGTGTCCGTCCCAGCGTTAGTGTGTGACTTTTAGCACCATTAGGGTATGTTTCTTAGATAAACTACAGTGAGGAAGAAACAGTTGCTACAGACACCAGCTTTCTCTTCACAAGTTTAATCATGTTATAAAATATTTCACATCAGTTTTTGATAGTCCCAGCAACTTTGTTCTTTTCCGAAATTAATTTTCATTTAACCATTTCACAAATTACAGAATCCATATTCTATGAACTAAGAATGTCCTTTTCCCACTCTATGCATTCAATTCATAACGCCAAATACTCAAAACAATATATAATTTTAATTATACAAATGCTAGGCATTAAATTCCAAAATTTTCTTAAGTTTTTATACTTAACTACAAATTAATATGTAAATGATAAAAAAACAACAACAAAGTACATGGACTGTAATATTAATAAAATTGTATAGATAAAAGTTTATAAAATTATGTATTAGTTCATTTTTCTTTGCAATTCCTGACATATATAAGATTTGTTACAAACAGATTTATTAAAAACATTTTTAAATACTTCTGACAATATATTTTAAGTACTCTCTATTATTCGAATCTTTAGATTTACCGAAGCAAATAAAAGAGCACTTAAAACGGGCATTTTGGAGGTCACACAAATTTATATCTCATGTCTTAAACATGTTTACATTTACAAATTTAGTTCTACATGTGAGGTTTTTAACTACACATTATTATTATTATTATTGTTCCAATAAATGTCACACAAGTCAGAAAGTGCAATATAAAAGTAATAAAACATAACATAGTTAACACTCTTTATAGTATTAATGACACAGTACAGTGTGTATTTTACTATCCAATTTTTAAAATAAATGCACAGTTATAAAATAATCACTTAATCAATTATTCTCTTTTCTCCATTCCATTGCTTCCAACTGAATTGCTTTTTAAAATGTGTTTTGTTGTTGTTTCTAATACCACTCGTGTATCCGAGCCCAAGTAGATAAAATCTGCTCGATTTTTTAAAATGTAGAACTCGTGAGTGTTTCAAAAATTTTATCAATGAGTAAAAAAAAAAAAGAAACAGAAATGATAGAAAGGCAGGAATTATTTGGTGTATGCGGCAAGGAACGGCAACCGACATTAATTTCTAAGCGATATTGTATGCTAAGCAAAAAATCAAGTTATGGCAAACTCTAAAACGACCCATTTAAATAATTTTAGATGATAAGGTTAAAATTTATTACAAAAACATAAATTTGCCATATGGTCACATTTTATGTGGAAACAACCGAAAACTCTTATCCAAAGAAAATGAAACGTACGTAATGAATAGTCAAACAGCCAGTATGAGGATACAGATTTAGTCTGATCATCTTTCACAAGGAAAACTGGCAAGCAACTAGTAAAGACAAAGCAAAATTAATTAGTTCAGTAGAGTGAGAGGATATTTTTAGTTCATATGACAGGCATGCCTTACATCATTTATTCCTCTAAAATATCTAATGCAGATGTAAATTAATATTAATTTATCAGTGATACTGGATGAAATCAAGTTGGATGCAATGGAATTGAAATTTTCTTGAGTGGGCAAGGTAAGAAATGGAGCGTGTAAATCTACAACTACAAAATAAAAATAGCAGAAGTGTTGAACACTGCTAAATACAAATTTCACAGAAGTAGCTGCAGTAGGATTTCAAAATTCGAGAAAAATCGGTGCTGAAATGCTTAAAGACAGCCGAAATATATAAATAATTCACATAGCTTGTAAATGTTTGCAAGCATGCTTGAGTAAACAAGATTTTCTTTTTGAATAAAATGAAAAAAATGGTGAAAACACTTGATTTCCATTCATTCCCCAAACATTTAAGCAACGGATGTTCAACATAAAGGAATGAAACCAGAAAAAGCAATTAGTTCTAGAATGTAATGATCAAAGTGAAAGACCTTACCCATTAGACAGCGGATTAAAAGCTGCATCTGGATTCTTCTTTTGTGACATTTCTCTCAAACTGAACGCAGATTTCACCCTTTCCAAAGCAGAATCAGCAATTTTGAGCACCTAATACAAAATTAATCCATTACAACACAAGCTAATGAAATGAGGCAGTCACATTTATTAAAAATAACTTTGTTTTTAATTGTCTCAAAAAGCTAATCTTTAAAAAAAAACATATCACTGATTGTAAGTTTTAGCTGATTACTAAAATAAAGCATTCTTTAAGATTTACAACTATTCCTTATGGTGAAACTCATAGAGATATCAATATTAAGCGTTCATAAATAGTTTGATATCAGATAACTTTGCAGTTCTTGACAAGGTTGCTCATAAATTTAACATGTAGCAAGGCAATGCCCAACTGCATGGCTATCCTGCGGTTAAAGCAGGAAAATGAATTGCAATTAAATTTTGGTGCATAAACAGTACACAACATTCGCTCAAGAAGTTTGAAACACTAGTAAAGTTAGAGCACCATCAAGAGACTGCAGTAATGCTACAGTATAGCTCGTAAATACAAAGCAAAGAAAACTTGCGTATTGAGCAATAAGCAACCTTTTAAGTAATAAATATTTATTATTTTAAATAACTTTTTTAAAAAATTTAATTTCAATAAAAAATTTATTTTTTAGAGGTATATTTTTTCCACATAACCCAGGAGAACTCGCGGAACTTTTCGTTACATGCAAGCTCATGGCGGACTACGCAGCGGTTTTTTTTTCAGTAAATTAAGTTTGTGAAGCTGAAAAATAAATGTGTTTTCAACACAAAATTATAAAGAGATAAACAGCCAATAAAATATGTTTTTCAAAAGTACGATTTAAGAAAGTATTATGGTATTTTTACGTATATGCTAAAGTTTATATACCGTTAATACTCTAATTTCTACGATGTTCGTAGGACATGCCTCTTCTTTCGTTGGAAATTTGCTGCGTTTGATTTTATATAAATATTTGTACGTTCCACAATACTTATCATTTTTTCATCCATCAGCAATTTTCAAGAATCCATTAGAGAACATAAGTTTCTTGTATCACCAACACTTTCAAGTAGTTTTGTAACAATATTATGAACAGGCGTTTTGACATTTAGTCCTGGCTCTCTTTTATTCTATTTTTTTCTTTTTTTACCTTTGCCAAAATAGTATTCATCAGATTCAAAAATATTACATTCACTACATGAATCAAAATCTTCCACTGAACTTGACTGATGATCGCTATGCTGTTCTGTGTCAAATTCTTCTTCATCTTCTTCATTAATGAGTCCTCATTCATTGAAAATCAGCTGACAAGGTGTGCAGCCTCTTCATTTTATCTTTGTAGGTTAAATAACATTGCATTTTACAACCTTTTCCTATAAATTTCCAATCTAAAATGAAAAACAAAAGAGCTCGCTCCAGGCCTCTGAGGCCCAAAACTGAATTTTTGGGGGGAAAAGGCTGAAATGTACATTCCTGAAAAACATGTGGTCAGTATGTAGGTGACCTTGAATGCAGCTACTGTGGACCTCATTCATTTCCGTTAAAGAGGTGACTTTTGCCAGCATAGTTTTGCAATGAACGGCGTGACAGGCCGATACAAGTTCTCCTGGTTAAAATAAAAAAGTGAACTTCCGATCAATATGCAATTTCTCAGACTTTACTGGAATAGCAACATTCCCTAACTTTTCTCAATTATTCCCCGCCCTTAATATTTTTTTAAATATAACCTGTGATCCTTTTGAATAAAAAGTATCAAAATAAATCATGAAAAGGCCCAAAAAAACATGAATATCCAGCTAATATCACAGCTAAGTAAATGAAGTTAAATGAATGAATTTCAATGGAAAAATTGACAGGATTAATAATTTCTCCAACTAGGCTGCAAAATGTAAACTTGTAAACAATGCTTGTACTCACCTTTTCTGGTGGATTAATTATGGCTTTAATTTGGGGAGAAATTTCTGGTAATGGCTTCTCAGGATGAAAAGCTTTAAATTGCAAACACTGTAAAAAATTAAGCTTTGCTTACAAAATATTTGATTTCCAGAGTCATACAAACATTATTCAAGAGATTAAACAAGTCATACTTGATACAATCTTTGCAAATAAGGATTAACTGTATACTTTGGTTTCAATTCTTCACTTTCGTTACCATCTTCATCACTAAAACAAAGAAAGTTATAAGGCAGAACAAGGCAAAAAGTGAAACTAAAGTAAGTGCCCAGATTTCATGCAGTGTTGACTTTTTGGATAATATTAAAAAAAACAAAAACTATTTTTTTTTTTTAAGAACACCTTGTACTAGGGCTATTCAATAAAGAATGATCACATATAAAAAATAATTATGTAAATCAATCTTCAAAAAGTTGATAGCATTTTCAAATTGCTATTTATTACATGAAATCCACCTGTCAGATCTTTTTCTCCTATCTTCAAAGACACGCTAGAAGTCATTTTCAAACACATCCATTGAATCGCCTCTAAAGCTTCAGCCAC
This sequence comes from Uloborus plumipes, assembly GCA_038373865.1. Taxonomy (NCBI): domain Eukaryota; kingdom Metazoa; phylum Arthropoda; class Arachnida; order Araneae; family Uloboridae; genus Uloborus; species Uloborus plumipes. The sequence continues at coordinate 634,486 of JAXGGA010000003.1, forward strand.
TGCCTCTAATGGTGAAAAACGCATTTCTGAAAGATTTTTTTTTCCACATTTGGAAACCAATAAGAAGCCATAAAGGACCAAAATCAGAGCTGTGTGAAGAACAGGATATAATGAAAAACCTCCAAACCATCCTTATCATTGAAAATGAGCAGGCCCGTCATTTAGAGGGGGCAGGGGGGGACAATTGCCCCCCCCCCGACTTTGAGAAATCAATGTATTTACATATAAGTAGGCGTGGTTTTTATTGTTTTCTGGTGAAATTCTATTGTGTTTTTACCCTTTGCCCCCCCCCCCCACTGGAAAAACTTGAAATGACGTCCCTGAAAATGAGCAATCTTGGAATCCTTTGTGCACAAACATTTGTCACCTGCAGGTTTTCTTTGAACTAAGTTTAATAGTAACCAAATAAAAGGGTCAATCTTTGGGATCGTTCTTTCAACATGATTTGATGATATTTTCTTATTCCACTGTCACAGGATCTATGTAGATGTTTTTGTTTATTAGAAAAGTTACTAGAGCAACAGCTCACCCTTCCTTTCAAACTGATATTCTCCCATCTTTTTTCGAACCAACTTCCAACTGTCCCTATCAACTTCTTGTAACATGACATATGTTTCTGCTGTTGCTTTTCAGCGAAAAACAAAAATTTAAAAGCAATGTATTGTTTATTCACTTTGCGTTTCTTTTATTTTTCTGTAGGAGAAAACATAACTGTATATATGTGGATCATATGTCAAGGTCATATTACTAATGTCATGAGCTTAAAATTTTACGGATCTAGTTTTCACTCATCATACAATACATACATTATTCCTTTTCTGAGCAATAATTTGTTTATTTACCGGAAAAAAAATTGTCATCAGTTTTTATTGAACAACCCAAGTATATGTTAATAAAACATTTTTAAGTGGTTGAATGAAAAATATTTTTTTTTCTTTCAAATTTTAAGCTATATGATGCATTTATGAAAATAATTTTAAAAGCCAGTTAAAAAGAACAAGTTAACTATACTGCCAAAGGAAGGTAAAGCACTGTATCGGTAGAAATACGTTTTTCAGATGTTTGGAAAAAGCATTTTCTATTTCATACTAACAAAGGAAAAAGTTAGAAATAAACGTTTTATTTGTGGTTTATTTTCAGTAGAAACCAAATGAGCAAGCTCGTACAATAAAGTACAATAGGTGATAAATATGCAAAATAAAAAGGAAAAGAAAAAGAAAAATTTGCAGATAATACACTTTACCTTCTCTAGGTACTATATCGTTCAATCAGTATATTATAGCATGATGCAGATATAATTTCACAGTACTTCACCATTTTTAGAAGACTTTTGACTTGGTTCAACAGACCATGTGACACTGAATTTTATGCTTTTATTTTCTTTTTTCTTTTTTAATCACTTATTTTTAGACATTTACTTGATAAAATTTTTAATTAATATTTTTATTGGGCCTTCTGTATAGGTGCCCTCCATGAATATGGCACCTTGAAGAGGCAGCATATTTGGCCTCATAATGTTAAGGTTTATGATAGATCTTATAAAATAAAATATTCTTTCCAGTCTTAGAAAACATACATTTATAGTTTTGGTGCCACATAAATTCTTCTGGCTGCTTATCATTCTGACTGATTCTTCCATCTTTATTTGTTGGCTTAACCCTCGTGGGTCCCTTGGAGTCATATATGACCCCAATACAATTTCTGTTTAATATATCTTATTAATCAACCAATTGTTTTTAATGGCATTTTGTGACTTTTATTCTTTTAATTTTTTATGTAAAATATTATAATTATTTTGCTTATTTTTCTCGAATTTCTCGTTTGTTCTCTCCATGGGTCTTGTGTACATTTTTTGCACACAAGATCCATGAGGTCACTGCCCCAGTATGCCAAAAGAGGAGGATATTGCAAATTTTGTCCAAGAGAACTGGATAGAAAATGAAGCGAAAAATGTCATAAGTGTTTGAAATTGACTCGCAAAAATCATTTTCTTCAGGTCTGTAGCAGTTGTAAATAAATCTATTGTTATTGTAAGCTTTGCTCTAAAGTTATTATTTATGATGCAGTAACTAAGTTTTACTTTGATTGTCCCTTTTTATTATTTTTTTTACCATTAAAAAGTGTGTGATTGGAGTTGTTTATGACCCCAAGGGTCTTGAGTGTTAACGAAATGGGAGGGACCCACGAGAGTAAAAGCAGTGTCCCTACACTCAGTACAAGCTTGTTGCACCTTTTAATGGTTACTTAAAAACCAAGAAAAGTTTTGAAACAGAAAAGTTAAGCCATAGAAACTGTTAACAGCTATTTTAAACAATAGTCATTCACAAAAGAGTTTGACAGCATAAATTTTGAAGATGTACTCATTTTAATTTAAAATTAACTTTTATAAATGATGCTTAATAGGAAGTTTACAAATAGATTATCATGAAAGAAATTTTTATGCAAGAATTTATTTTGTCAGCTGATAATCCTATGCACAAACAATGACAGGAGTGTTGGAATGTGCATAACTACTATAAAATATTATTCAAAGTGAAGACTGGTAATCATTTAAAGGAAGAAATTTTACATTTTTACTCACTAAGTAGCGGTTAAATCCATTGTAGTAATAAGTTCATCAATAGCATTCAATTGTTCATCTGAAAATTAAGTAAGTGTGACGATAAACATCATTCAAAATACCTACAGAATTCAAAGTACAAACATAAATATTAACAGAACTACCTTACCTGATGGTAAATTGTTTAGGTTTGCATCTAATGGTGAAAACACAAAATGCCGAAGGTCTTCCATAAAGGGCAGAGTTATAAATACTAAACACTGAAAACATATTTAAATAAATAAATATATATATATTCATTTCTTTTTCAAACCAAATCAAGTTTCAGTAAGAAAAAGTTTTATTTACTTCATAATGCTGCTTTATTTTTGGAGCCAGAAATCCAATCTTTGGGGCAGATCTTGCTGAATATACATATCGAACAACAGCAACCATTTTTGTATCATGAAGTGCATGAATAAAAGGAGCTAAAATTACACCTGCAAGCTGGTAAAATAACAGAAATACTTCACTATTTTATACTCAAAGAAAACAAAAGCACAACAAGAATGTGTGTGTTTTGAACATAGTATAAATTAATTTTTTCACTTTTACGTCATAAGTTACAAGCATATAATGGTATTTGAGCAATTATAATATTGATTTTAGGAGTGAAACAGTAAAAATGTTATGCATGTTTTATTAACTATGTAAAAAGCCAAAGTTTTATGCACAGGAAAAACTTTGTATATGTGTTACGGCCAAAGCCCAAAGTCGGCCAGTTTGCAAATTGGCCGGCCACTTCGCGAAATGGCCAATATCGCCTCAAAATGACCGGCCAAAGTCCGATCTTTCCTTGATTTCGGGCTTTGGCCAGCCAGTTCGCGAAGTGGCATGAGGCGATCGGCCAAAGTTAGAAAAAAAGGTAGTGACACATTTTATGTGTCATGACCTTTTTCACATGTCACATTTTGTACTTGTTTACCGTAATGCGAATGATAATCACATTATATCTGCCATAGAGAAGGGGCGGATACAGAAATCGTTTTTGTGAGGGGCCCAGAAAAGTAAAAAGTGCTTCCCTTACATTTTTTATACAAAAATTCTCACAAAGTTCCTTTGAATTAAGAAAACGGGGGGGGGGGGGGGGAGAGAAAAAAACATTAAGTCAAATAATCTACTTTAAAGTGCAGAAAGATTACATACGTGAATACATACTTTGAATGTGTGGCGGTAAAAAATTATTTTAACATTTTAAGTCGATCAACTATTAAACCAGTGGTTCCCAACATGAGTATGATTGCTTAAGAAGGGCAGGTAAATTCTTAAAGAGCAATGGGTACTTAGAAGAGAAAAACAGTAGAAATAAAACTAGCAAAAACCGAAATTGTAAACATTTACGAAACCGGTTGTTCAGAAATGATCAGAGTGAGTGTCTTGAGCTAGGTAGCGTCTTCTGATGACATTAATTAACGGAGAATTTAATTAAAAATCTTTGACACGTTTTTCGCGATTTTTGAATTTAAATGAAAGTTTCAAATAAAACTAACTGAATTTCAAATTAAAATTCAAGAGCTTCCTCCTTGCACCTTGGATGAACCTTAGGAAGTATTTTGTCCTTTATTGCTAATTTTATAAATTTTCAAATTGTCAATTTATGTTAATTCAAATTTTTAGTTTCAATGATTTTAGTTCCCCCAAAGTCTAGTGTAGAAAAGAATAATTTCTTGAAAAATGGTTTTTTGAAAAGTACGACGAAAGTTTTAGATGTTTCCTTCAAATGATTCAGTTCACTTTGTAAAAGAAAAAAAGAATAGGTATTTTTATTTATTTATTAATTTTTTTAGTTTAAAAGTGATTAGTTATAATTGCTTTATTGAGTACATTTTACTTCAAATTAAAAGTAGGTACTTATATTTTGAATAATATCGATGTTCACTTGGGTCAACTTATTGTTTTTCAGAGGAAGGAGTGGGGGGGGGGGGGGGGGCGATAGGTGTCAGTCAGTGTCTTGAAGGGGCAATGAGCTCAAAAGGGTTGGGAAACACTGTATTAAGCATTATGTCAAATTATTCAATATTATTTAACCTTATTAGTAAATAATGTACGGTATTACTTAGAAACAACTGTCAATATGATTTAAAACAAAAATTAATCAAAACGAAATTGTCACTTTTTTTCATCGGAGATGAATTAAAGATTGAATCGTGATATATATTATGTACCATTGATTTCGCAAACCCTGAGTTTTATGTATTCTTTTACCCTGTCTAACCCCTGATTGCTATATTATTCCCATAGCAAACCAAAGTGATGTTATTTAAATATGCTGTGCATGAGCTTTTTTAAAAGACATAGTTCAAAAATTTTTACGAATGTTATAGAGAAATTAAAAAGCAAATGAACATTAAACAATTGAACATTAAACATAGAGTAAAATTATTTTTATCCCATTGGAAAGGGCCCCCCCCCCCCTTTAAAATCCGCTACTGCCACAGAGTAGTTTTTAGGACGAATCCGCACTCTTAGGCACCTAGGATCGTCCATCGGAAAAAAGGCCAAGGTGGGTAGCAGCATGGAGATCTCACAATACCAGAAAACTCACGGCCTCTTATGAAAATTTCCTCTCTCTTGAAGAAAACAAACTAACACACAAAAATATAATCACATTATCTACTGAATTAGTTTATTACAGAAAATTATGAATATCAACATTTGACACAACAAGACGAACTGTTTGCACAAGAGTTTTATTTTTACATCTGCAGCAATTTGTTTAGCACTTGGCACATCGCACATTGGCCAGGGAGTTCCGGCCACTTCGGGACGTGGCCCACCAAAGTCGCATGTACGCAATTCATTTCCAGAACATTGAACATTGGCGACACATCCCGGCCAATGTGCGAAGTGGCCGGACTTTGGGCTTTGGCCGCAACATATATAATCAATGATTGAGTTTTGATAATATGCATATCTTACTTGAAAATTTTTAAAAAATCCCCTTGCATTCTCCAGAAAAATTCCCATGCATTTCCAGCAGTTATCTTGAGCTAAATCTTTCAAGTCTTACAGTATCAACATTCCTAAAAGTTAAGTTTCAGATAACATTTTTGTCCTATCAATTATGACGGTAGATCCAATATCAGAAACACCATAATGTTTTTTTTTTTTTTTTTATGTCCTTATTTTTGGGCTAAAGCAATCAATAGTGTATTGGGGTAAGATCTAAAAAATGAGGAGTGTGTTATTGAATCACAGTAAAATATATCTGTTATGGGAAGAATTATTAGCTCCTTTTTATTTCATTTGGTTGATTGAAGACAGGCATATGTTTCATTCATTTTAGGGCAGACTACATCTATATTTTAACTAACACAAACAAAACCTGGAGTCCTATGGTATGATCAAAACATTCCGGTGACTAAATGATAGTTTAAAAGAGAATAGAATTGATTTTAAGTCTTTTTTCAAGCATATACATCATATGGGTATTCTCAAAGTAAGTGAGAATTTTTGCCCTAAAACATTCAAAATATTTGGTAGGCTATCTAGAACAGCTGTGGTGGCCAAATCGGTAAAGCATTGGAATTACAACAGGAGGATCCAGGATTCGATCCCTGCCAGCCAAAAATGCACTGTGTTCACTAATGGCGACTAGGGCATGAAAAGTATGTGTTTGTGGTCAGAGAGTTCTCCAAGTTCCCATTCCCAACCAATACCTCTGGAGGTGTTGGACCAGGGATTGCTTTGTTCTTGGTCTGGATCAAAATACAGAGTGCTCTTCAAGGCCCTATTCAACTGGTTAAACCAAGCGCAGTAGTAGGTACAGAGGACCTGTGCATGTGGGTGATGCTATCTAGAACTTTTTTAACTTCTGATATGATTGATTTTTTATTATTTTAACTTCAACCAAAAAATTACTCACTTTTCAATTAAAATCTTTTTGACAGATTAAAAGTGAAATGTCATCAACATGGATGCCCCCAGCATCAAAATCTTGTAATTTGTCTACAATTTGAGCCATTAGAATCATATAAGACCCAAAAAGTCATACCGTGTTTAAATAATTTTAAGGAGATTTTCCGAAACAGATGGCATAAAAAGCTTTTTTTTTTTTTTTTAAATTAGAAATATAATGCTTATCTATCAAAAGATCTGAAGCTTGTTCATGTTTCATCTTTAAAGCAAGTACATGCTTAACAGCTGGTTAGTAATCCATACTTCTTTTTCACAAACAACAGACATTTTTTCAAAAAAAGTTTCTACTTAGAAACAAGTAGCCATTTTAGATTAGAGTGCAAGTAACATTTGCATTATTTTAGGAACAAAAGTTAAACATTAAAGGAATACATAATTCTATGTCATTACAATGGATAGTGATTTTCATAAAAAAAATTTCAACTTAAATGTTTTACTTCAATGTTTTGCCCACAACTTTAGTATTTTTAAATGTAAAAAAAAATAATAAAAATAGGGTGGATTTTTGTATGGCATTTTGATTGATAGTAATTTTCATAATAACTTTGGTGTATTGAAATGCTACAAAAAGGACTTTTGTGTTGCAATTACTAAGTTATTCGTTATCTCATTTAAGCTTCAATTTGTCATTAGTGTGGATTTTCCTGTCAATACCAATGATAAATGACCCGTGGAAATCTATTATTATTATTAATTTTCTTTTTTAAGTGAAAATTTAAATATTTAGCTCTGCTAACAAGTACGCAGGACACATAATTAGCAAATTCTACTCTTTTCAGATTTAACTTACAATAATATTTCAAGATTTTTTTTTATGTATAAAGGCTCCTATTTTGAGAATCACCCATATATGCCAGTTAAACCCTTGAGTAATAGTTTCATACTTTTTACTACCTGAAAATACATCAATATTCTATAGACTGTTGACAGCTAAGTTATCAATGAGTGATATCCATTTTTATCTTTGAGTATAATTTGCAACATGAAAGAAATTATAGTTAATAAGGGGGGGGGGGACATTTCTAACTTTTTGTCAGCTAAGATGAATGTAGATTCAGTTTCTGAGCCAACATTTGATGACACTGAGTTAGATAACGTATACTGTTGTGATTCAATTTTTATCTGGTCAGTACAGACATTCTCATTAGAAAATAGCTGACATATAGCTCTGTAATTTTTAAATGTTGCATAAAAACAAGAATTCTGATATGTTTAGTTGAGTTTAGATAATCATGTTCGTTTAGGATGTCACTTAAAGACCGCAGGAAAACTGGTGGGTAACCTTCATTTAACCTTTTAACAATTTATTATTTACAAGAAAATGGTCCTAAAACTGCCTATTTTTAATCAAGAAAATAACTTTGAAAAAGTGTATGAACAAATATTTAGTCATTTTTGATTTGGGGGATTTTTGAAGCAAAAAATTTTTAAAAAATAATATTTTTTGGCGAAGCCAGCATTTACTGCTGTTGAAATTGGGTGTAAGTTTTCCAATAAGTAAAGAAAATTCAGAGATATGATTTTAATATTAAAACAAAATTTTATCCAACTTAACCATGATATTAATAAACATTAATACTTTTCCCTTACATAAAAATTTTAAAGTATGGTAGATACAAAGGCCAAAGGCTCTTGGGAAGTATTGATTTTCCTTCTTACATCTCTTGGAATCAGAATCATATTCATTTTTTAACTTGGACGCAATATTGAAATACATTTTATCACAGAACATAAACCACATGCATTGAAAAATCATAAGTATCTGAGGGGGGCATGAATTCTGCAAATCAGATACATATATTTGGCTAGTGCTAGCATCTTATTTGAAATAAACTGTCTTAAGTTACATTGAATAGTCTTGTGCATCTAGTACATAAAATACAAAATAACAAAAAGGCCGAGCACAAGAGTTGGACGAATTTAACCTTTTTAGAGCTGCACTTTAAAACCCTATAGTCAAGAAATATCTCAGGCACGAGAAATACGAGATGAAAGCGCAGCCTGTGATTTTGATGGGAGGGACAGCAAAGAGGTTAACAAATGACACACATAAAGTACTTTTATGATGTCACTAAATTTTAATCTTCTAGCCCGAAATAACTTGAATGTATACAAAAATGTCAGGAAACATTGAGCCCAAATTGTCTCACCCCTAACGATGGAATTACCCAAATACACTAAACAATTACTACTGCAAACATATTTCATACCTTTCTTTATTAGCAAAAAACATAAATGAATTACCTCTCTGTTTTTCTGTCCATATATATACATAGATTTGTCTCCAACGTAATGAAATCTTTGGACCTGCAAAAATAAGTGATAAAACTCAGAACAGAAAACAAATAAGTGGTTTAATTGCAATACCTGAAATTATTTTTCAAATTGCTGAAAAAAATCAAAAAATGAAGCAAATCTCTTTGTCCATCAATTGAGTTTCAAATTTTTGCTATCATCAAAAACTTTTCACAAGAAACACATTACTCGAGTAAACTATTAAATTACTGATGTTATGACATATCAGAATTATACATATTGTCTAGTAAGTTTATTTCGATACTTAACAAACAAAGTTTGTAATGCTTTCTGGAAAATTAAGAAATGAATGGAAACAAAATATTTGGTCATGGTAATAAGGTATTTTTTTTTTTAATCACATAAATTCCTACAGTTAGAATTTCAAAATACCAGCAAAAGCTTTTTAAAAAATATCTCTGCTTTTACTTTTTTTTTTCGAATCAATCATAACACATTTAACTAAAAGGAACTAAAAAATTTTAAGTGTTCATTGTCTCTGCCAACTGCGTTACCTTACAATAAAAACTTGGCATATATTTCTCCTAAATTTGGAAAATAAAACATGAATGTGCTGAGGAAAAATTCCCCTTTTAAAGGTATCAAACCAGTATTTTCAAATTGTTTTGAACATTTATTTAATTTAAAGTTGACTAATTTCTCAGGCAACTATGAGTATTTTGCAGCGTATGGATGGTATGCATGCAGAAGCAGACTTGTTACACTTCATTATTTCCTTAAACTGAAAAATTAAATCACAGTTAATAAAAAACAAAAGTGGCCAATAAGTTAACCTTTAGTCAGATATTCTTTAAATAAAAATTGGAAGCTAAACCCGATCTTGAACTGAGATATTACTAGTATTCCTAGAGCCACCTTGAGATAAATCTCTGTAATTTTCTTACAACAATTTGAAAACATTAAATGATAAAAGTTCTTGCAAAACTTTGATCACCCCTCTTACTGACTGTAAATTGCAAGAGAGAAAAAGGAGAAAATTCTACTCACTTGCATTTTCCTCCATAAGAAAAATTGTGAGAAATGTTTCATAGATCCTCTATAGCACACACATATTTCTGTCATTCATATATATTTCTGTGTTCAAAACAAAACACTCCTTATTTGAATACTGCTCTCATTCAAGACACATGAACTTCACTAACTTATCAGCAGAAGTAAATTACAGTACAAAATACCAATCACAAAAGCTTATGGGTTCACCCTCATATTTAAAAAAAAAAATGCAGCAGCTTCAAAATTTAAACATTTGCAAAAGTTCTTTTTGTAATTTACTTCTGCTGCCGTTTTGCTATCAAATTGAGCAAAGCACATTTCCTTATGATTAATTTTTCAAAAATATTTGTACGCCTAATATTTAAACTACTATTTAAACATAAAATTATGAAACAAACTAACAACAAAACATGTTTTGTATAGTATATTAATTTTCATCATGAATTATGAAAAAATATTACATTTTTTTGTCCTAAAATCATTGTATTTAGAAGATATATTAACCTAGGAGAGCTTTCATATCAATATTTAAAACTTTAAATCAAAATACACGAAAGTTTTATTGCTGTGATTAATTTTTTTTTTCTGCTGGTTTAGGGGCCAATACAATTGCTGAATTGCTAAAAAGTCTACTTGTTTGGCACTTAACAAAAACTACTCTTTTTTAAATAAGATTATTGACACTTACTTATTTTATAGAATGATACGTGTATTTTTCTTAAAAATACAGATGCTTGTTTTCATTGCTTTACAATGAAATTTTAACTTGTAAACTGGTGCTTTAAAATTATTGAGGCCAATTTGAATGCTCTGAATACATTTTGTTAAAAATATGCCAACATAATTTTGAAAGAACTGATGTAAAATTTTGAAGCCTATTGCGGAAATTTTAATTAAATAGTTTGAAAG